>VDFB02026320.1:115922897-116019047 GCA_007258455.2 Sequoia sempervirens | reverse complement strand
CAGGGACAAATCTGATTTTAACAAAGAAAAATCAGACTTTAGGAACGATTCAAAAGGTAAATCAGCAGCTCCACCTTTGGATCGAGAGGCCCTTAATGACCTACGCAGGAAGAAGCTTTGCTTCTACTGCAAAGGACCCTATGACGCCAATCACGATTGTCCTCTAAGACCTAAGGGCAAGGCAAATCGAGTGATGTGGGCGTACTACGAGGACTTAGAATCAGAAAATTCCGAACAGCAGGAGAGTTCCGAGGATTCAGAGTTAGAGGCTCCAGAGCCTAGAGCTGAGACAGAGCCAGAGCTTCAGTTACAGGAGGCACGGTTATCTAGCATACAGCAGGAGGGCTCTTTTAGGATTCGTGGTGTTTTGGCAGGACAGAGGGTCATTACCCTACTTGATACAGGAGCCACACATAATTTCATAGATGCCAGATTCGTTGAGAAACGTGGACTCATTACTGAGGAGTTCGAGGGCATTAGAGTCAAGGTGGCCGATGGATACACTTTGAGGTGTGAACGCATGATAAAGGATCTCCCTTTACGCCTGAACAATTATGAGTTCAAGGCTAATTACTATGTGGTTAACATGGGAGACATTGATTTGGTCTTGGGAATGAAGTGGCTTCATTCATTGGAGGAAGTCACTCTTCGTCTCAAGGACATGGAGATCCGTTTTGATGTCGACGGGAAGACTCACATACTTAAAGCAATTCAGGACAGCGACCTCAAAACAATTTATTTTCGTCGGATGGAGAGGCTCATGCGTCACGACATGGTAGAGTGGGCTGCCGAGTGCACTTTGGCACCTATACAGGAGGGACAGCAAAAGACAATATCATCCGGACATTCAGCAGTTGAGAGTCAAGCATGATAAGGTGTTCAGTGATATTCCGCCAGGTAGACCTCCAGACAGAGGCATAGAGCACATTATTGAGCTCGAGGAGGGCGCTAAGCCCGTTATGATAACTCCTTACAGGCATCCTAAGAGATTGAAGGATGAGATAGAAAAGACAATAAAGGAGTTACTTGCTATGGGTCACATTCGACCTAGCAAGTCACCATTCGCTTCTTCGGTTGTCTTGGTTAAGAAGAAGGATGGAACATTACGCATGTGCATTGATTACAAGGTCGTGAATAAGAGGACGATCAAGAACAAGTATCTGATACCGAGGATTGACGAGCTTATTGATGAGCTCCATGGTGCCTGTTACTTTACTAAAATTGATTTACGGTCAGGGTATCATCAGATCAGAGTCCGTGAGTAGGACATAGAGAAGACTGCCTTCCGATGTCATTGTGGGCACTTCGAGTTCATAGTGATGCCATTTGGGCTCACTAACGCGCCAGCCACTTTTCAGTCTACGATGAACAGGGTTTTCCATTCATTGTTGAGGAGGTTTGTGTTGGTCTTTTTCGATGACATCCTTATATACAGCAGGACTTGGCAGGAGCACTTGGCTCACTTGGAGACCGTGTTGAGTATCTTGGAGAGGGAGTCCTTGTACGCCAAGGAATCCAAATGTGACTTGGGAATGACTGAATTGTTATATTTAGGTCATATCATCAGTGCAGGAGGAGTGCGGATGGATCCAGAAAAGATCCGCGCCATTGTTGACTGGCCTACACCGGCAAACCTGACACAGTTGAGAGGGTTTCTCGGTTTATGTGGGTTCTACCGCAGATTCGTGAATGGTTATTCACGACATGCAGCCCCGATGACAGATTTATTGAAGAAGGGGGCATTTGTTTGGACTTCTGAGGCACAGGAGTGTTTTATGAAGTTCAAGGAGTTGATGACCACATGCCCTGTTTTGGCACTACCTGACTTTACGAAGCCATTCGAGCTTCAATGCGATGCATCAGGTGAGGGCATTGGTGCGGTGCTTATGCAGGACAAGCACCCGATTATGTATGAGAGCCGCAAGCTCAGAGGACCAGAGAGGCTGTATAGCATATATGATAAGGAGATGCTCGCGATTATGCATGCCTTAGCAAAGTTTCGACAATATCTTGTTGGCAGCAAATTTTGCATTAAAACTGATCATAACAGTTTGAGACACTTCTTGGGGCAGCGAGATCTCAATGATAGACAGCAGAAGTGGGTCAGTAAGTTGCAGGCTTATGACTTTGATATCTCATACATCAAAGGTACACAGAACGTAGTGGCTGATGCACTTTCACGTAGACCGTATTTGAGCACTATGGTTCATATCTCGGAGGATTGGAGGCATATGATAGTGGCAGAGTATGCCAAGGATAGTTGGGCCTCTAGCATTGTTGAGGGATCAGCAGTTGATACCAGGTATACGCTTGTAAATGACTTGATCATTTACAAGAACAGGATATTTTTTATCCCAGGTTCTGAGGTGAAGAACATTGTTATGCGGGCCTTTCATGACATGCCTACGTTAGACATCCTAGATACTTCCAAACCTACAGCAGATTCGGAGAGATTCACTCCGGAAAGCGGATCAGCGATGTTCTTCAATACGCGGCGCGAGTGCCCTCATACGCCATAATCGCTGCACATCGCATCTGGCTGCCATACTACTTCCATTCCCCGACAGAAGTGGGAATTCTATCGATGGATCTCTTATTACTGGCTTGCCTAAAGCCCGTGGGTGAGATTGTATTTATAATGCTAGGATCGGGCTTACTTAAGTATACATGCCCACTTTTACCGACAATTACTAACCTACGTAGCCTACACAGTAGCAAAGGTAGTCTTTTCTCAGCGAGGTATTCGACTTCATGGGTTGCCTTGAGTATTGTGATGCATGAGATAGTCGGTTCCCCGAAGTCATTTCTCAAGGAGGTTTTCAGGACTTTGTGGGACGTAGCTCACCTCGAAAGCACTAGTTACCACCCTCGCATCGATAAGCACTGAGATAGTGAATAAGTGGGGTAGAAGGATATCTCAGAATTATATTGCGGGCAGCGTATAAGTATGGGTCAAGGATCCACGCAGCGAGTATTGCTATAATACGACATTCCACATGACTATTCAGATGTCTCCTTTTATGGCGTTGTATGGGTATGAGGCGCCGAGTTTCCTAGATCTGCTACTGAGCGACAGTAGAGTGCCAAGTGCAGGAGATTTATTGCAGGAGAGTCAGGATACTATGAAGGCTCTCAAGGAGAATATCGCCAAGGCACAAAATCAGCAGAAACAGTATGCGGATCAGAAGAGGACGGAGAGGAATTTTGAGGTTGGTGATATGGTTTACCTCATGCTGCAGCCCTACCATCAGTCCACTCTTAGGAAGAGTGGGTCAGAGAAGCTTAAGCCACTATTACGTCCTTTCGGATCCCTGAGGAGAGTTGGCGAGGTGGCATACGAAGCTTGAGCTTCCAGCAGAGAGTAGGTACACAATGTATTTCATGTATCACGCCAAAAGGCATTGGGACATCGTGGTACCGCTCGCAGTTCTACTCCTTAGATGATGAGGGAAAGTTGATCTTAGTACCTGAGTCCATCCTGGAATACAGGGAGAGGCAGTTGCATAGGAGGACTATCAGGGAATATTTGGTGAAATGGAGAGATTTGCCTGTTGAGGATGCTACATGGGAGAGTGAGGATATTCGCAGATCCGCATTGAGATTGCTTGAGAAAAGCAATTTCAGGCCATGCGCCTGTGTCTTCTGAGTCATCTTCGTTTATCATCTACATTTCTCTCGGGGAGATACCTGGATAGAGGGTCACGCTTGGAGCTTGGCTCCGCTAGCATTTCTTGACTTGGCTCGCTCGGCTCATTCGAGACTTCTTGCTGCTATTTTTAGCGCCATGGCGGGGACCCCCGCTATTTTAGCAAGATGGTTTTGGCAAGGCTTAGAATCACTTCATCATCAATACATCGGATGAATAACGAGAGAGATATTAATATTTAATTGTATTAATTAAATATTAATTATTTGAAGATTATAATATAAAGTTATAATATTATATTATAACTTAAGTGATTTTGATTGAGGGGGTCGCCATCATCAGAAGGGGGCCAAATTGACAATTATATTTTATTATAAAAATTTGGCTGAGACTATGGAAATATTAAAAGAATTAAAAGTCGAATATTTTAATAAACCCTATTATTGAGGAAATCGCACTTTTGAGGAATATAGTGCATTTGCATTGGTTTTTGAGCCATTATGTGATTATTGATTTTGGAAATTGGTCAAGTTTTGTCTGAGCAAGAAGCTTTAGGGTTTCAGTTTTGAATTCCTTGGGGAACGAGCCATCTCCATTGGAAGCAGTTCAGAGGGTGTGAAATAACACCTGATTTATTGCCAGCACAGAGGTTTCTTCATCCAGAGGAAATCATCGAACTTCACAGATCATTCATTGCTAGAGTTTTGATTCAGGGTTTCATTCAGAGAGCAATCTTTCATTTAGGCACACCTTTCAGGGAGATCTGGAGGAACTTGAGGAATCCGTACAGTCTCATTATTTGCTGCTGACAGCCGTACTGTCCTTCACCAGGCCGTACTTTCCAGAAAAAGTGGCGTACTTCCTTCTAAAGACAAATCGCTTCCCTTTTGTTCAGTCTGCTATTACTTTCTGAGGCGCCTACATACCTAACACTATTCTGAATCAACAGAAGGAGGGAAAGAGGAATTTGCTGCAGCCGTACCAGATCTGATTGTTTTCAGCCTGCTGCATTTACCAGGTTCTTTCATATAAAAAAATATTATTTTTCCAGTTGCATGTTATTGGATCTCAGTGCAATAAGTCCAGAAGTTTTAAATAATAAACTGGCATTGATAGTTGCAATATATTTTGCTATTCTTGGAGCTATTAGTTTGTATTTAGATTTTCTATCATTTCTTTGCAAAAATCGCATTGTTCTTTATTTATGCAAAAAAACCCAAAAATCACAAAAAAACCAAAACTTCAGAAAAACAGGCAGAGACAGAAATAGGGGAAACAAGGGGTTTCTACAGATCACCCTCTAGCCAAAGGTTTGGTGCCCTCTGACCTTTGATATCAAAGATACTTCATCCTCTAATCTTTGATAGATATATAGGTTTTCGTCCTCTATCCACATAGTTGAACACAAGTGCTCAAATCAGATTTTGAAAGAAGTTTGGTTAAGTGTGGATGATCATTTGGATGAAAGCACTCACTCTTTTAAATCCTCCACAAAATAGGTCAGCTACCATCTAAACCCACAACTTCAAATTTGAATAGTGATCATGGGTAGGAAAGGTTCCACTTTAAAAGTAATGGTGCCAAAAACGAAGTATTAGAAACAATACGATACTTGCTGGGAAGTTAGGAGGGAAACAAAAACATAGGTGAAAATATTGAGGATTGAGGGTTGGGGGTTGGCCATAACAAAAAAACTCAACTAAAGGATGAGGCATCAGGGGTTGAGCAATGGGCATGATAGGATGGATAAGCCTGAAAATACAATGATGGGGCAAGGTGACAAATGGAAGACTTGAGAGGATGGAGAAGTTTGAAACTCCAACAAGAAGAAGGGAAGAGTAGAGTTGGATGTAATGTCCCCTTCTCAACACTAGTTCATTTTGAGACCGTTAGCCTATCTCAGAGGCCCATAAGCTAGTCGGAGGCAGGATTAGGGTTTCCTATTTTCTAGGAGGTTCCTTCTAAGTTTTTAGGGAGTTGTTTGCAAGAGTTTGACAGTTTGATTTATGGGGCTTTTTGGGTCTTTAGAGGGCTTTGTTGGAATTGTGTGCCTCAATCCTACAGGCCTAAACCTCTGAGTGAGCGATTTCAGTGTGACCATTGAGATGTTTGGCCGATCTGCTTAAGTGATCCTGAACTGTCTGTGAGATCGGTGTGACTCAGCCCGATCTGAATTCTCCTTGTAAAGTTCCTTCATGACTATATTGGTGTGACCTCTGGAATGTCCTGGCAATGAGGGTCATCGGTGTGACCTGAACTATTGGTGTAAGCTTTGTTCGACAATAGAAGTCTGGCTGATATTAGTGTGACATTTAGTTTGTCTTTCCGATGGAAGTGGTCGATGTGACTTGAGCTATCGTTGTGAGTTTTCAGTTTATTGCCGATGGAGCTGCTCCTGATGCATATTGTTGTGACTCTTGCTAATGGATTTGCTCATTATGAATTTCGATATGACTCTGGCCGATTGTATTTGGTTGGGGTGACATGAAGGCTCTATAAGAGTCTTAGCGACAGAGCATGTCTGGCCAATGGGGTTTGCGTTCGGTGTAACTCTTACCGATGAGGTGTTTTCGTCGGTGTGACATGGGACCTCGGTGAAACCTTCTCCGATGCTTGTTCTCTTGCCGATGAGGCTGATCCTGTGACAATTGGTGCTCCTGTTGATCATTGGGGTGACACAGGCCGACAAGATGGTTTGAAAGGTGTATGAGCTTAATGACATTGGGGAGACCTATGGGTTCAATGTGACATTATGAACTCTTGCCGATGGACGTTGTCTTTTCGATGGACTTGGTCGAGACCTTAGGATAAAGGACAACATCGGGGAGACTTTGATGATTGGTGTGTTTTGCTAAATTGTGGCCGATAGACAAATTCATGCCGATAGACTTGAAGGCAGACCATGGTTGAACAAGTGTTATCTTGGTTGAATTGCTGAGTTGTACGATGAGTGTACAGTTTGCTCGTAACCATTCGGTCTAGTTGGAAATTGGAACGACAACAGTTGGAGAAGTTTGTTTGATGTCCAAGACTATTGACAGTTGGTCCAACAGAAAGAATATGAACTGGTCTATAGAAGATGAACCGTTTCCTGTTTGCTGAAGATGAATGTATATACATTGGACGTTTTGTAGTACGAAGTGAGAGAGGAAGATTGAGGCAGGATTATGTTGCCGAAATCTCTCCATATTAAGTTTCTTGGTTGATCTCTCCTGTTAATCTGCATTGTATACTATGTGAGAGTATTGTAACAGTGCGAAGGTTGTATGGACTGAGAGGTTGATTAGGGAAATGTAAAAAGGAGAGAGGGAAACAGAACAGGGTTGCTGCTAGTTTGTCTCCAGAATGAGACAAGGTGTAATCTCTTTGAAAATGGCTAAGAGCTTGAGATTATATTGTAACTCTATTTGTTGCTGAATAATACAATGGTTCGATTCTTTTGGAGTGTGGGGTTTTTTACCTGAAAGGGTTTTCCCCACGTAAATCTGTGTGTTCTTATGTTCTGTACCATCTTTCATGTTTAAAGGTTCTGTTTGTTGAATCTGCTTATGCAAGTTGTTGTAACTGAATTTACATGTGCTTCTCTCAGAAGGATTAATGTGGGAATTGAACTGTGTCTGATTCCGCTTTGTGACATAGTTGTAAGTGTTTTTGAGGCAATCTATTTGAAATTAAAGTTACCGAAGGCACTACTGTTCTTGGAGGTTTCTCTGAGATGACAATTTTTTTCCCTACAAGTGGTATCAGAGCCTTCTTTTGGTTGCTAGTTCTGGGTATTTCTCCTTTGAAGATTTCTTATTCTATCAGGCTTGAGGAAATCTGGAGGAATTGGCTGATGTATTGATCCTTTAGTGAGTGGAAGTCTTGTAGTATTCAGAGACAACACGTAGTTTGAAGGATGGTGAAGATGGAGTTGGTTATCTTGGCAGCAGTATAATCTTAATGTATGAGGTGGATTTCTTTGCTTCTTGGTTGAGTTGCAACAAAGCTTTCATATTGGGTGTCTGTATGAGAGGCTCCTTGGTGATATGGAGAAGCTTGGGTTGTGTCTCAGTCATGGAAGAGAATGCTTATGCTGGGTGGCATTTCCTGGTGTTGGAAGGCATTGTATTCTGTTAACCTCGAATACATGAAGGCTATGGAGTTAATCATTAGATGGTTTGAAAGCTTCTAAAATAGCCTATCTCTTTCTTGAATGCATGTGCATATTGATGGTTTTGGAATTGGCTTGAAGGGGGCCTGGAGTTCTTGAACTGTTATTTCCTTTTTAAGGATGTATTGTACTTGCATGTTTTATATGGTTTTGCGGGTTTTACACGTCAAGCAAAACTTGTGATTATGTGGAGTTGTTAAACTATTTTCTAAGCCTTGGCTTTTGGGGCGCTATTGGATGAGATGGTTGCAGTTCTGCATGCGTGCTTTGGCATGGTATGAGGAGGTGAGATGCTTTCTTTGTATGAGAGTGTTGGTATGTGATTTGTCACTCAGAATTATTGTGGTGTTGCTTGTGGGTTCCTTGACTATGGTGCTAGTTGTGGACATGTTTGGCAAATTGGTTTTGGCATGATCTGGTGTTTGAGTCAGAGTGTCTACATGGTTGTTCTCTTGTGAGATCTCATATTGTGTAAGACATTGATGTGTTAGTGAGTCTTCATGTTTCATTAATTGGATCTACGGGTTGTGCAAATTTATGGGCTGTCTTTACCCATATGTTTGTTGTGGGACAACTCGGAAGTGGACTGTCTATATCCACGAGGTTGATGCAGTGTTTGTGTAGACTTGTAAGCTAGCCTTGTTTGTGGTCACTTGTGCATTGGTGTGATTGATTTGAGATGAGAGGATGGATGGTGTTGAGTACTTGAATAGTCGACTATGGGGACTTGTAGCATGTTGTATCATGATGTCATGGATAGCTTGGATACATTGCTTTGTGTAAGCTTTTGGCAGTGATGGTAATCTCTGCTTGTTTTGGAGATCTTGGTGCTGCTTAGCATTGTTGTCAGATGGACATATTATCGATTGTACCTAGAGGATTTTCAGATCAATAGATGATTGGTCATGATGCTTGGAAAGCTTAGATGTCACGTTTTAGTGGGAGATTTAGCAGTGACTGTGGATTCATCACTTGGTGATGGATGGTCTTCTTTAGTGTTGCAGATGTTACTAGGAGGAGCTCTTTGATCCTGTTGCTGCAGAAGGGTTCTTTCACTTTTGTATGGACACTATTTGAAGATGTGCAACATCTTGGAACCATGGAAGACGTTTGGAGTCTTTGGCTGAGGTGTTTGAAATGCTTGACAGGTGATGTTGGTTTTGAGTTTGTTTGTGTTATGTCATGGTATGCTCTTCATTCTAGATTAGAGTTTTCGCATGATGCATTGTTCTTGAGACTGTGGTAAGTTCACTTGGAGCATGGTATCTCCTAAGGGGGATGTGTAGATCATGGTGTCTTGATAAGTTCTTATGTTCTGTACCATCTTTCATGGTTAAATGTTTTGTTTGTTGAATCTGCTTATGCAAGTTGTTGAAACTGAATTTACATGTGCTTCTCTCAGAAGGATTAATGTGGGAATTGAACTGTGTCTGATTCTACTTTGTGACATAGTTGTACGTGTTTTTGAGGCAATCTATTTGAAATTAAGGTTACCGAAGGCACTACTGTTCTTGGAGGTTTCTCTGAGATGACAAATTTTTTCCCTAAAGGCTTCAGAAGGGTATGACATACATTTTCATCAGAGGATATTTTTGGACTTACTATTTTTAGTAAGTTAGGATGGCTGCCCGGTTTGTGCTCAAACGGAGTTTGGAGTCACTTACTATTTTTAGTAAGTGCTATTTTTGGCAATGCTGTTTGGCAATAGTTCAACACTCAATGTCTTTTTTTGGCAGGGCAGTATATGCAATGGTGTCTACAAATTTCTTGGAGCCTAGTTTAGAAAGTTGGTAAGTTAAGTTATATATTTATATTGTGCTTTTTGGCCTCCAATGCCTAGATATATAACTTAAGTTTTTTTTAAGTTATGGTTTCTCTTTTGGGCATCCAAGTTAAATAATCAATTGCATTTTATAAAGTTTAAATATTGCAAGTGGAGTTAGGCGCCCAAGTCCACATCACAGATGAAATTAAAAGTTTATTTTAATCCTTCTCATGTGGGCGTCCCTTTTGGAGGGAAAAGTGGGTTTGAAATTTTGGGTTTGGAAATCTATAAATACAGTGCCTTGCCTCTTCATTTGGTATCCATTTTTCATATCATAATGAAGTGCTGCTGAATTTTATTCAGACTCTTGCTTAGGGGTTGGAATACCTCCTAGCCTTATTTAGTTTTGGGCTTGCAAGATAGCTCCTAGATGGATTGTTGGTGCTCCTTCATTTAGAGGGTGCAATTGAGCTTCATTGATGATGGCCTCATTCCAGTTTTCAGTTTGGTGTGGCTTCAATGTCTGCAGTCCCCTCATCAGTCTGCTGATCAACTCTATTAGGTGCGTTGACGCTCTGGCCAACTGACTCTCTCCGTGGAGGCTGATTATTTTCCTATACTACTTGCACCTGATTCAATGCATTTCTTTGATCAGCAAACAAGGAAACCTCCTGTATACTTGGAGAACGTGTCTCCAATGGCGTGGGTGACTCAACTGCAACTCGTGGAGGCTCCAGCCGAACTGGCTCTTTCCTTCTAGACTCTAGACCTCGTGTGATTTGTTTCTTCCTGCCGGTGGTGGGTGTCCTGTGATCTCCCATCAAATTGTAAGTCAAAGCAATCGACCTACTCTTCAATCTGCTCACACGCCTATCAACCCATGCCTTGGTAAATGTCAAGACTGGAATAGAAAGTGTGTCCAAGTCAGCAACCTCTGGTTCTGACCAATCCGGGAGTGGAAGTGGAGTATCTCTCATTGTTGCATAATCTGGATGGATAACGTCCATGTCCTCATTTACCTGGTCTGGTACCAGAACGACTTCACACTCCCTGATCATATTTATCGGCAACCGAGAGAACATTCTTTTCCTGACCTCAGCCTCGTCCGATGCATCAACCCAATAATCTTCAATATTTTCTTTATGTTTAAATTCCTCTGACAGTACCCATTTGATGTTGTTATGCGGATCATAGTGCTGTCGGCTGGTGTGATATGAAAAGTGATAGAACTGAAGCTCGCTCTCGGCTTCTCTAGCTGCTTGTAATGAAGGACGCACTTCATCTGAATTGCCCATAACAATTGGGAAGTCAACACCTCCCTTCTTCTTTTTCTGAATCTTATCGTAGGCAACCAATTGCCTAGATATCTCTAACATCAATATTTTGTTGGTTGGGTACTTAGGCAATCTATATGGATATGAAGAAAAACCTTGCAGCCTTATGTAAGAAAACTTCGGAAACTGTATAAACCAGCACCCATACCTTTCAATCAATTCTTGGGCTTCTCTCGAGATCCTGTGATGCATCCACTCTTGGAGTGTTCTCGTGATGTGCATGGTGAAGGCGTCATTGGCACGCTTGTAATGAGTGGTACTCGTCAAATGCAACTGCGGACAAGCCTCATGAATTTTGAATTGGTGAGAGCCACAAACAACAGGTTCCTTGTATGAAATCCCTCGATACTTCATCATATGAGCCAGCATGTAAATGATGTAAGAGCTCATATAAAATGTCTTTGTTCTTCTTAGGCTTAGGAGCTGCTCGTGCAAATTGTCACTGATCATTGCAGCCCAGTTGACGTAATCCTTTCCTTCCAGCACGAGGTTGATGTAGTAGAACATCCATGGCTCGAAAATAAACGACTGCGGGCAACCTCCAACTCTGCTCAGCATCATAAGGAGATCACAGTACTCCTGCTTCAAGTCATCAGCTATGATTTGCTTTGGCAACTTCGTCTGAGAGGGCTTAGGGTTGCTCATCCACTGAGTATTGATTGTCGCTGTACATCTCTCGAATGCTGAAGCAAACATTCGTTCAGCTCGTTCTCTGGACTTGTAAACCATGTTCCTGTGCACTGAGATTCCAAAAGCCTCGCCAATAGCTGAAGGAGTGAGGTTGGCGAGCACTTGTCCATCTGGTGACATGATTGACCTGTGATCCTTCTTGTAATAGTTGGCGCACTCCATCATCAGCTCCGAACACTGAATAGCTGGTGGGAAACTAGCAGCTGCATATAACCCACTTCGAATAATGTTGTGTGAAGCGTTCGAAGGTTGATGACCACCAAATCCCAGTATTCTTTTCCTGAAAGTCTCCAAGTTGACAGAGCCTAAATTTGTATCAGTCAGCTTGCCCAACTTTGAAGTGAACTTTGACTCTGGCATAAATGTCTTGCTCAGTTTCTTTATAACAGCTTGCCTGGATGCACCATTGTTGTCCTTGCCAGTTGTCTTTTCCTCAGCCATCTGCAACATAATAAACATCCATCAGCAAATTAATTTATAAAATAAGTAAAACATTGTGCAGGGGCTGCCAGTCGACTTTGAGAAGCTGCAATAACATTTCTTATTCGCAAACCTCAACTTCTCCTTCAACAGATTTTGAATTATCAGTCACTTAGGAGCAAATTTCTAAGCAAGATTTAACTTCAGCAACTTAGCAACTTCAAGTTTTGACAAAGTCGCCCACTTTACTCTCTCAGCAACCCAGCAAGTGCGCACCTCCTTAGCAATACACTCTTTGAAATTTCCTTCGGCAACTTACTTCAAGTCGTCCTTCTCAGCTTCAGCAGTACGATTTTCTTCAAGCTTCAGCAATATTTCTCTTCAAGTTGAAATTCCTTCACTTGCATTGCAACTTCAAACTTTAGTAACAAAATCGAGCTTCAGCAACTCACAAGTTTCAGCCTTAGAGCAAGTTCGAACTTTAGCAAATTCCTCTTTGAAATTCGAATTTCTTCAGCAATCACTAGTCTTCAGCAAAAAACTTAGCTTCACCTTCAGAGCAAATTCGAACTTCTTCAACTGTGAAAAAGAAGTGAGAAACTTCTCAATTTTATAGCCCAAAATCGAATTCTAGAAGGAACTAAGTTTAGCCAGTGCATTAAATCTCCACTACTCCACTTCAAGAATTCGAATTTTCCCTCTCTGGTATTTTTGACAGTTGTCTGAGAATCTCATCCTTCTAGAAGTTCAACTTTGACTGGCATGTCTCAATTTACTTTCGAAAAAGTTTAATTAAATTTCATCTTTTAATCCATTTAATTCCCCAGCCGAAGCTCTGTCTTGCAAATTTTAAATTTGAATCATCTCTGACGCTCTAGAAAATTCATCTGTGAAGAACTAGATTAAAATTATCTAGGCAATTCATTTCGAATGCATCGTTCGAAGCATTTTTCTTTCAAAAATCATTTTATTCAAATTTGCCTTAGAAGATTTTAAATTTTCTTAGGAAAATTTCACAATTTGAGCACTGATTAAATTCTTCATGTTGAAGGCCTTGGCGAAGTGCTAAAGACATAGGAATCCGTTCCTCATCACAAACGTCCAGTACCCAGAAGAAAATTTTCTCTGAAACGCGATGAATCCATGGGTACCCAACGAACGGGTTCATTTAAATTTTTAAAATTTTGAACCTTAGAAAATTATTTCCTTGTGAAATTTAACCCATTTCCTTATCTCTGTGAACATCCTGTTGCTCTGACTTGAGAAAATTTTTATTCGTCCTGCATTGTCATCATTCTGACTCCGTCACTGGAAGATTTGCTCGTGCTTCAGGAAGAATTTTATCACCTCCAGAGTCTAGGCGTATTTTCTAAGGAAGAAAATACTTTGAAATTTTTTAAATCATCTTGAAAACTTTTTGAAAATTTCGCCTTGGAAAATTTTATATTCAACTCAATCAACTTACCTGTGAGAAAATTTTATCCATTCATCCCAGAAAATTTTCTTTGAAAACACATCATGCCCAACATGTTTTATTTTGCCTAACATATTATTCATCACCTCAATATCTAGGCGCACATCACACTTGGTGAAGGATATTCATCTTGTTTTTGGAAAAAAAATCTTCAACACTTGGCACTTTCAACGCCTTTCACTTTGTTTTCACTTCACCACCCTAGCATATTTAAATTTCTCCTCTTTGTGTCTTGGGCGCACATTACCCTTGCTAGAAGACTTCACTTCCAATGCCTAGGCAACATTAATTTTTTACCACATTGCAATATCTCCACCACCCTAGGCGCACAACATACTTGAAGAAGAATAAAACCACGCCTAGTATTTTATTCACCCTTGGCAATATTTTCTAACACCTTGGCACTTACCACCTTGGGCGCACTTAACACTTGAAGAAGAATATTGACCACACCTAGGAGTATTTCAATTAACCTTTTACCTCATTCACCACCCTACATTCGCTTTAACTTGGGTGCATTTTAACATGTGTGAAGGATGACTCTTCAACTTCCTTATTTCGTCTTCACATGGCCCCATTTGGGCGCATTTAAGCATATGAGGAGGACAAGCTTTTGTTGACTTGTTGACTTCTTTGATCTTGGGCGCATTTTGATGGGTGAGGAGGACGAATTTCTTTGACTCCTTTGACCTTTTGTTGCATGGGCGCATTTGAAAGGGGGAGTGTTGATGTGTTTTTCGTGACCGCACCAATGCAGAATAAAGTCGCCAATGGCTACCCTATTCTCTCTTGATCAAAGTATTCCGCACGCTAAGATTGCAAGAAAGTTCGTGCATTCAAGTCCAAGGTTCTTTCAGTGCGAATAGGCTCAGTTGGCTCGATGTGATTTGCTGGTATTTCAAGGGGACTTACGGAATTGTTTGGCAGCGGAGAAAGGAATTCAAATGCTCGAAAGATTTGTCTATGAAGCGCGGGTTTCCTATTCTAACCAGAAAGTACTGAATGAAATGGGGTAAGGTTAAGAAGGCTCTAATTTACTCTAAGGCGTGGGACATGGCGATCAATTCACAAGCTCCAACCAGGCTTTGCTTTGCCTCGCTTCGGACAGCCTCCACAGAACCGGTGCAATCTTCAGAGGAGTAGCTCAAGGTGTTCAGATCATAATTCAACGCGAAGACACCGTCACAACAACGCATACCAATGTGTGAATCACAAACGAAGTTAAGTCCGCGATGTTCCAGTTGACCACGCAAGGCGAACTCACCATCAGCGAGCCCACTAGTGGTATGGATAGACGAAGTTTGCTCAAATTGAAGACCACATTCCACAACTAACATCTACTTGCATGGAATGAAAATTATACTACTTTGAACTATTTTATGCTACCATTTGAATCGGAAGGACGAAGAAACCTTGCTAGCTACTCACAACAAAGACGAAATTCACCATCAATGAAAAACTCTTTTATTGAGAGAGTGTTCACAACAATTTCTTACAAAGTTTTCAAGGGAAAACTTTCCCTCTTCTTCAAACTACACTATCAATCTATACTAAGCTACTTCTAAGTTGCCCCTCTACTCTCTACTGTCTAACTTCTACCTCTATGTCTAATGAGATACAAATGAGGGGGACTCCCCCTTTTATAGTTGGCCAAGTCCAACGGACGGCTTAGATTACAATCGGCTGGATGGCCAGGATTGTGCCACCAACCCTAAACAAGATTCGCCCTAAAAATCGCCACCAAGAGGAGTGGGGTAATAAATGAGCCATTAATGGCCACCATCTTCTAGAAGATTCCAGCTTTGAAATGCGTTCACACTGCTCTGTTGTTCGCGTTCAACCAATTCTGTTGATCGCTTGGAGGAGGGTAAAAGAGTCTCTAAGATTGCCTCCTTAGATAATAAAATTTGATAGAATCTGGAGTTCAACTGCTCTTGATCTTCTTCTTGACGTTGTTCTTCAACTTTGCTCGAGCTTCCATTCTTTGTCACTTGAGTTATACTAAGTCTCAACACTTAGCCATTTTCTTGCAACTTTCTTCCTTCGAGGTTGAGATGTCGTCTTGAATCACTTGCTTCATCACTCTAAGTCATCACCGCTTGGTCTCAACGTTCCTCCTACAAAACAAGCAAGGAGAAGGGTATCGGAACACTTCATAATATAAATTCACTTTACTTACCTGATTTTCACGCTCTAACTTCCAAGCGTTCATCGCCTCCACTAGCCAACTTCGCGTTCAAATTCTTCATGCCTTAGCCAAATTTTCAACCTATCTTGCATTCTGCCTGGGCATACTTCACTCTGATATTTCATCCGACTCAAGCTCGAGAAAACTTTCATCAGGAACTCGATCAAAATCATCTAGGCACCAATTTCAAATTCATCACCCAAGGAAAATTTATCTTGAAAGCATCTCTTTCCTTGCCTTAGAAATTTTTTAAATTTTCCTTAGGAAATTTTCACAATTTGAGCACTAATTAAATTCTTCATACAAAAAGCGTTGGCGAAGTGCAGAAGATATAGAAATCCATTCCTCATCACAAACGTCCAGTACCCAGAAGAAAATTTTCTCCGAAACGTGCTGAATCCATGGGTACACAACGAATGGGTTCATTTAACTTTTTAAATTTTGAACATTAGAAAAATATTATTCAATCAATTTTAACCCTTTCTTCACTTCTGTGAACATCCTGTTGCTTTGACTTGAAAAATTTTAAATCATCCTGCATTGTCATCATCTTTTGACTTCATCTCTGGAAAATTTGCTCGTGCTTCAAGAAGAATTTCACCACCTTGGGTCTAGGCGTATTTTCTAAGGAAGAAAATATTTGCCTTAGAAAAATTTTGGATCACCTTGAAAATTTTGCCTCAGGAAATTTTACTCAACTCTGTTCACCTTGCCTATGAAATTTTTTTTTTGCTTCATCCACGCTCATTTGCCAGTGGTGGAAACTTGACTTAGAAAATTTTCATGAAGGCGCCTAGCACATTTTACTTCACTTCCATCACCTTGGGCGTATTTATTTATCATGAAGGATATATTTTGAATCCACGCCTAACATCTTTATTCACCACTTAGCAATATTTTCTCTCATTACCTTTACACTCCACTTTAGGTGTATAACATACTTGATGAAGGATAAAATCACACCTAGCATACTTCACTTCACACGCCTTGGCAGTATTTTCTATTAAATTTCTAACACCTAGCATCAACTTCATTTTCACCACGCCTTGTATTTTATTCACCCTTGAGAGACATTTAAATTCCCACGCCTTAGCAATATTCATCAACACCTTGGGCGCATATTCAACTTGAAGAAGGATAAAACCACACCTTGTAAAAATTTTCAACATTTAACACTTTCAACGCCTTGTCTCCTTCCTCCTTTGCATGAATTCGAATTTCCTTAACTCATTTTGCATGAATACCAACTTTGCATGAATACCAACTTTGCATGGGCGTTTGTCTTTACATGTCTTCATATGGGCGCATTCAAAGGAGGGAGGAGAAAGTCAACCTTCTTGTCCTCTTCTTCTAACTTTGGCGCATTTCTTATAGTGAGGTGGATAAGCTTCTAACGCCTTTTACTTGTGACTCTTGAGCTTCATTTTTTTTGTCCTTACATGCCCTTATTTGGGCGCATTTTGCTATGTGAGGTGGATGAACATTGTTGACTTTCTTGACTTTTTGGGCGCATTTTAGCAAGGGTGAAGGATGGGCGCATTTTGGAGGTGGTGGAGAATATCCCATACTTAGAAATTTTCTTTCATGCTTGGCTTGAGGTGAGGGCGCATTTTGCCTATGGTGAAGGATAAACTTTGTTGACTCTTTGACCTTTTCCTAACTTGCTTTGAATCATGGGCGCATTTTGCTATAGGAGGTGGACGAACATCAACACTTAGCCAGGTTTTTTTAGCATGCCACTACGTTGAGGTGGGCGCATTTTAGCCTAGGAGGTGGATGAAGTCTCATACTTAGAATTTTTTTATCACATCTTCATCAACTTGGGCGCATTTCCAGGTAGCTGCAGGATGAAATCCGATACTTAGCCATTTTTTCTTCGTCCCTGCCAGTTTATCGATGCCCTGCTATTTATAGTAAGTCTCTCGATTTTTGCATCTCTGAAGCTCAGAACGATTTGAAATTTCAAACACTGCATCCTCACGACCCTGTTACCCTGTTGACATTGCTATTTTTAGTTGGCCTGCTATTTTTAGCCCATTTCTGAAGGTGATTTGCTATAAATAGTAACTGCTTGCTTCTGATAGTTCCACTGCTCCGATTGACTTGAAATTTGAATGATGTGCTCCTCACCACGTGACCTGCCTGTTGACATCGGCGCATGCAACTGATTTGCTATTTTTAGCATGTTTCCAAAATGACTTACTATAAATAGTAAGTGCTCCGTTTGTCTTCAAATTTTACCAGCAGATAGCCTGAAGGATGCTGATCGCGGTGGTTTACACCGGTTTTCAAAATTTTTGACTTTTTACCCTTCTTTTTGGGTCTCGAAGCTGGAAACCCTAATTTGCTCTGCATGCATATCAAATGATCTCTATTTGTCTTCGTTTTTGCTGCACTGCGATTAGCTCGTGATTCTGAAGTGCTGGGAGGCGGCTGCCGGGACGCACCTGCTAAAAATAGTAAGTTCCTTACTGAGTGACCATCTCCATTTGCATGTCACATCACTGCGAAGCTCTCGAAAAACCCATAAAGAATATGCTGACATGCAAAGAAAACCCTAACATGCAAACCCTAAAATTAGCCTCGGAAGACTGAATTCTGAAAGTCATCATCTCACTTTGCATGTTATACTGTCGCGAAGATCTCTGAAAACCTAGAAGGAATCTCCAGACATGCGTTGAAAAACTTTGCATCTAGGCCCTGAAATTTGCTCTGGAAGCTGAACTGCTAAAAATAGTAAGTTGTCTATTTCAGCTCAAATTTTGCTAGTGAGCAGCTTGATGTGTTTTGAATGCAGTGTGACTGTTAAAACCTCAAAAATGTTGACGGAATGCCTGGAATTGCACACTTACTAAAAATAGTAAGTTGCCAGAATCCGATGAAACTTAGCTGAGAGATTGCTGGAAGCACATTGACAACAATGTAAGTCTCAGATTTCAATTTATTCACCTCGTTGAATTCAAATTGGCGTGAAGGAATCAAACCCTAATTTTAAAGACTCGGCCAAAAACCCAATTTACGATCAAAGGTGGGCACATCCCCAAATAGACAAAACGAGAGAGAGACAACGACAAAACAAACGAAAAGCAAAGCCAAAATTAGGGGGTCCCCATTTGCAATGGGGCGATGTGTGAAAAAGGTCACAACAGGGAGGAGAATGAAGCCTTTTTCCAACGCCATCTTGTGACTCTTCAACTTCCCTTTTTTGTCCTTACATGCCCTCTTTTGGGCGCATTTTGCCATGGGAGAAGGATGAAAGATGTTGACCCTTTGACTTTCTTGCTTTTTGGGCGCATTTCCACCTATGTGCAGGATGGGCGCATTTAGGGGGTGGTGGAGGATATTCAACACTTAGAAATTTTTTTTGCTATCAACTCTCAAGGTGGGCGCATTTTGCTATGTGAGCAGGATGAAAAACATTGACCTTCTTTGACTTTTGTGCTTCATGGGCACATTTTGGCTAAGCAGGAGGATGAGTTTTGGACTTAGAATTTTCTCCATGCCTCTTCATCAACTTGGGCGCATTTTCAGGTAGCTGCAGGATGAAGTCCAATACTTAGCCACTTTTTCCTCGTTTTCGCTAGCTTCTCTGTGCCTTACTATTTATAGTAAGTCTCTCGATTTTTGCATCTCTAAAGCTCAGAACGATTTGAAATTTCAAACACTGGATCCTCACGACCTTGTTACCCTATTGACACTGCTATTTTTAGTTGGTCTGCTATTTTTAGCCCATTTCTGAAGGTGATTTGCTATAAATAGTAACTGCTTGCTTCTAATACCTCCACAACTACAATTGACTTGAAATTCAAATGAGGCGCTCCTCACCACGTGACCTGCCTGCTGACATCGGCGCATGCAACTGATTTGCTATTTTTAGCCTGTTTCCAAAATGACTTACTATAAATAGTAAGTGCTCCGTTTCTCTTCAAATTTTACCAGTAGATAGCTTGAAGGATGCTGATCGCAGTGGTTTACACTGGTTTTCGAAAATTCTGAATTTTAACCCCTCTTTTCAAGCTCCGAAGCTGGAAACCCTAATTTGTTCTGCATGCATATCAAATGGTCTCCGTTTGTTCTCATTTTTGCTGCATTGCGATCAGCTCGTGATTCTAAAGTGCTGGGAGGTGGCTGCAGGGATGCACTTGCTAAAAATAGTAAGTTCCTCACTGAGTGATTATCTCCGTTTGCATGTCATACCACTGCGTAGGTCTCTGAAAACCAAGAAGGAATCTCCAAACATGCATTGAAAAACTCTGCATTTAAGCCCTGAAATTTGCTCCAGAAGCTGAACTGCTAAAAATAGAAAGTTGTTTGTTTCAGCTCAAATTTTGCGCACAAGCAGTTTGATGTGTTCTGAACGTAGTGTGACTGTCGGAATTTCAAAAAAAATGCTGAAAGATTGCCTGTAATTGCACACTTACTAAAAATTGTAAGTAGTCAGAATCTGATGAAATTTCAGTGGAAGCCCGCTGGAAGCATACTGACACCAATGTTAGCCTCAGATTTCAATTTATTCACCTCGTTTGACCCTAGGTTGACCAGGAAAGCACAAACCCTAATTTCAGACTTGGCTAAATTTCATGTTTAAGCTCAAAGACGGGAACGTCCCCGGAAAGGCAGACCATAGAAAAGAGATAGACAGAGAGAGAGACAAGAACCAAAGCCCAAAAGACCAGAATGGAGCAAAAATTAGGGGTCCCCATTTTGAATGGGGCGATGTGTGAAAAGGTCACAACAAATCCCATGATCAAAATAAAATTCTAGTATCTCCTCAGATGAAAAACTTGTTGCATTATCGGTCACAATTTTATGTGGCACCCCAAAACGTGAAATAATATTCTCCTTCAAAAAGTTGCACACAACTTCCAAGGTAGCCCACTTGGTTGGAATAGCCTCAACCCACTTTGTGAAATAATCCGTAGTTGTAAGGACATAAATATGCCCCTTACTAGAACATGGATTGATAGGTCCTACAAAATCCAATCCCCATTGCTGAAATGGAGCTTCAATGATGATTAGCCTCAGTGGAATGGCTGCCAGCTTAAGCTTTCCAACAAATTGCTGACATATCTGACATTTATGCACCCATTCATATGCGTCACAAAACATAATTGGCCAGGAAAACTGTGCTCATAGGATTTTGAATGTTGTAACCCTTGATGAAAAGTGGCCACCACATGCCTCATTATGAAATGCTTCCAACAAACGCTGTTGTTGATCCTTGTTAGCACATAACAAAAACGTACCATCAAGCCCTTTCTTGTATAGAACATCATTCCAAAGTACAAAATTTTTCGCTTTCAACTTTAATGTTCTCTTTTGTTGTTTGTCCATGTGATTTGGACATTCACCGAAAGTACCATATCTCATTATACCATTAGTCTGCAGAATCAACAATTAGGACCATGGGAAGATCCTTTTTAATCTTAGGTTCGGATTTACCATCAGTGTGGTGCTTTTGATCACCATTCTTTGCTATCAACTAACAAAGACCTCTCCCGTGAACGAGTTTGGTTGGCTTGATCTCCAAATCATAATCTTGAACTTTCGCAACCCAATTACCTCTCTTAGTGCCAATCTCTTGTTGAGTTAACACACTTTTAATTGTTGGATCGGTGACATATACTGTTGTGTGGGAGTTCAAAACATAAAATGTGAAATTCTTCACAGCCTAACAACTGCATACGCTTCTCAATTTGAGAATACTGCGACTCACTGTCTTCGAAACTACTGCTCATGAAAGCAATTGGAGACTTAGTTTCTTCATTCAATTTCTACATCAGTATGGTAGACATAGTGTGTTTTGACGCGTAACAATAAAGGATAAAATCCTTATAAAATTCAGGATGGACTAGCATTGATGCTCAGGCGATAGCTTCTTTTATCTCGATGAATGCCTTCTTGCCTTCGTCTATCCATTTGAAAGGAAACATCATCTTCTTCATAGCAGATATATATTTTGTCAGCTCTAAGAAACCTTCGTATGAAATTCACTTTACCAAAGGAGTGTATCCCAATTCTATTTGTTGGAAGAGACAAGTTTCTAATGGAATTAACCCAGCTAGGGTCAATCCGAGTTCCTTCCTTGGAGATGATGTGACCAAGCAGCTTGCCCTTCATCACCGCAAAGATGGACTTCTTAGGATTCAAGGAAATCTTATGATACCTGCATCTTTCGAACACTTCAACTAAGTGTGAAAAATGATCTCCCCGCTTCTTTGAGAAAGTGGAGAGGTCGTCAAGGTAGACGACAATTACTTTGTTTTTCAAATTCCCAAATTCCAAATCCATGGCTCTCTAAAATGTAGCACCTGCATTGATAAGGCCAAAGGGCATCCTTTCATAGGAAAACGTACCCCACAGGGTAGTGAATGCTATCTTGAACTAATCTTCTTCTACTACCGCAATCTGATTGTACCTAGAAAAACCATCAAGTAAAAGCAGCATCTCTGAACTGGTGACTATCTGCAAGGTATGTTCCATGATTGGAAAGGGGTAGTTATCCTTGAGAGATGATTGGTTTAAGTTCCTGAAATCCACACAAATTTGAATCTCTCCCTTTTTATTATGCACAGGAACTATGTTCAAAACCCAAGTGGAATGATGAATCAAAAAAATGATTTTAGCATCCACCATGTTCTAAATTTCCGCATAGATTGTATCTTGAATCCGCGGATTATAGTGTTGTTTCTACCTGAAGGGCTTAGCATCAGGTTTCAGAGGAATTGTATGAGACAATTCTCTAGGTGTGAAGACCTTCAGGTCTTCATATGACCAAGCATAAACATCTCGATATTGCTTGAACAAAGAAATGAACCTCTCACTTTCTTCTGTAGAACAACACTTGCCCAAATTAATAAGTCAAGGCTTGTCTTCAGTACCAATGTTTACTTGATAATGTTCAACAAAGGTCTTATCACTTGAGTTCCTTTGATCTTGGACGTATCTGTCATGCTTGCCAAATATCTTCTCCAAGGACACTAAACCCTTGGGAATTTGATTGCCTTTTAACTAGATAATACCTAAATCTGTCACTTCAAAATCCTCTGTTATTGATTCTCAGAAAGGAGACAAACCGCCTTCAAAGAATACTCCTTTAAAATTATCTTCCATGCCAAGAAAATATTCAATATGATCGTTGCCATTGAAGACTTGCCAATTGTTGCAGTTCTTAGGGACAGCTGGCCTGTATATGAGCTCAATAGCAAATGCATTCTGACGAAAATCAGAATTGTTGTGACCTTTTCACACATCGCCCCATTCAAAATGGGGACCCCTAATTTTTGCTCCATTCTGGTCTTTTGGCTTGGGTTTTTGTCTCTCTCTCTCTCTCTCTCTCTCTCCGTCTCTTTTCTATCTGCCTTCCGGGGATTTCCCTGCCGATGAGTTTAAACGTGATTTTGGCCGAGTTTGAAAATTAGGGTTTCCATCTTTCCTGGTCAGTCTGAAGTCGAATGAAGTGAATAAATTGAAACAGAGATTAACGTTGATGTCGGCACGCTTCCAACAGACTCTCAGCAAATTTTCATCAGATTCTGACTACTTACTATTTTTAGTAAGTATGCAATTACAGGCAATCCGTCAGCATTTTTGAAATTCCAATAGTCACACTGTGTCCAGAACACGTCAAGCTGCTCGTGTGCAAAATTTAAAATGAAACAGACAACTTTCTATTTTTTAGTAGTTTAGCTTCCAGAGCAGATTTCAGGGCTTGGATGCAGAGTTTTCCAACGCATGTCTAGAGATTTCTTCTGGGTTTTCAGAGACCTTCGCGACAGTATAACATGCAAAGTGAGATGACAACTTTCAGAGTTCAGCTTTCGGACGCTATTTTTAGGGTTTGCATGTTAGGGTTTTCTTTGCATGTCTGCATATTCCTTGTGGGTTTTTCGAGAGCTACGCAGTGGTATGACATGCAAACGGAGATAATCACTCAGTGAGGAACTTACTATTTTTAGCAGGTACATCCCGGCAGCCGCCTCCCAGCACTTCAGAATCACGAGCTGATCGCAATGCAATAGAAATGAGAACAAACGGAGACCATTTGATATGCATGCAGAACAAATTAGGGTTTCTAGCTTCGGGACCTAAAAAGAGGGGTTAAAAGTCAGAATTTTTGAAAACCGAGGTATACCATCGCGATCAGCATCCTTCAGGCTATCTGCTGGTAAAATTTGAAGTCAAACGGAGCACTTACTATTTATAGTAAGTCATTTTGGAAACAGGCTAAAAATAGCAAATCAGTTGCATGCACTGATGTCGACAGGCAGGTCACGTGGTGAGGAGCGCCTCATTCAAATTTCAAGACAATCTGAGCTGTTGAGATACCAGAAACGAGAGGTTACTATAAATAGCAAACTGTTATCACAGAATCTAGCAGCGCTCGTTCCACGGATAACCCCCTACGAAACTTGTCCGTTTCCTAGGATTCGTGAAGTTCAAGTATGCATAACGAAGTGATTTTCAAGCCACCTCGAAATGCGTTTCAAAGCCTTGAATAGTCAATTCGAGCATTCCCCATGTTTGCCTCGCGAAGACCTTCGAAACGAGTTCCTTCGCGAAGTCTCATTGTTCGTACTTAGCAAATTGCGAAAAATGCAGTGGCACTGAAAAAGTGCGCTCCTGCTCTAAAGCCAAAATTTGGCTAAGTATGAAAAGTGCAGAGGCGCTAAAATTTAGCGCCCCTGCATGAAAGTGAAATTTCTAAAAAATGTAATAGCGCTAAATTTTAGCGCCATTACACTTTTTCCTGAGACTTAACTTTTTTTGGCCCTGGCACATTTCTTCATGATTTTCGCATTTTTCGTCAATCGTGCCACTTTTCGTGCCTAAATTTATTGCTCGACTTGAGTTAGGTTTTCGATTTTCTTTTTCACTTAAAAGTGTCTTAGTTCGCCATTTTTATTGTTTATGATTTTTGTTCTTTCTTTTCTTCTTGCTGGGCGAGTTCTCTTCAAACTGCAAATCACGTTTTTGACAAATTTGAGTCTTTTCTCCAGCAATCCTTGCGTTTCATCTGGGTAAGTTGATTCCTCTTTATTCCTCTCCTTTCTCCATTCGTTTTTGTATGTTTCTAGGATTTACTTATTTGTTTCTTTTTGTTCTCTTTCCACGCGTTTTGTTCTCTCTTTCTCCCTTCGCGTTTTTTTTCCTCTCCATTCGCACCTTTCCTCTCCATTCGTATGCTCTATCCATGTTTATTCTTCACAACGTAATGAATTGCAATCTCTTCTTCCTCACGCGCTCCCTCTTGCTTTTCTTTCCAACATTTTTATGCTAACGCCTTTCATTGTCGCCCTTTCTATCTTATTTTGGTGCGAACTTTGAGAAATCTCTTAAAGAGGGTTTCTTTGGCTCTTGAACGTTTTTACAATGGTGATGAAACGAATTGCAGCTCTATCCAAAGGAAAACAAATTTTGTCTTCAAAGCTTTCCATGTTACAAAAAACTTTGCCAACCCTGAGCGCCGTTTTCAGGCACTTCTACATCTGTTTTATCAAAAATATGTCTCATGTGCAGAAGCGCTAAAATTTAGCGCCCTGACATGTTGAACATTGAAAGAAATTCTAACTCTCAGAAATGTAAGGGCGCTAAATTTTAGTGCCCCTGCATCAAAACTGAGATTGCCAAAATGTAAGGGCGCTGAATTTTGGCGCCCTTACACTTTTTCCAATTTTTTTTTTTCCAGATAAGCTTCATTTCTGTCCATTTCACTCCTGAACCTTGTTCCTTCCGTTTTCCACATCGTTTTGTGTGCCTTCTTATCCGCTCCATGCTTTCCCATCATCGTTGTTCGTTTTGCGCATTCCCATGTTTCCTAATGATTAATGTTTGTTATGGCTCAACACCTTGCAGTCTCTTTTCAAAGATCTTCAAGTCCGAGTGATCAAAGTTCCAGTTGTTTCTGATGACTGCCAGTAAACCTCCATCTTCTTCGAAAGCAAAAGGCAAAATGAAGTACAAATATCAAGGTGTCTATCCGCCGACCGTAGTGTTCTCCAAGGTGGAAGAGATAAAAGACACGGAGGTTGATCATCAGGACTTGGTTGACTTTGCGAAGTGTTGTACCCAAAACCAAAATTTTTGCTTCACCAAGGCATTTTGCTTAATTGAGTCTTAATCTTGTTAAAGTGTTGTCAAATGGTCGTTTTTGGGGTTTTCAAATATGGAGTTGGTGTCAGTACTATGTCAGTCTGTTACTGAAGAGATTTAAGAAAAATGAAAATCTGAACGAAAAACATCAAAATTTTCTATCTTTGGAGAAGGAAGCACATTTTCAAATGGGCGCCCTATCTTTTAGGGGCTCAAATCCTATTTTTAGGGTTTGTCACCTCCAGCAGACATTTTTCCGGCATCACGTCAGCTTCGCAGTGAGCTATCCAGTCTGTCAAACGGACCTGTTTTGAGCAAGTTGTGGTGGATACAGCGCAAAACGAGAGGGAGACGAGAATTGGCTAACATTGGTAAAAAGCGCAGCTTTTGGAAAAGGCGCCCATCTTTTTGAGGTGCCAAATGAAGGTTTTTGACTAAATGCCACCCAAGATGTTTGTTTCACTTTTGTTCGAGCTTCGCGATGCATCCGTCAGTGGGTGAATCTGAGTTGCTGAAGTGCCTGAACCTGAGGTCGAACATAGGGTCAAATCTTGGTCAAAATATCAAAGAAATAAGCAAAAAAGCACATTTTGGGAGAGGCGCCTGAGCTTTTCAGGTCTTTAATGCTTTCTTTCTAATGATATCAAATATTCAATGTGTCTGTGTTACGTTCAACTTTCCGTTGCCTATTTTCGCCGGATCAGAAGATGACTCAGCAGCTTGCAGTTAGAGTTTTTGTATTATTTTAGTCATTTCCAGAAATGGCTAAGTCTGGAATGAAAAGCGCAACTTTTCAAAAAGGCGCCCTTGATTTTCACCCCTCAGATGATGTTTTCTAGGGAAATGTGCCTTTGCAGCTGTCATGCAGAATGAGGTCAGCTCCGCAGTGAACCTGAGATCCAGTCCTGAAAGTTGATAAATCAGAAATTATGAAGGATTTATTTTTTCCCTTCGTACGAAATGCAAAAGTCAAAATTTGACTAAGTCTGAGGAAGAGAGCAGCTTTTGAAAAAGGCGCTTGGATTTTTGAGCCTTTAGATGTCAGTTTTATGGTCGGTAGTCTCAAGATATCTTTTGATCAGTTTTTACTCAGCTTTGCAATGCACCTGTCAGCCAGCCAATTGGAGAAGTCAGTCAACCAGTGTCAGAGGATGAACAGAGGTCCCGGCAGAGGTTTTAGCTTGAATTTTCATGAAATTTGGCTAAGTCTGGAATTCGCTTGAGAGTTCAAAATTGAATTTTCGAAAGAGAGTTGAATGGACGCCTTAACTGGAGTTCTGACTGCAGTTAGACTAAACGTTTTCTGGGTTGTCATCTTCAGTTCATATATTGGCATGTTGAGTGATCTTTCAGTTTGCATGTCGAGTTAACTAGTTTGCATGTTCAGTTAACTACTTTGCATGTCGAGTTAACTTGATTGCATGTTCACTTAACTGAAGATTATCACTGAATGTCAACTGAGGTTCACATGCATGGCGAATTTGCATGTTAACTGAAGTCATGAAAAGGTCGCTATTTTTAGAGGTTAAATAGTGAAGCATAGTTTTGTGAAGCTACGCACTTTTTAAGGATGGCAACTGTAGTTCCAAAAGGGTTGCTATATTTAGATTTTATATTGAAGCATAAATGTGAAGTTGGCGCATTCTTGAAGGCCAACTGAAGTCCCAAAAGGGTCGCTATTTTTAGAATATTTATTGCATGAAGATGGCGAACTTCTCATTTCAATTATGAATGTTAACTGAAGTTATCAAAAGGCACGCCTTAGGTTAAATGTGTGAATTTAAAGCAAGGTTGAAGATGGCGAACTTGATAAGATTGTTAACTGAAGCTAAAATCGCATGGTTGAGTTGAACTGAAGACTGGTAAAGCAAACCCTAATGCATGACCATTTATTTAGCTTGTTCGAGTTTCAGTTAACTATGATGGGGTCCAATTAGAAGCCAAGCGCCATTTTCAACCATTCTTTGCTTAGTGCGAATTTTCAATGATGAAATTCTATATATTTCAGCAATGGCGTCCATTGTTTCATCATCTTTAGCTTCGAAGTTCTCATTCTTCTTGAGCGACCAGCAAGCTAAAGGTGCTACAGGTGTCCGAATTCAGCGTTCTTCGAAGCAACGAGTTCAGATTGTTCGGAGGAAGAAGATTCCAGACTTTATTTTCACTTTGCATGTAGGTTTCATCAAGTTCCAGAAAAGAGATTGGCGAATTCTTCAGAAGCAGAACAAGCAAAACTTTCTATCTTCTGTCTTATTTCTTCTATTTCTCATCTTAGGTACTTTCTTCGCATGTCAAAGAAATTCAACAAATATTCAGAATCTGATTATCAGGGTTCGCATATTTCAGTGTTTGCAGCAAGACCCACGTCTTAGATTTTTTCGAGAAAATTGCCCCGTAGCCTTCATTTTGAAGCTCTGTGCTTTTTTCCGAGAATTTCTTTGCATGTGGGCCAAAATCACATATTTTTGAAAATCTAATCATCTGGGTTTGTTCAGAATTCCGTTGTGCACAAAACCCATGTTCCAGATTTTCTCAAGAAAAATTGCCGAAGGCTCTAAAGAAACCCCTACAGTTCTCGACTGAAAAGTCTTTGCATGTTAGGCTAAACGGCGTTTTTTCACAATTTTGACGTTGTGGGTTGTCTTAGAATCATTTTCCGGACAAAACCCATGTCTCAGAATTTTTGGTGAAAATTATCCTCCGACAGGCTATTTTTAGCCTCACCAGGAGCCATTTTAGCTTTCCGAGAAAGTTGTCAGAAGATAGCCGTGTTCACAGTCAACGGGCAAGTTTTTCCAAAGGCGATTCAACTAGACTGAATTCAAGACCAAGTCGGTCTTAATTTAGGTTTTCATCAGAGCAGCTGACAATGAAGCGTTAAGTTGCAAAAGGAACAGAGATCACTTCATTTACAGAGCCGCCAAAGTCACTCAGATCTCGTGCCATTATCTTCGTGAAAATGGTATCTACGCTGATCTCGAGGTTGTACAAACTGAGTTTCAGAAGTTTGTTCGTGATATCTTGATAGAGATTCTATGGTGTCTATGTTGGATCACATTTCAATAATTTCAGTTAATTTCAAGAAAGCGGCTAAAGATATCAAAGAATGCATGCATACAGTAAAAGAGGGCGACAAAGAATTGAAGAAGCAGATTATTATTTTTGGACAGCGTCGGAGTGCCGGAAGACAGAGTAATTGATGGTTTCTTAGTTGAAGTGTTAGACCGAGATGACATGGAGTTATCTGCCAGTTGGAACCTGCAGTTAATTTTGAGGGTTGAGTCATGAGCAGCAGTTAACTCGACTTTCAGTCTTGAGTTTACTTGCTGACTTAACACATGCTTATCTCGTCCTTGGAATTATCATCACAGGAGTTAGGGTTAGGGTTTCCAGTTAACAAGGTAGTGGCCGATTAACTTTGCTTTTAAATAAGGACGTGCATGCGCACATTGTCCAAATTAGGTTATTTATGCGTTAAGCTGATGGTAGCTTTCCAATTAAGCTGTATAGTTTACTTCATTAGGGTTTAATTAATCTTGCATGCATTTGCAGGAACTATAGATAACACAAGGTGATTTTAGGGTTCCCTACACCTTGATGTATATAAATAAGAGCTTACGCTCATTTGTAAATAACTTTTGCTTGAGAGAGAAATATATGCTGCGCCTACCTTGCCCTCAATACTTGCTCTTTTGGTATTTGTTCATGTGTCTTCGCTATTATGATTAAGTGTTATGCCACATAGGGTTTCATGCAATTGTAATGGTGGATTCTTTATGTCTTGTGAATCTTTTATCATTTCAATCAAGTGTTATGCCACATAGGGTTTCGTGAGATTGTGATAATAAAATCGTTTTGTGAAGTCTTTACTACTTTCAATCAAGTGTTATGCCACATAGGGTTCCATAAGATTGGCGTGGTAAATTCCTCCCATAGTTAGATCTGTTTGAACATCTTTATCATTGAAATCAATTGTTATGCCACATAGGGTTCCAAGAGATTGAGGTGATAAGGTTGTTTTGTGTTAATTTACCATTGTGATCGATCGTTATGCCACATAGGGTTTCGAGAAGTTGCAGCGATAAATCTGTTTTGTGAATCTTTATCAATATAATCGAAGGTTATGCCACATAGGGTTTCGTGAGATTATAAAGATAAAGGCTGTTTTGTGAAGGCTTTGCTGTTTCGATCGAGTGTTATGCCACACAGGGTTCCATAAGATCGTCTTAGTGAATTCTTAAATCTGTTGTGCCCAATAAGCTTGTTTAGATTGAGATGATAGTTGTGCCACCTTGCCTTCAAGTAGAGAGTCTAAACTCGTTTATCGTCCGATAGTCATCCCTGCTCCATTTCTTCATGCTCTGTTTTCTTGAGGAAACTGGATAGATTTAAAGTAGTTAGCTTAGTTGTAGTTAATGATCTGCGAAACCAGAAAATCCTTAGCTGCAACGTTCTTGGTTTTCTTAACCTTGTGCCTCTTCCAGCTGAGAACAAAAAGATAGGACTTAGATTACTTTTCTTTTCCATGCATTCCAGCACAACGAGGGATCTTCCCCTCCTAATTTGAAGAGCACTCATTGCGTAGTGTACATAGCTGTCCGTACAAACCTGCACTCCAGAGGTGTTAGATTTGACGCCAACACGAAGCAAACAGAGATGAAGCCTCTTCCTGATTCAATGAGAGCAATCATACACAACAATCTTCATTTGGTGGCAATGTTCCCTATAGCTGCACATAATACAGAGTTTGTTCTTCAGGTGGTATCTCACTACATCAGAGAAAGTAGAAGTGTGATCGATTCTTCCGGGCACGAGATTCTAAGACTCAACCCTGATTTCTTTGACATTGTTTTCAAGGTTCCTCATATGGAGAAATACATTGATATTTCTATATCAAAAGCACAAGAGGTCTTTGACGCTGATCTCAATAAAGCTAAACACTTAATAAACACTCAATGGTTAAAGAAGCCTAGATCATCTGTTTCCAGATGGCCAAAAGGACTCCTGCAAAGTGATTTCAAGGATGACGTCAAAGATATGATCACATTTTTAAGCAGAGTGAAAGGCTTGCCGGAATCATCCACTTTTCATGATTGGATGTATGAATACATCAGGATCATAAGAAGACAGAAGGTGCATATTGACTGGGGCAAACAGATCAGTGATGAAATACATGAGCAGTTGATCAATGCTCCTTCCACAGTGAAATTCTATATGACTTCTTACTTGGTGTACGCGGCGGCTATAATGAGACAATTCTCAGGTCTATCTACAAAAGGGAATCGGATGATGGTACCTGTGTACAGATTTTTCTATCAATTGGAGCTGAAGGAAAATTTTCATCACTTCAGGCGGGTCACAGATGCTTTCTTTGCGCCTTTGCTTTTCAATTTTGATCCAGCTCTTGAAAGAAGGAGAGTATCCGATGAGGCGTATAAAGTGGTAAGTAAAGTTGGATGCCTATTTCTTCAATTCCCAACGTTTACTTACTTGAGAGTAGGGTGCTACATGTTGATGTGTTTTTCGTGACCGCACCAAACAGCGGAACAAAGTTTCCCAACGGATACCCTATTCCCTCTTGATCAAAGTATTCAACATGCTAAGATTGCGAGTAAGATCATGTTTTCAACTCCAAGGTTCCTTAAATGCAAATAGGCTCAGTTTGGTTGATGTGTTTTGCTGTGTTCTTACGAGGGGACTTATGCAATTGTTCAGACTTCTCACAGTGAGCAGCTGATATACGATTTGAAGGGGTTCTTGCGCGTATGATTTGGCAATGTAGTTTGTTTTCCTAAAAACTAATCAGAAATGTGCTGAAAGGTAAATGAGTTTAGGGGGCCTAAGAAACTTGTACTCTATTCTAAATGCAAGATATGTGGGGCTTCGTTTCAATAGACTTCAACCAGATTTCACCTAGCCTCACGTCGGACAGCCTCAGTAAAATCGGTGCAATCTTCAAAGGGGCAACAAAAGATGTTCAAATTATGATTTAGCATACATACACCATCACAACGACGCATATAAGTATATAAACCACAACCGAAGTTAGATTCAAGATAATCTCCAGTTGACCACGCAAGGCAAACTTATCATCAACAAGTTGCTAGTGGTATGGAATAAAGAAGCTACCTCAACAAAATACCACACATCGAAGTAAACTACTTGCATGAAATTAAGCTACTTGGATTCAAAAGGAAGAAGAGACCTTGCTAGCTATTCATGACAAGACGAATTCCACCATCAATGAAAAGATCTATTATCATGAAAAGTATTACACAACAATCTCCTCAAAAGTTTTCAAAGGGAAAACTTTATTTCTCCTCCACACTATGCAAAATGTCTACAATGCTCTACTATACTCTACTCTCTAGCTCTAGCTCCAATGCTAATGTCTGATCTAATCTCTAATAAATTACAAATGAGGGGCACTCCCCCTTTTATAGCTAGCCAAGTCCCAAAAGACGGCTAGGGTTACAATTAATAGAGTGGCCAGAATTGTGCCACCTCAGCCCTAACCCTAAAAACTGCCAGAGTAGGGAGTGGTACATTAAATGAATCAAAGATTCCCACTCACTCCCAAAAATAGTAAATGTAATAAATGCCCATACTCAGTCTTCTAGAAGATCTTCATCCAGTAGTGCGTTCCCATTTGCCTTCTCTCTGACTGCCAACTCAACAAATCTGCCAAGCACAGCCTCAACCTCTTGAATCAAAATGGGTGGAACACAATCTAACTGAAACTCTAACACTGTGACTGAATGCTCGTCCCTTGTACAAGATTTTCTCCAAGCAATCAAGGAGTCCTACGTGTTCTGGATCAAGGTGGAGAAAGTAGAAGTATTCTCGAAATCATCTTGTACAAAGGTCTTAACATCTGCAAAGAAAGGCACCAGCAAACCCCTCAAATTATCAAAATTAACTTCATCTGGATTCAGCCGCCTAGCAAATATAGCCTCAAAGGTATTCTGAACTCCATCTATAATGTTGGCCATGGCCTTATGTACTCTAGCTGAATCCGCCTGTGCCGCATCGAAGAAGCCACGCCTTGTAATCGCCGAAGAATACCACCGAGAGAAATCATACCGGTCATTCCCATGAATGACACCTCCATCAACTAGCAATTGCAACGGCACATGCCTCAATGCCTCAAGACGTTGGATCACCTTACTCTGATAGATGGAAGCATCGCCCCAAGCATGATCAACCGCCTCCATCCGTGTCAAAATACTAGAGGCCTGCTGAAAAGCAAAAGCAAGGTCCTCCATAAACTTCTTAGTCTGGGCACGAACTCCCGTGACCCACTTGTCTGCCTCCTGTGCCATTTTTCCTAACTCTACCAAGCCACTGATTGACTCCCTGGGAATTTCCGCTGGAGGCTCTATAACTGGAATATCCTACCCTCGAGAACGAGACAACTGCTGTACATATCCAATTAAGGCCTTGTGTTCTCTTTTCAACCTCTTGTATTTTCCTTCCTTCTTGAATAATCTGTCTTTGAGCGCAAGATAGGAGTTATCACACTCCTCTACAATTTGCGCACCAGTGGGGCGTCCCAACTCCAAAGTCGTGACCACATAATTCTCAGGCACTGCTTCATTTCGGTCACAATCAACTTGAGGCACAGCAACATGAAGAGTACGAGAACCATCCTCTTCAGTGGATATCTTCGAAAATTTTCTTGCTTTCTTCTTCTGTGGAGGTGCACTGATCCTGTTAAAAAATTCTTCCATCTCAACTGCTGGATCAAGCTCCTCACTGGGGCTTCTTCTCATTCTATCCTTAAGCCATTCAGGAACATCATACTGTATATCAAAGGGCTGCTGCTCCTGTGCCTCTACTTCTCTAACTTGTTCAACTTTTTCATCGTTCTGGCGAGGCTCATCGTCCTCAAGTGGTTGAGTATCACCTGACACTATATCATCATCATCGTTCATGGCCACATCTAACTCCTGCTGAAACTGAGGGTCAGTAATAGTCCCCTCATCATCTTGCTGATCAACCCTATCCGGTGCGTTGACGCTCTGGCCAACTGACTCCCTCCGTGGAGGCTGAATATCATCCTGTACTACTTGCACCTGATTCAATGCAATCCTCTGATCAGCAAATAAAGAGACCTCCTGTATACTTGGAGAGCGTGTCTCCAATGGTGATGCAACTGTGACTCGTGGAGGCTCCGGCTGAGTAGGCTCCTGTCGAACTATTTCCTTCTTTCTGGACTCCGAACCTCGTGTAATCTGTTTCTTTCTTCCTGTGGTGGGTGTCCTGTGGTCTCCCATCATGTTGTAAGTCAAGGCAATTGACCTACTCTTCAATCTGTTTACTCGTTGATCAACCCATGCTCTAGTAAATGTCATGACTGGGATAGAGAGAGTATCTAAATCTGCAACCTCGGGCTCTGACCAATTTGGAGGTGGAAGTGGAGTATCTCGAACAACTGCATAATCAGGATGGACAACATCCATATCCTCGTTGACCTGGTCCGGAACCGGAACAACTTCACACTCACTGATCAGAGTAATAGGCAACCGAGAAAACATCCTTTTCCTTACTTCAATCTCATCAACTGCATCAGCCCAATAATCCTCTATGGTGGCCTTATGTTTGAATTCTTCTGACAACACCCACTTGATGTTATGATGCGGGTCATAGTGTTGTCGACTTGTATGATATGAGAAATGATAAAACTGAAGTTCACTTTCAGCCTCTCTAGCTGCCTGTATTGAAGGACATACCTCATCTGAGTTGCCCATGACAACTGGAAATTCTATCCCTCCCTTCTTCTTTTTCTTCTGAATCTTATCAAAGGCAAGCAGTTGCCTAGATATCTCTAGCATCAATATTCTATCTGTCGGGTACTTAGGCAGCCTATAAGGGTATGATGAGAAACCTTGCAGCCTAACATAAGAAAATCTCGGAAATTGTATGAACCAACACCCGTACCTCTCAATTAGCTCTTGGGCATCCCTCGAGATTCTATGATGTAACCGCTCCTGAAGCAATCTCGTGATGTACATGGTGAAAGAATCGTTGACACGTTTGTAGTGAGTTGTGCTCGATAGGTGCAACTGCGGACAAGCATCAAAGATTTTGAACTGATGAGAGCCACAACCGATAGGTTCCTTGTAAGAAATTCCCCTGTACTTCGTCATCTGTGCCAACATATAAATGATATAGGAACTCATGTAAAATGTCTTCGTTCTCCTCAAGCTTAGGAGCTGCTCATGTAGATTATCACTGATCATCTCGGCCCAATTAACATAATCCTTCCCTTCTAGCACCAGGTTGATGTAGTAAAACATCCCAGGCTCAAAAATAAATGACTGTGCACAGCCTCCAACCCTGCTCAGCATCATAATGAGATCGCAGTATTCTTGTTTCAAATCCTCCGCAATGATCTGCTTTGGCAACTTCGTTCGAGAAGGCTTAGGAGTGCTCATCCAGTGGGTGTTAATTGTATCCATGCATCGCTCAAAAGCAGAAGCATACATCCGCTCTGCTCGCTCCCTAGATTTGTAGATCATATTTTTGTGCACCGGGATCCCAAAAGCTTCACCGATGGCTGCCGGAGTAAGATTAGCTAGCACTTGGCCATCTGGTGACATGATCGATCGGTGTTCCTTCTTGTAGCAATTAGCGCACTCCATCATCAGCTCCGAGCATTGAATGGCTGGCGGAAAACCAGCAACTGCATACAGTCCACTTCGAACAATGTTGTGCAAAGTGGTCGAAGCCCGATGACTTCCAATTCCAAACATCCTGTTCTTGAAGGTCTCCAGGTTGACGGAGCCCAGGTTAGTGTCTGTCAACTTGCCCAGCTTTGAAATGAACTTTGATTTTGGCATGAATGTTTTACTCAGCTTCTTTATCACCGCTTGTCTGGATGCACCATTGTCTTTTCCAGTCGTCCTTGCCTCAGCCATCTGCAGACAATAAACATCCATCAGCAATTTAATTCATAAAAATAAAATAAGGCATTGTGTGTAGGGGCTGCAGTCGACTTTAGAAGCTGCAATAACTTTCGTGTTTGCAAACCTCAGCTTCTTTTTCTTCAATAGATTCAAACTTCGACACTTAGAAAGAGTTTCTAAGTAAACTTCAGCCTTAGCAACTTCAATCTGCAACTTTGATGAACTTGTACTTTGCACCAGCAAGTGCGCACTTCACAACTTAGCACTTCTTTAATCTCTCAGCAAGCTCAAGGCGTCCTTACCACTGGCAACTTCAACTCTTAACAAGTCAAGCCCTGGCAATCAGCAATACAAGCAAATTTGCCCCTCTTAGCTTGGCAACTTCAGCAACAAATCAGACTTTGGCAATCAGCAAGTGCGCCTCCCTTGATTTTCAGCAATGGCACTTCTCCAGCAACCTAAGGCGTCTCCCTCAATTGCAGATTTGAGCAACTTCAGCAAACTCCAGTCTTCAATGATTCATTGCAATGCTTACTCAGAGCAAATTGAATTCTCCAGTTGTGAAAACAAGTGAGAAACTTCTCCATTTTATAGCCAAAATTCGAATTCTAGAAGAAGTTAATTTTAGCCAGTGCATTAAACTTCCACTACTCTGTTTCAAAAATTCGAATTCTCCCTCTCTGGTATTTCTGACACTTGTCTCTCGACGTCAGGAATCTTATTCTTCTAGAAACTTGACTTTGACTGGCATCTTTGAATTTATTTTTTGAAAATTCATCCTTTTAACTCACCAGCCGGAGCTCTGTCACTTGAATTTGAATTCAACTTCTCCTCTGCTCTGGAAAATTCATCCTTGAAGAATTTGATCAAAATTATCTAGGCAACCCATCTCGAATTCATCATTCGAAGAAAATTTACTTTGAAAACACATTTTATTCATCTTTGCCTTAGAAAATTTAAAATTCTCCCTTAGGAAAATTCACAATTTGAGCATTGATTAAATTCTTCACTGAAAAAGTGTCGGCGAAGTGCGGAAGACCTGGAAATCCATCTATCATCGCGAATGTTCAGTACCCAGAAGAGAATTTTCTTCAGAACGCCTCGAATCCATGGGTACCCAATGAACGGGTTCATTTAATTTTTGAATTTTGAACCTTAGAAAAATATTATTTCCACCATTTTAAATTCATTCTTCGCCTGTAATCATCCTGTGTTGCTCCATCTTGAAGAAACTTGAATTCATCCTGCATCTCTGACTTCATCACTGAGAAAATTTGCTCGTGCTCCGGAAAATTTCATCACCTTGAGCTCTAGGCGTATTTTCTGAGAAGAAAATACTTTGCCTTAGAAAATATTTTAAATTATCCGTTCGCAAGTGTTGGGAAATTTCAACTTCACTTAGAAAAATTTTATTCGCCTAGCATATTTTTTATTTCTCACTTCACTCCATATTTGAAAATATTTATTTAAAAACCCAACGCCTAGGCAAATTCTCCAACACTTAGAAAATACTTTATTCTTACTTGAGGCGCCTAGCACACTTAGCATTTTATTTCACACCTAGGAAAATATTTTCTAACACATACCACTTTCAACGCCTTGCAAGTTTGTTTTGACTTCACACGCCTTAGAAAATTTTTCTAACACCTTATAACTCCCATTACCCTTGGCGCCTATAACACACTTGAGAGAAAATCACGCCACACACATTAGACTTGAAGAGGAAAAAAACGCCTTAGGAAATTTCTTGTGTTCACCACGCCTTTTCACTCACCTTCTACCTTATTTACCACCTCTGTTCACCTTTTACACCTCAATGTGGGCGCATTTGAGCATGTTAGAGGGATGACCTTTCAACTTCACTTTTTTGTCTTGACATGCACTAGTTTGGGCGCATTTCACCCCTTGAGAAGGACGAACTCCTTTGACTTGTTGACCCTCTTCCATCCTTGGGCGCATTTTTGATGTGGAGGAGGATGAAACTTTTCAAACGCCTTGGAGTGACCCTTCAGCTTCCATTTTTTTGTCTTCACATGCATGACTTTGGGCGCATTTTGCCTATGGAGGAGGACGAAATTGTTTGACTACTTTGACCTCTCCAGCTTTGGGCGCATTCTTGTGTAGCTAAAGGATAAACTTGGGCGCATTTTGATGCATGAGGAGGATTAAAACGTTTGACTTTGCTTTGACTTATTTGCAACTTGGGCGCATTTCACCCCCTGAGGAGGATGGCGCATTTTGAGGTGGGTGGAGGATTTTTATACTTAGAAAATTTTTCGACTTTTTTTTTCTCTTCAAGTTGGGCGCATTTTTCCCCTGCTGCAGGATGAACTTCGTACTTAGCATTTTTTTGTGCTTCATCATCAACTGGGCGCATTTGAGCTAGGCAGAAGGATGAATGATGTTGACTTCCTTTGACCTTTTCCAGTTTTAGGCGCCTTTTGGCCTGTGTGAAGGACGAACTCCATTCTTAAGATTTTCCTGCCTCCTTACACACCTGGGCGCATTCTGCCATGTCTACTGGATGAAGTTCCAGACTTAGAACTTTTTCATCATTTTTTGCCAGCTTACGTGCCCTGCTATTTTTAGTAAGTCTTCTTCATTTTGCACTTCTGAAGCTCGGAATGGCCTGAAACTTTGCACACTGCATCCTTGTAACTTCATCAACTTATTGACACTGCCATTTTTAGCCGCCCTACTATTTTTAGCATGCTTCTGAAGGTGGTTTACTATAAATAGTAACCTCATGTTTCTGATAGCTCCCATGCTCCGATCAACTTGAAATTTTAATGAGGCACTCCTCACCACGTGACCTGTTGGCTAACACTGACGCATGCAGCTGATTTACTATTTTTAGCCAGTTTCCAAATTGTCTTACTATAAATAGTAAGTGCTCTGTTTGACTCGAAATTTCACCAGCAGATAGCCTGAAGGACGCTGATCGTGGTGGTTTACACCAGTTTTCGAAAATTTTGACTTTTTACACCTATTTTTAGGCTCCGAAGCTGGAAACCCTAATTTGCTTTGCATGCGTATCAAATGAACTCTGTTTCTCTTTGTTTCTGCGGCACTGCGATCATCTCGTGAATCTGAACTGTTGGGAAGCGGCTGCCGGGACACACCTGCTAAAAATAGCAAGTTCCTTACTGAGTGAGAATCCTCGTTTGCATGTCACACCATCGTGAAGCTCTCGAAAAACCCATCAGGAATCATCTGACATGCAAAAGAAACCCTGACATGCAAACCCTAAAAATAGCCTCGGAAGGCTGAATTCTGAAAGTGGTCGTCTCGTCTTGCATGTTATATTATCGCGAAGGTCTCGAAAAACCCAGAAGGAATATGCCAACATGCAAAGAAAAGCTCTGCATCTGGACCCTGAAATTCGTGCCGGAAGCCAGACTGCTAAAAATAGTAAGTTGTCTGTTTTCGCTCAAATTTTGCATGCGAGCAGTCTGATGCGCTCTAAATACTATGTGACTGTCGGAACCTCAAAATAGCTAACAAATTGCCCTGAATTTCACACTTACTAAAAATAGTAAGTACCTTGGAATCTGATAAAACTTTGCTGAGAGTCTGCTGGAAGCACACTAACACCAATGTTAAGCTCAATTTTCAATTGATTGACTTTATTCAACCTTGGACTGACCAGAAATGATGAAACCCTAATTTCAGACTTGGCCAATTTCACATTTAAACTCACTGACGGGCGCAACCCCCGAAAGGCGGACATCAGAAAAGAGACAGAGCGAGAGAGAGAGAAGAAAACCCAAGCCAAAAGACCGGAACGGAGCAAAAATTAGGGGGTCCCCATCTTGAATGGGGCGATGTGTGAAAAGGTCACAACACTACACTGGTTGTCCCTACATGCTACCACGTTATCCTTCGGATAAGTAGGTTCTCATGGAAACTTGCAGACAGTTGATGTCAGTACAAAAAGAACGAAGAAGCAACCACAAGCGTGGATTCAAGTTCCCACTGACCATTGGCCGATATACTATCCCTACTGCACAAAAGGCTAAGTCTGTCTATGCTGAAATGAAGATCATGACAATAAAGACCTACAGGTATAGGTTTGATTTTGATTACCGAGATGTCAGAAAAAGATTGCAAAAGGGTCATCATCACAAGTACCGTTTTGAGGACATCTGGGCTGATTGCAGAGATGAAGAAGCCATTCGCAAAATGGACTATTGCAGGTTGACTGTTCAGCAGATCAGAGATCTTGATATTGCTGACCTACTAGAGGATTTTACAGATCCAGGTGATATCATGAATGCTGTCTATGATGAGCAAGAAATTGCTAAAAGGCCGTTGCCTGCAATTCAATGGTCTAGGAAAGAAGTTACCAGCATGAGAGAGAGGTTGAGGCCAATCCTAGCCAACACCGCATAATGGTTACATAAACATGGTTATGAAATGAAAAGTTTTAGAACAGACTCAGAAGGAGAGGAATCCAAAGCGGAAGCTCACCAACAGCAAGAACTCCGCAACAAAAATAAATCAGCGGCTGTTCCCACTTCTTCACGAAGAGGTCCTAGGATCAAGTTTACTGTTGGCAAGAAAGATACCCAGTCCATCCCAGATACAGAAATCACGGAATCTAATCCATCCCGCTCTAAGGGTAAAAAGTCTATTCCAGAGGAGGTAGATTCCAATGAAGAAGAAACTTCAAGTGATCAATCCGCTGAAGATGAAGATTCAGCAGAAGCGGACTCCGATGCAGAAGAGGTTTCTGAAAGCGGGCAAGAGTCTGAAGAAGATTCTGAAGAAGGATCTGAAGGTGATTTTGAAGGTGAACCAGAATTGGAGAGACAAGAGGGTGATCAACAGGAACCCAGGCATGATCAAGAAAGAACTACTTCTCCTCCTGAGAATGTAGTTGAGGAAATTCCCAGAATGTCATCGCCTGTGACTTCCAATGTTCCTCATACCCCTCCAAATTCAAGAACTCCTCCACCTCCTATTCCCTCGTCACCTATTCCTACCACAAGCATTCCTACAGTCGAGATATCCACTATCCCTGCAGCATCAACCTCGCTTGATACTCCCTCAGGGACAAGCATCCATACGGTTGATATACTGTCGAGTCCTCCATCGTCCATTCCTAGCCTGTCTTCGCCAATGTATGATATCACTTCTGAAAATGAATTCAATCATTTCATGAATGAGTCAATGCATGATCAGCTCAATGTGCCAACTACAGGAGCAATGATGACAGACACTTCTCCTATTGTCACGATACCCATGGTAACTTCAGACGTGACAATAACTTCAAAAGTAGCAATGACGACTGAATTGACAGTGAATCCAGAAGCTCACACTTATTTTCTTCCCCCTTGGCTAATATCTCAAGTGTTGAAGCGTAAAAAGCAAATGATTTCTTCGGAGGAGCTCGATCTTGAAGAGATAGTCCTTCCAAAAGCTAAAGGGAAGAAAAAGGCAAAAGTATTCTCAAGGCTGAACGTTGATAAATCTGGCCACAAGTATGTAGAGATTGGCATACCACCGCATGAAAAAGGTGATGTCAATATGGAAGACTACACGGTGACAAAGGTCCAGCTTGGCAAGGTTACCAATGAAAGTGCGAAAGCCGATGCGCAAGTCACTTTGGATATCTTGGTTGGAAGACTGGATAAAGTAGAGCAAGCTCGCAATATGTACAAATAGAGGGCAGAGCATTATGCCACTGTTGTAAAGAGACTTGCAGGTTCTCCAAGTAATGCACAACCGCTGATAGTGGTAAGTATTGAAGACCCAGCTGTTAAGAAAGCTGAGAAGTTCGCCTCCAAAGGCAGAGTGTTGTATGATTTTGTTGAGAAGATCATTGAACACGGATCTCAGATTATAATTGCTGCGGATGAGAAAACTACCTTGTTGGCCAAGCTCACCACAGAGCTTGATAAAGAGAAAAGTGTACTTTCCTAGGAGCGAAGAGACATGGAAAAATACCTGTTGTCATGGTTGGAGATGAAACAGGTAAAGCTCAGTAAGTTGGTGGAGGTTGGGGTAATTCCTGACAAAGAAAAGTTCATTGAGATAAGAGAGTCCTTGAAACATCGAATTCAAGTAATTCAATCTCTTAGGGAAGACCTCCAAGTACAGGAAGATGTCGAAGGACATCATGTTATTCTTGAGAAAGGTATCAAAGAGTTGCCCGGTCAACTTCTTGAGGAAAATCATATCTTCCTGCCAGCCACAGAAATATCTCAGATCTTGAAAGAAGCCATCATGAAATTGATTGACAGTTCAGACTTTTCAGAAGCCTCACTAGACGTCATTTGTGATACAAGGCTCACATTGGATAACCTGAAAACGCATCTTGACAGGTGCAAGAAGGTTCACTCATCTGCCATGAGATCGATCACGAGAATTCACACCATTGTGGATTACACCGTTGGTCCAGATGAGAAGTTCGTGCAGGAGACTAGGAGGAAATATGAAGACTTCCGCGCCCAAAGCAGAGAAACATGAAGCAGCCCCCTATTCTCCAGTGTTAGACATTTCCGATGCATCCCTTTATGCATCTTGTAAATATTTCTTGACATTTTCGAATGTCTTTTTGTAAATTGTAATTACACCAAGCTCGAAGATGTAATATTTTGAAAACAAATTACACTTTGACTTTGGTCAAAGTTAGGTGAGATCTCCTAAAATCCCTCAACTAACTGTCCTTAATTTCCTCAATCAGTTTCCTAATTTTGCTCATCCCTCTTTCTATATAATGTGAGGGATTTTCATTGTAAATTCATCCTTTAGTATTTTGCAACGAAGTGCTGGCCTTTTTGAAGCAAATTTGTGAAACTTTGCATTCATGCTTTGTGAATGGAATTTGATCTATAAAGAAGAGGATTGCAAACCAAACTTTGCATTGGATTCAATACTTTTATGAATTGATCTCATTGGTGGTAATTAGGTGATGAAATCTGAAGGACTCTAAGTGATTTATGTAAACTTTGTGTTGAATTTATTATTTAGATTTGCATTTGTGTTTTTGTTTATCTTTCGGTTGAATGATCTACAAGACTTTTTGCTTGTAATCGTTCGTGCTCTTTGATACTTTTGTTGAATGATCTACAAGACTTTGTGCTTGTAATCATTCGTGCTCTTTGATACTTTGGTTGGATGATCTACAAGACTTTGTGCTTGTAATTGTTCATGATGTTCGAGGAATTCTTGCGTCTAAGAAGACTTTGTGCTTCTAACGTGACAAATGGTACACTCTTCACAGATCCAACATTGAAAAAGCTACGGAACGACTTTGTGCCTTCGTGAGCTTTCCCCTTTACTTTATCTGTTTATTGTTAATTACTTCTGGTATCTCTACGCTTTGCTTTGACAAGATAGAGGTATTGGTATTACTGCTAGTTGTTCGTTTCAAGTTGTTAAGAATTGTGAACTTCCAACAGTGAAGCATTGTAAACATCTTCTCTGAAAAAAGAGAGAAGGATGAATGTAACACACCCCCCCCACTTCGTAAGTTTTGTAATTACTTGTTTGTTTTACTATCGCTTCTGTTAGCAGTAAGAAGGGCGCCTCCCCTTTCCGAGAGGAGAGATTTACATCTCACATAGCTGTGGCTGAAGTCCAAGTTGTGTAATCTATCGAAAAGCTGATTACATAATTTTCACCCAACACAAACCACCTTCAGAAATGGGCTAAAAATAGCAGGCCAACTAAAAATAGCAGTGTCAACAGGGTAACAAGGTCGTGAGGATGCAGTGTTCAAAATTTCAAATCATTCTGAGCTTTAAAAATGCAAGAATTGAAGAGCTTACTATAAATAGCAGGGCATGGATAAACTGGCGAAAACGAAAAAAAATAAAAATGGCTAAGTCTGGAACTTCATCCTGTAGCTATGGCTAAATGCACCCAACTCAAGTTGATGAGGATGTGATAAAAAAATTCTAAGTATGAAGTTCGTCCTGCACCACCCCCTAAATGCGCCCATCCTGCACATAGGTTGAAATGCGCCAAAAAGGAAGAAAGTTAAAGGGTCAACATGTTTTATCCTTCTCCCATGGAAAAATGCGCCCAAAACAAGGCATGTAAAGACAAAAACAAAGAAGGTCAAGGGTCACATGCTAGGCGTGGGAAGTTTCATCCACCACATATGCTCAAATGCGCCCAAGAAGGATGGAAAGTCAAAGGAGTCAAAGAAATTCGTCCTTCTCACCCATCTAAATGTGCCCAAGTTCAAAGAAGTCAACAAGTCAACAATTTTCATCCTTCACCTATGAGGAAATGCACCCAAATGAGGTCAAGTGAAGACAAAAACGGAGAAGTTGAAGAGTCATCCTTCATGCAAGCCAAAATGCGCCCAAGTTGAAGATAGTAAAAGTGAATGTAGGGTGGCGAATGAAGTAAAGGGTGAATAAAATACCCCAAGGCGTGGTAAAGACAAGATAAATGCTAGGCGTGGGAAATATTCTTCTTCAAGTGTTAAATGCGCCCAAGGTGGTAAGTGCCAAGGTGTTAGAAAATATTGCCAAGGGTGAATAAAGTGGTAGGCGTGGTTTTAATCTTCTTCAAGTATGCTATGCGCCTAGGGTGGTGAAATAAAATACAAGATGGTGTTGATGAATATTGCTAAGGCGTTGGAGCTTCAAGTGAAAATATCTTTCAAGTGTGAAATAAAACGCAAGGAAGATCTTCTAAGTGAAATAAATTTCTCTCACAGGAAAAATTTTCAAAGTGGTTTGAAATTTTTCTAAGGCAAAATATTTTCTAGACATGGAGGTGATAAAGTTTTTCTTGAAACACGAGCAAACTTTCCAGTGATGAAGTCAGAGTTATTGGCATTGCAAGATGAATTAAAAAAAAATTCGAGTCAGAGCAACTCAAGATGGTCACAGATGAAGAATGGATTTAAATTGATAGAGTAATATTTTTCGTTCAAAAATTTAAAATTTAAATGAACCCACTCGTTGGGTACCCATGGATTCGACGCGTTCTGGAGAAAATTTTCTTCTGGGTACTAGACATTTGTGATGATAGAAGGATTTCTATGTCTTCGGCACTTCGCCAACGCTTTTTGGGTGAAGAATTTAATCAGTGCTCAAATTGTGAAATTTTCCTAAGGAAAATTTAAAATTCTCTAAGGCAAATTTGAATAAAATGATTTTTGAAAGGAAGATATTTCGAACAATGAATTCGAAATGAATTGACTAGATGATTTTGATCAAGTTCTTCACAAATGAATTTTCTAGAGCTGAAGAGAAGTAAAAATCAAACTCAAGTAATAGAGCTCCAACTGGTGAATTAAAAGATGAATTTAAATTAAAATTTTCGAAAATGAAGTTGAAATGTGGCAGTCAAAGTTGAACTTCTAAAAGGTTGAGATTCTCAGACAAGTGTCGAAAATGCCAGAGAGGGAAATTCAAATGAAGTAGTGGAAATTTAATGTACTGGCTAAACTTAGCCTCCTTCTAGAAATCGATTTTCCTATAAGAGCTGAGATTTATTCACTTCTTTTTCACAGTTGAAGAGAATTCGATTTGCTCTGAGTTAGACATTGCAGTCAGTTGCTGAAGGCTGAGGCTTGGGAAGTTAGAAATTTTGCTGAGGCTTGAAGAAGTTCAAAATTTTGCTAAGATTAAAGGTTGCTGAGTGAAAGGCGTTGGAAGTTCCTGAGAGTCTGAGACTAAAGTTCGAGTTTGCTGAAGGTTGATTGGAGAGACTTTGATTTGAGGAAGATTATATTGCTGAAGCTAAGAAGAATGCCTTGAAGTGAGAAATTTCAAAGAGTATATTGAAGTGCGCACTTGCTGATTTGCTAAGTGTGAAGTACGAATTTACAAAAGTTCAAGTTGCTGATTGAAGTTGCTGAAAGTAGTGAAGTCGCTGAAGCTTGCTTGGAAATTTGTTTCTAAGTGATTGAAGTTCAAAAATCTATTGAAGGAGAAGTTGAGGTTTGCAAACAAGAAATAGTTATGCAACTTCTTGAAGTCGACTGGTAGCCCCTGCACAATATTTTATTCATTTTCTAAATTAATTTGCTGATGTATGTTTATTATGTTGCAGATGGCTGAGGCAAGGACAACTGGCAAAGATAACAATGGTGCATCTAGGCAGGCTGTGATCAAGAAACTGAGCAAGACATTTATGCCAGAGTCAAAGTTCACTTCGAAGTTGGGCAAGCTGACTGATACCAATTTAGGCTCCGTCAACCTAGAGACTTTCAAAAACAGAATGCTGGGGATTGGTAGTCATCGACCTTCGAACACTTCGCACAACATTGTTCGAAGCGGGTTATATGCAGCTGCTGGTTTCCCACCGACCATTCAGTGTTCGGAGCTGATGATGGAGTGTGCCAACTGCTAGGAGAAGGATCACAGGTCGATCATGTCACCAGATGGCCAAGTGCTCGCCAACCTCACTCTTGCTGCCATTAGTGAAGCTTTCGGGATCCCAGTGCACAGAAAAATGGTTTACACATCCAGAGAACGAGCTGAGCGAATGTATGTTTCTGCATTCAAGAGATGCACGGAGACGATCAATACTCACTGGATGAGCAACCCCAAGCCTTCTCGTACGAAGCTGCCGAAGCAAATGATAGCTGATGACTTGAAGTAGGAGTACTGTGATCTCATTATGATGCTGAGCAGAGTTGGCGGTTGCCCGCAGTCATTTATTTTCGAGCCCTGGATGTTCTACTACATCAACCTCGTGCTGGAAGGGAAAGATTACGTCAACTGGGCTGCAATGATCAGTGACCATTTGCACGAGCAGCTCCTGAGTTTGAGAAGAACAAAGACATTTTATATGAGCTCTTACATTATCTACATGTTGGCTCGTATGATGAGGTACAGGGGAATTTCGTACAAGGAACCTGTTGGTTGTGGCTCTCACCAATTCAAAATTCATGAGGCTTGTCCACAGTTGCATTTGGCAAGCACTACTCATTACAAGCGTGTCAATGACGCCTTCACCATGCACATCACAAGATTGCTTCAGGAGCGGTTGCATCATAGGATCTCAAGGGAAGCCCAGGAGTTGATCGAGAGGTATGGGTGCTGGTTTATACAGTTTCCAAAGTTTTCTTACATAAGGCTGCAAGGATTCTCGTCATATCCATATAGACTGCCTAAGTACCCAACCAATAGAGTTTTAATGTTAGAGATATGTAGGCAACTGCTCGCCTACGATAAGATTCAGAAGAAGAAGAAGGGAGGAATTGACTTCCCAATTGTCATGGGCAACTCAGATGAAGTGTGTCCTACATTTCATGCAGCTAGAGAGGCCGAGAGTGAGCTTCAATTTTATCACTTTTCCTATCACACCAGCCGACAGCACTATGATCCGCATAATAACATCAAATGGGTACTGTCAGAGGAGTTTAAGCACAAGGCAAATATTGAGGATTATTGGGCTGATGCATCAGATGAGGTTGAAGTCAGGAAAAGAATGTTCTCTCGGTTGCCAATTAACATGATCAGAGAGTGTGAAGTTGTTCCGGTTCCAAACCAGGTAAATGAGGACATGGACGTTGTCCATCCAGATTATGGCGCAGTGAGAGATACCACTTCCACTCCCGGATTGGTTAGAACCAGAGGTTGCCGACTTGGACACACTTTCTATTCCAGTCCTAACATTTACCAGAGCATGGGTTGACAGGCGTGTGAGCAGATTGAAGAGTAGGTCAATTGCTTTGACTTACAATTTGATGGGAGATCACAGGACACCCACCACTGGTAGGAAGAAACAAATCACACAAGGACCAGAATCCAGAAGGAAAGAGCCAGTTCGGCAGGAGCCCGTTCAGCCGGAGCCTCCACGAGTTGCAGTTGAGTCACCCACGCCATTGGAGACACGTTCTCCAAGTATACAGGAGGTTTCTTTATTTTCTGATCAAAGAAATGCATTGAATCAGGTGCAAGTAGTGCAGGAAAATAATCAGCCTCCACGGAGAGAGTCAGTTGGCCAGAGTGTCAATGCACCTAGTAGGGTTGATCAGCAAGATGATGAGGGGACTGCTACTGACCCTCAGTTTCAACAGGAATTAGAGACGGCTTTGGAGGAGGATGATGATATAGTTTCAGGAGATACTCAACCACTTGAGGATGATGAGCCTCGCCAGAATGATATAGAAGTTGAACAAGTCCGAGAAGTAGAGGCACAAGAACAACAGCCATTTGACATACAGTATACAGTACCTGATTGGCTCAGGGATAGGATGAGAAGGAGCCCCAACGAAGAGGTTGATCCAACAGTTGAAATGGAAGAGTTCTTGAACAGGATTAGCGCGCCTCCACAAAAGAAGAGAGCACGGAAGTTTTCGAAGATATCCACTGAGGAGGATGGCTCTCGCACTCTTCACGTGGCAGTGCCTCAGGTTGATTGTGACCGAGATGAAGTAGTACCCGAAAACTACATGGTCACAACTTTGGAGTTAGGATGCCCCACAGGTGCACAGATTGTTGAGGAGTGTGATAACTCCTACCTCGCCCTCAAGGACAGATTATTCAAAAAGGAAGGAAAATATAAGAAATTGAAAAGAGAGCATAAGGCTTTGATTGGGTATGTGCAGCAGTTGTCTCGTCCTCGTGGGCAGGAAATTCCAGTGATAGAGCTTCCACCTGAGATACCTAGAGAGTCAATCAGTGGCTTGTTGGAGTTGGGGAAGATGGCACAGGAGGCAGACAAGTGGGTCATAGGAGTTCGTGCTGAGACAGAAAAGTTTATGGAGGACCTTGCTCTTGCTTTTCAGCAGGCCTCTAGTATTTTGGCATGGATGGAGGTAGTTGATCAACCCTGGGGAGATGCTTCTGTTTATCAGAGCAAAGTTATTCAGCGTCTTGAGGCATTGAGGCATGTTCCTTTGCAGTTGTTGATTGATGGAGGGGTCATTCAGGAGAATGACAGGTACGACTTTTCTAGATGGTATTCTTCAGCGATCACAGGACGTGGTTTCTTCGACACGGCACAGGCGGATTCAGCCAGGATACGGAAGGCTATAGCCAATATCATTGATGGAGTTCAGAATACTTTTGAGGCCATATTTGCTAGGCAGTTGAATCTGGATGAGGTGAATATTGATAATTTGAAGGGTAGGCTGGTACCTTTCTTTTTAGAGGTAAAGACCTCCGTACAAGATGATTTCGAGAACACTTCTACTTTCTCCAGCTTGATTCAGAGCATGCAGGGTTCCTTAGTTGCTTGGAGAAAATCTTGTGCAAGGCATGAACCATCAGTCATGGTGTTAGAGTTTCAGCTTGATTGCATTCCACCCATTTCGGTTTAGGAGGTTGAGGCTGTACTTGCTAGATTCATCGAGTTTGCAGCCAGAGAGGAGAATGGGAATGCGCTTCTGGACGACGATCTTCTAGAAGACTGATTGTGGGCATTAATTGCCTTTACTATTTTTGGGAGTGAGTGGGAATCTTTGCTCATTTATTACACCACTCCCCATTCTGGCAGTTTTTAGGGTTAGGGCTGAGGTGGCTTAATCTTAGCCACTCTTTTGATTGTAATCTTAGCCGTCCATTGGATTGGGCTACCTATAAAAGGGGGAGTCCCCCTCATTTGTAACACATTAGGAATTAGAATTGGACTAGAGATTGGAGATCAGAGTAGAGACACTAGAGAGTAGGCATTTTGATAGCATAGTGTGGAGAAGAAAGAAAGTTTTCCCTTTGAAAACTTTTTGTGGAGATTGTTGTGTAAAACTTTCATGATAATAGATCTTTTCATTGATGGTGGAATTCTTCTTTGTCATGGATAGCTAGCAAGGTCTCTTCATCCTTTCGGATCCAAGTAGCATAAAGTAGCATAATTTTCATTTCATGCAAGTAATTTACTTTGGATGTGTGGTGTTTTATTGAGGTAGCTTTATTTCATTCCATACCACTAGCAACTTGTTGATGACAAGCTCGCCTTGCGTGGTCAACTGGAGATTATCTTGAGTTTAACTTCGATTATAATTTGTATGCTTATATGCGTCGTCTTGATGGTATATGTATGCTAAATTGTAATCTAAATATCTTTTGCTATCCCTTTGAAGATTGCACCAATTTTACTGAAGCTGTCCGACGTGAGGCTAGGTGAAATTCGGTTGAAGTCTACTGAAACAAGCTCCACATATCTTGCATTTAGAATAGAATTTAGAATTTTCTCATCCTTACATTCATTTACTTTCCGCTCATCTTTGGTTAGTTTTAGGAAATTTACCTATTGCCAAATCATACGCGTAAAATCCCCTTCCAATCATCCATTTGTCGTTAACTGCAAGTATCCTGAACAATTGTGTAAGTCCCCTCGTAAGAAAACAACAATTCACATCAAACCAACTGAGGGTGTTCCAAGTATTTCAGAACCTTGGAGTTGAAAGCATGAACTCACTCACAATCTTAGCATGCTGAATACTTTGTTCAAGAGAGGATAGAGTATCCGTTGGGAGACTTTATTTTGTGTTGGTGCGGTCGCAAAAACCATGTCAACAAGAATGTGGCATGAAAAGAGCAACCGATACGGCAAGGGAATCTACTCTACTATTTTCTAAACGAGGAATGTATTTCATGTCAAATCCTTTGAACCAATTGATCGCATTCCACACCCTTTGTTTGTAATGACCTACCCTATTCTGTATACAACTTTTTTCGATTTTACCAATTGTATGTATAAGAATTTTCATCAAACACCTTCCCTGTTGTTGTGCTGAGTGAGATTTTTTCAAATTGTTTCACCATAAAGTAATGTTTGAATACAAACTACTGAATATGCATTCTTCGTAATATATCATTCATAACAATATGCATTTTTTATTAAACATGATTCACAATTCTAGAATATATTCAATAATAAATTTCCCAACTGTTACAAATTGTCAACTCATACAATAGCCATTTTTCCCCTTTTCTATGTTTTTTTTACAATTACAGTGAGTTAATGAATTAATAATCTGACCTCTCAATGGAGCTTTTGTGTTGCTAGCGCCATACCCAGCTTCCATTAGCAGCTCAAATCACTTTAGTTAACATGGGCGAACCCCATAAGAGGTGCAACATTCTTCAATATTATTTGACAATTCCACGTAGTGCGTCCACTTTGGAAAAAAATGCTAGCTCACTGAAACTTCCCCAACTGTTCAATTCCTTGTAAAATTGTGTAGTTAAGGTGTGAAGTGGCTCCCAAATGATATTTTTTCAATGCTTTGATGGAATATGGAGCAACACATATTATAACAGGTGGCATTTGAAATTCTGACAACTTGCCCAAATTGAGTTCCACAAGTTTTCTATGAGTTCTACTTCTGAATTCACACTCCTAAATATGCACGGCTCAAGAAATATTAATTTTGTAGCCCGAAATCACCTCCCGCGTATACATCTACAAGTTACTCTTGACAGATTGTTATCTTTGAATCCAGTTGCATCAGATTAACGGGATAACCCCCTACGAAACTTGTATATTTCGTAGTCTTGTGTACTTCAAGCATGCAAAACGATGCAAATTTCAATTCACCTCAATGCATAGTCCAAAGCCTCAAACAATTTGTTTGAGCATTTCCCCCCGTTTGTCTTTTGATTCGAAGCGTTTATCTTCACTAATTCCCAATTCTTGGGAGTTAGTCAATTTTTGGCTCATGTCGGAGCGTTGATTTTCAGCGCTCCTGTTGATGTGTTTTTCGTGACCGCACCAACACAGCATAAAGTTACCAACAACGACTCTATCCTCTCTTGAAAAAATTTTCCTACATGCTAAGATTGCTAGAAAGATCATGCATTCAACTCCAAGGTTCCTTCATGCAGCAGATAGTCTCAGTTGGCTTGATGTGATTTGCTGGTATTTCAAGGGGACTTACAAAATTGTTCAACAATGGAGAAAGGAATTTGAATGCTCGAAGGTTTGTCTATAAAGCTCTTGTTTCCTATACTAACCAGAAAGTACTGAATTAAAATGGGTGCAAGGTTTAGAAAGTCTAAATTCTATCCTAAATGCAGGATATGGAGCTCAACTTCATCAAACTTCAACCGAAATTCGCTTTGCCTCACGTCGGATAGCTTCCGCGGAGTCGGTGCAATCTTCAAGGGAGGTGACTAAAGATATTCAAACCACTACTTGACATGAAGATGTCATCACAACGATGCATACCATCATTCAAACAATGATTGAAGTTAGGTCCACAACGTTTCTAGTTGATCACACACGGCGAACACATCATCAGTGAGCCTACTAGTGGCATGGATAAGCGAAGCTTGCTTAGATCAAACACCACATTCCATTATTACTATCTACTTGCATGAAATGAAATTTACTCTACTTTAAGCTACTACTCGAATCCGAAGGATGAAGAAACCTTGCTAGCTACTCACAACAAAAGACGAGATCATCATCAATGAAAACTCTTTTTATTGAGAGAGTGTTCACAACAACTTCTTACAAAGTTTTCAAAGGAAAAACTTTCCTTCTTCAAACTATCCTACCAATCTATGCTTCACTATCAGTCTCTCTAATATTCTATGATCCTAATCTAATCTAATCTCTAATGAGGTACAAATGAGGGGGGATGCCCCTTTTATAGATGGCCCAGTCCAATGGATGGCTTAGATTGCAATCAAATTGAGGGCTCAGATCAAGCCACATCAGCCCTAACCCTAAAAACTGCAAGAATGTGGAGTGGTAAAATAAATGAGCCAAAAGATTCTCACTCACTCCCAAAATAGCAAAGGCAATTAATGCCCACTATCAATCATTTAGAAGGTCATCATCCAGAAAGGCATTTCTATTCTCCTTCTCCTTGGCTGCAAAATGAATGAATTTGGCTAGCATAGCTTCAACCTCCTGAATTGAGATTGGCGGAATGTGATCGAGTTGGAATTCCAACACTGTAACTGCCTACCCATGTTGCGTACAAGACTTTCTCCAAGCAACTAGAGCATCTTGAGTGTTCTGAATAATGTTGGATAAAGTTGAGGTGCTTTCAAAGTCATTCTGAACAAAAGTCTTCACCTCTGAAAAGAAAGGTGGTAGCTTGCTCCTCAAACCATCAGCAACCATCTCCTCTGAAGCCAGTCTCCTAACAAGTATAGCCTCCAAAGTGTTCAAGAATCCATCAAGAATGTTCGTCATGGCCTTTCTGACTCTGGCTGAATCTTCTTGTGCTGCATCAAAGAATCCTCGGCCTATGAAAACTGATGAGTACCAACTGGTGAAATCATATCTATCACCCTCCTATATCACGCCTCCCTCAACCAAAGTTCGTAAGGGAGTATGCATCAAAGCCTCTAGACGAAGGACAACCTTGGTCTGATAGATATGAGCATCACCCCAAGCCTGATCAACTGCATCCATGTGTGCCACAATGCTGGAAGCCTACTGGAAAGCATGAGCAAGATCCTCCATAAACTTCTTTGTTTCAGCACGAACGCCAGTAACCCACTTATCTGCTTCTTGTGCCATCTTTCTCGAATCTTCCAAGCCACTAACTGATTCTCTAGGAAACTCGGCTGGAAGCTCAATCACCGGATTCTCCTACCCACAAGGACGAGACAAGTGTTGTATGTATCCTATCAAATTTTTGTGCTCCTTTAATTTCTTGTATTTGTCTTCAGTTTGGAGCAATCTGTCCTTGAGTTCCTGGTAGGAGTTATCACACTCCTCAATTATCTATGCTCCTTTGGGGCAACCTAACTCCATGGTGGTGATCATATAATTTTTTGGAACAGCCTCATCTCGATCACACTTAACCCTTGGCACAACCACGTGAAGGGTGCGAGAGCCATCCTCATCTGTTGAAATCTTTGAAAACTTTCTAGCTCTCTTCTTTGTCGGAGGCTCACTGATCCTACTCAAGAATTCCTCCATCTCAACGGCTGGATCAGTTTCTTCAATGGGGATCCTCCTCATCTTGTCTCTGAGCCAATTTGGTACTACTTGTTGTAGGTTAGAAATAATAAATGCCTGCTCATTTCTTGCTTCTTCTTCATGAACTTCTTCCCTAACTTCATCTTGACGAAGCTCACCGACTTCTATAGGCTGAGTATCTCCTAAAACTTGGGCCTCCTGTCCAGTAACTATGTCATCCTCTAATGCTGCCTCAAGCTCATGCTAGAAGTGTGTATCTATAGCAGTTTCATCTTCTTCCTGATAATTATCTCTGGTAGGTGCATTGACACTCTGGCCAACAGACTCTCTTCGGGGTGGTTGATTTTCCTCCGGTAATTCCTATTCCTTATTCAATATATTCCTCTGATCAACAAATAATGAAACCTCTTGTATGCTTGGAGAACGTGTCTCCAATGGCGTAGGTGATTCTACCTCAATTCTTGGAGGCTCTGGTTGAACTGGCTCTTTCCTTTGTGACTCTGGAGCTCGAGCAACCTGTTTGTTCTTGGTAGCAGTTGGCGTCCTATGATCTCCCATCAAATTATAAGTCAGAGGAATTGACCTTCTCTTTAGCCTATTCACATGCTTCTCAACCCATCCTCTGGTTAATGTCAGGATTGGTATGCACAATGTATCTAAATTCGCAATCTCCGGCTCTGACCAATCTGGAAGTGGGTGTGGCGTATTCCTCATTGTTTCATAATTTCGATGAAGAACATTCATATCCTCATCTACCTGGTCTGGAACTGGAATAATCTTGCACTCCCTAATCATGCACAAAGGTAATCTTGAAAAGATCCTTCTTCTTACCTCAGCTTCATCCAACGCACTAGCCCAAAAATCTTCAATATTTGCCTTATACTTGAACTCCTCTAATAGTATCCATTTGATATTCCTGTGAGGATCATAATACTGTCTGTTGGTGTGGTAAGAAAGGTGGAAAAACTGAAGCTCATTTTCAGCTTCCTTGGCTGCCTGTAGTGAAGGACACACTTTGTTTGAATTTCCCATGATGATTGGGAAGTCAAGTCCTCCCTTCTTTTTCTTCTGAATTTTATCATAGGCAATGAGTTTCCTAGATATTTACAACATCAAGATCTTGTTTGTAGGGTATTTGGGCAACCTATATGGATATGAAGAGAACCCTTGCAACCTAATGTAAGTAAATTTTGGAAATTGGATAAACCAACACCCATACCTTTCTATTAGCTCCTAAGCTACCTTGGAGATCCTGTGATGAGTTCTTTGCTGAATTGATCTCGTTATGTGCATGGTGAAGGCGTCATTGAGTCTCTTAATGAGATGTGCTTGTCAAGTGTAGCTGTGGGCAAGCCTCATGAATTTTGAACTGCTGAGAGCCACACCCAATTGGCTCCTTGTATGATATTCCTCTGTATTTCGTAATGCGAGCTAACATGTAGATAATGTATGAGCCCATATAGAATGTTTTCGTTCTCCTCAAACTCCGAAGTTGCTCATGCAAATTATCACTAATCATCACTGCCCAATTAAAAAACTCCTTGCCTTCCAGCACAAGGTTGATGTAGTAAAACATCCAAGGCTCAAAGATGAATGCTCTGGGACATCCTCCGACTTTGCTGAGCATCATAATCAAATCACAATATTCCTACTTCAAATCATCTGAGATTATCTGCTTTGGCAACTTTGTGTGAGTGGGCTTGGGCTTGTTCATCCAATGAGAGTTTATCATATCAGCACATCTGTCAAATGTAGAAGCATACATACGCTCAACATGTTCTCTCATTTTGTAAATCATCTTCTCATGTGAGGGAATTCCAAATGATTTGCCAATAGTTGTAGGTGTGAGGTTAGCGAACAACTTGCCATCCGGTGGAGTGATAGTCCTTCAGTCTGGGTTGTAACAGTTAGCACACTCCATGATCAACTATGGACGCTAAATTGTTGGTGGAAAACCAACAGCTGCATAAAGTCCACTCCTGACAATATTATGCAAAGTGATCGAAGGACGATGGCCTCCAATTTTCATCATTCGGATTTTGAAAGCTTCCATATTGAAAGAGCCCAAGTTTGTATCAGCCAACTTGCCCAGCTTCAAAGAAAACTTCGACTCCGGCAGGAAAGACTTGCTCAGCTTCTTGATCATAGCCTGTCTAGATGCATTTTCCTTGCTGGATTCGGCATTGTTTTCCCTGTCAGTCGCTCTTACTTCAACCATTCTACAAAAACAAAAGATAGTCATTAGCAATTTAACTTAAAAATAAAATCATATTGAGGCTGCCAGCAGATTTTCGAAATGAGAAGCTGCAACACTGAATTTCAACTTCAAACCTCAACTCTTCCTGCAACAACTTTGAACTTTCAACACTTAGAAAATTTTCCTATAGGAAAAACACTTCAGCACTCAGAAGAATTCGACCCAAGTTATCTTCAGCACTTCTCAACTTCAAACTTATTCACCCTCAAAGCTCGACTTTAGCTTCAACACTCAGCTTTTTTCACACTGCAATCCTTTTCACTTTAGAGCTCGAGTCGAACTTGCTAGTTGATGGAGAAAAATGAACAAGCTCACAACTCATATAGCCAAGTCGATTTCTAGAAGAAGCCAATTTTAGCCAGTACATTCAAATTTCAATTTTCCCTCCTCTACCAGCTGCAACACTTGGCATCTGGCGTTTGGAATATTTTGACCTTCTAGAATTTCAAGAGGATTCACTAGTTTAGGCGTACTTCACTAGCATTTTTAAAACATCTTTTGAAAATATTATATTCAACTGCTCCCCCTTAAGAAATTCATTTTACCAATTGAGGTATTGACACTTTGATTTCATCCATCTCTAACTTGAGAAGATTATTCTCACTAAAAATTTGATCAAAATCTTCTAGGCAATTAACTTCAAATTCACCAGTCAAGGCATTTTATTTCTAAAAGAACACTTCTATCCCTTGCCTTAGAAGATTTTTTAAATTTTTACTCAGTAAACTTCATTATTCAGGAGCCCATCAAAATCTCCATCTCAAAATCATTGGCAAGGTGTGGAAAATTTTAAAATCCATTCCTTGTCGAAGATGTCCAGTACCCAGAAGAAAATTCCCTTCAGAAAGCATCAAATTCATGGGTTTATAAATGAAGGGGTACTTTTAATTTTTGAATTTTATACCTTAGAAAAATATTTTTCCATCAAAATTTATCTTCGTTCATCACCTCTAGGCATATTTTCTTGCTTTGCCTTGACAATTTTCATCAACCTCATGAAGTTGGCACATTTTGACTCCTTGCCAATTTATCCATGTCTTAGCAAATTTCATCATCCTCTTTCAAACTTAGGCATATTCCTCTAGGGAAGGTGGAATTTTGTGCCTTAGAAAAATTTCATCATCACTATTAACATGGGCACATATGAGGGGTCTAGAAGTATTTTCAAGTTTTCCTTAGATATTTTCCTTCCATTCATCTCTAGTCATGGCGCATTTGAGGGTTCGAGGAAGAATTCCTAACACTTAGCATATATTTCCTCACCACTATCTCTTCACTTTGGGCGCATTTTGCTTGGGGTGGAGGAATTAACAATATTTAACAACCTTTTCCTAGAGTCATCTTGATCTTGGGTGCATTCAAGGGGTCAAGGAGGAATTCAACCATTTTTGTCTTTTTCCTAGCACACTTGGGCACATTTGGCATGTCAAGGAGGAATTTACAACACTTAACAACTTTTTCAACGTCCTTTAAAGTAAGATGACATGGGCGCATTCAAGGGGTCAAGGAGGAATTTTGAATTGCCTTGGAATTTTTTCCATCACCATCTCTCTCCTTGGGCACATTTGAGGGTAGGAGGAGGAATTAGCAACACCTTGAAAGCTTCTCCCCACCTTGACTTGACATGGGCGCATTTAGGGGGTGGTGAAGGAAATTGCAATGCCTTAGAAAAAAAAATTCATGTCCTTCATAGCTAGATAACTTGGGCTCATTTCATGACCCCAGTAGGAATTAACAACACTTAGAAACTTTTTTTTTTATCCATCCCTAACAGTCTAGTAAGTTGGGCGCATTTGAGGCACCAAGGAGGAATTTCCAACGCCTTAAACTTGTCTTAGCTTCACCTCCAACATGGGCGCATCTAGGGGGTCAAGGAGGAATTCAAACTTGCCTTAGTAACTTTTATCACCATTACTTCTCTCCTTGGTCACATTTGAGGTAGGGAGCAGGAATATCTTAATGACTTAAACACTTTCCATCACCTTCCCTTGAGATGAGGGTGCATTTCATGGGTCAAGTAGGAACTTAACTCATTTTCCTCACCTCCCTTCATGACAGGGCACATTTAGGGGGTCCTGCAGGAATTAACAATGCCTTAGAAAATTTCTTTCAATCTAGCTTCTAGCATGGGCGCATTTGGACTAGGCAACATGAATTTCTCACTTGAAGCTTTTCCATCCTTCAGCCAGTCTCATCTTGGGCGCATTTCACAAGGGGTGAAGGAATTTTCTTAGGCTTAGACATTTTTTTAGCTTGCTCGCCCCTGTTTACTATATTTAGTAAGTTTCTTATTTTCATTCCTCTGAAGCTTGGATTGATTCGGAATTCGCGCCACAGGATCCTTATGACATAGTTGATCTATTCATACTGCCATCTCGTGTTGACTTGCTATTTATAGCATGTTTCTAGAGGTGATTTACTATTTATAGTAACTGCCTGATTTCAAGACTTTTGCAACTCCATTTAACTTGAAATTTGAGCAACGTGATCCTCATGGGTTGAATTGCCTATTCACATTGGCGCCTGCTACTGACTTACTATTTATAGCCTGTTTCAGAAATGCCTTACTATAAATAGTAAGTGCACGGATTGCCTTCAAATTTCACTAGTGGAAAGCTTGAAAGATACTGATCGCAGTGGGATGCACCAGTTTTCGAAGATTCTGGCATTTGACCCCTCATTTTGGGTCCCAAAGCTGGAAACCCTAATTTGACTTGCATGTTGCTCAAACAATCTCTGTTTGACCCCGTTTTTGTTGCATGTCGCCTTGTTTGTGATACTGAAGTGCTGGGCAGTTGCCAGAATGATCTTGCTAAAAATAGTAAGTCCCTGAAAAAGTGACCAACTTTGCTTGCATGTCACCTTGCTGCGTAGCTCTTGAAAAACCCATAAAGAATAACTTGACATGCATTGAAAAGTCCTGTAGGCAAACCCTAAAAATAGCCTCTGAAGATAGCTCTTGAAAAAGGTCCTGATCCTGGTTTGCATGTTATACCACTGCAAAGCTTTCGAAAAACTCACAAAGAATATCCAACACATGCGTTGAAAAATCCAACATGCAAACCCTAAAAATAGCCTCTGAAGCCTAAGTGCTTAAAGTTATCATCTCATTTTGCATGTTATATCACCACGTAGGTCTCAGAAAACCCAGAAATATTCTCCTAAAATGCATTGAAAAACTTCGCATGTAAACCCTAAAATCAGCTCCTGAAGGTGATACTTGCTAAAAATAGAAAGTTGTCAGTTTTGGCTCAAATTTTGTAGACAAGCAGCTTGACGTGTCCTGGATGCAGTGTAATGGTTAGAATTTCAAAAGTGCTGAGAAAATGTCCCAAATTGAGTACTTACTAAAAATAGTAAGCTGTCAAAATTCAATGAAATTTTTCTGGGCACTTGCTGGAAGCTTACTGACTGTAGCGTCAAGCTCAAATTTCAATTTACTCACTCAATTTGACTTCAAACTGACCGGAAGAAAGCAAACCCTAATTCTCAGAGAACCAAAATTTCAAGTTTAAGCTCAAAGACGGGCACACCCTGAAGAGATAAGCAGAACAATAGAGAGACAACGACAAAACGAGCCAAAAGCAAAGCCAAAAGACCCGAACAAAGCAAAAATTAGGGGGTCCCCATTTGCAATGGGGTGATGTTTGAAAAGGTCACAACAGGTCTGCCTTTAATTAAAGTTTATTGCTACCATTTCAAAGATTCAACCGTTGCCTTTTTAACTTTAAATAATTGCTCTTTAATTTATGCAGCCTTTCTTATCAAATGAAATAGAATCGCTGCCTTAACTATTATATGTATTATTTATGTTTATATATTATTGTTTCTTATTTAATTGTTATATTTATAGTACTTTTAGAGTATCATATTATTATAATAACAATATTTAAATTGCTAATATTTAGATTTATATTGTCATTATTTATTTTATTTATTTATGTGTATTTCAATGCTTTTATTATTGGTTTATATGGGATTTTGTTATTCATATTTTAATGTTTCATATCACAATTTCGGGGGACATGACACCCTTACATTGTATACTCTCACTTTGCCCACTGTGGGATCTAGGTGATCAAAACTTGATGGGTTGCTTTCAGTTTGCTATCTTTCTTGGGCTAACGTTAACGGGTGAAGTTTTATGTGTTAAAATTTGGAAAAAAACTAAAGTGGATATTTCATTGGAAGAAAAGACATACTCAAGAAGGGAAAACACACAACAGACAAAAACAGGGAAGACACAAGTACAAACCTAATATGTAGAGATTTAGATTGAATGGAAATGGGCATGACATAACACAATAGAATCTTTATTCAAAGGAGTTTGTGTACATACATGTAGACCAGGTATGATCAACCAAGGATAGTCTCCCTACCCAAACTACAATAATTCCATTTTAAGTGCTTGATGGTTGCCAAATAAATCACAATCATCAACACAACTTATAACCGAATCCTGGTGATTACCCACAAGCTGATAAGTAATTAAAACATAGTTAGGTAGAAAATAGCATAAGAACTAGAAGTTAATTATTATGAATTACATAGGCAACCTTGCATATCCTTTAATATGTCAATGTATATCTTTGACTTCAGTCTTTACTCAACCTTCAAGAGTCTCCTTTAAGGGTGATTTCTCCACAATAGGCTTAGTGATGAACCTCCATAGTCAACCTTAAGAGGGAATTTTGGTGTTTATAATCTTGTCTAGGACTTTCTAATGAATTTTAGGCTAAGTGCCTTATTTATGTTGGCCTCCTTTAGATATGTGCTAGGTTGGCTCATTTTGGATGTGTATTGGATGTTCACATATACACATCCAAATCCATTGTTTTATCATCAATCATCAAGATTTATAAAATGTTATAGCCTATGGGTAGCATAATATGATTTTTTCTCCATTTTCACATTGTTCTTTGCATGTTAAAGCTTAGCCTCTTCGTTCCTGAGGGTGCATACCTGCTAATTTCTACACCATTAATACTAATATGCTTTCCTATTTATTTTTTTTCTTGCATTTTTATTGATCCCCATCTATATAATTTACTCCCCTCTTTTTATGTGTTTTTTTGATGGCCCTAACACAAAAGACACTTCTATGAGCCTCCACACCCTTTGCAACAAAAAGTGCCACATCCTGTTAAATTATTTGCACTCATTATGATTACATAGTTGTATGCTCTCAATCTATGGTTGTATTCACACACTTTCCCATAGATTAAAAATGGTCGCATCTGTATCCTCTCATCATACAGATACATTTTCGCTTCACAATTCAAGTTGTATACAATAAAACATTTGTTCATTACAACTGTATGCTCTCATTCCACAACTGTTTGCGATCACACTATTTCCCATTGATAAAAAGGGTTACCATTGAATGTCATCAGTCAACAGCTATATATTTTCTTTCTGCAGCTGTATGCGATCATACTTTCTTGCTACAGCTGTGTGCGGTCAGACATTTGCTCTTTCTACAACTATATGCAGCCCAAAATAAATCTATGAAATTTATGTTGTATCATTAATTATTAATATCAAATCAGTCATAAGAAATCAAGGAAAGTTTGTCAAGGTCATCTGTGTTTATTGTTTAGGTCAATTGTGATATCAATATACACATCTTCTACAGCAGAAATACCAACGCTGCTAAGTCCAATCTAGACCAGGACTTGGGAAACTGTAAAACATCTTATCTCCTTTGATATATTTGGTTGTTTTATCAAAACAGGTCATCACATGCCTCTAATCCATACATGCAGCATATGGATTGGTTTCAAATTTCTTAAGCAACATGCAGGAGTAAATTGATATATTGCTAGACTAGAATAAGTACTTGCACTTAGAATGCACAATCGTCAATGCCAAAGAATTGTTGTTTCCAAATTCATGTTCCATATATTAGATTTAACAAATCATTTGTATTCCTCCACTTACGGTTTGTGAATCTCGTTGCTAACTAAGGTATGACAATCCTTTCCAAAGAGTGCCAAAGTGTGTTTGAAAAATGTACTATGTGAAACAATTGCTATTTCTTTTTCCTTTCGTGTCAATAACCTGCATAAACAAGAAATCCTTTCAGCTTGCATACAATTAGTCTTGCAAGAATCATTTCCATGATGATGAGACTCAAAAAAAAAAAATGTACTTCCTTTAAGAGCTCAGGACAAAAATAAATTAATTTATTAACATTGAACATCATATAAATTTAAAATCAAATAATGCATGTGAGGTGCCCTTGACGTTTTACTTTTCCAACTGTATAACACATCTTCTCGTTGATAATTATCTCTAAAAATATTTTTACATCTTGTTGGAATTATAATAATTGTGACTGTGAGAGTGCATTGTTAGAAAGAACCCATCTTGTCAGGCCCACTGAGTTAACCAATGTTGTGGCATACCATTAGGCAATTTATATTTACTTATACTGGGTTAAAAATATCCTGTGTTGATCAGATTAAAATTTGTACAAATGATATACTTTTTACTTATGGTGGGCCCAAAAAGACAACCAATTTTTTCCATTGGCTTTGAAGCACATGAGCATCGTATTAGTTTAGTAACCTGACAATACTGCAGTAGTTGTTGCTGTAGTTGGAAGCATCACAACAGTTTCAACCCAAGAAGTGGAAGAAGGTCACGAGTTGGTGTGAAGGCAAAAAGTTAGCACTACCCTGACTACCAATCTTTAATATTCATAGTCTAGAATAAGTGGGGATCTTTCCTATCCGGAAGGAAGTGGTTGTAAATAAAATATGTATATAATAATCTGCTTGTAGTGTGTTATGTTTTGCAGAAATTAATATATGTTTTGCATTTAGAAAACAACAAAAAACTCCATCATAAAATCCAAAATTTGAGATGGCTTGAATTCCAAAGGTGATTTCTAGATGAAATCACACCCAAACTAGTTAGGGATTATCTTTCAAATCTGAAACTAATGATCCAAAGAGGGTTTTTGTCCCCTAAAGATCAAAGAAGAATTTTTTGGTTCAAATCCGGCAACATTACAGTATCATATCAATCAACATATCAAAATGAGCCACCAACACCTCCTCTTATAGCTTTTTCAAGAGTATTTTTTGCTTTTTCATTGTTTTTTTGAATTTTTTTTTTTTGCTTTTTCATTTCTTTTTTCGAAAACTTAACTTTTTTTGCTTTTTTCCAAAAAAGTGTGTTTATGCTTTTTTCCAAAGTTGCCGAATCATCCAAAACCTAGGCCGATTCTAGGTATGAAATGTACCGAAATTAGGGTCTATATGGAATCGACACAAATTCCACTAGGATTTGCATTTGTATTTATTATAAATTTGTTCTTGAATTCTGACCCATCAAGAATTTTATTTAGAGCAGTGGATGAAATTGCAATCATAAGTGAACACTTGGGCAACAGAATCAGCCGCCTCATAGCGTTCGACTACTCTTCCAACCGAATCTATTCCAATATTTTACGAGTAGGACCTACTCTTTATTCCATGCCTGCCTGCCACCAATCCCTTCAAGAGGAGAAATTTTGATTGTGAAGCAAACGATTAGGTACGTGGAGAAACAACTTCCTCTTCCATTTCTCTTGTTTCTCCTCCGAATCATTGGGTTATATGCACTCTCAAACACAACCCATAGACACTTTGATGCACCTGTTGTGACCTTTTCACACATCACCCCATTCAAGATGGGGACCCCCTAATTTTTGCTCCATTCTGGTCTTCTGGTTTTGGTTTTTATCTCTCTCTCTTTCTGTCTCTTTTCTGTTATCTGCCTTTCGGGGGACGTGTCCGTCATTGAGTTTAAACGTGAACTTTTGGCTAAGTCTGAAACTTAGGGTTTTGAAATTTTAGCCAATCTGACATCAAACAAGGTGAATAAATTGAAAACAAAGATTAACATTGATGTCAGTATGCTTCCAACAAGTTTCCATTGAAGTTTCATCAGATTCTGACTACTTACTATTTTTAGTAAGTGTGCAATTCTGGGTATTCTCTCAACATTTTCTGAGGTCTCGATAGTCACCTGCATTCAGAACACATCAAGCTACTCACTGGAAAAATTTGAGTTGTAATGGACAACTTACTATTTTTAGCATTTCAGCCTTCAGAGGCTATTTTTAGGGTTTGCATGTTGAAATTTTCTTTGCATGTCTGAACATTCCGGTGGGTTTTTTGAGACCTTTGCAACGATGTAACATGCAAATCAGGATCAGGACTGTTTCAGAAGTCGTCTTCTGAGGCTATTTTTAGGGTTTGCATGTCAGGGTTTTCTTGGCATGTCTGCATATTCCTTATGGGGTTTTTGAGAGCTATGCAGTGATGTGGCATGCAAACAGAGATAATCACTTATTCAGGAACTTACTATTTTTAGCAGATGCATTCTGGCAGCCGCCTCCCAGCACTTCAGAATCACAAACTAATCGCAATGCAACAAAAACGAGGACAAACAGAGGTCATTTGGTATGCATGCAAGTCCAGTTAGGGTTTCCAGCTTTGGGACCCAAAAAGAGGGGTAAAAAGTCAGAATTTCCAAAAACTGAAGTATCCCATCGTGATCAACATCTTTCAAGGAGTCCACTGGTAAAATTTGAAGGCAATTAGAGCACTTACTATTTATAGTAAGGCATTTCAAAAATTGGCTAAAAATAGTAAATCAGCATCGGGCGTCGGTGTCAAGAGGCAGGTCACCTAGTGAGGAGCCCGTGATTTGAATTTCAAGTCAAACGGAGATGTGGAGGTATCAAAAACAAGCAGTTACTATAAATAGCAAACCACCTTCAGAAATGGGCTATTTTTAGTAGGGCTAGCTCAAGATGGCAGTGTGAATAGGTTGAGAAGGTTATGAAGGTTCTGTGCTTAAAGTTTCAAATCGTTCTGAGCTTCAGAAGTATGAAAATTAGAGGACTTACTATATATAGCAGGGCGTGAAGAAGCTTCCAAAAGGAAAGAAAAATGGCTAAGTGATGAAGTAAATCCACCTCCTACCCTCAGATGCGCCCAAGGTCAGCTGGCAGTTGATAAAATTTTCCAAGTTTGAAAAACATCCTACAGGCCCCTCAAAATGTGCCCACTTCAAGGAGGCTGATAGAAAAATGTTTTAAGTCTGAGTTTCATCCTCCACCCTAGGCCAAATGCGCCTTCATCTCAACTAGTGAATGGAAAATATTCTAAGTTTGGAAAAATCCTCCTACCACTATCAAATGCGCCCACTTCAAGCTAGTTGTTGAAAAGTTTTTGAGGCATTGGTATTTCATCCTCCTGCCTAGGTGAAATGTGCCCTCTTCATAGACATGAAATGAAATTTTTTCTAAGTGTTGAGTGTCATCCTCCTGCCACCTCCATATGAGCCCTCATAGGTAATAGAAGTCAGGGTTGCAAAAAAGTTCTAAGGCATAAGTTTCATCCACCTCCACCTTGAATATGCACCCATCCTCCTCTATGTGTCATATGCGCCCATATCAAGAAAAGATCAACAAGTCAGGGAAGTCAAAGGCGTTGAAGGGTCAAGTCCTTCACCTCATGCCAAATGCGCCCAAGGTGCATGATGGAATAAAATTTGAAAAGAATCAAAGGCGTTGAAAAAGGCTCATCCTCCTACACATCCTAAATGCGCCCTCATCATCAAGCATGCAAACAGAATCTAAGGCATGAAGTTATCCTCTTCTCACCCCTAAATGCGCCCATGCTTGAAGAGGTCAAAGGGGTCAAATGAATGGAAAGTGTTAATCCTTCTACACATGTGATATGTGCCCAAGTCACCTTGCCTTGAAGGACATCTAAAATTTTGCTAAGGCATTCTTAATTCCTCTTGAGGGTCCCAAATGCGCCCATGAATGGGATAAGAAAATTATCTAAGGTGTTCAAAATTTCTAAATCCTTCTAGGCCCCCCATATGCGCCCATGTTGGTGATGAGATGTCAAAATTTTTCTAAGTATTAAGGTTTCACCTCCTAGAGAACAAATACGCCTAAGTCTAGTGAAGTGATGAAATCCCCTATGTCATGAACAAAATTGCCAGAGATGAAGTCAGATGATGCCAGCTGCACAGGGTCAACGAGAAATTTCAAGTCAGAGCAAAGAAATACTCACAGGGATGAAGAACTGGAATAAATTTGTTGAAAATATTTTTCTAAGGTTGAAAATCAAAAAATTAAATGAACCCGTTTGTTGTATACCCATGAATTCGACACATTTTGAAGAAAATTTTCTTCTGGGTATTGAAGATTGTCAACGAGGAATGGATTTTAGTGTCTTCTGCACTTTGCCAAGGCTTTCAGGATGGATATTTTGATCGGCACTTGAAATAATGATTTTTCCTAAGGGAAATTTAAATTTTCTAAGGCAAAATGGATAAAATGTGTCTTCAAAAGGAAAAATGCTTTAGATGATGAATTTGAAGTTGACTGCCTAAATGAATTTGCTCAAATTCTTCGTGATGATAATCTTCTTGAGCCAGAGTTGAACAAAATCAAAGTCGTCAACGACCCAACTGATGAAATGAATTATGATACGCCCTTGAGGAAGATGAAATTTGTCTAAGGCATGAAGAATGTGAAGCTAAGGTGAAACTCAAATATTAGGATGAAGGCGTCAAGATGGCATGCAGACGTTCAAAGTTATGAAGAAAGAAGGGTTTGCTAGAAGAGAAATGTTCTAGGGATCACTCAGATCTTGGGATCAGAGCATGAAAATCAGGTAAGTAAAGTGAATTTATATTATGAAGTGTTCTGATGCTCTTCTCCTTGCTTGTTTTGCAGGAGGAACGTCGAGACTAAATGGTGGTGACTTGGGGAGATGAAGCGAATACTTGGAGAAAATAGCTAAGTGTTGAGACTTAGTATGTGCCCAGCTCAAGTGACAAAGAAGAAATGATTTCAAAGCTCAGGATGGAGAGAAGGTCATCCTCAAGTACTTCTAAGTTGAAGAACAACATCAAAAAGAAAATCATTGTCGAGCAGAAGAATGAGGTTGCAGTCTTGGAATTTCAAAATGAGAACGTGCATGCCATGCCAGAAGTTGAAGCTGTTTGATCAAGTCTACAGTCCAAGAAGTTGAAACGATGTGAACACATTTCAAAACAGGAATCTTCTAGAAGGATGGTGGCCATTAATTGCTCATTTATTGCCCCACTCCTCTTTGTGGTGGTTTTTAGGGTGAATCTTGTTTAGGGCTGAGGTGGCACGATCTGGGCCATCTAGTCGATTGTAATCTGAGCTGTCCATTGGACTTGGCCATCTATAAAAGGGGGAGTCCCCCTCATTTGTAATTCATTAGATAGACATTTGATCAGAGTAGACCGTAGAGCTTAGAGAACAGACTAGAGAGTAGAGCTTAGCATAGCGTAGTTTGAAGGAGAAGGAAAGTTTTCCTTTGAAAACTTTGTAAGAGATTGTTGCAAAAAACTATTGTAATAAAAGATCTTTCATTGAATGGTGAATTCATCTTTGTTATAAGCAGTTAGCAAGGTTTCTTCGTCCCTTCTACTTCACGTAGCGTAAAGTAAAATAGTTTTCATTTTCATGCAAGTACTTAGTAATTGTGGAATGTGGTGCTCGATTTGAATAAGACTTCGCTTATCCATACCACTAGTGAGCTCGCTGATGGTGGGTTCGCCCTGCATGGTCAACTAGATTACTTTTCAAACTTAACTTCGATTGTGATTCACGTGTTTGTATGCATCCTCTTGATGGTATATGCATGTTGTGTCATAATTTGAACATCTTTCGCTACTCCTCTGAAGATTGCACCAGTTTTGTGGAAGCTGTCCGAAGTGAGGCAAAGCAAAGCTCGGTTGAAGTTTGCAAGAATTGATCGCCATGTCCCACACCTTAGAGTAGATTAGAACCTTCCTACCCCTGCACTCAATTTAAATTCAGTTCATTTCTGGTTAGTATTAGGAAACTTGTGCTTACGTGCCAAACCATTTGAACCACGTGAAACCCTTAATTTGCTATCTGCTATCAGTTGCTGAACAATTGTGTAAGTCCCCTCGTGATACCAACAAAATCACAAAGAACTGTTGTGACCTTTTCACACATCGCCCCATCGTAGATGGGGACCCCCTAATTTTTTGCTTCATTCGGGTCTTTTGGTTTGGGTCTTTTGGTCTGTCTCTCTCTGGTCTGATCTTTTCTTTTTGTCTAGTGTACTTACCATTTGACCTAGGTTTGAATTTTGGCTAAGTCTGGAGTGTTTACTAGCGAATTAGAGTTCTACGTCTTCAGACTGCTTTGAGGTCAAAATATGTTGGTTGATCAACTTTCGAGCTCAGCACTGCTATTAGAATGCTTCCGGCAAGCTTCCCCTAAATTTTGACTGAATTCTGCCAACTTTCTATTTTTAGTGTCAACTTAGGGTTGATCTTCTCAAGATTTTCACATTCTGACAACTGCATTACATTCTGAACACATTGAACTCATCACTGGCAAAATTTGAGCAAAAACGGACAACTTGTTATTTTTAGCAGTTTGGCTTTGGAAGCCGATTTTAGGGTTTGCATGTTGAGTTTTCAGATGCATGTCTTGAGATTCTTTGTGGGTTTTTCGAGACCTTCGCAGTGATGTGACATGCAAAGCAGGATGACGACTTTCAGCGCTCAGCCTTCAGAGGCCGATATTAGGGTTTGCATGCAAATTTTCTCAGCGCATGTCGGCATATTCTTTTTGGGTTTTCCAAGGCCTTCGCAACAGTGTAACATGCAAGCGAAACTGGTCACTTTTCAGAAACTTGCTATTTTTAGCCAATGCTTGCATGTTGATGATTTTTCTGGGTTTTTTGGGTTTTTCAAGATCCCTCGGGCAGTGTGACATGCAAAATCATCCGGCAATCAATCGGTCACCTTTTCAGCAACTTTCTATTTTTAGCAGGTACCGCTCTGGCAGCTGCCTGACACTTCAGAATTGCGAACACGATAACATACAACTAAAATGGAATTGAACTGGGTTCGTTTGAGGCACATGCAAGATGAATTAGGGTTTTGGGCTTCGAGACCCGAGGTGAGGTGTCAAACATCAAAATTTCCAAAATTGAAGTATCTCACCATAATTAGCATCTTCCGAGGAGTCTGCTGGCAAAATTTGAAGACAATCGGAGCACTTACTATTTTTAGTAAGGCGTTCCTGACACGGGCTATAAATAGAAGGTCGACTTCGGGCGCCAGTGCAGACAGGCAAGTTTACCAACGAGGATCATAACATTCAAATTTCAACTCGAGTGGAGCTAAGGAAGTCTCAAAATCAAGCAGCTGCTATAAATAGTAAGCCACTGCAAAGCATGCCAAGAATAGCAGGTCATCACAAAGTCTCAATATGAATGGGTCAAACATGCGATGAGGACCCCTTGGCGCGAATTTCAAGACAAACGGAGTTGCAGAGAATGGAAAGTCAGACACTTGCTATTTTTAGCAGGCTGGAATGGAAGAATTAGGGTTCCCTAAATTCAAGTGCGAAACACGAAAGTCAGGCAGATACGACATCCAACCACGATCACCACACCTCTGGCATTCAACAAGTGAAATTTGGAGACTTTCTGAGTAGTTGCTATTTTTAGTAGGTTGCTAAAAATAGCAGGTGCAAATAGGCGTTAGGCCCCGACAGCGGGACCACATCTTGAAGTTCGAAACAAGGCAAAATCAAGCTTTCTGGAGTCAAAGGTCAATTTAAAGCATGAAATTTGAGGAACTTTCTAAAAATAGAAAGTCAGGGCAAATTAGGGTTAGCAGGAGAAAACCACCCTAAATTTGGCAAAGGGCACGAAACACATCGAGTTTGATAATTTTTCAAGTCCTGCACCAAAACTTGCTTTAAAAGGCCAAAGACAGATGAAAATTTTACTAAGTGTCGAAATTGAAACCTCCATGGGTCAAATGCGCCCCACTTTGAAAGTGACTCAAAATCTTCTAAGTAGTTGAAATTTGATGCTCCCCATGGCAAATGCACCCAAACTTGAGGGAATGAATTGATGAAATTGACTAAGGCGTGGAAGTTGAAAGTTACCCTTGCTAAATGTGCCCAGGCCTGAGGAAATAAACTGAGGAGATTTTCTAAGTATTAAAAATTGAAAGCTCTATGTGCCAAATGCGCCTAGGGAAGAGATCACGTTAAAGTTTTGCCTAAGTCATAAAATTGGAAGTAGAAGACATGATATGCGTCCCCTTTTGACTTGGAGAATATTCTAAGTTATGAATATTAAAAGCTCCCTATGCTATTTGTGCCCTTGAGCTTGAAGGATAGAAATTTTCTAAGAGTCAAAATTTGAAGCTCAACATATGATTTGCGCCCCAAACTCAAAGCACCCCCTCTCATATGTGCCCTTGAAGTTCAAGACTTGAAACTTTGACTAAGGCACACAAATTAAAAGCTCACATGGTTATTTGCGCCCAAGGTATAAAGTGGAAGCTTGACCTCCTATTTGCACCTGGAAGAAGAGGTTGAAACTTAGAAGTTTCTAAGGTGTGGAAATGAAAGTAGAACATGCCATTTGTGCCCATCATAAGGTGGCCAGAGTAAAAATTTTCTAAGTGTGGAAGATTTGAAGGAGCACCTCCAGAATGCGCCATTGGTTAGTGTTGGCGTAAAATCTAACACCTCTGGAGTGCAGGTTTGTACGGACAGCTATGTACACTATGCAATGAGTGCTCTTCAAATTAGGAGGGGAAGCTCCCTCGTTGTGCTGGAATGCATGGAAAAGAAAAGTAATCTAAGTCCTATCTTTTTGTTCTCAGCTGGAAGAGGCACAAGGTTAAGAAAACCAAGAACGTTGCAGTTAAGGATTTTCTGGTTTCGCAGATCATTAACTACAACTAAGCTATCTACTTTAAATCTATCCAATTTCCTCAAGAAAACAGAGCATGAGGAAATGGAGCAGGGTTTGACTATCGGACGATAAGCGAGTTTAGACTCTCTACTTGAAGGCAAGGTGGCGCAACTATCATCTCAATCTAAACAAGCTCATTGGGCACAAAACAGATTTAAGAATTTACCAAGACAACCTTATGGAACCCTGTGTGGCATAACACTTGATCGGAAAAGTAAAGTCTTCACAAAACAGCCTTTATCACCACAATCTCACGAAACCCTATGTGGCATAACCTTTGATTATAATGATAAAGATTCACAAAACAGATTTATCACCGTAATTCCTCGAAACCCTATGTGGCATAACGATTGATCACAAATGGTAAATTAACACAAAACAGATTTATCATCTCAATCTCTTGAAACCCTATGTGGCATAACAATTGATCTCAATGATAAAGATGTTCAAACAGATTTATCTAAACTATGGGAAGATTTACCATGACAATCTTATGAAACCCTATGTGGCATAACACTTGATTAGCATAGTAAAGACTTCACAAAACGATTTTATCATCACAATCTCACGAAACCCTATGTGGCATAACGCTTAATCATAACAATAAAAGATTCACAAGACAGAAAGAATTCACCATTACAATTGCATGAAACCCTATGTGGCATAACAATTAACTGTAATAGCAAAGACGCATGAAAAAATACCAAAAGAGCGATATTGAGGGCAAGGTAGGCGCAGCATATATTTCTCTCTCCAGCAAAAGTTATTTACAAATGAGCAAAAGCTCTTATTTATATACATCAAGTTGTAGGGAACCCTAAAATCACCTTGTGTTAACTACAGTCTCGCAAATGCATGCAAGATTAATTATTAAACCCTAATGAAGTAAACTATACAGTTAACTGGAAAGCTACCATCAGTTAACTGGTACAAATAACCTAAATGGACCATGTGCAAGCATGCACGTCCTTATTTAAAGCAAAGTTAATTGGCCACTACCTTCAGTTAACTGGAAACCCTAACCCTAACTCCTGTGTTGATAATTCCAAGGACGAGATAAACATGTGTTAAGTCAGCAAGTAAACTCAAGACTGAAAGTCGAGTTAACTGTTGTTCAGGACTCAACCCTTGAAATTAATTGCAGGTTCCAACTGGCAGATCACTCCATGTCAACTCGGTCTAACACTTCGACCAAGAACTCATCGATCTCTCTATCATCTGGCACTTTGACGCTGTCCAAAATAACATTCTGTCTCTTTAGTTCTCTGCCACTTTCTGTAATTGTGTGCATACCATCTTTACATTCTTCAGTCGCCTTTCTGAAATTGGCTGAAATTACTGAAAATGTGATCAGAACCTCCATCAAGATATCACAAACATACTTCTGAAACTCAGTTTGTACAACCTCGAGATCAGCGTAGGTACCATTTTCATGAAGATAATAGCATAAGATCTGAGTGACTTTGGCGGCTCCGTAAATGAAGTGATCTCTGTTCCTTTTGCAACTTAACGCTTCATTGTCAGCTACTCTGATGAAAACCTAAATTAAGACCGATTTGGTCTTGAATTCGGTCTAGTTGAACTACCTTCTGAAAAACTCACCCATTGACTGTGAACACGGCTATCTTCTGACAACTTTCTCTGGAAAGCTAAAATGCTCTGGACAAAGCTAAAAATACCCTGTCGGAGGATAATTTTCACCAAAAATTCTGAGACATGGGTTTTGTCCGGAAAATGATTCTAAGACAACCCATAACGTCAGAATTGTGAAAACATATCGTTTAGCTTGATATGCAAAGATTCTTCAGTCGAGAACTGCAAGGGTTTTAGAGCTTCTCTGGGCAATTTTTCTTGAGAAAATTTGGAACATGGGTTTTGTGCACAACAAAATTATGAACAAACCCAAATGATGAGATTTTCAAAAAGGATGTGATTTTATCCCACATGCAAAGAAATCTTGGGAAAAAAGCACAGAGCTTCAGAATGAAGGTTGCGGGGCAATTTTCTCGAAAAAATCTAAGACATGGGTTTTGCTGCTGATGCTGAAATATGTGAACCCAGATGGTCAGATTCTGAATATGTGTTGAATTTCTTTGACATGCGAAGAAAGTACCTAAGGTGAGAAATAGAAGAAATAAGACAGAAGATAGAAAGGTTTGCTTGTCTGCTTCTGAAAAATCCACCAACTTCTTCTCTGGAATTTTGATAAAACCTGCATGCAAAGTGAAAATAAAGTCTGGAATCTTCTTCCTCTGCACAATCTGAATTCGTTGCTACGAAGAACGCTGAATTTGGACACCTGTAGCACCTTTAACTTGCTGGTCGCTCAAGAAGAATATGAGCTTCAGAGCAAAAGATGATGAAATAATGGACGCCATTGCTGAAATATATAGATTTTCACCTTTGAAAATTCGTACTAAGCAAGGAATGCTTGAAAAATGCGCTTGGCTTCCAATTGGACCCCATTTCTAGTTAACTGGAACTCAAACAAGCTAAATAAATGATCATGCATTAGGGTTTGCCCTTCAAGTCTTCAGTTCAACTCAACCATGCGATTTTGACTTCAGTTAGCACTCTATATTAAATTCGCCATCTTCAAACTTGCTTTAGATTCACAAACTTAAACTAAGGCGACCCTTTTGATAAGTGAAGTTAGCCATGTTGATTGAAATGAGAAATTCGCCATCTTCATGCAATAATCATGTTCTAAAAATAGCGACCCTTTTGGAACTTCAGTTGGCCTTCAAGAATGCGCCAACTTCACATGCTTTAATCAATAAAATCTAAATATAGCAACCCTTTTGGAACTAAAGTCGCCATTCCTTGAAAAGTGCGTAGCTTCACCAATTCATGCTTCATCATTCAAACCTAAATATGGCGACCCTTTTGGAACTAAAGTTAATAACTTCATGCGCCATACTTCACTAAAATATGCTTCATCATTTAATTCGCCCCTTTTGAACTTCAGTTGACATTTAATGAAGCGCCATCTTCACACAAACTTCACAATTTTGACCAAATGCGCCATGCATGTGAACTCTAGTTGACATTCACTGATAATCTTCAGTTAAGTGAACATGCAATCAAGTTAACTCAACATGCAAAGTAGTTAACTGAACATGCAAACTAGTTAACTCGACATGCGAACTGAAAGATCACTCCACATGCCAATATATGAACTGAAGATGACAACCCAGAAAACGTTTAGTCTAACTGCAGTCAGAACTCCAGTTAAGGCGTGCATTCAGCTCTTTTCGAAAATCCAACTTTGAACTCTCAAACGAATTCCAGACTTAGCCAAATTTCATGAAAATTTAAGCTAAAACCTCTGCCGGGACCTTTGTTCATCCTCTGACACTGGTTGACTGACTTCTCCGTTTGGCTGGCTGACAGATGCATTGCAGAGCTCAGTAAGAACTGATCAAAATATATCTTGAGACTGCACGTCATAAAACTGACATCTGAAGGCTCAAAAATCCAAGCGCCCTTTTGAAAAGCTGCGCTTTTTACCAGACTTAATCAAATTTCAACTTCTGTATTTCGAACGAAGGGAAAAATAAATCCTTCATAACTTCTGATTTACCAACTTTCAGGACTGGATCTCAGGTTCACTGCGAAGCTAACGACATTCTGCATAACAGCTGCAAAGGCACATTTCCCAAGAAAACATCATCTGAGGGGTGAAAAACTAGGGCGCCTTTTTCAAAAGTTGCTCTTTTCATCCCAGACTTGGCCATTTCTCGCTTTTCGCCTCGTTTTGCACCGTATCCTCTGTAACTTACTCGAAACAGGTCCGTTTGACAAGCTTGATAGCTCATTGCGAAGCTGACGTGATGCCGGACAGATGTCAGCTGGAGGTGACAAACCCTAAAAACAGGATTTGAGCCCCTAAAAGATAGGGCGCCTCTTTGAGAATGTGCTCCCTTCTCCAGAGATAGAAAATTTTGATGATTCTCGTTCAAATTTTCACTTTTCTTAAATCTCTTTAGTAACAGACTGACATGACACTGACACCAACTCCATATTTAAATAGCCCAAAAACGACCATTTGACATCACTTTAACAAGATTAAGACTCAATTAAGCAAAATGCCTTAGTGAAGCAAAAATTTTGGTTTTGGGTACAACAGTTAGGAAGGTGAAATTTGACTAAGGCACACGAACTGGAAGCTCCATGGGTGAAATGCGCCCCCAAACTGGAAGAAGAAGTTGGAGCTTAAGATTTTGTCTAAGTCATAAAATTGGATGCTCACCCATGGATTTGCGCCTGACTTTGAGAAGGAGAGGCTAGAGATTTGAAATTTGACTGAGGCAAATAAATCGAAAGTTCTATGTGTTATATGCGCCCTACTTCAAGGAGGAAGTGAATAAAGTTTATAAGGCCTAGAGAAATGAAAGTTGACACCCCTATTTGCGCCCTTGGGAAGATATAACGTGAGAAATATTCTAAGTGACAAAATTAAAAGCTTCCCCTTGCTTATGCGCCCAAGAACATCAACTCAAGTGCACCTTCAAAAAAATGCTGAAGACGAAATTTATCTAAGTGTCCAAATTGGAAGCATGACCATGGATTTGCGCCTAAGAGCTTGCAGAGTAAAATTTTATCAAATGTTCAAAATTGAAACCTCAAGGGTGGATTTGTGCCTAACCTTGAGAGGGTGAGCTAGAAAGTTTCTAAGGAACACAAATTGAAAGTTCAGGGTCCTGTATGCGCCCACCAAGTTGAAGAAAGAAATTAAAATATTCTAAGTGCTTTAAATTGGAAGGAGGCATAGGCAAATGCGCCCAAGCTTGAAGAGTAGAAATTTTTCTAAGTGTCAAAGATTGAAAGTCCAAAGTGCTATGAATTTGAGGATCAATTCCTCATATGCACCTTAGCAAGAAGAGGTTGAGTTTTAAATTTTGAGTAAGTTGTTTGAATTTGGACTATGGCAATTAAAAGAGGTTGATCAACTCATGTGCGAGGATATAAAGATGTTTTAGGCAAATTTTTAAAATAAAGATTGAAGTATTAAATGTGCCTAAACTTGGGCTAACATTCAAAAATGTTTCTAAGGCGTAGCAAGGTTGAAGTTGGAGGTTTGGCTAACTCGTTTCAAAATTAAATCAAAATGTGAGAATAAAAATCAAGCTAAGGCGTTTGGAAGCAATTTTAAATTTGCTCTAGGCAATTAACTCGAAATTTGCCTAAGTCAAATAAATTAAATTAATTTAATTATTTTCCAAAGTTAAATTTAAATTCCCCTTTCATTTGGACACTTGACGTTTTAAAATTCGGAAGATTTTAACCGTGGTAATTTATTTCAGATTTATTATGGATGGAAAATAAATTGTGCCTAACCATTTTAAAGTGCTGACGTCGATTTTTCCCAGATACTGGAAAAATAAATAATTTCTTGAATTAAATTAAATGGAAATATAATTAAATTTTAAATTTTAATTTGCCATTTTAAAAGCGGTGATATTCTTTTAAACTAAAGTGAATTTTAAAGTTTCTCGAAATTACTTCAGTTAGTTGAAGATAACTGGCAGTCGGGAGGGAAAGTTTAAATTTAAATTGAGGAAAGAATCTCCCAGATTAGCAAATTGCTATGACGACTGAATGATGACTGGGAATATTCTCTTTCAAAATCGGAAAATTTCTAAGTTATGGCGAAGAGAATTAATGGCATTTGCTAATTCAGGCGCCAGCTGTCAATTATAAAACTTCGAAGAGTTTCATTTTCATTTCACACAATTCGAAGTTGAGATTCCTTCTGAAGAGCTGAAAGTTTTCGATAAGCTGTGAATTTCTGAAGTTGTTTGAAGTTGAGTTGCTGAAGGCTGAAATTATCTGATTATTTCTCTGAGTGCTGGAGGTTGAAATTGCTTGGAGTTGCTAGAGGTTGCTGAGATTTAAAATCTTCCGAAGTTGCTGAGTGTTGAGTGAATAAAATCCTAAGTAGAAATCTGAAGTTGCTGAAGAAGATTATTTCCCCAAGTTGCTGAGAAGAGGTGAAGTTTAAATTTTTTTCGAAGTTGCTGAAGCTTGAAGTATTTTTCTGAAGTTGACATTGCTGAAGATGATTTCTTCCAAAGGGTTGAAATTATTGTGGCTGCAAATTGCTGAAGTTCAGAGTCTTAATTTTCGAGGTTTGAAGTTGGAGTTTTACTGCTGGAGTTATTAATTTTATTTTTCTTTTCGCAGCCAACTCCATTCGCCAGCCATCTCTCAAGGTTTTTATTTTAAAAGTTTGAATTGTAATGTTGCTTTTTCGTTTTGCAGATGGCTGAGACTCGAAAAGCTGACGTTGCCGGCACAGGCAAGGCTAGAAATACGGAATCTGGCAAAGAGAATGCTTCTAGGCAGGCGATTATCAAGAGTTTGAAGAAATCCTTTATTCCTGAGTCGAAGTTCGTCTCGAAGCTTGGAAACTTGACGGACACCAACCTCGGATCCTTCAATCTCGAGACTTTCAGAAGGAGGATATATGGACAAGGTGGCAATCCTCCGACGGCTACCTCACATAGAATGGTGACGAGTGGGTTATATGCTGCAACTGGTTTCCTGCCGGCAGTCCGATGTCCAGAACTCATCATGGAGTGTGCAAACCATTATGACTCGGATAGCCAAAAAATTGTTTCTCCGGAGGGCAAGCTGTTAGCTAATTTCACGCCAGATGCAATTGGTGAAGCTTTCGGAATCCTGGCCATAGATAAGATGTTATATAAATCAAAGGAGAAGGCCAACAAGATGTACGCCACATTTTTCGATAAATGCATGAAGAGAATCAATACCACCTGGATGAGGAAGCCAAAGCTGCCTGGCATGAAGCTGCCGAAGCAGATCATCTCTAAAGAGATAAATCAAGAATATTGCGACATTATCATGATGCTCAGTTGGGTCAATGGCAGCCCACAGGCGTATGTGTTCAAGCCATGAATGTTTTTCTATATCAGCGTGGTGCTCGAGGGAAAGGTGGAAGTGAATTGGGCTCAGATGATAAGCGATAACATCAATGAGCAGTTCAAAAACCTGAGGAGAACGAGGACGTTCTATATGAGCTCATATGTTATCTACATGTTGGCACAGATGACTAAGTACAAAGGGCTAGCGTATCAGGAACCAATTGGGTGTGGCTTCAACCAGTTCAAGATTCATGAATCTTGTAGGCAGTTGCATCTCACGAATACTCCTCACTTCAAGAGGGTGAATGATGCCTTCACCATGTACATCACAAGGTCTCTTCAGGGGAGATTGCAGCAAAGGATATCCCAGGTGGCACAGGAATTCATCGAGTATGGGTTTTGGTTTATCCAATTCCCCAAGTTCACATATTTGAGGCTGTTGGGTCACCATTCGTATGCTTACCAACTGCCGAGGTACCCTACTGACAGGATGATCATGCTTGAGGTGTCTAGGAAACTTGTGGCCTATGACAAGATTATAAGAAGGAAGAAGAAAGGAGGATTGCACTTTCCTCTCGTCTTGGGAAATTCACTTGAGGAGTGCCCTTCGTTGCAAGCAGCTAAGGTGGTGGAGGAGGAACTGCAATTTTATCAGCTCACGCTCCATACCAGCCGGCAGGATTTTGATTCTCGAGGAAAGATTGGCATTGTACAGGGTGAGGAGTATAGGCATAGGACCCACTTGGAAGAATTTTGGGCAAATGCACAAGATGAAGGAGAAATTAGAAGACGAACATTCTCCAGATTGCCCTTAAAGTTGATCAGAGAATGCGAGGTGGTCCCAATGCCGGATCAAGTTGAAGAAGATGCCAGACTCACGCACCCAGATTATGAGACAATAAAGAATACGCCAATCCCACCTCCGGATTGGGCCGAGTCAGAAATTGCAGACTTAGACACTTGTCTATGCCTGTCATGACCTTTACGAGGAGTTGGGTGGACGGTCATGTCCACAGGCTGAAAAGAAGATCTATCGCTCTCTCGTACAACCTTATGGGAAATCGGAGGCCACCGGTGTCAGCAAAGAAGAGGAAGAAAATTGCCCAAGCTTCAGAGCCGCAACGGTAGGAAGAGCCCACTCAGCTTGAACCCGAGAGATCAGAGGATACGTCTCCCACCCAGTTGCTGGCTCAATCCTCCAGCATACATGAGGTCTCGATGTTTGCGAATTAGAGGGATAGAGCAAATGAGGAGCCAAAGGTTGGAGAAGTCAACCAACCGTTGCTGAGAGAAGTGGACAGTCAGAGTGCCAATGCTCCCAAGGGCGTTGATCAGCCAAATGAAGGAGAAGAGACAGAAATAGATATCCGCTTTGATCGTGCACTTGGGGCAGCTTTCGAAGAGGAAGATGTTATAGAACCTAAGGATGGAGCTCATAGGGAGGACAGTCAGCATATGGAGACGGATGAGCCTCAGCCAAATATCACTCAGGAGGGAGTTCGTGAAGTGGAGGCAACTGAAGAGAAAACCCCCATTGTTTATGATGCTCAACGTGATTGGCTCCCACATGCAATACAGAGAGATCAAGAAGACGATGCTGACCTGGCAGTGGAAATGGAAGAACTTCTGAATAGAAAAAGTAAGTCACCCAAGAGGAAGAGAGCTAGGAAGTATTCCCGGATGGAAACAAAGGAGGGTGGTTCAAGCACTTTTCATGTAGCTGTTCCGAGGGAGGACTGTGACTTGGGTGATGTAATGCCAGAAAATTACACTGTCACCACCATTGAGTTGGGATGTCCTTCTGGGACTCAAGTTGTTGAGGAAGCAGAAAACTCCTTCCAGGCCCTAAGGGATAGGATGGTATGAAAGGAGGAAAAATATAAAAGATTGAAGAAAGAGCATAGGGCATTGGTCGGGTATGTGTAGCATCTATCGCATCCTTGTGCTCAAGAGAGACCAGCAGTGGAGGTTCCACCTGAGCTGCCACGAGAGTCAATTGGTGGACTCGAGGAAATGAAGAGGGCTATTCAGGAAGGATACAAATGGATAGGTGGTGTTCGTGCTCAGGCAGAGAAATTCATAACCGACCTCATCTCCTCTTTTCAGAATGCTTCGGGTATCCTCTCGCACTTGGAGAACATTGAGCAGGCTTGGGGTGACACTCACATATTCCAAGACAAGACTATCCCTCGCCTCACTGCTTTGATGTGCATACCCACGCAGACTCTGGTCGATGAAGGGGTGATCCAAGCTGGAGACAGATACGATTTTCTTGGGTGGCATTCAGCTGCATTCACGGGCAAGGGATTCTTCAATATGGCAGTAGCTGAGTCTTCAAAGATTCGGAGGGCAATGAAGAATATTCAAGATAGCATCTTCAATATGTTGGATGCATTATTTGCTAAGAGGTTGACTCCGGAGGAGGTAGAGATAGATGGTTTAAAGGCAAGGTTGCAACCTTTCTTCTCCGAGATGGGGAGGTTTTCTCAGCTTGACTTTGAGAACATTTCCATGTTCTCAGCCATCATACAGAGCACTCAAGAGTCGATTGAGAGCTGGAGGAAGTCATGTGATCGGCATGAGCAGATGGTAGCTATTCTGGAGTATCAGCTCAATCTTACTCCAGCAATTTCAGAGGAGGAAGTTGATGAAGTGCTGGCCCGGTTCATAGCTGACGCGGTCAGAGAGAAGGGAAATGGAAACAGAATCTTGGATGAGAATCTTCTGGAGGGATAGTGGGCATTAATTGCCCATAGTGATCAAGGAGGAATTCTATTTTTGTACTCATTAATGATGCCACTCCTCCACCTTCTGGCAGTTTTTAGGGAAAATCTTGTCTAGGGTTTTGTGGCTCGATCTGAGCCGTTATTGTACTTTGATCTGGACCATTCATTGATTTGGCCAGCTATATAAAGGGGAGTCCCCTCATTTGTACACTAGTTAGTTAGCTATTTAGTCAATTGGATATCAGATCAAGTTAGAGATTTTTGAGAGTTAGAATAGTTTTTTTTCATTGCATTGTTTGAAGGAGAAGGGGAATTCTCCGTTTGAGAATTTTTGTAAGAAATTGTCACGAAGGCTAATCATAATAAAAGAATTTCATTGATGGTGAACTCAACTTTTGTTGTGAGTAGTTTGTGAGGTTTCTTCTTCCTTCGAATTCAAGTAGGACTTAATTTTCATGCAAATAGTTAGTTATGGGTGTTTACGTTTGATGTAAGTGAGCTTCTTTGATCCATACCACTAACAATCTTACTGATGGTAAGTTAGTCCTATGTGGTCAACTGGAAAACTTTTATACTTAACTTCGGTCAAGATTCATGTGTAGCTATGCATCATTGTGATGGTACTTGCATCGTTGAATCATGATTTGAACATCCCTTTTCTCCTTTGAAGATTGCGCTAACCTTGTCGAAGCTATCCAACAAGAGGCTAGACAACGTTTGGTCGAAGTTCACTAAAATTAAACTTAACACCCTTCACATTTAGGTTAGAATTTAGACCTTCTAAACCTTGTACCCATTTTAATTCCGCACACTTTTGGTTAGTTTTAGGAAAGCTCACACTTCAAAGCTAAATCATTCGCACGAAAATCCCCTTCAAAACATCTATTTACTGTTTCCTGCAAGTATCTTGAACAATTGTGTAAGTCCCCTCGTAAAAACAGTAAAATCACATCAAGCCAACTGAGACTATTTGCACTGAAGGAACCTTGGAATTAAATGTATGATCTATCTCGCAATCTTAGCATGCAGGAAACTTTGTTCAAGAGAGGATAGAGTAGTCATTAGCAACTTTATTCTGTGTTGGTGTGGTCACAAAAATTACATTAACACGAACCAACTGATGATATTCTATTGCATTATTGGAACCTTGGAGTTGAAAGCATGAACTCACTCGCAATCTTAGCATATTGAATACATTGTTCAAGAGAGGATAAAGTATCTGTTGGGAAACTTTATTTTGTGTTGGTGCGGTCATGAAAATCACATCAATAGCACCCAACACAACCTCCAACATAGGCACAATTGTTGTGAAGGGACCGTCACCATTGTCACTGTCATTGACTTCTATAACGAAAGATGGACATGTGCAGAGTGTGTCAATGCCCCACTTTGCCTTCACACCAACTCCTCAATTGTCAATGCCCATGGAAGATGTCGATTTATCTCAACACTCTAAATTTGAGCCGCAACATTCGAAGATGAGAAGCAAACTTGGAGTTCCCCTGGTTCTAGCAATAGTGAGGGAGAGGTAGCTATGTCAGACGTGTGGGCAAAGAGAGACACAACTAAGCCGATAGTATTTTATATTAAAATATTATTATTAAATTATATAATAAATTATACATTAATAATAATATAAACTAATATATATTATATTAGAATATTGTTTATTAAATTATATATTAATAATTATATAATAAAATTATAAATTAATAATAATAATATAAATTTAAAAATTAAAAACTTGTATAAGTTACAAGCATTATTAAATATTAATATATTTAATTTTTAATGTATATTTTTATGGTTTTTATATGTTTTTTGTATGGACATACCTAGCTTATCACAAAAAATTTGTCGTAACGGCATACCGTACCCCTATGCCCATACAGCCTGATTTGGCAACTTAGATTTTTTCAAATTAAATAATTCATTACATGCAAAAGACCACTTGTGCCTAGGCATCCAACTATTTAAAACACTTAATTACCTTTCCAATGAGCTATTACACTAAGTTGTCCTTTTATTATTTCTTGTGATGTCCCCTCGCTAGATAGTTCTCGGGAACAGAGCGTTAGCCCTTTATTGGACCCTTGTGGGCTAGCCAGTTTGGATAGAGGGTCAGTGGTGCATTTTGGAGAGTTTGTTTGTTCGTGTTTTCAGTGGACAGTGTTTAGATCACAGTGAGCGTTGGCTTTCCAGGAGTTCATCGCTTCTGACGGCACAAGATTATCCTGAGTTTTGAGCATGTTACGGAAATTTAAGTGATTAAGTTAATTTATTAACTTAAAACGCCCTTTTAATAAAGTCACATTGACTTTATTTATATTTTTATATCACTTAAATGTCAAAAGGGGGATTATAATATTTTAATGACTTTAAATATTATAAAAGTGCGCCCAAACTATTGAAAGGGATATATTAAAATATTATAATATTTTAAAAACCTAAAAAGAGCGTATCTTTATGGAAATGCGTGCTTTTGCTTAAAGAGGCATTTTGGCAATTGAAACTCATATCTTTTGACTATTTCAATTTGCCTTGTGCATATTTTCTCTGAGCATTCTCCTGAGAGCAGGGTTTGATCATTGTGTCCATTGGAGAACGGAAAACTCTTCAGTGTTGAGTACGTTTGAGGTTGTGAGAGATCAGCTGAATCCGTACAGTGGAGGGCTTCACACAGAAGTTCTACAGTTGCAGACAGAGCTTAATTTTATGCAGTTATTTGTTCTTGATAATAATTGAGGGTTCCTTCTGGAGGCGTACCATTCTACAGTTCAGATACTTGTCATCAGGGATTCTACCTTTGCTTTCATAAGCCGTACGGCCTACCTTGGTTTTTGTGCCTTGAGAAAGGCGTGTGAAGCAATTAAGGAAAACGCCTTCCTTTTGAGAGGGTTTTGGCATCCATCATGGGCGGCTAGCTATTTCAGTGCATTGTGACTTGTTTCTCAGCAGGAGAAACCCCTTCTGGAGCATTGGCGTGCCTACAAGCTGATTTTCACCATTTCTGGCTGTAGATTTGGCCATTTCTTTATTTAAAATAATCTGGAGCTTTCTTGGTATGTTTATCTTTCTAAATCTCTTTGTTGGAGTTGAATAATACTTTCTGTACTTTCATTCTGAAGAAATAAGATTAAAATCATCTTTTATGAGCAAAAATATGCTGCGCCCCTTCTCTTCTGTCTAATAAGATTTCTCTAAAAAACTTTAAAACACAATTAAAGACTTAAGAATTTGGGGGTTTTGAGCTGAGAGCCAGCAGGGCTCATCACAGTGGTATCAGAGCTCACATCCTACCAGCTTGATTGCCAAAATGCCTCTTTAAGCAAAAGCACGCATTTCCATAAAGATACGCCCTTTTTAGGTTTTTAAAATATTATAATATTTTAATATATCCCTTTCAATAGTTTGGGCGCACTTTTATAATATTTAAAGTCATTAAAATATTATAATCCCCCTTTTGACATTTAAGTGATATAAAAATATAAATAAAGTCAATGTGACTTTATTAAAAGGGCATTTTAAGTTAATAAATTAACTTAATCACTTAAATTTCCGTAACATGCTCAAAACTCAGGATAATCTCGTGCCGTCAGAAGCGATGAACTCCTGGAAAGCCAACGCTCACTGTGATCTAAACACTGTCCACTGAAAACACGAACAAACAAACTCTCCAAAATGCACCACTGACCCTCTATCCAAACTGGCTAGCCCACAAGGGTCCAATAAAGGGCTAACGCTCTGTTCCCGAGAACTATCTAGTGAGGGGACATCACATTTCTCAACATTAGACAACATCGGTGAAATATTAATTAATAATTTAATAACTCACCCAAGTTGTGGAAAGTATTGCAACAACATCAAAATCCAATTTTGGCACACCATGATGAAACTAAAATAGTAGAAGAATGATTGGAGCCAACTTGGTGACTTACTAAAAATAAACATGCTCTCCAAGAAGTTTGGAGAACACCCCAGGAGTTCGAAAACACTTCTGAAAGTGTCATTGCAATCCATATTGCTAACTAGGCTCATTACGAAAAATACAAATCCTAAATTACTAACCCTATGTCTTCCCAAAACTTTGGAATCCCTCCCTTCTCTTAGCAATCAGCCTATGGGAATCAAGAACTAAGCTAAAAGCTCACAAATCAATTTAGCTCAAATTGGGGGACATTACACATGTAGACCTTCTCCTTGAGATCTCCATTATTAAAGGTATTTTTGACATCCATTTGATGAACATTCCAACGACATTGTGCTTCCATCGCCAAGACCATGCAAATGGTCTTGATTTTTGCGATAATAGTAAAGGTTTCATCATAATCAATACCTTCCTTTTGTGCATACCCCTTAGCCACAAGTTGGGCCATGTACTTATCAATGCTACTGTCATCCTTATACTTGATTTTGAAAACCCATTTACAGCCAATAGCCTTCTTCCTTGGTGGAAGATCAACAAGTTCCCATGTATTATTCCTGAGTAAGCCCTGATATTCTACATGCACGAAATCCTTCCAAGGTGGTGACTCAAGAGCTTGTTGAACTATTTTTGGTTTTGAACATTGAATAATTGTACACATAAGAGCCAAATTTACCTCTTCATAAGTCTTGCTATGAGTTTGGAGCCTAGTGAGAGATGTATCTATAACTGTATCATCTTTAGCATCCTTTAATGTGGCTTGGTACCACTTAGGAAGCTTTTTGTGCACAGGAGATGAGGATGGAAGTAGTGAAAGAGGGCGAAATTGATCTAGTGGAAACAAAGCCTCTTCTTCGTGCTTCTTCATCACAATCCTCATCATTAGGCTCAAGAATCTTCAATGTTTGATAACTAGTAGGAGATGGTAAGGAAGAGGTGTTGCATCCTATTTCCTCATTAAAGACATCCCTACTAATGTACACTTTCTTTGTCAATGCATCCATAAGTCAATATCCTTTTGACTCGGAATTGTACCCAAGGAAAATGCATTTCAAAGACTTACCATCCAATTTTGTCCTTTGTACCTCGGGAACATGCGTGTAAGCTATACATCCAAACACTCTAAAATATGATATAGAGGGCTTCTTACCAATCCAAACTTCTTTAGGTGTGATATTTTCAAACACTTCAATGGCTGCTCGATTCAACAAATGCATTGTTGTGTGAAATGCTTTAGCCCAAAATGCAGGAGCAGGATCTACATCTTTCAACATAAATCGCACCATTTAAAACATAGTATGATTATGCTTCTATGCAACACCATTCTATTGATGGGTGTAAATAGCAATCAATTGTCTATGAATCCCATGTTCATGAAGGTAGTTTGAAAACTCCTTACTTGTGAATCTGAAATATACCGAGCCAATTTTTTTCATTTTTTCCAATAACAGATTACAAAGCAGTGCACCCGTTAAGGTTAGAGAAAGAAACCCAAACGTGCAAGAAAGCAACTCTAACCAGAATGGCGCCGATGATGGCGAGCATTGGTCAGAGGATCTAAATAAACTGCGTATGCGGAAAAAGGAACTCGACGCCAAGTATGTGCTACCCAATCCAATGCGGAGTGAGGGGCGACCATATGACGGAGTGAATACAAAACAATGCTTGAAAGATAAATGCTGGGAAATGAAACTACTCGACACCCAGGATGTGCTTGCTAACCCGGAATGGGATAGTAGCGACCATAGGGCGGAGATCTCACTATTACAATAACTTTGAATGAAAATGAGAACACAACCTGATTTAAGCAATAATGAGACAACTGCCAGTACTACTGTCAGTTTACAAATAAGGAGCCTTTGCCTGCCAATGTCTTATGAATTTTGAGGATCAGCATTACATCATTTTGGAACCACCTTTACTTTGAATAGTAATACCAAGACCAAATGCCTTCAAATATCAAGATACAGATTTCTGATTTGTATTACAATCTGCTCATTAAATGTTTAAACCAGCAGTCTAAGGAATTGCTAAAATGCTCATATCTTCCCAGTATGATCTCCGAATGACTAGAAATCAAATGCACTAACTCTTAACCAAACACACGCCTATGATGAAACACTGAAAACATATCTAAAGCCCACCTATTAATTATGCACGAATCCCAATGTCACTAAATGGTACGGCCCAGCTGAGAAACTCGACTTGGCTTTAAAAATTCAATTCACAACATTAAAATCTGCACTTTGGAGCATAGGGACGCCTAAGGCTAACACAGATAATGAGCTAATACCCACAATGATATTTTTGGTATTTTCTGATTTATGAAACAAACATGCAATCTGCTGTATGAAATGAAGCTAAAGCTGCAACACTAAAAATGCCCAAAAACAGATTTTACAATGCAAAACTGAACACAAATGAATAAACTAAGATGCACTCACAAGTAGACTGAAATTCACCACTAGATGCTGTCTTTCAAACACGAAGTGATGCCCAATGCTAGGAGGCCTTCATTCCTCGAAGCAATCCCAGAGCCAATCCGGCAGCATAACAGTATAATTTCCAAAGATGATCAAATGATGCACAAGACTTCCTTTTTATAAGCTTCGTTTGACTTCACGAAACCCTAAAATCCAACTCAAAGTTCAAACCCTAATCTCTTCCTTCAATATGGCGTCCTTTTCACCTTTAGCTCAATAATCATATTTAATTAAAACATCACCTTGATAAGTGCGCCCAATTTAATTTGCTTGACTTAGGAGAACTCAACAAATATTAAATATAATCTTTATGAAGGCGCCACCCTTTGAGTCCACCTTTTAAAATAACCTTAAGTCATTCGACTAGGCCAAGGTGATAAATAACATTTTAATTATAATGTTATTTTAAGTGAAATGAGCTCGTCTTCCCAGAACTGCATTCTGAAGTCCAAAACTGAATACGCCACTTGAGTCAACTGAAGGGGAAAGTCAATTGCCTGATACCATCCTGAATACTGCCAAAAATAGAATTTACTAAAAATAGTAAATTCCACAAAGTGCTCTGAAAACCGAGATGAACATACCATTACGAAGCCCTCTGAAAACCCAGAAGGAATCCGCCACTGAATCCACCATCTCTGAGCAAAGTCCTCCTCAAAAATAGGAAACCCTAATTTACCTTCCGACTAGCCTTCGGGTTTCCAGAAAAAAGGCCAACGGTCACATGAACGATCAGGTTTGAGAAGGGGACATTACAGTCCGCCCTCCCCAAGATTGCTTGTCCTCAAGCAATCGCAAACTAGGATGCTGCAAAATCTCATCACTTTCCCAAGTGGCATCCTCCATAGGCAGGTTCTTCCATTTTACCAAACATTCTCTGATAGTTCTATTCCTCAAGGAACGTTCTCTGACATCAAGTATCTCCTCGGGAACTAGAACCAACTGTCCTTCTTCATCCAACGGTGGCAACTGTGAAGAAGCAACCACATTGTGTCCAAGTGCCTTCTTAAGGCGAGACACGTGGAAGACGTTATGTACTCTGCTATCTGATGGTAGCTCTAATTCATAAGCTACTGCCCCAACTTTTCTGATGACCCTAAATGGCCCATAGAAGCGAGGTTTGAGCTTCTCAGCTCCACTCTTCTTGAGAGTAGACTGTCTATAAGGTTGTAAACGGAGATAGACCATATCCCCGACCTCAAAAGAACGCTCTACCGCCTCTGATCAGCATACAACTTCTGCTGATTCTGTGCAATCTGCAAATTATCCTTCAAGGATCTCATTATGTCCTGACTATGCTGCAACAAATCCTTGGCTAATGGTGCTTTGCTGTCACCAAACACCAAATCTGCAAAACTGGGTGCTTCATACCCATAGAGTGCCAAGAAAGGAGACATTTTGATTGACATATGGAAGGTAGAGTTGTAGCAGTACTCGCCTATATGCAGCCACTTAACCCAAGCTTTCTGCTGTTCTGACACATAATTTCTCAAGTAGCCTTCCAACCACTTGTTCACCACTTCTGTTTGCCCATCAGTTTGGGGGTGATAACTCATGCTTGGAGTGAGCACAGTACCACTCATTCTGAAAACTTCCTGCCAAAAAGTACTTAGGAACTTGCTGTCCCTATCACTTACAATATTCTTTGGCAACCCATGAAGCCTAAACACTTCTCGAAAAAACAAATCTGCAACTTGGGCTGCAGAAAAAGTGCTGGTAATGGCAAAGAAATGAGCAAACTTGGTTAATCTGTCAACTACCACGTAAATGCAATCCTTCCCTTGGGCCTTGGGCAACCCAGTGATGAAATCCATTGAAATGCTTTCCCATTTTTGATTGGGAATTGGAAGTGGTTGCAGCAAACCGGCTGGCAATGTATGCTCATTTTTATTTGCTTGACAAACAGGACATTCCTGAATGTAGCGTTGAACCTCTCTCTTCAAGCCTTTCCAAGAAAACCTTTCTCGGATCTGCCTATAGGTCTTGAAAAAACCTTGGTGACCAGCAACTGGAATGTCATGAAAATTCAAAAGAATCTTCTTCTTGAGCTTAGAATCAGCCACTAGAAAGATTCTTCCCTTATACTGGATCAATCCCTCAACCACCTGGTACCTTTCATCATGGAAAGTACCTTCCAGAATGCTGGTTGCAAACTGATTTTTGGCATAATCAGCAAGCAACATGTCTCTCCAATCTGCAGTAAGCTCACACAATGAGCTAAGATGAGGCCTTCTGGAGAGAGCATCGGCCACGACATTATTTTTCCCTTTGACATATTCAATGTCAAAGTCGTAAGCTTGAAGCTTACTCACCCATTTCTGTTGCCTCTCATTTAGATCCTTCTGGTGCATAAAATGCTTGAGGCTATTGTGGTCAGTCTTAACCACGAATTTGTTCCCCACCAAGTACTGCCTGAACTTGGCTAATGCGTGCATAATAGCAAGCATTTCTTTGTCATAAATCGAATATGTCCTTTCAACACCTCGTAATTTCCTGCTCTCAAACACGATAGGGTGTTTGTCTTGCATCAGGACAGCCCCCACTCCTTCACCCGATGCATCACATTGCAGCTCGAATGGCTTGGAGAAATCAGGAATGGCCAAAACTGGGCACGAGCTCATGATCTTCTTAAATTTATCAAAAACAACTTGAGCCTTTTCTGACCAAACAAAAGCTCCCTTCTTGGTGAGATCAGTAAGGGGAGCCGCATTCTGTGAATACCCCTTAACGAACCTCCGATAGAAACCACAAAGGCCCAAAAAACCTTTCAACTGAGTCAAATTTTCAGGTGGTGGCCAATCAACCACTGCTTTGATCTTCTCCGGATCCACCTTTACTCCCTCAGCACTGATTATGTGGCCAAGGTACAATAACTCCACCATTCCAAATTCACATTTGGAAGCTTTTGCGAACAAACTCTCAGATTCCATGATACTAAGCACTTCCTCCAAGTGCTTGAGGTGATCTTCCCAAGTCTTGCTGTAGATCAGAATATCATCAAAAAATATCAGCACAAACCTCCGTAACTGTTTCTGAAAGACACGGTTCATGCAAGACTGAAAGGTAGCCGGAGCGTTAGTCAACCCAAATGGCATGACTAAGAATTCAAAATGGCCATAGTGACATCTGAAGGCTGTTTTTTCCACATCTGATCCCCTCATTCGTATCTGATGGTAACCCGATCTCAGATCTATCTTCGAAAAGAACTTAGCCCCATGTAGCTCATCAATGAGCTCATCTATCCTGGGAATGGGGTATCTATTTTTGATGGTGCTTTGGTTCAAAGCACGATAGTCCACGCACATGCGCATGGTACCATCCTTCTTTTTCACAAGAACCACTGCAGAAGCAAATGGGCTCTTGCTTGGGCGTATGAAACCCATCTCCAAAAGTTCCCGAATATTCTTCTCGATCTCATCCTTTTGCCTCTTCGGATACCGATATGGAGTTGTGATCACCGGTTTGGCTCCTTCTTTGAGCTCTATGATGTGTTCTGAACCCCGTTCAGGTGGTGGTCCAGGAGGCAAATCTGCGAAGACTTTGCTCTTCTTCGTGAGTAGTGACTGGATATCAGGAGGTTGGTCACTCTTAGTCTCAACAGGACTAGCAGGAAGTATCATGCATTCGGCAACCCACTCAGCTTGATCGTGACGGATCAGCTTTGCCATTCTTTTGAATGACACTACTCGAGGACCCCCATTGGACATGCCTCTCAAAACTATCTTCTTCCCATCTGATTGGAACTTCAACTCCATAGTCTGCAGATTCAAAGAGATCTCTCCAAGAGATCGCAGCCATTGAATGCCTAGAACGGCATCAGTATCCCCAATATGAACTACATAGAAGTCATCCTTGACTTCGTAGTTGCCCAACTGCATGGTCATGTTAGATATTTTCTTGGTGCAAGTAATATGAAAACCATCGGCAACCATGACCTTGAATCCTTCGAACTCCTCTGTTTGCAGCCCCTTCTTGGCTACCACAACTTCGTCAATGAAGTTATGAGTTGCTCCAGTATCGATCAAAGCAACGATTCGCTGCCCTTTGACCATCCCACGAACCTTGAATGATTCGTTTCTTTGAAAACTGGAAAGTTGAGCTAAAACTCCGCCACTTCCCTTCTCATCTCCTGACTCTTCTGGAGCTCTATCTTCTTCATTTCCTTCAAAATCAGATTGCTGGTCGGAAAAATCAGAACTACTTTCCCCAGCAGAATAGTACTCAATCTGATTGAACTTGACCCCTTTAGGGCAAACATGGTCTTGGGACCATTTTTCCTGACACCGAAAACACAACCCTTTTCTTCTGAGTTCATTCAGGGTTTCTTGATCCAACCTGGTGACATGGGGATTGCGATTCTTGAACTCCTTGTTCTGAGGTCTCAAATTATTTTTATACTGAGGCCTTTTTCCTTTATCCCTTTTCTGAAAGGGGGAGTTTGACTGAAATTTCGCCTTAGGAGCAGCCCACTCCATGTTTCTTGCCTTTTTCATGGCCTCTTGCAGTGTTGGAGGATCAAAGGCTTTAATCCAGCCTTTGAGGGGTTCTGTCAACCCTTCACTAAAAAGAATCACCAATCTCCTTTCCGTGATTCCAGTCACCATGACTGAGAGTCTCTGAAACTCCGCGATGTAGGCTTCAACTGTGCCATACTGTCTCAATTGAGCAAGCTCTCTGAAATGGATCTCAGGATCTTTTTTCTCAAACCTTTCGATGAGCCTAGTGGTGAACTCATCATAAGTTGTGATAGACCGATGACCCAGAGTAACGAGGCCATGGTACCACCACTCGTGCGCCACCCCATCAAGGTGTAGCGTAGCGAACTTGATCGCTTCTTCTTCCGCCATTGGTCTGAGAGCTAGATAGTTATCCAGCTTTTGAATCCAAGCTCGGGCTGAACTTGTATCACTCCCATCAAAATGAGGAAGTATAACTTTGTTGACAGCTTGGTACAAATCTCCTTGATTTGATGGTCTTCTTTGATCAAAGTTTCTTCCTTGCCCTTTGTTCTTCCTCTTATGATCCATGAAATCATTGAAGGACATGTCCATCCTAATGTCAGCAGGTAAAGAGTCATACTCTGTACGGCCAAGCCTCAACTGCTCCACGAATGAAGCATTCTCTTCAGGATCTGGCTGAGTGACTACAGGAGCCACAAAGGTCGGTTTGAATGGTCTGGACGTAATGTAAGTGTTATTTGACACCGTCCGGGCTGCATGCTCATCATGCTGATTGGAAGCACTATGCTCCCCTCTATGGCTTGAGTTGTTTTGCGGAATGGTATTGTTGCCCACTCTTCCCATCATGAGCGAAACCATATCCATTAAAGCATCCATCTTCTTCTCAAATCTCTGTCCTGGACTGATGGATCTCTCTCTGCCCTTACCACTGTCATCTCTACTGTTGGTAACCCTCTCGTTACCCCCAACTGATCTCTCACCTTCTGCCATGTCTGTTTCCTGAGAAGACTCCCAACGAGCCCTCAAGATTTCTGAAGCTGTCTGCCCCTCTGGAGGCTGATAAAGCTGGAACTGTTTTCCAACCTTCTTGTCTTCCCTGGCGATGTACCTCTTTTCTCTGTCACTCATAGACAGAATGAACACAGGATGGCAAGATCTGGCTCTGATACCACTGAAATATACCGAGCCAATTTTTTTCGTTTTTTCCAATAACAGATTACAAAGCAGTGCACCCGTTAAGGTTAGAGAAAGAAACCCAAACGTGCAAGAAAGCAACTCTAACCAGAATGGCGCCGATGATGGCGAGCATTGGTCAGAGGATCTAAATAAACTGCGTATGCGGAAAAAGGAACTCGACGCCAAGTATGTGCTACCCAATCCAATGCGGAGTGAGGGGCGACCATATGACGGAGTGAATACAAAACAATGCTTGAAAGATAAATGCTGGGAAATGAAACTACTCGACACCCAGGATGTGCTTGCTAACCCGGAATGGGATAGTAGCGACCATAGGGCGGAGATCTCACTATTACAATAACTTTGAATGAAAATGAGAACACAATCCTGATTTAAGCAATAATGAGACAACTGCCAGTACTACTGTCAGTTTACAAATAAGGAGCCTTTGCCTGCCAATGTCTTATGAATTTTGAGGATCAGCATTACATCATTTTGGAACCACCTTTACTTTGAATAGTAATACCAAGACCAAATGCCTTCAAATATCAAGATACAGATTTCTGATTTGTATTACAATCTGCTCATTAAATGTTTAAACCAGCAGTCTAAGGAATTGCTAAAATGCTCATATCTTCCCAGTATGATCTCCGAATGACTAGAAATCAAATGCACTAACTCTTAACCAAACACACGCCTATGATGAAACACTGAAAACAGATCTAAAGCCCACCTATTAATTATGCACGAATCCCAATGTCACTAAATGGTACGGCCCAGCTGAGAAACTCGACTTGGCTTTAAAAATTCAATTCACAACATTAAAATCTGCACTTTGGAGCATAGGGACGCCTAAGGCTAACACAGATAATGAGCTAATACCCACAATGATATTTTTGGTATTTTCTGATTTATGAAACAAACATGCAATCTGCTGTATGAAATGAAGCTAAAGCTGCAACACTAAAAATGCCCAAAAACAGATTTTACAATGCAAAACTGAACACAAATGAATAAACTAAGATGCACTCACAAGTAGACTGAAATTCACCACTAGATGCTGTCTTTCAAACACGAAGTGATGCCCAATGCTAGGAGGCCTTCATTCCTCGAAGCAATCCCAGAGCCAATCCGGCAGCATAACAGTATAATTTCCAAAGATGATCAAATGATGCACAAGACTTCCTTTTTATAAGCTTCGTTTGACTTCACGAAACCCTAAAATCCAACTCAAAGTTCAAACCCTAATCTCTTCCTTCAATATGGCGTCCTTTTCACCTTTAGCTCAATAATCATATTTAATTAAAACATCACCTTGATAAGTGCGCCCAATTTAATTTGCTTGACTTAGGAGAACTCAACAAATATTAAATATAATCTTTATGAAGGCGCCACCCTTTGAGTCCACCTTTTAAAATAACCTTAAGTCATTCGACTAGGCCAAGGTGATAAATAACATTTTAATTATAATGTTATTTTAAGTGAAATGAGCTCGTCTTCCCAGAACTGCATTCTGAAGTCCAAAACTGAATACGCCACTTGAGTCAACTGAAGGGGAAAGTCAATTGCCTGATACCATCCTGAATACTGCCAAAAATAGAATTTACTAAAAATAGTAAATTCCACAAAGTGCTCTGAAAGCCGAGATGAACATACCATTGCGAAGCCCTCTGAAAACCCAGAAGGAATCCGCCACTGAATCCACCATCTCTGAGCAAAGTCCTCCTCAAAAATAGGAAACCCTAATTTACCTTCCGACTAGCCTTCGGGTTTCCAGAAAAAAGGCCAACGGTCACATGAACGATCAGGTTTGAGAAGGGGACATTACAGAATCCTCCCCCCCAAAATTTTAGCGAAGGGCTTTGAGAGAATGACTAGATGACCTTTTTGCAAGGGCTCGATATTCTTTGAATTTCTCAAGTGCTTGATTTTTGTGAGCCAAACAATAAACCTACATTTTTCTTGAAAAATCATCCACAAAGAGTCGAAAATACCTAGCATGGTTATGACTTGGTGGCATCGATCCACATAGATCAGTGTGAACCAATTCTAAGGGACTTGAGGCTCTATTCTCTGAAATAGGAAAAGGAGCGCGATGTTGCTTTCCAACAAGACAATGTTCACAAAGAATTTCTGATTTTTGCATGGGGAGAGTTACTTACACTAGATCTCTCTTACTCAATGCAAGAAGATAGTCAAAATGCCAAATCTTTGATGTCAAAGAGTTGTGGGTGCACTAGTTTTCATTGCAAGGGCATTAGCTTCATGTGTGACATCAACAAGTTGAAACATCTTGCCGACCCTTGAAGCGCGAGAAAGAACTTCACCATTTCTGAATTTATCTCTAATGAGACAATTTTTCACCATTATGGAAATCAAATTCAACTTTCAAGTTGTTCTCAAGTAACTGATTGATTGAAAGAAGGTTATTTGAGTCATGTCCTTGAATTGAAGGTCTTATTAAATTAATTATTTATTAAGTTATTCCAATAAAATATTATATCAAAAGGGATGACTTATTATTTAATTAATTTAATAATAAAGTGACTTAAAATAAATATTATATTATAAAGTCACTTAAATAATAAAATAATATTATATTCTAGAAGCTTCTGGGAAAGTGAATGAGAAATCTATTTAAGAAGTTGTTGGCTAAGCATTTGGACATACTTGACTTGGATTACATTTCTCATTACCTGCGCGGTAAGTAGCTGAAGCTAAATGCTTAGCATTCGCTGTCATGTCCCCGAATTAGGACACTAAAATTAGTAAGCATTGAAAAACAAATACATAAAAACAATACATGTTAGAATATAAATGTGAATAAATAGAATACAAATGAATGTCAAAATCTAAACATGAGTACTTACGATTTGAAGATAATTATAGTTATCATTGCTAATATTATAATTATAAATATAAACTTAATAATACCAGATGAATATTGCATATCATTGTAATTACAATCATTCTAATTGTTGGGTGAAAATTATGTAATCAACTCTCGACAGATTACACAACTTGGACTTCAGCCACAGCTATGTGAGATATGAATCTCTCCTCTCGGAAAGGGGAGGCGCCCTTCTTACTGCTAAGAGAAACAATAGTAAATCACAAAAGTAATTACACAATGTACACGAAATTCACGGAGTGGGGGGGGTGTGTTACATTCATCCTTCTCTCTTTTTTCAGAGAAGATGTTTACAATGCTTCACGTGTTGGAAGTTCCGAATTCTTGATAACTGGAAACGAACAACTAGCAGTAATGCCAATATCTCTATCTCGTCAAAGCGAAGCGTAGAGATACCAGAAGTAATTAACAACAAACAAATAAATTAAAAAGGGAAAGCTCACGAAGGCACAAAGTCGTTCCGTAGCTTTATCAATGTTGGATCTGCATAAATGTACCATTTGCTACGTTAGAAGCACAAAGTCTTCTTAGACGCAACAATTCTTCAAACAGCATGAACGATTACAAGCACAAAGTCTTGTAGATCATCCAACAAGAGTGTCAATAGCACGAACGATTACAAGCACAAAGTCTTGTAGATCCTTTGACAAAGTATCCAAGAGAATGAATAATTATAAGCACAAAGTCTTATAGATTATCCAACGAGAACATGCAAGAGTATAAATGATTATAAGCGCAAAGTCTTATAGATCACTCAACCAATGATAAACAAAATAACAAATGCAATCTAAATAATAGATGTAACACAAAGTTTACATCAACCACTTAGAGTCTTTCAGATTCCTCGAACTAATCACTACCAAATCAAATCAACTTACAAAAGTATCGAATCCAACACAAAGTTTGGCTTGCAATCCTTTCCTTTATTGATTGAATCTCATTCACAAAATATGAACGCAAAGTTTCACAAGTTTGCTTACAAAAGGGCAACACTTCATTGCAAAAGGCTAAAAGATATGTTACAATGAAAATCCCTCACAATATAT
>VDFB02026320.1:115906007-115922797 GCA_007258455.2 Sequoia sempervirens | reverse complement strand
TCAACTTTCGAAAGCACCATAGTTGGCGGATAGACGCCTTGATATTTGTACTTCATCTTGCTTTTTGCTTTCGAAGAAGGAGGCTTCGTAGCAGTCATCAAAAGAAACTGGAACACTGAGCACTCTTGACTTGACGATCTCTGAGAGTAGACTGCAATTCGTCTAGCCAGAACAAACACCAATTGTTAGGAAACATGGGAAAGCGTGAAATGAGCACGAGGGTGGGAAAAGCATGGAGCGGATGGCGAGGCATGCAAAACGATGCATGAATGCGGAAAAATGAAGCTCAGGGATGCACTGGTCAAAAATGAAGTTCATTTGGAAAGGTCTGGGAAAAGCCTGCAAAAAGTGTAAGGGCGCTAAAATTCAGCGCCCTTACATTCTGAGAAAATTGCTTTTGGTGTAAGGGCGCTAAATTTTAGCGCCCTTACACTTTCAGTGTTAGGCAAATTTCTGACATTCTCAAGATGTCATAGCGCTAAAATTCAGCGCTTTAGCTTTTGAGAAAGATGACTTTGATGCAAGGGCGCTAAATTTTAGCGCCCTTACATCTTACAGAATTAGGAAAAATCTCAACTTCTCAAAAATGTCCTAGCGCCAAAATTCAGCGCCTCTGCTTTTTTCTTGATAATTTTGAGATGCAGATGCAAGAGGGAATGGCGATAGCGCTCAGGCTTGGAGAAGGAAATTTGTTTGAAAAATTGAAAGCTTGAACTTGCTTTCATCCTATTACATACGCCTCCAAAGATTAAGGGAATTCTCTTTCACAATGATAAATTTTTTCAACGTTCACCAAAACGCATAGAGAGAGAAACAAAAAGATTTCAACATGAATACATTGGAATAGATACAAGTTCCACAGAACATCGATCATAGAGGAGAATAAGGAAAGAAATGCGTAGGGTGAAGAGAGAAGAATGCCTAGGTTTTAGGAAAGAAACGCGTAAGGAAACAAAAGCTCGCCATGATGAAGACAAACAATGGACAGAAAACGCGAATGAAGAATACTTGAAGGGCGAGAACAAAACGCGAATGGAAAGCACAATGCGTAAGAAAAGAAAACGTGTATGTTTAACAATGAACACATACAAATGAAAAGAGTGAAGACAAAGCCAAACGAAAAACTTACCAGAGCAAAACGCGAAGGATGTTGAAAAAATGGCGAAATCTCCAAAACGCGAACTTGCAGTTTGAATGAAACCCGCACAACAAGAGGAGAGAGGAGAAAAATAAAATGTGAACAACTAAAATGAAAGGCGAATTCATTCACTTAAGTGAAAACAAAAATTAAAAACCTAACTCAAGTCGTGCAATAAATTTAGGCACGGAAGGTGCACGATTGACTAAAAACGCCGAAATCGAAGAAGAAACGCCCAGGGGCATAAAAAGTTAAGTGTCGAAAGAAAATGTAATGGCGCTAAAATTTAGCGCCCTTACATTTTTTGGAAATTCACTGCATGTAGGGGTGCTAAATTTTAGCGCCCTTACATTTCCAGACTTAGTCAAAAAATTGGAATTTCCCTGCAGGAGCGCACTTTTTCAGTGCTACTGCATCTTTCGCAATTTGCAAAGTAAGAACAGTGAAACGTCGCGAAAGATCTCGTTTCGAAGGTCTTTGCGAGGCGAACAAGGGGGAATGCTTGAATTGACTATTCGAGACTTGGGAACGCATTTCGAGGTGGCTTAAAAATCACTCCGTTATGCGTACTTAAACTTCACGAATCCTAGGAAACGGACAAATTTCGTAGGGGGGTTATCCGTGGAACGAGCGCTGCTAGATTCCGTGATAACACTAATATATAAATCCTTAAATAAATGATAAATCAAATATTAAAATATATATAAAGAAAAAATAATAAATAATAATACATTATTTATATAATATGAAATATTATTATAATGATAATCACCAAGTGATAATATTATTGTAAATGTTATTGTATATAATTACTTCTGATCTTAACTATGTTCTTAGAATAATAAGAATCAAACCCAAAAGGCACCGATTCCTATCCCAAATAGTGCTAAATCCCAGCAATGATATATGGTCTAAAGAAAAAGACAAAAGAAGATAGAAGACAAAAGTCTTATAAAGCAATTTGTTTTGTTATTCATTAATTAAAGGCAGCAAGTGATAATAAGTAGAAAGCAATGAATTAATAAGAGCAGCGATAACAGATCTGTTCTTATTAAGGAAAAGAGATGACTCTTCACTCCCCTCAATGAAGAACGTATAAAGGAGGATTTATTTTTGAATAAAGAGATATACAGGAGTTGGCAGAAATAAGAATAAGAATATATTCTGATTGATGGATGAAGGGATATAAGAACATATTTTGAGCAAAGGAATAAAGTGAAGAACATATATGTATACGCTGAATAAACAGCAAATGATTTCTGCAGACTGTGGTATGTTCCATTAGGGAATATAATTATGAATTTTGCTGTTAATATTTATTATCCTCATAGTTATTATAAGTAAGTTTAATATGATTGTTATTATGTATATTGTTATCTATATATATAAAATAAATATATATAGATAATTAATGATGATAGTTTATATATTTATATATATATATTGACATATATATATGTATATAGATATACGTTTATATACAATAATGATGCTTGCAACAATTATTGAGATTTATAAGTAATAATGTCTATTTATTTGCTATGACGTTAAATGGTATAATAGAATTCATCTATGGGATCTGAGAAGATGTTTAATATCTACCTTAATGTACTTATGAAATATATTATAGAAGAATCATTCATAGTTAGAAACAAGTACTTGAAATTCATAGTTAGAAGATGATTAGGAAATTCTCTAAGTACTTGAAATTTGAGGTTCAAGGGATCATTTGCACCTAGGAGTTGAGGGGAAAGGTTGATATTTCCTAAGTATTCAAAACTCAAAGTATCACCTCCTAAATGCGCCTTGCTTTGCATGGAGAGCTTGGAGAAATATTCTAAGTATTGGAAATTGGGAGCTCATCCCTAGAAATGCGCCTAACATGGAGATGAAGTGAAAAATTTTCTAAGTGTTGCTTACTTGAAGCTTGGACCCCTAAATGCACCTAAGTTTGAAGCTGGAGGTTGATGAAATAAAACTAAGTATTGAGGATCAAAAGTGGAAGTAGGTCATGAGAAATGCGCCTAACATGGAGATGAAGTGAAATTTTTTCTAAGTGTTGCTTACTTGAAGCTTGGACCCCTAAATGCACCTAAGTTTGAAGCTGGAGGTTGATGAAATAAAACTAAGTATTGAGGATCAAAAGTGGAAGTAGGCCATTATAAATGCGCTCATCAAAGGTGAAGAGGACTTGAATTTTTTCTAAGTGTTTCAAATTTGAAATCAGGCGCCCTCAAATGCGCCTAGAAGGAGTGGAGATTTTGAAAATTTTCTAAGGCATGGGAATTTAAAGAGCACCCCTAGAAATGCGCCTAGCTTGAGATTTGAATAAGGCAAGTAAAATGAAAGTCCAGGGTGGTATATGCGGCCAAAGCATCAAGGTGAGTGATTGAAAATATTTCTAAGTGGTGAAAAGTGACAGTTGAGACCCTTATATGTGCCCAAGATTAAGTGGAACTTGAAAATTCTTCTAAGGCAATGAAACTAGATTCTTGCCTAGGTAAATGTGCCCAAACTTGAAAGGGGGTGGGCCTTGAAATTTTCTAAGTCATGAAATTTGAAGCTCCAGGGGAAATATGTGCCCAAGCTTGGGAGATGTCATGAGGAAAAATCCTAAGTGTTGAAACTGAAAGTAGAGGGGGTCAAATGTCCCCTTGGAAAGAGGTGGTGATGAATACATTGCTAAGTGTTTAAAATTCCTTCCAGACCTCCAAATGCGCCCACGTTCATTGAGACAATAAAATTTTAATAAGGCATAAAATTCCACCTCTAGAGGAAATCACGCTTGAGCTTGACAAAGGTGATGAAATTTATTAAGGCATGTATGCAAATGGCAGGAGAGGGTGCAAAATGTGCCCAGCTAGCAGGAGGATGAATTTGAATTTTTCTTAGTGTCAAAAGGCAAAAAAATTCACCCGGATGTGAAGAATAGGAATAAACTTGTCAACAAAATGTTTTTCTAAGGTTAAAATTCAAAAAATTAAATGTACCCCTTCGTTTGGAGACACATGAATTCAATGCTTTCTGAGGGGAATTTTCTAAGGGGTATCGGACGTCTGCAATGAGAAATGGATTTCAATGTTTTCCACACTCTATCGGAGCTTTCAGGATGAGGATTTTGATGAGCACTTAAATAATGAAATTTTCTTAGGCAAGAAGGATAAAATGTTGTTGAAATAAGATGCCTTGGAGGATGATTTTGGAGTTGATTGCCTAGGTAAAATTGATCGAATTCATTGTGGAAATAATTTTCTCGAGTCAAAGATGAATAATCAAGGTTGTCAACGCCATTGCTAGAAAAGTGAATTTCTTGAAGAAGATGCAATTGAAGCTAACACTCTCAAAAGATGATATTAAAAGTGCATCTCTTAAATACGCATTTGAGGAGGATGAAATTTGTCTAAGGCATTGAAATTTGATGCATAGGAATCATATGCCTCAGCCTGCAGATGATGAAAAATCATGAAGAAAGCAAAGTTGGCTAGAGAAAAATGATGAACCCTTGGAGTTAAAGTATGAAGATTAGGTAAGTAAGTGAGTTTTTATGAGATGTTCTGATGCTCTTCTCCTTGCTTGTTTTGCAAGAGGAACGTCAGGGCCTGAGCATGATATCTTGAAGTGATGAAGCAAGTACTCCAAAACTACATTTCAACCTCAAAGGAAGAAAAGTTGCGAGAAATCGCTAAGTGTTGAGACCTAGTATGTACCCAACTCAGGTGGCAAAAAAAAATAAAAAATCTCATGAGTTACTTCAAAGTTATCAAGGAGTAAAATCATCATCGAGCAGAAGAATGAGGTTGCAGTCTTGGAATTTCAAAATGAGAACATGCCTGCCATGCCAAAAGTTGAAACTGTTTGATCAAGTCTGCAGTCAAAGACAAGAACAATGTGAACGCGTCTATGAACAAGAATCTTCTAGAGGATGGTGGCCATTAATTGCTCATTTATTACCCCACTCTTTTTTGTGATGGTTTTTAGGGTAAAACTTGTTTAGGGTTGAGGTGGCATGATCTGGGCCATCCAGCCGATTGTAATCTGAGTCATCCGTTGGACTTGGCCAGCTATATAAAGGGGAGTCCCCTCTCATTTGTACTCTAATTAGAGTTAGACAGTAGAGATTAGAATAGAGAGACAGTTAGGTGATAACTTAAAGGTAGCTTAGTATAGATTGATAGGATAGTTTGAAGAAGAGGGAAAGTTTTCCCTTTGAAAACTTTGTAAGGAATTGTTGTGAACACTCTCAATAAAAGAGTTTTCATTGATGGTGGATTTCGTCTTTTGTTGTGAGTAGCTAGCAAGGTTTCTTTGTCCTTCTGATTCGAGTAGTAGCTTAAAGTAGAATAAATTTCATTTCATGTATGTAGATGATAATTGTGGAATGTGGTCTTCAATTTGAGCAAACTTCGTCTATCCATACCACTAGTGTGTTCGCTGATGGTGAATGTGCCTTGTGTGGTCAACTGGAATATTGTGTACTTAACTTCGATCATGATTTGTACATTTATATGCATCGTTGTGATGGTATTTTCATGCTTAGTTGTGATTTGAACACCTTGAGCTACTCCTTTGAAGATTGCACCGGTTCTATGGAGGTTGTCCAAAGTGAGGCAAAGCAGAGCCTGGTTGAAGTCTGCGAGAATTGATCGCCATGTCCCATGCCTTAGAGTAGATTAGAGCTTTCTTATCCCTGCAACCACTTTAAATTCAGTACTTTCTGGTTAGTATAGGAAACCTATGCTTCATTGATAAATTTTTCGAACTGCGAAAATCCCTTTCTCTACTGTTGAATGATTTTGTAAGTCCCCTTGGAATACTAGCAAATTATATCGAGCCAACTGAGACTATTTGCATTTAAGGAACCTTGGAGTTGAACGCACGAACTCTCTTGCAATCTTAGCATGCTGGATACTTTGATCAAGAGAGAATAGGGTAGCCGTTGGCAACTTTATTCTGCGTTGGTGCGGTCACGAAAAACACATCAACAGATCCATCGCTCTAGTTCTCTCACAGCATGTATATCTTACATGCCACTGGTTATCCGACTCCAAGCCTTATACCTTGCGGATTACCATTGAAGGTGTGATAGCAGGATCTGATTCATCTACTAGCACTGGTATCTTTTATTAATTCATCGAACCCTCAGTTGAAAATCAATACTCACCATACTCCGGCACCTTCATGGGAATGTTTAAGTAAATAGAGGTGATTATTATTGTCTCTACCTTTCGGAAGACAACGGGTATGCTAAGGAAATAATCGATTAACATTTCAAAACAAGCAATAATAATAAAAATCACTTGATTAAAGGTCACATCCCTTTAAGTGGACGATTTCCTTCAAAGAGACATGTCCCATTTGTGCAAGAATGAAGATATAAAAGATAATGAGAATGTGAAATAGGGGGGATTGATTTAGGGAATAGTGGATATAGATTGGAAAGGTAGTATTCAGAATTATAGATTAAATATATCAAAAGCATCAATTCGGTTCCATATGTCCTTTGATGATAATATTTTGTAATTGCTTTCTCATTCTGTGTAAGTTGATTGTCTCAAGGAGTAGGATCGTTGTCTTAAGAATTGTGTTAGGATTGCATTTGCATTGTTGTGATTTGTTTCAGTTACAGTCTAACAAGATTGTTGTAATAACCGCATATTGTAATTGCCTTATTGCTGCCATTTGGGCCTAAGATTGCATAGTCTATCATTTGTAAAATTGTCTATTCATAGAAGGTAATCAATATTCACATTGTTGACAAGAATTATAAAGGTTTCAAGCAGCCTTACAAGAAATTGGGAATTGTTCAACAAGTGTTTGTCCAAATATCTTTTAACTGTAGGTTTAGATCAACACTTTATATTTCAGCTCATTGCATTTACAGTCTTTGATTTAGTTCAAGTTGGAAGCTTGATGCACATGAAATCATTATTTTAACTCAAACACAAAGGAGAATTCATCTATTTGCTACAAAGAGATTGTTAGACAAAATCCCTAAAGAGCTCAAAATAGAAATTTCAAGTCAGAATTGGCAAGGACTCTTACAACTGCTTCCTTTTGTGTATCTTCATATGACTAGTCTTACCACAGTAATGGCATGTGACATACTTCTTGAAGCTATCCTTCAATTTTCCTTGTCTTTTCTATTGAGTGGATTTTCCTTTTCCATTGTCTTTGGTAGTTAATGCCTATTCGACACTGGGAGTGTTGTTGCTCCCAAACTACTTCTTCCACCTATCCTGCTGCAACAGCTTGTTGCAAAGCTCATCAAACTTTAGGTCAACATTGGTGGAGGCAATGTTGAGAGTTTCGATGAAGTGCTCGTAGGATCATGGTAAGCTTTTTAGTGTGATGACCACCATATCCTCTTCTTCCATCTTGTGACCAATGGCCTCCAGTTGATTGCGAATGTCTTTGATCTTCATGAGATGAGCTTGCAAAGACATCTTGTCATCCAGCGTATGGAGAACAACGTATTTTTAAGGAAGAAAGCCCTACCCTTTTCTGAGGTTTCATGTAGATCCTTCAAGTGTTTTCAGATCTCCGCAACAGTCTTACTAGATGGTATTTCTAGTAGCATCTCATCAATGAATGATAACTTGAGAAGCATAACCGTCTCTCCATTACTACCATCATATTTGTCCTGGTCCTTTCCCACAGTGGTCGGACGAGCTTCTGTACCCAGAACAATCGAATCTAGACACCCATACTTGAAAATGGTGAGCATCCTCTACTTCCACATGTAGTTTTTACCATTGAACTTCTAGCTACTTTCCAACATGATGTTGTTTAAAGATTCCATCTCTCCTATTTTCAAAAGGCACAAAAAACAAGATAATTAGTTGGAAAAAATATTGAGGCGATCAGGTGGCACAAATCCCATGATCTTTTAAAAAATTGTCAAAAAATTAGAGGCTCAAAAACCCATGATTTTATCCAAAAATTGAGAAAAAATGAAGTTCTTTAGCTTCAATCATGAATTTTTGAAAAATCCATCAAAACAGTCTGTGAAAAAACCCTAGCAGAAAACACACAATTTTGTTGTGCAAAAAAAAAATTGCTAAAAACTTAGAATTTTAACCCACAATTTTTAACAAATGGCTAAAAAATCTTTACAGAAGGTAGAAACCCTAGTCGGAATTGTTGTAGTCACGAATTTGCACAGGAACATAAACCCATCAGAGAACTTCACGCACTACAAAAAATCAAAAAAATCATCATGATTTTAGCAAGTCACGTGGGAGAAATACAGACACACACCTTCACATAGGTTGCAGTTGTGATTTCCACAATTCAAAATAGTGGGAAAAACTGGCACAAGGGTAAAAAGAGAAGGCCGGGATATTCTATTTAGTTGCACGCCTCAAAATCAGAAAAAAATCATGTCGAAACACCCACGAAATCATATTGAAACACGGGAGAGGGAGATCACGATTTTTAGACCACAAAAATGCCATGAATTTTCTAGACACACATAAGAAAATCCGTGTAGGACAAACACCATGTTGCACCAAAACTAGTTGTCAAGGAAGACAGGTTGTGAGCCTAGCAAATCCCAATTGTGAGTTGCAAATGAATAAACCCTCACTAAACTTGCAGAGAAAACCCACATTCTTCAGGCAATAAAACCCTCAAAATTTGCAGAAGAAAAATAGTGCTATATTCTTCTAGCAAAACCCACGATTTTTTATTTTTAATTGAACAAAAAACTTCTGAATTTTTTCCAAACTTTTCGAGTAAAAAAGCTACAAATTATATTGCTAAAATTCGCCAAAAATGAGCCTATGCTCTGATACCATGAAATGGTAATTGATTATTGTTATTGTTATTAAACAAGGAGAGGAATACTCTAAATAAAAGATTACAAGACGATGTTTCTAAAAAGAAACAATTGTAAACTAAAACAATAAACTGAAAATTGTTAAAACTAACTTAAGAAATCTAAGTTAACTGAAAGTAAACTAATGGCTAACTAACAACAACTAAGATGACCATTAAATATTACAATATTACTTTAATAGAAACAAGTTCCTCGAATGGACTATTTCACTGGCAGCTAGAACACTTCGAGCTATTCCAAACAAATTGTAATACAATCCAAATTAAGGAAACTACAAAGGATAAGAAAGAAAAGAAAGGGGAACAAGGAGATTGTTTGACATCCATAAATCATACAATCTATCTAGAGTATGGAGAATACAAAGAAGGGAATGCAAATTTAGATGAGACATTGACATATAACTTTAAACAAAATAAAGATATAAAGTATAAATAACCCCTAACCAAAAAATTAAAATTGAGGGAAGAATGAAGTTTGGAAACTGTAATGGTTGGTGATGATTGGGACACAGAGTTAAAAACTATAGCATTTAAAATTTTCATAGAATATAAGGATGTTTTTGCATGGACCTATAAGGATCTTAAAGGACTACCTTGAGAGTTATGTGTACATTGAATCCTCATAGTACCAAGAGTACAACTAGTAAGAAAAGACCATATTGAATGAACAAGAATTATGCAACTAAGGTTTAGGAGGAAATAAATAAAATTCTAGAAGCAGAGATCATATTCAAGTTGGAAACTAGTGAATGGGTATCACCTATAGCCATCTCACTAAAGGAGTAAGAGAAAATCATAATATGTGTAGACTTCAGAAGTCTCAACATACTAGGTATTAAAGACCCGTTTCCAATACCATTTATAGATTCCATCCTTAAGGAAGTAGAAGGGCATGAAATATAATCCTTTATGGTTGGATTCTTTAAATACAATCAAATAAGTATTGTCAAAGAAGATGAATTAAAAACTACTTTCATAGTGGAAGATGGAGTATATGCATACAATAGAATGCCATTTGGCTTATGCATTGCTCTTGCAACATTTCAAAGAATAATTTGCATATTTCCAACAAGATTTCTATTGAAAATTTTAAATCCTTTTAGGATGATTGGTCAATCTATAGTGACTAGCAAACATGTTTAAAAGCCTTAGTTGAGTGCATGGAACAATGCAAATTATCAAGATTAGCTTTGAATCCAAGAAAATGTTGGTTCATGCTTCCTCAAGGCAAGCTCCTAGGGCATAATGTTTGTAAGGTCAGATTAAAAACAAACCTAGACAAAGGGTGATCATTGAAATGGAAGCTCTAAAGGACATCATAGGCATCATATCATTATTAGGACATGTTGGTTACTATTGAAGGTTCATCAACAATTTTCCCAAGTATCACATCCTCTGGATGTACTAACAAGGAAGGGAGTAGCATTTGTATGGTTGAACAAACAAGACAAGGCATTCAATGAATTAAAGGTATGTCTAATTAGTTCTCCTATTTTAGCCTATCCAAATTGGAGTAAAGAATTCCATGTTCATGTAGATGCATCCAACTTTGCCATTGGAGATACACTGGTACAAGTTGGACCACAAGGACTCAACCAACCAGTGTTCTTCACAAGCTGTCTATTGTCGAAGGTAGAATGAACTAAAGCACCATGGAGAGAGAAGTGTTGGGCATGGTCTACTCAGTGCAAAAGTTCAGACACTATCCATTGGAAAGTCCATTTACCTTTTAATAAATTAGAGAATACAATGAGAAAAAAACAAACGATATGATTATTATGAAGAGCAGAAAATAAATACAAATAAATGAATTCAGTTTAAAAAACCAATCAACTAACATAGGAACCGGACAACTAAACAAAGAAATAATGATGTAATAATAATGTGCTAACAATCCCCCCTTATTACATCATATTCCCAAGAGAAAAAATCAAGAAAGTTTGAAAACCTTTGAACTTCACAGCTACAAGAGACTTGGTGAATATGTCAACACGCTGCTCTTGAGTCAAACAATAGTGGAGCTGGATATTCTGTTGTTGAACATGCTAAAGTGACACTGTACCTCAATATGCTTGGCACACTCATGAAAAAAAATATTGCAAAGAAGCTTCATAGCACTCTGATTGTCGCAAAACAAGGTGCAATTGAGTTAGTGACTGTTGTGACCTTTTCACACATCGCTCCATTCAAGATGGGGACCCCCTAATTTTTGCTCCATTCTGGTCTTTTGGCTTTGGTTTTTGTCTCTCTCTCTTTCTGTCTCTTTTCTGTTGTCTGCCTTTCAGGGACGTGCCCACCATTGAATTTAAACATGAACTTTTGGCCAAGTCTAAAAAATTAGGATTTTGAATCTTCTAGCCAGTCTGATGTCAAACAAGTTGAATAAATTGAGATTTACGACTAACATTGGTGTTAGTATGCTTCTAGCAAGTTTCCTCTAAAATTTCATCAGATTCTGATTACTATTTTTAGTAAGTGTGCAATTTGAGTATTTCGTCAGTAATCTTGAAATTCCGATAGTCACACTGCATCCAGAACACATCAAGCTGCTCATTGGAAAAATTTGAGCTAAAACAGATAACTTACTATTTTTAGCAGTTCAGCTTCTAGAGCCAATTTCAGGGCCTATATGCTGAGTTTTTCAGTGCATGTCTAGAGATTCCTTCTGGGTTTTTAGAGACCTTCGCGATGGTGTAACATGCAAAGTGAGATACCAACTTTTAGAGTTAAGAATTCAAAGGCTATTTTTAGGATTTGCATGTCAGGGTTTTCTTTGCATGTCTACATATTCCTTATGGGTTTTTCGAGAGCTACACAGTGATGTGACATGCAAACGGAGATAATCACTTATTCGAGAACTTACTATTTTTAGCAGATGCATTCTAGTAGCCGCCTCCCAGCACTTCAGAATAACAAACTAATCGCAATGCAGCAGAAACGAGGACAAGCGGAGGTCATTTGATATACATGCAAGTCAAATTAGGGTTTCTAGTTTCAGGACCCAAAAGAGGGGTAAAAGTTAGAATTTTCGATAACCGGTGTATCCCACTATGATCAGAATCTTTCGAGCTATCCACCAGTAAAATTTGAAGGCAAACGGAGCACTTACTATTTATAGTAAGGCGTTTCAAAAATTGGCTAGAAATAGTAAATCAGCTGTAGGCGCTGGTGTCAGCAGGCAGGTCACGTAGTGAGGAGCACGTCATTTGAATTTCAAGTCAAACGGAGATGTGGAGGTCTCAGAAATAAGTAGTTACTATAAATAGCAAACCACCTTCAGAAATGGGCTATTTTTAGCAGGTCAGCTCAAATGGTAGTGTGAATAGGTTGACAAGGTCATGAAGGTCCAGTGTTCAAAATTTCAAATCGTTCCAAGCTTTAGAAGTATGAAAATCAGAGGACTTACTATAAATAGCAAGACATGGAGACTCTGGCAGAAGGAAGGAAAAATGGCTAAGTTTGAGACTTCATCCTTTACCACCTTGAAAATGCGCCCATTTTCAGCTGGAAGTCAAGAAAAATGTTTAAGTGTTGAATCTCATCCTTCATGACATGTCAAATGAGCCCAACTTGCTTTGATGCCTTGATAAAAAATTCTAAGTATGAAGATATCCTCCTTCCCCCTCCAAATGTGCCCTCCTCACAAAGGAGAATGATAAAAAAATTCCAAGTCAAGGCTTTATCCTCCTACCTAGGCTAAATGCGCCCACTTTGAGAAGGTTGATAGCAAAATATTCTAAGGCATAAACATCCTTCACACCATGCCAAATGCGCCCATGCTTGGGAAGCAAAGTCAAAAGTCAAAGAGTCAACATGTTTATCCCTCACCATAGGCAAAATACGGTCAAGCTAAAAGGAAGTCAAAAAGAAAGTCAAAGATGTTAATCGTCCTCCCATACTCAAATGTGCCCAAATGAGGGCATGTAAAGACAAAACAGGGGAGCTCAAAGGTCACATAAATTTTGTCCTTCTTCACACATGATATGTGCCCATCCTCTTCTAGGTGTTGAATGCGCCAAGATGTAGGGTAAAAGAGTTAATGCGTTGAAAATAAAGGTGGTGAAAAAGAGTTACTTAGGCATTGAAGGTGAAAATGGAGAATAATGCTAGGCGTTCAAGTTTGAAATATCCTTCATGACAAGTGAAATGCGCCCAAGGTGGTAATGGTGATAAAAATTGCTAAGGCGTTGAAAACAAAGAGTATGTTAGGTGAATAAATATGCTAGGCGAAAATATATTCTTCATGACATACAAGTGTGATCAAGGCATTAAAATTTTCCAAGTGAATTGATAAAATTTTTCTCAACATAGGAAGATGATTGAAGATGAAATTGAAAAGTTTTCTAAGGCAAAAATTTCAAAAATGCTAAGTGATTTAAAATTTCCTAAGGCACAAAATTCCACCTCCCTAGAAGAAAATCACGCCTAGACTTGGAGATGTGAAATTTCCTTGAAGAGTGAATAAATTATTGAAGTCAGAGGATGTCAGCTTCATAGGATGAATTAAAATTTTCAAGTCAGAGCAACAAGATACTCATAGATGTGAAGAACAAGATTAAAATTGTTGAATTTTTTTTTTTCTAAGGTTCAAAATTCAAAAATTAAATGAACCCGTTCAATGTATACCCATGGATTCATCGCATTTTGGAGAAATTTTTCTTCTGGGTATTGAAGATCTTCCACAAGGAGTGGATTTCAAAGTCTTTTGCACTTCGCCAGGGCCTTTCAGATGGAGAATTTAATCGTCACTTGAAATTGTGAAATTTCCTAAGGGAAATTTTAATTTTTTCTAAGGAAAATTGAATAAAATGTGTTTTCGAAGGAAAAATGCTTCAAACAAGGAATTTGAAATGAATTTCCTAGAGGATTTCGATTGAATTCTTTGCAAGATGAATTTTCTAGAGTCAGAGGTGAACAAAATTAAAAGTTGAATAACAGAACTCCGATTGGTGAATGAAATTTGTTGAAGAGTGAATTTAAAATAAACATTTTTGAAAGTGAATTCAAATTACGCCAGTCAAAGTTGAAGTTCTAGAAGGCCAAGATTCCAGGCGTCAGGAGACAAGTGTTAAAATTATCGAAGGAGGGAAATTTGAATTCCCGCTGTGAAGTAGTGGAGATTTAATGTACTGGCTAAAATTGGCCTCCTTCTAGAATTCGTATTGCCTATATGAGCTGAGTGTCTATTCATTTCTCTTCACCAGTTGAGGAAATTTGAATTTGCTCTGAGTTTAATGTTGCAGTGAGTTGCTGAGGCCGAAAATATTGAAGAAATTTGACTTGGTGTTGCAGTGAGTTGCTGAGGCTGAAAGTGCAGGTGAAAAATTCGATTTGAGAAGAAGATTGTTGAAGCTGAAGGCTGAAGTTTGAGTCTGTGAAGTGCGAAATTTGCTAAGTCTTCTTTTGAAGTTGCTGAAGCTGAAGTTTAAAGTCTGGAATTGCTAAAGTAAAGTTGGCTGATTTCTTAAAGAGTGTTGAACTTTGCTGAAGATTGTTGCTGAAACTTTCTAAGTGTTGAAAGTTTGGAAGTGTGAAGTCGAAGTTGTTCAAGCTTACATAAACTTTCTAAGTGTTGAAAGTTCAAATTTGTTGAAGGAAAAGTGAGGTTTGCAAATGAGATATGATGTTGCAGCTTCTAAAATTCTTAAAGTCGACTGGCAGCCCTTCATGGTATTTTATTTATTTTCTAAGTTAATTTGCTGATGGATGTTTATTGTTTTGCAGATGGCTGAAGTAAGAACAAATGGCAGAGATAGCACTGGTGCATCCAGGTAGGCTATGATCAAGAAACTGAGCAAGTCTTTCCTGCGAAGTCAAAGTTTACTTTGAAATTGGGCAAGTTAGTGTTGTGACCTTTTTCACACATCGCCCCATTGCAAATGGGGACCCCCTAATTTTTGCTTCGTTTCGGCCTTTTGGCCTTGCTTTTCGGTCATTTTGTCGTTGTCTCTCTTTTCTGTTGTTTTCCCTTTCGGGGGATGTGTCCGTCTGTGGGCTTAAACAAGAACTTTTGGCCAGGTCTAAAAAATAGGGTTTCTATCTTTTTGGTCAATCCGAGGTTAAACAAGGTGAATAAATTGAAAACAAAGACTAACATTGCTATCAGCATGCTTCCAGTAGGTTCTCAGCAAAATTTCATCAGGTTCCGGCAACTCACTATTTTTAGTAAGTGTACAATTCGGGGCGTTCTCTCAGCATTTTTTGAAGTTTTGACAATCACACTGCATCCAGAACACATCAAGCTACTCGCCTACAAAATTTGAGCTGAAACGGATAGCTTACTATTTTTAGCAGTTCAGCTTTTGGAGCAAATTTTAGAGTTTATATGTAGAGTTTTTCAGCGCATGTTGGAAGATTCCTTCTAGATTTTCAGAGACCTTCGCAACGGTATAACATGCAAAGTGAGATAATGACTTTCAGAGTTCAGCCTTTAGAGGCTATTTTTAGGGTTTGCATGTCAAGATTTTCTTTGCATGTTAGATGATTCTTTATGGGTTTTTCAAGAGCTTTGCAGTGGTGTGACATGCAAAGCAAGGTGATCAATATTCAAGGACTTACTATTTTTAGCAGGTGCATTCCAGCAGTTGCCCAACGCATCAGAACAACAAACAAGGCGAAGTGCAACTAAAACGTGGTCAAACGGAGGTCGTTTGATATACATGCAAGACCAATTAGGGTTTCCAGCTTCGAGGCCCAAAAAGAGGGGTAAAAGGTCAGAATTTTCAAAAACCGGTGTATCCCACGACGATCAGCACCTTTCGAGCTATCCGCCGATAAAATTTGAAGGCAATTGGAGCACTTACTATTTATAGTAAGTCATTTCAGAAACTAGCTAAAAATAGTAAATCAGCGTCGGGCGTCGGTGTCAATAGGCAGGTCACTCTATGAGGAGCATGTCATTCAAATTTCAAGTCAAACGTAGTTGTGGAAGTCTCAGAAACAGGCAGCGGCTATAAATAGCAAACCACCTTCAGAAATGGGCTAAAAATAGCAGGCCATCTTAGGATAGCAGTATGGACAGGCTGACAAGGTTATGAAGATCCTATGGTTAAAATTTTGTTGTACCCAAACCAAATTTTTTGCTTCATTAAGGCATTTTGCATTTTAAAGTCTAAACCTCGCTAAAATGTTGTAAAATACCGTTTTAGGCAATGTCAAGCATGGAGTTTTTGTCAATAATTTGTCAATCAAAGTTAGTTATATTGGTCAGAACCTGAAGAAGAGACTCAAAATGAAGATTTTCACGATGGAGGAGCATCTCACGACGGCATTTCATATTGCAGACGGTCATTTCAATGATCGAGACAGAGTTTTCAGTGATCAAATCATGGAGATTTTCAAGGAAAAGCCTCAAAGTGCAAGTATAGCTCGGGGCGCCCAGTTTTTTGGAGGTCAAGATCTTGTCTGAAGTGCTCAAGCATACAGTCAATCTCTTCAGAATCAGCCTGGCTATCCGTCGACCTATCTAGCAAAGCATTCCGAGAACCATAGCTCCAGTTATCAGCGACAGAAGTCAAAATCCCTAAATTTTAGGAGATGGAAATTTTGTTCTTTTCAGGCAAAAGCGCGCCTCTAGCCTGAGGGCGCCCATTTCAAGGCAGGGGTAAAACTCGTCAGTTTCGATGCCGAAGACAGTCAATTCGTTCACAGCTAGTCTGCTTATCCGACGAGATATCAAGTGCAGTCATCCGACTCTCAGAGTTCAGGTGGCAGTCGTTCAAAGATCAGCTTAAAATGGAGTTTTCATGTTTTTGAGCTTCTCCGTTTATGCCCAGTGCAAGTACAAGCCAGGGGCGCTGGCCTAAAGGACCCCTCC
>VDFB02026320.1:115857337-115901450 GCA_007258455.2 Sequoia sempervirens | reverse complement strand
ATATGTCAACATCTTTTCATTGAAGCAACGGAGCGGTAAGGGAACTTCGGGCCTCGACACACCGGTGAGGACATGCCGCGCATCGGCTATTAGCATCCTTCGCCGAAGTCTCATCAGCCCGACAAAGGGACACAGTCAACAATCTCATTGAGGGGTTGATTGCTCGAGATCACACATAGTGAACTTCAGTTCCCACTTCTCAGGAATAGACATCACACACACGAGTTGAACTGGATGTTACCCTTTTCAGTTAACTCGAGGTTGTCATTACATGCATACCTATTCTGAGATTCGCCTTGTTTACTTGGAGTTGTATTTAGGGTTTTCGTTAACTGATGATAGTCTTCCAGTTAACTTGCTTTCAATAAGGACGTGCATGCTCGCACGATGTCCATTTTTAGATTAGATGTTTCAGTTAAACTGAGGGTAGTTGCCCACTTGACTGTATAGTTTACTTCATTAGGGTTAGGCGCATGACTTGCATGCATTGCAAGAACTACAGTGAACACAAGGTGATTTTAGGGTTCCCTACACCTTGATGTATATAAATAAGAGCTTTTGCTCATTTGTAAATAACTTTTGCTTGAGAGAGAAATATATGCTGTGCCCACCTTGCCCTCAATATTGCTCTTTTTCGTATTTGTTCATGTGTCTTCACTATTGCAATTGATTGTTATACCACATAGGGTTTCGAAAGATTGTGATGCTGAATTCTTTCCATAGATTAGATATATCTGTTTGAACATCTTTATCATTGAAATCAATTGTTATACCACCTAGGGTTCCAAAAGATTAAGGTGATAAGGCTGTTTTGTGTTAATTTACCATTGTGATCGATCGTTATACCACCTAGGGTTTCGAGAAGTTGCAGCGATAAATCTGTTTTGTGAATCTTTATCAATATAATTGAAGGTTATACCACCTAGGGTTTCGTGAGATTATAAAGATAAAGGCTGTTTTGTGAAGGCTTTGCTGATTCGATCAAGTGTTATACCACCTAGGGTTTCATAAGATCGTCTTGGTAAATTCTTAAATCTGTTGTGCCCAATAAGTTGGTTTAGATTGAGATGATAGTTGTGCCCACCTTGCCTTCAAGTAGAGAGTCTAAACCCGCTTATCGTCAGATAGTCAAACCTTGCTCCGTTTCCTCTTGCTCTGTTTTCCTGAGGAGATTGGATAGATATAAGTTGTAGTTTAGTTGATTTGCAAAACCAGAGAAAACTCAGCTGCAACGTAAAAGTTCTTTCAAGAAAGTCTTGTGCCTCTAGCAGCTGAAACAAAAAGACAGGAAGTAGTTTTAGCTTATTTTTCCTTTGCAAAGTATATTTGTCAAAGTACATCGAGGGAGCTTCCCCTCCATAATTCGAAGAGCACTCATTGCGTAGTGTGCATAGGCTGTTCATAACAACTGGTACTCCAGAGGTGTTAGTTGTTATGCCAACAAATTTCAAATCGATCTGAGCTTCAGAGATGTGAAAATCAAAAGACTTACTATTTATAGTAAGTATTAAAGCACGAGCAGGCAGCCAAAGAAAAATGGCTAAGTTTGAAGCTTATCCACCTTGACCCTCTATTTGTGCCCAAGATAATTGGCAAAGGGTTGGAAAAGTTTTAAGTATGATAAAATCCTGCTCTAGCATGAAAATGTGCCCTTGCAAGCTCGAACGAATTGAAAATTTCTCTAAGTGTGTGAAATTGAAAGCTCCAGCATGAGAATGCGCCCCTAAAGTTGAAGAAATGATTGAAAAGTTTCTAAGTCCTTCAAATTGAAACTACAAGGGGCTAAAAGCACCCAAACTTGAAGGAGGAGGTTTGAAAATTTCTAAGTCTTTGAAATTTGAAGTGGCCACTCTTAAATGTGCCCAGGGTCAAAGAGGGAGCTTGGAAATTGACTAAGGCATTTAAACTTGAAGCTCCCTACCTTAAATGCGCCCTTGAGGGAGAAGATGATTAGGAAATTCTCTAAGTACTTGAAATTTGAGGTTCAAGGGGTCATTTGTGCCTAGGAGTTGAGGGGAGAGGTTGATATTTCCTAAGTGTTCAAAACTCAAAGTATCACCTCCTAAATGCGCCTTGCTTTGCATGGAGAGCTTGGAGAAATATTCTAAGTATTGGAAATTGGGAGCTCACCCCTAGAAATGCGCCTAACATGGAGATGAAGTGAAAATTTTCTAAGTGTTGCTTACTTGAAGCTTGGACCCCTGAATGCGCCTAAGTTTCAAGCTGGAGGTTGATGAAATAAAACTAAATATTGAGGATCAAAAGTGGAAGTAGGCCATGATAAATGCGCCCATCAAAGGTGAAGAGGACTTGAATTTTTTCTAAGTGTTTCAAATTTGAAATCAGACCCCCTCAGATGAGCCTAGAAGGAGGAGTGGAGATTTTGAAAATTTTCTAAGGCATGGGAACTTAATGTGCAACCCTCTAAATGCGCCTAGGTTGAGATTTGAATAAGGCAAGTAAAATGAAAGTCCAAGGTGGTATATGCGCCCAAAGCATCAAGGTGAGTGATTGAAAGTATTTCTAAGTGGTGAAAAGTGACAGCTAAGATCCCTATATGCGCCCAAGATTAAGTGGAACTTGAAAATTCTTCTAAGGAAATGAAACTAGATGCTTGCCTAGGTAAATGCGCCCAAACTTGAAAGGGGATGGGCCTTGAAATTTTCTAAGTCATGAAATTTGAAGGTCCAAGGGAAAAATGCACCCAAGCTTGGGAAGATGTCATAAGGAAAAACCCTAAGTGTTGAAACTGACAATAGAGGGGGTCAAGTGCACCCTTGGAAAGAGGTGGTGATGAATACATTGCTAAGTATTTAAAATTCCTTCTAGATCCCCTGTATGCGCCCATGATCATGAAAAATGTTAAAATTTTTCTAAGTGTTGAAATTCCACCTCTAGAGGAATACACTTGAGTTTGAGGTGATGATAAAATTTGCTAAGGCATGAATAAAATTGGCTATGGATATGTCAAGAATACTCCAGCTTCATGAGGATGATAAAAAACTTTCAAGGCCGAGCAAGGAAAATCCACCCAGATGTGAAGAATAAAAATAAATTTGATAAAAAATAATTTTCTAAGGTTGAAATTTCAAAATATTAAATGTACCCCTTCGTTTGGAGACACATGAATTCGACGCTTTCTGAACGGAATTTTCTTCGGGGTATTGGACGTCTGCAATGAGGAATGTATTTTAAAGTCTTCCACACTTTTCCGAAGCCTTTAGGGTGAGGATTTTTGATGGGCACCAGGTTGGTGAAAATTTCCTAGGGAAAATTTGAAAACATTTCTAAGGTAGGGAATAAAATGGGTTGTTGACATAAAAATGCCTTGGCAGATGAATTTGAAGTTGGATGCCTAGATAATTTTTGATCAAGTTTCGGATGAAAGTAATCTTCTTGAGCTAGAGTTGGATGAAAAATCAGGTTGTCAATGCCTCAGCCAGAAAGTGAATTTCTTGAAGAAGATGCAGTTAAAGCTAACACTCTCAAAAGATGATTTTAAAAGTGCATCTCTTAAGTACGCCCTTGAGGAAGTTGAAAATTTGTCTAAGGCATTGAAATTTGATGCACAAGTGTTATATGCCCCAGCCTACAAATCATGAAGAAAATGGTTGTGCTAGAGAAAAACAATGAACCCTTGGAAGATCAGAGCATGAAAATTAGGTAAGTAGGTTGAGTTTATATTATGAAGTATTATGATGTTCTTCCTTCTGTCGGTTTTGTAGGATGAACGTCAAGGCGAAAGCATGAGGACTTGAAGAGATGAAGCAAGTGCTCCAAGATTACATTCCAACCTCGAAGGAAGAAAAGTTGCAAGAAATGGCTAAGTGTTGAGACCTAGTATGTACCCAACTTAGGTGGCAAAAAAAAAAAGGAAGAAATCTCATGATAGAGAGAAAAATGGAAACCCAAGCTTTAATGAAGTACTTCAAAGTTGAAGAACAACATCAAGGAGGAAAATCATCGTTGAGCAGGAGAAAGAGGTTGCAGTCTTGGAATTTCAAAATGAGAATGTGCCTGTCGTACCAGAAATTGAAGTAGTATTGATCAAACTCATCCAGTTTGCAATCAAAAGAGCAAGAACAGTGTGAACACGTTTCTAGATAGGAATCTTCTAGAAGGTGGTGGCCATTAATTGCTCATTTATTTCCCCACTCTCTTTTATGGCTGTTTTTAGGGTGAATCTTGTTTAGGGCTGGGGTGGCACAATCTGGGCCATCCAGCCAATTGTAATCTGAGCCATCTGTTGGACTTGGCCAGCTATATAAAGGGGTATCCCCCCCTCATTTGTACCTTCATGAGACAGTAGAGTTAGACAGTAGACATAGAGTAGAGGGATAACTTAGAAGTAGCTTAGTATAGATTGATAGTGTGTTGAAGAAGGAAATTTTTCCTTTGAAAACTTTTGCAAGAGATTGTTGTGTAAAACTTTCATAATAAAAGATCTTTTCATTGATGGTTAAATTCGTCTTTGTTATGGATAGCTAGCGAGGTTTCTTCATCCCTTCTACTTCAAGTAGCGTAATTTCATTTTTTTATGCAAGTAGATGTTAGCTGTGGAATGTGGTGTTTGATCTAAGCAAGCTTCACTTATCCATACCACTAGTGTGTTCGCTGATGGTGAATGCACCTTGTGTGGTCAACTGGAAACATTGTGGGCCTAACTTCAATCACAGTTTGAATGATGGTATACGTCGTTGTGATGGTATCTTCATGTTAAGTGGTGGTTTGAATATATTTAGTCATCTCCCCTGAAGATTGCACTAACTCCGTGGGAGCTGTCCGATGCGAGGCAAAGTGAAGTTCGGTTGAAGTTTGCTGAAGTTGAGCTCCATATCCCGCACTTAGAATAAATTTAGACTCTCTAAACCCTACAACCACTTTAAATTCAATATTTTCTATTAGAATAGGAAACCCGTGCTTGATTGATAAATCTGTCGAATTGTGAGAACCCCTTCCTCTGCTATTGAACAGTTCTGTAAGTCCCCTTGAAATACCAGCAAATCACATCGAGCCAATTGAGACTATTCGCACTAAAGGAACTTTGGAGTTGAACGCACGAACTCTCTCGCAATCTTAGCGTGCTGGATACTTTGATCAAGAGAGAATAGGGTAGCCGTTGGCGACTTTATTCTGTGTTGGTGCGGTCACGAAAAACACATCAACAGTTAGTTGACACAAATTTGAGCTCTTTCAACTTGGAGACTTTCAAGAATCGGATGTTGGGGATTGGCAGTCACCAACCTTCAACCACGTCGCACAACATTGTTTGAAGTGGATTATTTGCAGCTGTTGGTTTCCCACCAGCTATTCATTGCCCGGAGTTGATGATGGAGTGCGCCAATTGCTATGAACCAGATCATAGGTTAGTTGTCTCACCAGACAGTCAAGTGTTCGCCAACCTCACTCCTAATGCTATCGGCAGACCTTTCGGAATCCCGGCACACAAGAAGATGATTTACAAAACAAGAGAGCATGCTGAGCAAATGTGTGCTTTTACATTCGAGAGATGTACAGAGGTGATTAATACTTGCTGGATGAACAAGCCTAGGCCCTCTCGTATGAAGCTACTGAGACAGATTATATCAGATGACTTGAAGCAGGAGTATTGTGACGTGATCATGATGATGAGTAGAGTTGGAGGTTTCCCTCAGGTGTTCATTTTCGAGTCGTGGAAGTTCTATTACATCAACCTTGTGCTAGAAGGAAAAGAACATATCAACTGGGCTGTGATGATCAATGATAATTTACATGAGCAGCTCTTGAGCCTGAGAAGGACGAAGACATTGGATATGGGCTCCTACATTATTTACATGTTGGCTCACATGACGAGATATAGAGGAATTTCATACAAGGAACCAGTGGGTTGTGGTTCACATCAATTCAAAATTCATGAAGCTTGTCCATAGTTGCACCTGACAAGCACTATCCATTACAAGCGTGTCAATGACGCTTTTACATGCATATTACGAGATCGCTTCAGCAGCGTACTCATCAAAGGATCTCAAGGGAAGCTCAAAAGTTGATTGAAAGGTATGGGTGTTGGTTTATTCAGTTTTCGAAGTTTTCTTATATTAGGCTGTAGGGTTTTTCTTCATATCCATATAGGCTGCCTAAGTACCCAACCAACATAATTTTAATGTTAGAGATATCTAGGCAACTAGTTGCCTATGATAAGATTCAGAAGAAAAAGAAGAAGGGAGGAGTTGACTTCCCAGTTGTCATGGGTAATTCAGACGAGGTGTGTCCTACGCTTCAGGTAGCTAGAGAAGCTGAAAGTGAGCTTCAGTTCTTTCACTTTTCCTATCATACCAGCAGACATCATTAGGACCCACACAACAATATAAGGTGGATACTGTCAGAAGAATTTAAGCATAAGGAAAATATTGAGGATTACTGGGCTAATGTATCAGACGATGCTGAAGTCAGGAAGAGGATGTTCTCGAGGTTGCCATTAAGTATGATCGAGGAGTGTGAAGTCATCCCAGTACTAGACCAGGTGGATGAGGACATGAATGTTCTCCATCCAGATTATGAGGCAGTGAGAGACACTCCACTTCCACGCCCAGATTGGTTAGAGCCAAAAATCACTGATTTGGACACACTTTGCATTTTGGTTTTGACATTTACCAAAGCATGGGTTGAAAGGCGCATGGGTACATTGAAGAGTAGGTCGGTTTCTTTGACTTACAACTTGATGGGATACCATAGGACACCCACTTCTAGTAGAAAGAAACAAATTACTTGAGGTCCAGAATCTCGAAAGGAGTCAATTCGAAAGGAGCCAGTTCAGCCGGAGCCTCCGAGAGTTGAATCACCCACGCCACTGGAGACACGTTCTCCAAGCATACAGGAGGTTTCTTTATTTGCTGATCAGAGAAATGCCTTGAATCAAGTGCAGGAGGTACACGAAGAAAATCAGCCACCACGAAGAGAATCAGTTGGCCAAAGTATTAATGCACCTACTAGAGATGATCAATAGGATGATGAGGGGACTGCCACAGACATTCATTTTTAGCATGAGTTAGAAACTGCTTTAGAAGATGATATAGTTTCAGGAGACACTCAGCCACTAGAGGCCAATGAGCCTCGCCAGAATGAAGTTGAAGTTGAACAATCCCTTGAGGTAGAAGCATGAGAGGAGCAGCCATTTGAAATACAACATGTAGTACCTGATTGGCTCAGAGATAGGATGAGAAGGAGCCCTGGTGAAGAGATTGATCTAGTGGTAGAGATGGAAGAGTTGTTAAACAGGATCAATGTGCCCCCACAAAAGAAGAGCACATAAATTTTCAAAATATCAACTGATGAGGATGGCTCTCGGACCCTTCATGTAGCGGTGCCACAAGTTGATTGTGACCGAGATGAAGCAGTGCCAGAGAATTATGTGGTCACAACTATGAAGTTAGGACATCCCACAGGGGCACAGATTGTAGAAGAGTGTGATAACTCCTATCACCCGCTCAAGGATAGATTGTTCAAGAAGGAAAGTATAAGAAGTTGAAGAAGGAGCATAAGGCCTTGATAGGATATGTGCAACAGTTGTCTCGTCCTTGTGGGCAAGAAATTCCGGCAATAGAGCTTCCAGCCGAGTTATCTAGAGAGTCAATTAGTGGCTTGTTGGAATTGAAGATGGCACAAGAGGCAAATAAATGGGTTACAGGAGTTCGTGCCGAGACAGAAAAGTTCATGGAAGACCTCGCTCATTCTTTCCAGCAAGCTTCCAGCATTATGGCACGAATGGAAGCAGTTGACCAAGCCTGAGGTGATGCTTCAGTTTATCAGAGTAGAGTTATTCAGCATCTAGAGGCATTGAGGCATACTCCTTTGCAGATGCTGCTTGGTGGAGTCATCCAGGAGACTAATAGATATGACTTTTCTAGATGGTACTCTTCAGTAGTCACAAGACGTGGTTTCTTTGATGCAGCACAGGCAGATTCAGCTAGAGTTCGGAAGGCTATGGCAAATATCATTGATGGAGTCCAAAATACTTTGGAGACAATCTTTGCTAGGCGGTTGAATCCCGATGAGGTGACTACTGATAATTCGAGGGGTAGGCTAGTACCTTTCTTCTCAGAGGTGAAGAATTTTGTGCAAGATGACTTTGAGAACACTTCTACTTTATCCAACTTGATTCAGAGTACGTAGGATGCCTTAGTTGCTTGGAGAAAATCTTGTGCACGGCATGAGCAGTCAGTCACGGTGTTAGAGTTTCAGCTTGATTGCATTCCACCTATTTCAGTTCAAGAGGTTGAGGCTGTGCTTTCCAGATTCATTGAGTTTGCAGCCAGGGAGAAAGAGAATGGGAATGCATTTCTAGATGATGATCTTCTAGAAGACTGATTGTGGGCATTGATTGCCTCTACTATTTTGGGAGTGAGTGGGAATCTTTGATTCATTTAATGTACCACTCCCTATTCTAGCAGTTTTTAGGGTTAGGGCTGAGGTGGCTCAATCTAAACCATCTGTTGGACTTGGCTATCTATAAAAGGGGGAGTCCCACTCATTTGTACCTCATTAGATTAAGAGTAGAAATTGGATTAGAGACTAGATATCAGAGAGTATACATTTTTTTTGATAGCATAGTGTGGAGAAGAAGGAAAGTTCTCCTTTGAAAACTTTTGTAAGAGATTGTTGTATAAAACTTTCATAATAGAAGATCTTTTCATTGATGGTGAAATTTGTCTTTATTATGGATAGCTAGCAAGGTTTCTTCATCCCTTCGACTCCAAGTAGCATAGAGCAATTTAAAGTAGCATACTGTTCATTTCATGCAAGTAGATAGTAGCTGTGGATTTGTGGCATTGATCAAAGCAACTTCGTTTTATTCCATACCACTAGCGGCTTGCTGACGGAAAGTTCACCTTGTGTGGTCTACTGGAGCATTCCACAAACTTAACTTCAGTTGTAGTTCATGTCTTTGTATGCGTCGTTTTGACGGTATCTTGATGTTGGATTGTAACTTGAAAATTTCTTGCCATTCCCTTGAAGATTTGAAATATTCCGAGCCAAATTTTTTACAATTTCAAATTACAAGCACCCGTTAAGGTTAGATGATAAACCAAAACGTACTGAAGCAACTCTAACCAGTATGTACACCAGGATCCCGATGTGGGCAAGGTGTGAGCATTGGTCAGAGGATCTGAATCAAACTGCTTATGCAAAAAGCAACTCTAACCAAGAATGGCACCGATGATGGCGAGCATATGGTCAGAGGATCTTCTACTCTAAATACTGAAAGGGAACTCAACGTCAAGTATGTGCTACCCAATCCAATGCGGAGTGAGGGGCGACCATATGACGGAGTGATTACAATCACAATGCTTGAAAGAGAAATGCTGAAAGCTGAAAACACTCAACACCCAGAATGTGCTTGCTAACCCAGAATGGGAGAGTAGCTACCATAGGGCGGAGATTTATCTATTACAACAAGAACTGAAGGAAGAATAAGTATTACAATAACGATGAGCAATAATAAGAACAACTGGTCAGTACTACTGCCAGCTTACAAAGATGTCATTGCCTGCAATATCAAGACTTAAGATGCTCTTTCAAATGATGCATTCAACAAGGAAGCTTCTGCAAAGTATACAATGAAATCTCAACACCAACCAGATAAGGAAGATGCAGATTTCTTAAACTGTCATACAAATCTGCACTTTTTGTCATAAAACCAGCAACCTATGAATTTACTCATATGCTCATAACTCTCTCATTTCTCACCCAAATGATCTCAAATCTGATGCAATAGACCCTCAAAATGATGGCGCCTAACTTAGTAATAAGAAATGGCATCTAAAAATGGTTATTAATTACTGACACGAATCCCAATGCACTCTAGAAAGTTCGGCCTTCAAGGAATGATGGATTTGCATTATAAAATCATAAGCTTCGTATTAAAATCTGCAAATATTCATGAAGGGGCGCCCTTACCAATAAGATGCAATGACACAATACCCAGAACGAGATTATTTTTGTTTTCTGATTTACAAATGAAAACACGGATCTGCTGTAGCTTAAAATGCAAAATGCTGAAACCCACTAATATGCAAAACAGATCTAATAATGCACAAGCTGAAACAATGCTCAAAACTAAATGCAAACTCACAAATCTATCTTAAATCACCACTAGTCGCTGTCTTTCAAGCGAGAAGCAATGCCCAAGCTAGGAGGCCTTCATTCCTCGAAGCAATCCCAAAGCCAATCCGGCAGCATAACATTCCTGTAGATAAAAGATACCCAAATGATGATCCAAGTCTTCCTTTTATAATTTCAGGTTGACTTCTCGAAACCCTAAACTCCTCTCAAAGTCAAAAACCCTAATCTCCTCAAAGATGGCGTCCTTTTCCTTCAAGTTGAATATTCACTTTTAAAATAAATTCAATACTTTAATAAATGCGCCCACCTTATATCTTGATTTGACTTTGGATAAAATATAAAATAATCCTTAATGGGGAGTTGTCTCTCTTTCTACTGTCTGTCTTTTCGGGATGTTCCCGTCGTTGAACCTTAACGTGAAATTTTGGCTAAGTCTAAATTAGGGTTTTGAACTTGCCAATTTGAAGTCAAATGAGGTGAATAAATTGAAAATTGGGACTAACACTTGTTAGTATGCTTCGAAAGGTGTCCCTGAATTTCATCGAATTCTGGCAACTTACTATTTTTAGTAAGTGTGCAATTGCAGGCAATTTGTCAACATTTTTGAGATTCTGACAGTCACACTGCGTCCAGAGCAAATCAGGCTACTCACAGGTCAAATTTGAACTGAAACGGACAACTTGCTATTTTTAGCAGTTCTGCCTTCGGAGGCAATTTTCAGGGCTTAGGGGCGGAGTTTCTAATGCATGTCCGGAGATCCCTTCTGGGTTTTTTGAGACCTTCACAGTGATATTACATGCAAAACGAGATGATAACTTTCAGCATTCGGCCTTCGGAGGTCAATATTAGGATTTGCATGCAGATATTTTCGGCGCATGTCAGCATTTTCTTTCTGGGTTTTCCAAGAGCTTCGCGACAGTGTAACATGCAAATGGAACTGACCACTTTTCAGAGACTTACTATTTTTAGCCAGTGCATGCATGTTGAAGATTTTTCTGGGTTTTCCGAGATTTTTCGGGCAGTATGACATGCAAGATCATCCGACAGCCGGTTGGTCACTTTTCAGGCTGCTTTCTGTTTTTAGCAGGTATCACTTGGGCAGTAGCTCGACGCTTCAGAACTGCAAGTTGATCATCATGCAACTGAAACGAAGTCAAACGGAGCTCATCTGAGCAACATGCACAAAATTAGGGTTTCGAGCTTCAGCGCTAAAAGTAAGGAGTCAGAGGTCAAAATGTGCGAAACTGAGGTATCCATCATGATCAGCATCCTTCCGAGAGTCTGCTGGAAAAATTTGAAGGCAATCGGAGAACCTGCTATTTTTAGTAAGGCGTTTTGGACGAGGGCTATAAATAGAAAGTTGATCTCGGCGTCAGCATACACAGGCAAGTTCACCAACGACGGGCACACTATCCAGATTTCAAAGCAAACGGAGCAAAGGAAGCCTCAGAAACAGGCACTTACTATGAATAGTAAGTCACTTCGGCAGTAGCTAAATTGGCAGGTTGGTACCAAATCTCGGCGAGCACAAGTCAAACATGTGATGAAGAGTCTTTGGCGCAAATTTTAAGGCAAACCAAGTTACAGAGAATGAAGAATCAGATGGTTGCTATTTTTAGCAGGTCAATTAGGGTTTCCTAAAATCAGGGGCGAAACACGATGGCCAGGCGGAAGCAGCGTCCTGTCACGATCAATACCCTTCAAGCAATCAACACGCAAAATTTGAAGACATTTTGAGAAGTTTCTATTTTTAGCATGTTACTAAAAATAGCAGGGGCATGCAGGTATCAGGGCCCGACAGGTCAACCACTTCCCGAGGTTCAGAACAAGGCAGAATCCAACATTTTTGGAGCTTGGAATTGGCTTAGAATGCAAAAATTGGCAAACTTTCTAAAAATAGCAAATTAGGGTTAGTAGGAGAAGGTCACCCTAAATCCGGCAAAGGACAAGAAATCCACCAAGTTTGATAATTTTTCAGGTCCAGCATCAAAACTTGCTTTAAAAGGCCAAAGACGGATCAGAATTCTTGAAGTGTTTGAAAAATGAAGGCTTGACCCTCCAAATGCGCCCAAGATGAAGAGAAGGCACTTGAAATTTATCTAAGGCACACAAACTTGAAGCTCCCTACCTCATTTGCGCCTTGACTCATGAGTGGACCCTTGAAATATTCCAAGTTGGAAAATGGAAGCTCATAGGCTGAAATGCGCCTTAGTCTGGAGGAAGGAGCATGGAAAATTCTTCTAAGTGCTTAAAGCTTGATGCTCAGGGGGTCAAATGCGCCCTTGGAGGGAAAGTGGCATTGAAATTTTTTCTAAGTGTACGAAATTGGAAGTACCACCCTCCAAATGCGCCCAGCTTAGGAGAGGAGATGGAAAGGGTTTTTGAGTGGCAAAATGGAAGTAGCTACCTCTGGATGCGCCCTTGAAGTGAAAGGAGTTTGGAAAATCTTCTAACTTTGTGAAATTTGAAGGAGACCCTTCCATTTGCGCCCAGACTGGAGAAGAGGACCAAGAAATGTTCTAAGGCATAAAACTTGGAGTAGAAGGGGTGAAATGCGCCCAACATTGGAGGAGACTTCAAAATGTTCTAAGTTTCGGAAATTGAAAGTAGCATAGTCTAAATGCGCCCAAGCCACAAACTGGAAGCTCCACTGGTAAAATGCGCCCTTGAACTTTAAGAGGGGCTAAAAAATTTCTAAGTGTTTAAAACTGGAAGTAGCCCTGGCTAAATGCGCCCAGCTTGCTTGGAGTGAAGAAATTTTTCTACGTAGGGGAAATTGGAGGTAAGAGGTCTCAAATGCACCTTAGCTAAGAATAAGAGGGGCTAAAAAATTTCTAAGTGTTTTGAAAATGGAAGTAAGGACCCCCAAATGCGCCCTTAAAGGGAGAGCTTGAAAAGTTTTCTAAGTGTTCAAAAATGAAACCTCAGGGGGTGAAATGCGCCCTTAGGAGGAGGTGGAGTCCAAAAAATTTTCTAAGTGTCAAAATGAAAGCTAGACATGCCATATGCGCCTTTGGGTAAAACTTGAAGTTGTTAAGGTCAAATGCGCCCAAGAAGGTTGGAATGATGAGAATTTTGCCCAAATGTTTCAAATTGGAAGTAGGACCCATCATATGCGCCCTTCCTAAAAGTGAAAGCTCCAGCACTCAAATGCGCCTTGGTCAAAAGATGAAGCTGGAATTTTTTCTAAGTTCTACAAAATGGAAGTTGCACCTGTCAAATGCGCCCAAGTCACTTAAATTGAAAGTTGCTAGTAGTAAATGCACCCAAGTGACAAAATTGAAAGTGGAGACTCCAAAATGCGCCCTAAGCAAAGATAAGAATAAAACTTGAAGCCAAACCCCCTATATGCGCCTTGATCTGTAGGAGGTGAATTGAAAAGATTCGAAGTAGCCCCTATGAAATGTGCCTTTGTGCTTAAAGTGTTAAAACTGAAGGCTTGATGGCCCAAGTGCGCCCTTCACTTCTGAGGAGCTCTGAGAACGTCCAAGGATGGAGAATGGTGTTGGGCGTTGACATACAAGTGTGATCAAGGCATTAAAATTTTCCGAGCGAATTAATAAAAGATTTTTTCACCACAAGAAGGATTGAAAATGAATAAAATTTCCTAAGGAAAAATTTTCAAAATGCTAAATGATTTGAAAATTTTCTAAGGCAAAGTATTTTCTTCCTTAGGAAATTACTCCTAGACGTGGAAGATGATGAAATTTCTTAAGACATGAATAAATTGCCAGGTGAGGAGTCCGATAATGCTAACTTCACGGGGTCGAAAAAGATTTTCAAGTCAGAGCACAAAGAAATGTTCACAGATGATGAAATGGATTAAATTTGATGAGAAATTATTTTTCTAAGGTTCCAAATTAAAAAAAAATTAAATGAACCCGTTCGTTGTACACCCATGGGTCTGGCACGTTCTGAAGGAAATTTTCTTCTGGGTATTGATGATTGTCGATCAGGAATGGATTTTGAAGTCTTCTGCACTTTGTTGAGGCCTTTAGGGTGAATATTTTTAATGGGCGCCAGGTTAATGAATTTCCTAAGGGAAATTTGAAAAATTTTCTAAGGCAAGGAATAAATGATGCTGTTGAAGATAAAACGCCTTGGCAGATGAATGTGAAGGCGATCGCCTAGATGATTTTTGATCAAATTCCAGATGAAAGAATTTCTTCTCAAGCCAAAGTTGAATGAAATATCAGAGTGAAGTGCGCCAGGCAGAATGCAGGATGGGTTGAAAATTTGGCTAAGGCACGAAGAATTTGAACGTGAAGTTGGCAAAGGAAAAACGATGAGCCCTTGAAGATCAAAGCGAGAAAAATCGGGTAAGTAAGGTGAATTTGTGTTATGAAGTGTTCTAATACTCTTCTCCTCGCTTGTTTTGCAGGAGGAACGTCGAGGCCAGAGCACGATGTTTGGAGGTGGTGAAGCACGATGATATTACGACCTTCGGAGGAAGATAAAGTTTTGAAGGAAAGTTGCAAGAAATGGCTAAGTGTTGGAGTTTCTCCTCAAGAATCCAATGTGCACCCATGGCAAGCGGAAATGATCTAGTCCAAGACTGAGAAGTCCTTCAAATTCAAGAATGGAAGTTCGAGCAAGGGTCAAGGAGAAAATCAAGAGCGGTCGGACTCCAGATTCTACCAAATTCTATTATTCGAGGTGGCAATCTTAAAGTCTCTTTTACCCTCCTCCAAGCGATCATCAGAATTGGCCGAGTACGAAGATCAAGAACAGTGTGAACGCGTCCGTAGACGGGAATCTTCTAGAAGGGTGGTGGCCATTAATGACGCATTTATTACCCCACTCTCCTTTGTGGCGGTTTTTAGGGCAAATCATGTTTAGGGCTGAGGTGGCACGATCTGGGCCATCCAGCCGATTGTAATCTGAGCCGTCCGTTGGACTTGGCCAGCTATATAAAGGGGGAGTCCCCCTCATTTGTACCTTCAGTAGAGCTTAGCATGAGACAGTAGAATTAGAGTAGAAGTTAGAATAGAGAAATAACTTAGAAGTAGATTGATAGTGTAGTTGGAGGAGAAGGAAAGTTTTCCTTTGAAAACTTTTGTAAGAAATTGTCGTGTAAAACTTTCATAATAAAAGATCTTTCATTGATGGTGAAATTCATCTTTGTTGTGGATAGCTAGCGAGGTTTCTTCATCCCTTCTACTTCAAGTAGCATAAAGTAGAATAAGTTTCATTTCATGCATGTAGTAGATGTTAGCTGTGAAATGTGGTGTTTGATCTAAGCAACTTCGTCTATCCATACCACTAGTGTATTTGCTGACGGTGAATGCACCTTGTGTGGTCAACTGGAAGCGTTTGGGCCTAACTTCAATCACAGTTTGAATGATGGTATGCATCGTTGTGATGGTATCTTCATGTCAAGTGGTGGTTTGAACATCTTTAGTCATCTCCCTTGAAGATTGCACCGACTCCGTGGAAGCTGTCCGATGCGAGGCAAAGCGAAGTTCGGTTAGAAGTTTGCTGAAGTTGAGCCCATATCTCACGCCTTAGAGTAGATTAGAGTCTTCTTAAACCTGCATCATTTCAATTCTTACTTTTGGTTAGAATAGGAAACCCCGCACTTCATAGATACATCTTCTCCGCTGTCAACAACCTCAAGTCCCCTTGAAATACCAACAAATCACATCGAGCCAAACTTCAAGCCTATTCGCATCTTAAAGAACCTTGGAGTTGAACGCATGAACTTTCTTTGCAATCTTAGCATGCGGAATACTTTGATCAAGAGAGAATAGGGAAGCCGTTGGAAACTTTATTCTGCATTGACGCGGTCACGAAAAACACATCAACAAGGCGCCACCTCAAAAAGACCACTTTTCAAAACAACATAAAAGTCAATAGACTAGGCCAAGGGGTCAACGTTCGAATAAAATATTAAAACGTGACTTTTAATTAAATATATCAACTTATCTCTCCAATTGTGCCCTGAAGCCAATAATGACCAAGTCAACTGACCAAACTGAAGTAGGAAGTCAACCAAGCCGAACCCAACTGAAAAACTGCCAGAAATAGAATTTACTAAAAATAGTAAATTCCTGAAGATGCTCAGAAAGCCGAGATGAACATACCACTGCGAAGCTCTCTGAAAACCCAGAAAGAATCCGCCATTGAATCCACTAACTCTGAGCAAGGACATCCTTAAAAATAGGAAACCCTAATTTTACCTTCCGACTAGCCTTCGGGTTTCCAGAAAAAGGCCAACGGTCACTGGAAAGGTCAGGTTCGAGAAGGGGACATTACAATCCGCCCTTCCCAAAATTGCTTGTCCTCAAGCAATACCACCACAACTCCAGAAATTTTAAAACTAAACCATACGCAACAAGTATGATCCCTGGTTCCCACACCCATCGCAGGAAGGACCCACCATGCCGATGCTGCTCCACTCTGATCACATCCGTGAAATCATCATGCCTATGTTGCACTAACCTTCCTTGTAACCCCAAAGTGTTACTGTCCATGATACTCATACTGAAAATTTTTAAAGGACTGAGACCAGCTTCATGCAACGTCTCATGTCCAAGAGGCCCAAAGTCAACAGTATCAACTATACCACTGTCAACCACAATGGATAGGCTGCTCAACTCAAAATCAAACTCCTCAACATACCTCCATATTGCAACAAACGAAGCCCTGATGGAAAAAATGATATCTTCAAATCTTCTTGCAAAGAGGAAAGCAATCTTTGGCAAGAGCTCAACAAATTCAGCCTCATGGCTTCTTCTGGAGCTACTATGCATCAACTGAATTATATCGACACCACCATGAAGACTTCTAATCACTCTTACTATTCCAACTCCAAGAGTCTCAGAATATAGATTCAAAACATGGGGTAGCTCATTGTCATGAACCAATAATGAAAATAAACCATCAGAGTTTGCATCACAAACCTCCAAAGTGGCTGAAAAACCCGCTAAAGCCATCTCCATCAGAAAACTACCACTTCTTTGATCAGGAGTGAGGTACCAACTCTCCTGAATGAAAGTAACTCCATAAGTAAGGTGGCTGGTCTGCCTCCAACCAGCAAACTCGTGTCTCAAAATCTGCCCTTGTATGAGCTGAAAGTCACTTCCAAGAACTACCGATCGTTGATCTTTCCAACCCATATTCAAAATTTCTCTCCAATCCATTTGTTGATGAACAAACGGAACCATCAAGTAGCTGGAAATGAAGGGAACAACATCAACAAGTCTGGAAATTTGTTCCTTATCCCTCCAAGAGTCTTTTCCATAAGTGATAAACTCTGACAACCCAAGTTGAGAATCCCAAGCATGGATACCCAACTGAAAGTGATTTTCAACACACTGCAAGGAAATCTCTACACATTCCCAAGTGCTAGTGAGAACCACGTGCCTTCTCACGAAACTGATGCCCCATCTAGTAAATCCTTGAAGCTTAACCATGAAAGCTTCCACCTTAAGGGAGTATGAAACATAAAGTGGCTTCAAATTCAGCTCCCAAAACTGATCAATGTGATTCCAAACATCATTCCACCCAAGGGATGGATTTTCAAGAGTGCACCCACCAAAGTCTAGTTCACTTTTTTCCCATTCCTCCTGAGTAGTAGGTCTGAAATCTTCACTCGTTGCTGCTGTAATGAAGTTACCAACAGCTACCAAGACTTGTCTCATCAACACCTTGATGTCATAGATGTTGAAATTTCCTTGCTTCGTCACCTCCCATGTAGAAACTCCATCCTCAAACCCACTTATGCATCCGTTACTACTCAACATACGTGGCACATCTTCATGGAGTGATATCAAGGCATCCTTAGATTGGAGTTCACGCTTGACCTCATGCTTGGTCACTTCACTACTTGACTCATTTTTCAAAACAAAGAGAGGATTGTCATAAGTTGCTTCAGCACCCACTTCAAAGAAGGGATTGTCGAAGACTTGGAAGCCATTCCTTTCGTCTCGCTGCCCCAAATCTGCACATGCAACTTCTGACTTTCTTGAAATGCTTTCAAGATCAAACTTCTCTTGAAGACAGTCAAAATCTCCAATCACTTGATTGATTTTTTTAGCTCTTTGTGCATCCTCTTGCTCCTTGAAAAGTTTGAAATCTGCAAACTGGTCTACAACCTTTGTTAGATCCAACTGAGTTTCTTTCAACTTGTCCTTTGTTGATTTAAGCTCCAAAGTGAGCTTATCAACCATACTCTCCCTTTCTTCGAAAACAATGAAGGCCTTCTTTGCAGATTCAACGGCATGATTTCTATCTTCAATCAAGCCTAAGTACTCCGACTTCAATGTCTCCACTGAGTCTCTGATAAGTTGCAAATTGGGAAGAGCAACTTCATATTTCACTCCTCTTTGTCTCTCTTCAAGTTGGGCATCCCAAATAAGCCCTTCAATCAGACTATGTGTGCGATCAAATCTAGATAGAACTCGCACTTCATCTTCAACGGACACCTCAGGTTGGCCTTCACACTCATAAGAATGCGAAGATGGTGAATTGCTGATAGGCTGTAACTGAAAATCAGAACTTCGTTTCACGCTTTTGCTGCCCTCATTGTTGCTCCAACATTCTTGTACTTCACCACCAACTAGTGGGAAATGCTCAATGTCTTGGAAAACATCATACTCCACTAAGCCTTCAACTTGTTGATTGCAATCAGCTTCCTGCCCTGATAAATCAGATTTGTGTTTGGTAATTCCTCCAAAACTTTCATCTTCAAGAGCCATATGGCCCTCAAACTCTGTTTCCTCTTCCATGTTACTTTGATCAAACTTGAAAGCAGCCCCAAACTTAAGCATATTAATACCATTGTCTGCTAATAGAGAACCCTTATCAAGTTCCATTTCTTCATCCGGATCAAAGGGAAATTCATCCCATACCGGCTTGTCATCGCTAAGTGCCTTCACACCTGGATCCCAAATGGTGAGAGGCTGATTGTTTTGATCACAAGAAGAGTGTTCTTTGTGCAACATTTGGAGTGTTGATTCTTGGAATAGGTCAACTCCCAAATCACTAAAGCTAGTGTCTTCATAAGTACCTCCCTCCAATGGTTGGGTCTGAAGTTCAAACTCAAAACCACCCTTAGCACTGTCACTGAAAGGAAGTAAGGAATCTTTAGAGCTAGCTGTTTGAAATTTTTTATCATCCTTATCTTCAATGAACCTATCATCTATAGATATGTTTCTGATCTCATCATGAACAGTCATATGCATGCCATAGAGGTCTTCTTGATCACTTGTAATAAATTCCTCTTGTGAAAACTCTTGAGGAGTTTGAACAGCAACAAGAGGAAAACTATCCATCACTAAATCTTCAACAAGAGGAGGTACAAACACCTCGAAATCATTACCAACATCATCACTTTGGTAACGGTCATAAGCTGATTCAAAGACACTAATAGTATTTCCTTCAACTTGCTCTTCTTCACTTGCTATCACATGCAAGTCAAGGGGCGTATTATGAGGCTCTACCCTTAACTCTTCACTTGCCATGTTGTTGACGTATTTTGAGACCGCACCTCAACATTAGAATGTTCCCCAAATCCGGGACTTATCCTCTCTTCTTGAACAAAAGTATTCAAGATGCTAAGATTGCGAAGTAAGATCATGTTTTCAACCTTAAGGTTCCTTCTTTGAGTTTAATAGGCTCGGGCTTTGCTCGATGCGATATTGTTATATGTCAAGGGGACTTCTACAATTGTTCGGGACGGCTAACAACAAACAAGAGGACTAAGGGCTTCGTAGGTGATTCAAATACTTAAGGTAAGCAATAAGCCTTCTAATTCTAACCGAAATGAACCGAATTTAAAAGAGGAAGTAAGCAGTTTATGCGCGTTCTATCAAAATGCAGATATGTGGGATTTCATTGACTTCAACCGGATTTCACCCAGTCTACCGGACAAAGCCTGCGAAAACGGCGGTAATTCAAGGGAAACACAAAGATGTTCAAGTTATAATTTTTAACATACGTACACCATCAGAACAACACATATAAGTATGTAAGCCATAACCGAAGTCAAGCACAAGATAATGTCCAGTTGACCACGCAAGGCAGACTTATCATCAACAAGCCGCTAGTGGTATGGAATAAAATGAAGCTATCTCAATGAAACACCACACACCAAAGTAAGCTACTTGCATGAATTTAATCTACTTGGATACGAAAGGAAGAAGAAACCTTGCTAGCATTTCATGACAAGACGTAATTCCATCATCATCAATGAAAAGATTCATTATCATAAAATGTGTTACACAACACCAAAAGTTTTCAAAGGGAAAAACTTTCTTTCTTTCTCCAAATAATGAAATGCTCTACAATGTCACACTATCTAGCTCTTAATGTCTTCAATGTCTACTCATTCTAACTTACTCTGTCGAGATTACAAAATGGGACCTCTTTATAGCTAGCTAAGTCCCAAAGATCTGCTAGGGTTACAATCAATAGAGTGGCCAGAATCGTGCCACCTCAGCCCTAAATAATATTGCCCTAAAAACCGCCACAAAGGAGAGTGGGGTAATAAATGCGCCATAATGTCCACCATCATCCTTCTAGAAGATTCCATTTGTATACGCGTTCGCACTGTTCTCGATCTTCTTTCTTGGCGTTGTTCTTTGATTTCTTCCACTTGAGGGTCTTCGTCTTCGCCACTTGAGTCTGAAAACATTTCACCTTTGTCACTTGAGCTAACACTTAGCAAATTTCTTGTAACCTTTTCTTCGAGATTGAAACTTGTAATTTTATCTTCCTTCGAAGGTGGTAACATCATCCTGCTTCATCACTTCACGTTATCGCGCTCTTGGCCTCAACATTTCTCCTGCAAAACAAGCGAGGAGAAGAGTATTAGATCATTTCATAAATTCAACTTACTCACCTGATTTTCATGCCTTGATCTCCAAGTGTTCATTGCCAACTTTGTGTTCAAGTTCATGCCTTAGACAAATTTTCATTCCACCTGCTGGAGCTCTGATAACCTCGATTTTATTCATTTCTGGCTTGAGTAAACTGTCTTCATGAAGGATTTAATCAAATTCACCTAGGCAGTTCCTTTCAAATTCATCGTCTGGAGGATCTTACCTTGAAAACACATTTTCTTCATTTTTGCCTTAGAAAATTTTCAAATTTCCCTTAGGAAAACTCATCAACCTGGTGCCCACTTAAAATCTTAATCCCAGAATCCTCGACAAGCTGTGGAAGACCTTAGAATCAACTCCTCATCGATAATCTTCGATACCCAGAAGAAAATTTTCTCCAGAACGCATCGAACCCATGGGTGCCCAACGAACGGGTTCATTTAATTTTCTTGAATTTTGAACCTTAGAAAATTATTCTTTCAACAATTTTGTCCTCGTTCTTCGATCCCCTCTGAGAATTTTGCTCTGACTTGGAAAATTTTTATCAATCTTGTGCAGCTGGCATTCACTGACTTCACCACTAGCAAATATGCTCACGCTTCAGGAAAATTCTATCACTTCTCCAGACTTAAGCGTTTTTCTAAGGGGAAAAATATTTTGTGCCTTAGAAATTTTTTATTTTTATTTTTTTGAATCATCTCGAAAATTTTCCCTTAGAAAATTTTATTCACTCCTCAATCACTCTGCCCGTGGTGGAGAAACTTTTATTTTGCTTCATTCAGAAGAAATTTTACATTCTCGGCACGCCTTGCACATTTTATCTTTACTTGCCACTTGCATTTCACTCCACACTTAGGAAAATATTCCCACGCCTTAGAGAAATTCTGAAATCATTTTAGGCGCCTAGCATACTTAGAAGAATTTTAAAACTACGCCTTAACAATTTATTTCCATCATCTTTCCATCACACACATCACTTTAGGCGTCCAACACTCTTGGAGAAATCACGCCCAGCAAAATTATCTAAGGCCCACCACCTTGGGCGCATTTTGGCCATGAAGGAGGATAACGCCCAAGCTTTTACCACCTTTCACCACGTTTAGGTAACATTTTCGCCTTATTCACCACTTTTATTTACCACTTACACTTCAAACATGGGCGCATTTGAGGCATAGTGGAGGATGAGCGCATTTTGCATGTGCTGGAGGATGAGACTTCTTCCAACGCCTTTGACTCTTTGACCAGCTTCTACACGTTTGTCTTCACATGCAGCTTTTGGGCGCATTTGATGCCTTGTGAAGGATAAAACTTGGCGCATTCTTCCTATGGAGGTGGATGAACTTTCAAACGCCACCCAACAAATGACTTTTGGACTTCCAGTTTTTGTCCTTACATGGCCCATTTTGGGCGCATTTCAGCATGCATGGAGGACGGATTTTGTTGACCCTTTTGACCTTTTTGGGCGCATTTCTTACTTGATGGAGGATGACATATTTCCAACGCCTTCCTTATTTTGTGGCTTTTCAGCTTCTATTTTTTTGTCCTCATGTGGCCCCATTTGGGCGCATTTAGGCCTAGGAGAAGGATGAAGTTTGTCACTTAGAAATTTTTTATGCTATCAACCTCCCTTGGGCGCATTTAGGCCTAGCTACAGGATAAAAAGCATTGACCACTTTGACTTATTCTCTTTTGGGCGCATTTCACCTCTTGAGGAGGACGAGTTTGCCTTAGAAAATTTTTTTCCTTGATGTCTCTTTGAGCTGGGCGCATTTCACCTAGGCAAGTGGATGAAACTTGTTGACTAGCTTTGACCCTCTTGCTTGTTGGGCGCATTTTGCCCCTGGTGAAGGACGAACTTCAAACTTTGAGATTTTTCATGCCTTCTCATCAACTGGGCGTATTTTCAAGGAAGTGAAGGATGAAGTTCCAGACTTAGCCATTTTTCTCATCCTTGCCAGCTTCTCATACCCTGCTATTTATAGTAAACCTTCTCATTTTTGCACTTCTGAAGATTGGATCAACTTGAAATTTTGAACGTAGCATCCTCATAGCTCTGTTGTCCTGTCGACACTGCCATTTTTAGCTGACCTGCTATTTTTAGCATGCTTCCAGGGGTGGTTTACTATAAATAGTAACTTTACAGCCATAGCTCCCAAGTCTGAACATCGAAGCTGAAATTTTGAATGAGGCTTATCCTCACCTTTTGTGACCTTATTACGTAATAATCGACGCACATGCACTCCGGATGCATTATTTTTAGTATTGTTTCAATTTGGACTTACTATAAATAGTAGTGTTCGCTTGGACCCGGAATTCTCACCGCCAGATAGCTTTGAAGGGGATGCCGATGGTTTTAACATCGGTTTCAAGATTTTGACTTTTGATGCCTATTTTAGGTCTGGCGCCGCTGAAACCTGTAGTTTGTGCATGACAAAAGTGATCCTCCTCGCTTGCTTTCGCTTTCGCAATCTGATCACTGCGAATCGGATCGGCCAAGTGGCGCCGCCGACACCGCTAAAATAGCAAAGTTCCTTACCGGGAATCTCCGCCAGGCTGTCACACCATCGCTGAAGTTTGAAAAACCCATCGTGAATCACCGACATGCAAAGAAACTCGACATGCAAAACTCCTAAAATACCTCCTCGGTCGCATCCCCGAAAGTGATCATTTCGACTTTGCATGTTATATCGCTGGCGTAAGGTCTCAAAACTCCGTATGAATATCCGTGACATGCAGCACCGACCGGGATTCCTGAAATCTGCCTCGGAAGCCGGACTGCTAAAAATAGTAAGTTGTCCAATTTTGCTCAAATTTCATGCAGTACCGGATAGCAAATCTCGAATGCAAAGTAGTGATGATCTAATCTAAAAACGTTTAATAAATTGCTCGAATTACACTTACTAAAAGTAGTAAGTACCTTAGAATTTGATGAAATTTTGCTGAGAACTTGCTGGAAACATGCTAACATCAATGTTAAGCTCAATTTTCAACTTATTCACTTTATTCGACCCCTGTACTGACCAGGAAGACAAAACCCTAATTTTAGACTTGGCCAGAATTTTGCATTTTAAGCTCGACGGCAGAGGAATCCCGGGAAGTAGACCATAGAACAGAGACAGACAGAGAGAGAGACCAAAACCAAAGCCTAAAATGACAAGAGTAAAATTAGGGTCTCATCTTGAATGGGCTTTATGTGAAAAGGTCACCGTGTATCTTCATCAAAGCTTTCACGATCATTTTGATGTGATATGTGCACCTTGTTTGTGCCATCTTCAATGCTAGATGACTGATTTTTCTCTTCATCTTGCATATTTGTCGGCTGCAATCCACAAATAGGCACTTCATCTCCTTCCTTCTTTGATTCTTCGAACAAAGCTTGTTCTGCTTCCCTTTTTATCCTTTTCCTAATGTGGTCCACCATCTTCCACTTCTCGGGCTCCACTGATGCCACACACTTCAAATGGGAATCAAATGAAACATTGTACCTATAATCATCTGGCATGGTTTGATATTGCTCACGGAGTTTGACAGCCTCATCTTCACATTGTCTTTTAAACTGTCTAGCATATTCAATGAAGTCCCTTACGACATCACTAACCTTTCCTTCCTCCGATGCCATAGTTGAATCTGACTTCTCACGACCCATAGGCCTTAGAAAATGCAACATCTTTGAAACTCGAAAAGTTAATAACGAACTCACCACCGATGCAGGTGGTAGAATCCGCTTTCCTATTGGCGAACTCCGGGATGGGCATGGATGGTGATCTTGGCTCGATACCACCGAAATATTCAGCCAAATTTTACTAATTTCAAAATTACAAGCACCCGCTAAGGTTAGATGGATAACCAAAACGCGATCGAGCATCCTAACCAAAGATGTACAACGATCCGGATGGGCAAGGTATGAGCCAGAGATCCGACCAAACCGCTATGTAAAAGCAACTCTAACTTCAAGAATGGCTACCGATGATGCATGCAGCATGGTCGAGGGATCTTCTACTCTAAATAATCGAAGGGAACTCAACGCCGCACATGTGGCTACCCATAACCAATGCGAGGGAGGGGGCTGACCATATGACGGAGTGATTACAATAACAATGCTTGAAAGAGAAATGCTGAAAGCTGAAAACACTCAACACCCAGAATGTGCTTGCTAACCCAGAATGGGAGAGTAGCTACCATAGGGCGGAGATTTATCTATTACAACAAGAACTGAAGGAAGAATAAGTATTACAATAACGATGAGCAATAATAAGAACAACTGGTCAGTACTACTGCCAGCTTACAACGATGTCATTGCCTGCAATATCAAGACTTAAGATGCTCTTTCAAATGATGCATTCAACAAGGAAGCTTCTGCAAAGTATACAATGAAATCTCAACACCAACCAGATAAGGAAGATGCAGATTTCTTAAACTGGCATACAAATCTGCACTTTTTGTCATAAAACCAGCAACCTATGAATTTACTCATATGCTCATAACTCTCTCATTTCTCACCCAAATGATCTCAAATCTGATGCAATAGACCCTCAAAATGATGGCACCTAACTTAGTAATAAGAAATGGCATCTAAAATGGTTATTAATTACTGACACGAATCCCAATGCACTCTAGAAAGTTCGGCCTTCAAGGAATGACGGATTTGCATTATAAAATCATAAGCTTCGTATTAAAATCTGCAAATATTCATGAAGGGGCGCCCTTACCAATAAGATGCAATGACACAATACCCAGAACGAGATTATTTTTTTTTTCTGATTTACAAATGAAAACACGGATCTGCTGTAGCTTAAAATGCAAAATGCTGAAACCCACTAATATGCAAAACAGATCTAATAATGCACAAGCTGAAACAATGCTCAAAACTAAATGCAAACTCACAAATCTATCTTAAATCACCACTAGTCGCTGTCCTTCAAGCGAGAAGCAATGCCCAAGCTAGGAGGCCTTCATTCCTCGAAGCAATCCCAAAGCCAATCCGGCAGCATAACATTCCTGTAGATAAAAGATACCCAAATGATGATCCAAGTCTTCCTTTTATAATTTCAGGTTGACTTCTCGAAACCCTAAACTCCTCTCAAAGTCAAAAACCCTAATCTCCTCAAAGATGGCGTCCTTTTCCTTCAAGTTGAATATTCACTTTTAAAATAAATTCAATACTTTAATAAATGCGCCCACCTTATATCTTGATTTGACTTTGGATAAAATATAAAATAATCCTTAATGAGGTGCCACCCTCAAAAAGACCACTTTTCAAAACAACATAAAGTCAATAGACTAGGCCAAGGGGTCAACGTTCGAATAAAATATTAAAACGTGACTTTTAATTAAATATATCAACTTATCTCTCCAATTGTGCCCTGAAGCCAATAATGACCAAGTCAACTGACCAAACTGAAGTAGGAAGTCAACCAAGCCGAACCCAACTGAAAAACTGCCAGAAATAGAATTTACTAAAAATAGTAAATTCCTGAAGATGCTCAGAAAGCCGAGATGAACATACCACTGCGAAGCTCTCTGAAAACCCAGAAAGAATCCGCCATTGAATCCACTAACTCTGAGCAAGGACATCCTTAAAAATAGGAAATCCTAATTTTACCTTCCGACTAGCCTTTGGGTTTCCAGAAAAAGGCCAACGGTCACTGGAAACGTCAGGTTCGAGAAGGGGACATTACAAGATTGCACCTACTTTGTGTAAGTTGTCCAACGTGAGGCGAAGCAAAGTTTGGTTGAAGCTGTTGAGATTGATCCCACGTCCTGCATTAGAGTAGAATCTAGAACCTTCTCACCCTTACACTCATTTGCATTTCGCTCATTTCTGGTTAGTTTTAGGAAAAAGCGCCTTATTGCAAAATCATCCGCATTATATAAATCCCTTCCAATCATCTATCTATTGTTATTTGCAAGCGTTATGAACAATTACGTAAGTCCCCTCGTGAAAAACAACAAATCACAACGAACCTACTGAGGGTATTCCAAAGCATTTCGAAACCTTGGAGTTAAACATATGAACTTTCTGGCAATCTTAGCGTATGGGATTCTTTGATCAAAAGAGAATGGAGTAACCTTCGGAAAACTTTGTTCTGCTGATTGGTGCGGTCACAAAAGTCACATCAACAGTGACCCAATCTGTAAAATGCACATGGTTATGCTAATACATTGATTAGTACAAGAACAAAGTTCTTGTAGAAATCACAACTAATTTGTCAACTATTATCTCAATGACTACAACTTAAGACATTATTTATTGGCATTTGCAAATTGAAAGAAGTCATCTGCAAGTGCCAACATACTTAGTTATGCCCTTTTACTATATATCTTATCTTATAAGCAACCTTGGAGGACAACTAATCTAGGCTACATTTTTCTTTGTCGTATTAGAACAATGGTAAAAGTTGTGCAGCAATGTGATACCCTATTGAGCAGCAGTGTTATCTTCAAAATTATCCCCTTAAAGACTAAAGTATTACATTCATTGTATAGCATGACTTTGTTAAAATTAACTGCACTGCCATTTTTTATACTCACATTAATGATTCAAGACATCCATGAGAGGACTGAGTAATCTGTGGGCATATATATCATGTATACTTCTGCAAAATTTCTAGGATACTACATTGTCTTTGCAGGTAAAAGATTGGCATGGATTATCATTGATACAAACCAGTTAATGAAATCTCTTCCACGAGCTGCAACTTTGTATTCTTCTTCTCTAGTATCTGGCTTCCACAAAACATCTTCATCTGTTTCAACCTATATAAAGTAATAAGAAGGGTTCTGAATTTCAGCTCTCATGGTTGATAAAAATGTCAGAATACCATAAAACTAAAAAAAAATACAAGAAACCATCATCCACACAAATATAAGAATAATCATACTTACACAAGAAACCATTTCTAAGGAATGAACAATAACAGTAAACAACCTGACAGAATAGCTGCTTAATATCTTACCAGAGAAAAATCAATGCCAGGGAAAAGGGTCTTATACTTGCTGATGCTTTTCCTCTTGTCACATGGATTTCGTCCCTGGGAACAGAAAGGATATTATAAGCTAAATTGATTATGTTGAAAATTCAGAACTGTCCTTAAAGCCTGTGTTATATAAGAGTGCTAAACCTTTTATAACTCCATTCTGATATAAATACTGCAATGTCAAAACTTATCATGAAAATATTGCTATATTGGCATAACTATTATTTGGAAGTAGTTGTGCTCCAATAGGCATCAGAGCATTTTCTGATTTGTCTCATGAGAAACTATTATCTAGTATACTTACAAGTGAAGGAGCAATAATTAGATAAGTGAATTAATAAGTGTTGGAAAAATATTGTCATTGATGTCAAAGGAATTTTGGTGATATTGGCGGCCCCAAATAAAATTAACCTACCCTTATATTGGTTGCCCCCCTTTGGATTATTGAAGATAAATAAATGGAAATAAAATTAAATGTTTTATAATTCATTAGGCTGACCCTCCTTATGATGCCGCCCCATGTTGGGGAAATTAAATTAAAAATAAATTATTTTTTATTGGGCTGACCCCCTAGAGAAGTACACCCAACCTTGGGCAATAAAAAAATAAAAAATAAAAAATATTCTTGCTATTTTGGCCGACCCCTCTTGGAGGAATCGCCTCCCTTGGGTGTGTTATCATGGAATCTAGCAGCGCTCGATTCACAAATAAACCCCCTACAAAACTTGTCCGTTTCCTAGGTTCGTGAAGTTCAAGCACACAAAACGAGGTGATTTTCAAGCCACCTTGAAATGTGTTCCAAAGCCTCAAACAGCTAGTTTGAGCATCCCCCTATGTTCGCCTCGCGAAGACCTTCGAAACAAGCTCCTTCGCAAAGTCTCACTAATCATACTTAGTTAAATTGTGAAAGATGCAGTTGTGCCAAAAAAGTGCGCTCTAACTCATCCAAATTTTTGGCTAAGTGTTGAAAGTGCAATGGCGCCAAAAATCAACGACCCTGCATAAAAAGTGATTTTCTAAAAATGTGTAGAAGCGCTAAAAAAGTGCGCTCTTACACATTGTTGCTAGATTTATCCAATTTTTTGGCTAAGTGTTGAAAGTGCAGTGGCGCCAAAATCAGCGACCCTGCATAAAAAGTGATTTTCCAAAAATGTGTAGAAGCGCTAAAAAATACGCTCTTACACATTGTTGCCAGACTTGGCCAATTTTTGACTGTGGCATTATTTTTCGCACCTTTGCACTTTTTCCAGACTTAGTCATTTTTTGTGCAATGGTGTTGAATTTTAGCACCTTTACACTTTTCTTCCAGACTTAGCCAATTTTTTACTATGGCATTATTTTTCGCACCTTTTCACTTTTTCCAGACTTAGTCATTTTTTGTGCAATGGTGCTGAAATTTAGCACCTTTACACTTTTGGCAGTTTTTATCTTAGTCTCTTCAAACTTGCTCTATTTCCATTCCGGACCCCATTTCTTCATTCCCGCATCGTTTTCCGTGCCTAGTTGCTCTTTCACGCTTGCTCAACATCGTTTCTTGCTTCACGCTTCCCAATGCTACTTTTTCTGTTAATGTCTATTGTTTCACCATCCTTGCAGTTTCTCTCCAGATTTCATCAAGTGATCCTAAAGGTGACATCTTCTGATCCAGTGAACTATCCCAAATCTACAAAGAAGCCGTTATGCAGCAAGTTGAGGATGATAGTTTTTCCCAAAGCCTCAATACATATCATTTGCAATATACGGTTGACACTCAATAATCTCAAGACGCATCTTCGCGGGTGCAAGAAAATCCATTCATTTGCCAGAAGGCCGATCACAAGAGCTCACACCCTTGTAGATTACACAGTCGGCCTAGATGATGCGTTCATACAAGAGACCAAGAAGAAGTATGAAGACTCCGCACCCAAAGCAAGGAACCATGAAGATTCTTGATCTTCGATGTTGAACATTTTGATGCATACTTTTATGCATCTTGTAAATATTTCCTGACATCTTATATGTCTTTTTGTAAATTGTAATTACACCAAGTTCGAAGATGTAATCTTTTGAAAACAAATTACACTTTGACTTTGGTCCAAGTTAGGTGAGATCTCCTTAAATCGCTCACCCAACTTTCCTTGATTTCCTTAATTAGATTCCTAATTTTGCTCATCCCTATTTCTATATAATGTGAGGGATTTCTATTGTAAAGCCATCCTTTAGTATTTTGCAACGAAGTGCTGCCCTTTTTGAAGCAAAATTGTGAAACTTTGTGTTCATGCTTTGTGAATGAAATTCGATCAATAAAGAAGAAGATTGCAAGCTAGACTTTGTGTTGGATTCGATAATCTTACGAATTGATCTTATTTGGTGGTGATTAGCTGATGGAATTTGAAGGACTCTAAGTAATTTATGTAAACTTTGTGTTACATCCATTATTTAGATTTTCATTTGTGTTTTGTTTATCTTTTGGTTGAATGATCTACAAGACTTTGTGCTTGTAATTATTCACGCTCTTTTGATACTATTGTTGAATGATCTACAAGACTTTGTGCTTGTAATTATTCATGCTCTTTGATAATTTGGTTGGATGATCTACAAGACTTTGCGCTTGTAATTGTTCATGCTGTTCGAGGAATTGTTGCGTCTAAGAAAACTTTGTGCTTCTAACGTGACAAACGACACTCTTTTCACAAATCCACTATTGAAAAAGCTACAGAACGACTTTGTCCCTTTGTGAGCTTTTCCTTTTACTTTATTTGTTTACTGTTAATTACTTCTCGTATCTCTATGCTTTGCTTTGACAAGATAGAGGTATTGGTATTACTGCTAGTTGATCGTTTAAAGTTATTAAGAATTGAGAACTTCCAACAATGAAGCATTGTAAACATCTTCTCTGAAAAAAGAGAGAAGGATGAATGTAACAAACCCCCCTCACTTCGTAAGTATTGTGTACATTTTGTAATTATTGTTTGTTTTACTATCGCTTCTATCAGCAGTAAGAAGGGCGCCTCCCCTTTCCGAGAGGAGACATTTACATCTCACATAGCTGTGGCTGAAATCCAAGTTGTGTAATCTATCGAAAAGCTAATTACATAATTTTCACCCAACAGGGTGAAGGGCTATTTTGGAAGGTATAAATAAAAGGTTGTGAGAGGGTCCAAATCAATCAATTTCAAGAAAAATCATTCATATGAAAAGAAAAAATAAAAGGATATTTGAGCAGATTTGCCAGAGAGTTTTAGTAGCAATTTTGTGAGAAGAAAAGAAAAATAAAGGGAAAATCATGGCAGTTCTTTAAGCAGAAATATTGAAGACTATATTGCAGATTTATGAGTGGATGTATGGCAGATTTGTGAGTGGTTGATAGGGCAGATCTAAGAAGTTACAAATAAAATTAATATATTGTTCTCATGGAGGTTAGAGCCTCCTATTTGAGGAGATTCAGAGGTTGGGTCCTCTTATTAGAAGAGATTGGTATCTCTTGCTAGGTTGGTGCTCAGTTGTGGTGATTGGAGTCTCTGGTGGGTTGGTGTCTACGAAATTTGTATGAAAATTAATACAAGGAAAACTTTTCCATGGTTTTCTCCTGTAAGAGTTTCCATGTAAAATCATGTGCCTTTGATGTGTGTTCTTAATTGCTAGATCTTGCATGTATGGCATTGCTATGGATGATTAAGTTTTGAAGTAATATGGTTGTGATTAATTAATAAACAATGTGAAAAAATCCTATTAGGTACATAAACCAAGCCTATTAATTGCCCAAGTGATTTTGATTGACTTTATAGGGAAGCCTTGTTGATTCTTAGGTTGTTACAATGTTAATGCTTAGAAAGATAAATCTTTGGTGGTATAACCTTCTGAAGGGTTATGGGATTAGTCAATAAGCATCATTAACACTGAATAACTGCTGCAATAGTCTGCTGATAAAGATTACAATGCTGATACAAGTGCTGATATAAGAAAATAATGTTGAAAACACCCCTAGAGATACCCCAAATCATGAAATAACCACCTAGCTCAGAAATAACAACAATATGCCTCAATGATTGATAGATATCTCACTGCTACAGGTCTGAAAGACACTGGAAATACTGCTGCAACAGGTTTGGACAACAACCAATGATCCAATGAACTCATCAAATCACCTCCAACTCTTTAACAAGATCAAAATTGATGTATCTTCATCAAAACAACTCTCAAACCAAACCAAATCACCTTGCAAGAGAGATTTCAAAATTTGGAAATAAATTGCAGACTGATATAGGTCTAAATCAACAAGTACAATAGGTACAATCCCAATTGAACTCATTGTAGATCCAAAATTCCATCAAAATGAGGCTTTATATACATTCCTAAACCCTAAATGCCAACATTTTGAATGATAAAGGGCTAGAAAGTGAGGCGCTTAGCCTAGGAAACCCCTCGTCACTTCCCAAGCAGTTGTACAACCAACAATGAAGGAATGGTATGGCCAACACTTAGAAAATTCTAGGAATCTTTAACAAACTTTGCAAAAGATCATCAATCACACCAAAAATTCTTGACCTAAAAGACATTGAATACATCCATGATTAAAACAAAAACTAAAAGCTTTGTTGAAGCACAATGGTGATCCTTGAAATGAAATCACTCCAGTCTAGCCAGGGATTGTCTTTCAAACCCGAAACTAGAAATCTTAAGAGGGTTTTCGTCCTCAAAAGATTGGAATAATTCAAGGTTCATTCCAATAGCGTAATGTTATCATGGAATCTAGCAGCGCTCGTTCCACGGATAACCCCCTACGAAACTTGTCCATTTCCTAGGATTCGTGAAGTTCAAGTACGCATAATGAAGTGATTTTCAAGCCACTTCGAAATGCGTTCCTAAGTCTCGAATAGTCAATTCAAGCATTCCCCCATGTTCACCTCGCAAAGACCTTCGAAACGAGCTCCTTTGCGAAGTCTCACTGTTCGTACTTAGCAAATTACGGAAAATGCAGTGGCACTGAAAAAGTGCGCTCCTGCCCTGAAGCCAAAATTTGGCTAAGTACAAAAAGTGCAAGGGCGCTAAAATTTCGCGCCCCTGCATGAAGTGAATTTTCTAAAAAATGTAATAGCGCTAAATTTTAGCACCATTACACTTTTCTTCGCCACTTAAACTTTTTATGGCCTTGGCACGTTTCTTCATGAATTTCGCGTTTTTTGTCAATCGTGCCACGTTTCGTGCCTAAATTTATTGCTCGACTTGAGTTAGGTTTTTGATTTTCTCTTTCACTTAAAAGTGTTAATTCGCCATTTTCATTGTTTATGTTTTATGTTCTTTCCTCTCTTCTTGCTAGGCGAAGTGCTTTTCAAACTGCAAACACGTTTTTTCTAGATTTCGCATTCTTCTCTAGCGCTCTTCGCGTTTTGTCTTGGTAAGTCGTTGTCTTTGCTTTGTCTTTATTCTTCTTTCACTTCTGTATATGTTCTAGGATTAACATATGCGTTTGTTCTTATTTTCTTTCTACGCGTTTTTATTTTTTCTTCATTCTTTTCAACGTTTTTCGATTCTCTCCATTTGTGTTTTTCTTTCCTTTAGCGTTTTTCTCCACATACGTTTTTCTCTATTCACGTGTTTTCATCTTACCCTCACACAATGCAAATCCTTGTGTCTCATTTTCATTACATTCTCCTTGCTTTTTATTCCAACGCCTTCATGCTAACACCATGTTATCCTTGTCACCCTCTTCATACGCTTTGGTGCAAACATTGAAACCTCAAAGAGGGTTTCTTTGTGAAATCTCTTGAACGTTTTTACAATGATGATGATGTGAATTATGGCTCTGTCCAATGGAAACGAAAAATTGTCTCCAAATCGCATTTTCACGAAAACAAATACATTGCCAACCCCAAGCGCCGTTTCCTTACATCTCTACATCTGTTTCATCCAAATATGCCCAAGATGCAGAAGCGCTTAATTTTAGTGCCATGACATGAAAAATATGTTAGAATATTTCCTAACTTTGAGAAATGTAAGGGCACTAAAATTTAGCGCCCTTGCATCAAAAGTAAAATTTCCAAAATGTAAGGGCGCTGAATTTTGGCGCCCTTACACTTTTTCCAATTTTCTACAATCTTTTCCAGATGAGCTTCATTTTTGACCAGTGCACTCTGGAACCTTGTTCTTCCCATTTTTGTGCATCATTTTGTGTGCCTTGTCATCTGCTCCATGCTTTCCCATTCTCGTTGCTCGTTTCGCGCATTCCCATGTTTCCTAACGATTAATGTTTGTTCTAGCTCAACGAATTGCAGTCTCTTTTCAAAGATCTTCAAGTCAGAGTGATCAAAGTTCCAGTTGTTTTTGATGACTGCCAGCAAGCCTCCGTCTTCTTCAAAAGAAAAAGGCAAAATGAAGTACAAATATCAAGGTGTCTATCCGCCGACTATAGTGCTCTCCAAGGTGGAAGAGATAAAAGACACAGAGGTTGGTCATCAGGACTTGGTTGATTTCAAAAAGAAAACAGAGATGAAGCCTCTTCCTGATTCAATGAGAGCAATCATACACAACAACCTTCATTTGGTGGAAATATTTCCTACAGCTGCACACAATACAGAGTTTGTTCTTCAGGTGGCGTCTCACTACATCAGAGAAAGTAGGAGTGTGATCGATTCTTCCGGGCACGAGATTCTGAGACTCGACCCTGATTTCTTTGACATTGTCTTCAAGGTCCCTCATATGGAGAAATACTTTGATATTTCTATATCAAAAGCACAGGAGATCTTTGACGCTGATCCCACTAAAGCTAAACACTTAATAAACACTCAATGGTTAAAGAAGCCTAGATCATCTGTTTCCAGATGGCCGAAAGGACTCCTGCGAAGTGATTTCAAGGATGACGTCAAAGATATGATCACATTTCTAAGCAGATTGAAAGGCTTGCCGGAATCATCCACTTTCCACGATTGGATGTATGAATACATCAGGATCATAAGAAGACAGAAGGTGCATATTGACTGGGGCAAACAAATCAGTGATGAAATACACGAGCAGTTGATCAATGCTCCTTCTACATTGAAGTTCTATATGACTTCTTACTTGGTGTACGTGGCGGCTGTAATGAGACAATTCCCAGGTCTATCTACAAAAGGGAATCGGATGATGGTACCTATGTACAGATGTTTCTATCAATTGGAGCTGAAGGAAAGCTTTCATCACTTCAGAAAGGTCACAGATGCTTTCTTTGCGCCTTTGCTTTTCAATTTTGATCTAGCTCTTGAAAGAAGGAGAGTATCTGATGAGGCTTATAAGGTGGTAAGTAAAGTTGGATGCATATTTCTTCAATTCCCGACGTTTACTTACTTGAGAGTAGGATGCTACATTGGTTGTCCCTACATGCTACCACGTTATCCTTCGGATAAATGGATTCTCATGGAAACATGCAGACAGTTGATGTCAGTGCAAAAAGAACGAAGAAGCAACCACAAGCATGGATTCAAGTTCCCACTTACCATCGGCCGATATACTATCCAAACTGCACAAAAAGCTAAGTCTGTTTATGCTGAAATGCAGATCATGACAATCAAGACCTACAGGTATAGGTTTGATTTCGATTACTGAGATGTCAGAAAAAGGTTGCAAAAGGGTCATCATCACAGGTACCATTTTGAGGACATCTGGGCTGATTGCAGAGATGAAGAAGCCATTCGCAAAATGGACTAATGCAGGTTGACTGTTCAACAGATCAGGGATCTTGGTATTGCTGACCTACCAAAGGATTTTGCAGATCCAGGTGATATCTTGAATGTTGTCTATGATGAGCAAGTAATTGCTAAAAGGCCATTACCTGCAATACAATGGTCTAGGAAAGAAGTTACCAGCATAAGAGAGAGGTTGAGGCCAATCCTAGCCAACACTGCAGAATGGTTACATAAACATGGTTATGAAATGAAAAGTTTCAGAACAGACTCAGAAGGAGAGGAATCCGAAGTAGAAGCTCGCCAATAGCAAGAACTCCGCAACAAAAATAAATCAGCGGCTGTACCCTCTTCTTCACAAAGAGGTCCTAGGATCAAGTTCACTGTTGGCAAGAAAGATACCCAGTCCGTCCCAGAGATAGTAATTACGAAATCTAATCCATCTCGCTCTAAAGGTAAAAGGTCTATTCTAGAGGAGGTAGATTCCGATGAAGAAGAAACTTCAAGTGATCAATCCGCTAAAAATGAAGATTCAGCAGAAGCAGACTCTGATGCAGAAGAGGTTTTTGAAAGCGGGCAAGAGTCTGAAGAAGATTCTGAAGAAGGATCTGAAGGTGATTTTGAAGGTGAACTAGAATCGGAGAGACAAGAGGATGATCAATAGGAACCCGAGCATGATCAAGAAAGAACTACTTCTCCTCCTGAGAATGTAGGTGAGGAAATTCCCAGAACGGCATCGCCTATGACTTCCAATGTTCCTCATACCCCTCCAAATTCAAGGACTCCTCCACCTCCTGTTCCCTCGTCACCTATTCCTACCACATGCATTCCTGCAGCCGAGATATCCCCTATCCCTGCAGCATCAGCCTCGCTTGATACTCCTTCAGTGACAAGCATCCATACGGTTGATATACTGTCGAGTCCTCCATCGTCCATTCCTAGCCTATCTTCGCCAACGTATGATATCACTTCTGAAAAAGAATTCAATTGTTTCATGAATGAGTCAATGCGTGATCAGCTCAATGTGTCAACTACAGGAGCGATGACAACAGACACTTCTCTTATTGTCACGATACCTATGGTAACTTTAGACGTGACAATAAATTTAGAAGTAGCAATGGCAACTGAATTGACAGTGAATCCAGAAGCTCACACTTCTTTTCTTCCCCCTTAGCTAATATCTCAAGTGTCGAAGCGTAAAAAGCAAATGATTTCTCCGGAGGAGCTCGACCTCAAAGAGATAGTTCTTCCAAAAGCTAAAGGGAAGAAAAGGCAAAGATATACTCAAGGCTGAACGTTGATAAGTCTGGCCACAAGCATGCAGAAATTGGCATACCACCAAGTGAAGAAGCTGATGTCAATATGGAAGACTACACAGTGACAAAAGTCCAGCTTGGCAAGGTTACCAATGATAGTGGAAAAGCCGATGCGCAAGTCACTTTGGATATCTTGGCTGGAAGGCTGGATAAAGTAGAGCAAGCTCGCAACATGTACAAACAGAGGGCAGAGCATTATGCCACTGTTGTAAAGAGACTTGCAGGTTCTCCAAGTAATGCACAACCGCTGACAGTGGTAAGTATTGAAGACCCAGTTGTCAAGAAAGCTGAGAAGTTCGCCTCCAAAGGCAGAGTGTTGTATGATTTTGTTGAGAAGATCATTGAACACGGATCTGAGATTATAATAGCTGCAGACGAGAAAACTACCTTGTTGGCCAAGCTCACCACAGAGCTTGATAAAGAAAAAAGTGTACTTTTCCAGGAGCGCAGAGACATGGAAAAATGCCTGTTGTCATGGTTGGAGATGAAACAGGTAAAGCTCAATAAATTGGTGGAGGTTGGGGTAATTACTGACAAAGAAAAGTTCGTTGAGGTAAGAGAATCATTGAAACACAGAATTCAAGTAATTCAATCTCTTACGGAAGATCTCCACCAAGTACAGGAAGATGTCGAAGGACATCGCGCTATTCTTGAAAAAGGTATCAAAGAGTTGCCTGGTCAACTTTTTGAGGAAAATCGTATCTTCCTGCCGGCCACAGAAATATCCCAGATCTTCAAGGAAGCCATCATGAAATTGATTGACAGTTCAGACTTCTCAGAAGCTTCGCTGAACATCATTTGTGATACAAGGCTCACATTGGACAACCTGAAAACGCATCTTGACAGGTGCAAGAAAGTTCACTTATCTGCCATGAGATCGATCACGAGAATTCACACTATTGTGGATTACACCATTGGTCCAGATGAGAAGTTTGTGCAGGAGACTAGGAGGAAATTTAATCATGCTTTGTGAATGGAATTTAATCAATAAAGAAGAGGATTGCAAACCAAACTTTGCATTGGATTCGATACTTTTGTGAGTTGATCTTATTTGGTGGTGATTAGCTTGAGAAATCTGAAGGACTCTAAGTGGTTTATGTAAACTTTGTGTTACATTTATTATTTAGAAATTCATTTTGTGTTTTTGTTTATCATTCGGTTGAATAATCTACAAGACTTTGTGCTTGTAATTGTTCATGCTCTCGCATACTTCGGTTGAATGATCTACAAGACTTTGTGCTTGTAATCGTTCATGCTCTTGCATATTTTGGTTGAGTGATCTACAAGACTTTGTGCTTGTAATCGTTCATGCTCTTTGATACTTTGGTTGGATGATCTACAAGACTTTGTGCTTGTAATTGTTCATGCTGTTCGAGGAATTGCTGCGTCTAAGAAGACTTTGTGCTTCTAACGTCACAAACGATACATTTTTACAGATCCAACATTGATAAAGCTACAGAACGACTTTGTGCCTTCATGAGCCTTCCCTTTTACTTTATTTTGTTTATTGATAATCACTTCTGGTATCTCTACGCTTTGCTTTGACAAGATAGAGGTATTGGTATTACTGCTAGTTGTTCGTTTCAAGTTATTAAGAATTGTGAACTTCCAACAGTGAAGCATTGTAAACATCTTCTCTGAAAAAAGAGAGAAGGATGAATGTAACACACCCCTCCCCACTTCATAAGTTTTGTGTACATTTTGTAATTACTTGTTTGTTTTACTATCGCTTCTGTTAGCAGTAAGAAGGGTGACTCCCCTTTCCGAGAGGAGAGATTTACATATCACATAGCTGTGGCTGAAGTCCATGTTGTGTAATCTATCGAAAAGGTGATTACATATCTTTCACCCAACAGTTTTTTGGCGACTCCACTGGGGAAACGACATACGCAATCTAAGCCTCACGCTTCTGATTGAAGTAGTTAAGTTTCCTTTTTCTTGCTGTTCTTTTGTATATTGTTAACTCTATAACATCCATTGTATTCAGATATACATTCTGGCGGACCGAATATATACAATAGGATTGAGGGTTCAAGGAGTAAGCTCAAGGAGTAACATATCCACTTTTTGAAGAGTTGTTGCAACGCGACTTTCCATTTACTCTTCCACGAGTAAGGTCACCACTGCAACGTGCTATAAGCTTCCCTCCACGTAGCCAAAGATCTCCTATCCCAAGTGTTTGGTCAGTTTATCGCAGGCGTCCTGTTCAAGTACCTGTTGTGCAACCAGTCATGGCCGCACCACCTACAGGACCATGGGGAAATGCTTTTGGTCCCCCCCTTTTGACTCTGCCTTTGCACGAACTGCCACGTGTATCCAGGAAGCATCTCCCAAAATTCCAAGGTGCTGGCAAGCAACACCCCGATGAGCAGATATTCGCATTCCACATCGTATGTGGTGTTCTTGGCATTGAACACGAAGATGTTTCTGTAAGATTGTTCATTGAATCCCTTCAAGGGGTTGCCGCCGAATGGTTCTTTACTCTTCCTAACGCCTCTGTCACCAATTGGGCCACTCTTCGCACTAATTTTGAAGAAAGATTTAAGCCTGCTGAAGATTCGCATGCTCTATTGGCGCAGCTCACCACCATGCATAAAGAGGCTCACGAGCCTATGCGCGAGTTTGTGGCGAAATTCAATAAGTTGGTGACGCAGATCCCAAATGATGCAAGACCAATGGATCATAACATAAAATGCTTCTTCATCAACACTCAACTACCTAAGGTGAGTTTTTACTTACGTAGGGAAAATCTTGTTAACGTAGAAGCAGCCCAGCAATTGGCTACTAGTCTGGAGGACGACATGATCCTCGCTGGAGAAATCAGGATGGGGACTAACGGAAGTAAAAGGATGCAAGCTTCAGGGTCTTCAGCGTCCAATGTTAGTACTCCCACTGCAAGCTCAAATTTTATAGATCCCATGGTCCAAAGGTTGGCGAATGAAGTTTTGTCTCTCAAGAAACAAGTTTCAAACAACAACAGCAGTAACAACTACAAGGATGTCCCTAGGAGGACTTTCCCTAATTACGTTGGCAACAAAAATCAGAATCATCTCCCAGCACCTCCAGGAAGGCTTGCTCTAGAAGCCTCGCCTGCTAACAATGCTGTAGGGTACTATGAGACTGAACAAGATGATTATGCTCAGCCCGAATATCCTGAAGAAGAAAATGCCGACCTCTTCCAAGAAGAAGAAACTGAACTGGCTGGCGACTCTAGATTAGCTATTTGCAAATGATGGAAGAAGAAGAAGAAGGCAACTTGGTGACTAACACTTACGCTATTTTTATGCAGCATCAAAAAAATCAGCTTGACAAAGCTCAAGTTGTTGCTGTTCCAGAAAAAGAGAAGCTGTCAATAACGATCGCCAAAAGAGGATCTCCCCTCCCTTGGCAACCTAAGAAAGCAGCAAATCCACAAGTAAGTGCACCTCGCTCTCCTTCGTCAACACCCATTGTTTCTAAAGCTAATCCTCTAGTTCCAAGGACCAGTGTGCCTTTTGTGAAACCAATCAGTGAAGTTACGACTTCCAACCTACAAAGTTCTTTCCAGGCTTTCGACATTATTGACCATGCCAAGAAGACCAAGGTTCAAATGTCCGAGGCTGAATACCTCAAAGCCAACCCCGACCAATTTGAAAGGCTTGTCAAGTTCGTCAATGATAAAAAGATTTCCCCAAGTCGGAATACTCCTCCTGACATCCCAGTCACTCCTAAACCCAAGATATCACAGAGTAACCTTGTATCTAATCCTCCAACTGCTTCCGGACGCAGTGATCCGTTTTTCATCTCCCTACTTGTAAATGGTTTCAAGCTGAGTAACTGTGTCATAGACTCTAGTGCGTCTGACAATGTGATGCCCGCCAAGGTAACTACTGCGTTAGGCCTTGAAATGACCAAAACCTTCAGCCATTGTTTTTCCATGGAGAATAAACAAGTGCCATTGATCGGTCAGATCAAAGATGCGCAATACGCATTAGCTGCATACCCGGAGAAGAAAATAAAGATGACGGTCCTCGTGGCCGATGTACCAGCATCCTACGGTATCCTCCTCGGACACAATTTCTGCAAAGATGTTGGAGGAGAACTAAGTATGGATATGTCTGAAGCAAGAATAGCAGTAAAAGGTGTGATACAAAAGCTGATTCCTGAAAAAAAATCAAAGTTTTCAGTTGTCGAGTCAGATGATCCGAGAGCTCAGATTTTGTTCGAATCCTCAGGCATGGGAACTTACTATCTATAGACAAATGAGGTAGGAGAATCCTCGACTCAAAATGAGTTAGAGAATGATGATATTTCTTCTACTTCAAATGAGACGTCATTAGGAGATTTGTCCATCTCCGACCATGAATCTTCGTCAGAGGATGAAGTTTTGGATTTCGTCACTGTTCCAATTGGTGATCCCAACGGTGTCTGGTTGCTTGAGTTTGATGGTAGCTGCTCTTCGACCGGCTCTGGAGTGGGAATGGTTTTTATTTCGCCAACAGGAAAGTTTTTCCCTTTCTCTTCCAAGTTACAGTTTGATAACACCAATAACACTGCCGAGTATGAAGCCCTGTTGTTGGGAATGCAAGTTGCCCTAAAGAAAGGTATAAAAAATCTTCATGCACAAGGTGATGCCGAGCTGATAGTATGTCAAGTAAGAAATCTCTATCAAACTAAGAATGAGAGACTCAGGCATTATCATAATCTAGTATGGGATTCCGTTGAGGAATTCGAAGCTTTTGATATCTCTGTGGTTCCCAGAGAATACAATACTAGAGCTAATTCCCTCGCAATCTCTGCGATGCTCTTAGTGCCACACAAAGACTTCCAAGGTTCTACTTACACCATAGAGTTGGTTTTCCGCCCAAGTGTACCTGACAATTAAGAGAACTGGCAAATTTTCAATGACGATCATCAAATCATCGCCTTTCTTGAGAAAGCAGAAAATTTTGATGAGTTGTATTTTGAGGGCAGTGATTCTCTGCCTCGAGAATCCGTATCCAATATAGATCCTGTAACAGGTGAAGAATATTTGCAACTCAGAGGAAATAAGATTCCTAAAGGATTGGTATCCTTGGAAAAGCTTTTTGACAAGCATGATCGTCACGTGAAGAAACAACTCTCAGATTCCGACTCATCAAATGAAGTGGAACAGATTAATTTAGGAATTGAAGCCAACCCTAAGATGGTGAACATTGGTAAATGTTGCACGGCCGAAGAAAGAAGACAGTTTGCTCAGCTACTGCAGGAGTATATTGATGTCTTGGCATATTCATATGACGATCTAAAATCATTTCGGCCCAAAGAAGTACAACATGATATTCCTCTCAAGGTTGGAGCTTTGCCTTACAAACAAAAGCAGAGGCAGTAATATCACAAGATCTCTGGAACAATTTTGGCAGAAGTTCAGAAGATGCTGAATGCACCGATAATATTTCCTATCCATCATTCAACGTGGATAGCCAATATCGTCCCCGTTCGTAAGAAGAATGGTGAAATTCGCATTTGTGTAGATTTCAGAAATCTAAATCAATTGTCTCTCAAAGACAATTACCCACTTCCAGTGATGGATCAAGTTCTACAAAATGTAACTGGATCCGAGATGCTCTCCATGCTAGACGGATTTTCCGGTTATAATCAAATTGAAGTTAACTCAAGCGATCAACACAAAACCACTTTCACAACGCCATGGGGAACCTTTGCATATCACAGGATGTCGTTCGGTTTGATCATCGCTGGCACTACATTCCAACGTGCCATGGATCTCGCTTTCCGCGACGTGATGGGCAAGTTCATTGTGGTGTACCTTGACGATCTCATGGTTTTCTCTAAGCAACGTCATGAGCATTTCTACCACTTGAGGAAAACTCTAGAGAGATGTCGTCATCACGACATTTCCCTAAATCCCAAAAAGTCAACTTTTGGGGTGACAGAAGGTAAACTTCTTGGTCACGTTGTATCTGCTAAAGGAATCAAGATTGACTTGGAAAAAGTCAATGGAATTAAATCTCTCATTTTGCCATCAAGCAAGAAAGCTATTCATTCTTTTTTCGGCAAAGTAAACTTCTCAAGGAGGTTTCTCCCAGACTTCGCTGAAAAGACACGTCATATTGTAAATATGATGAAGGGTAACGCCACATTTCATTGGACAGCAGAAGGCAAAGCAGCGTTCGATGACATCAAGGAGGCCATTGCCCATGCACCTGTGTTGGTTTGCCCTAACTACACCAAAGATTTTGTTATGTACAGTTATGCTTCAGAGCATACGCTATCAGCAATTTTGGTGCAGGAAAATGATGAGGGTTTTGAATCCCCCATTGCATTCATGAGCTGCCCCTTGAAGAATTACGAATTGAAATATTCTCAGATGGAAAAGCACGCTTTTGCAGTTGTAAAAGCCATCAAGCATTTCCGGTTCTACATTCTAAGCAGTCATGTGAAAGTTCTCGTCCCAGATTCGACTGTCAAGTCTATCCTAACACAACAGGAATTTGGAACGAAAAGAGGCAATTGGATTGCCAAGATCCAAGAATATGATCTGGAAATTAAACCCACTAAGTTGATACATGGACGTGGTCTTTTTCAGCTTATTGCAGAAAATAATCCAGATGAAGAAATTTCAAAGGACGAAGAAGTTTCAGACAAAGAGGAGGTTGATCCCAGTACACTTCCAATGGTACTATTTGTTAGCACCACTGACGAATGGTATTCCAACATCGCTCACTTCCTGACATACGGAGATTGTCCCAATCACTTGACTCTAAAGGAAAAGAGAACTGTCAAGCTAAAGTCAGCTAATTTTGTCTTATGGGACAACGGCTTGTATAAGCATGCAATGGACGGGACATTTCTCAGATGTGTTGATAAAGAACAACAGCAAAAGTTGCTGAAATCTTACCATGATTTAGCATGTGGTAGACATTTCTCAGCGCCAGTAACCGCTCACAAAATCCTGAGACCAAAGTATTACTGGCCCACACTTTTTCAGGACACGTACTCTTGGGTGCGTAAGTGTGAATTGTGCCAACAATTTGTCGGCCGTCCCAAGTTGGCATCTTTGCCATTAAAACCTATTGTGATTGATGAACCTTTCCAGCAATGGGGCATTGATTTCATAGGTGCAGTTAATCCATCGTCGAGTGCTGGACATATCTACGTTTTAACTGCTACTGACTATTTCACCAAATGGGTGGAAGCAATACCTACCAAGCATGCTACTTCAGAGGTAGTGTGCAGTTTCTTGAAAGAAAGTATTATTTCCAGGTTCGGTGTGCCAAACAAGA
>VDFB02026320.1:115733431-115857237 GCA_007258455.2 Sequoia sempervirens | reverse complement strand
GGAGCTATCAGAAACAAGAGGTTACTATTTTTAGTAAACCACCTTCAAAAGCATGCTAAAAATAGCAGGGTAACTAAAAATGGCAGTGTCGGCAGGACGACAAGGCTATGAGGATGCAGTGCGCAAAATTTCAAGTCGTTCCTAGCTTCAGAGGTGCAAAATTCAGAGGACTTACTATAAATAGCAGGGCACGTAAGCTGGCAAAAAAATGATGAAAAAATTGTCTAAGTCTGGAACTTCATCCAGCAGGCCTAGCAAAATGCGCCAGGTGAGTAAGGAGGCAGGAAAATCCTAACATTCAAGCTCGTCCTCCACCATGGCCAAAATGCGCCCAAGCTAGAGGTGGTCAAAGCTAAGTCAACGCCTTTTCATCCCTCAGCCTAGCCCAAATGCGCCTTCAAGATATGCTGAGCACAAAAAAAATTCTAAGTATGAAGTTTTATCCTTCTCAGGGGCCAAAATGCGCCCAAGGTGCAAAAGTCAAAGATCCTTCACCTAGGCCAAAATGCGCCCAAGGTGCAAAAGTCAAAGAGAAGTCAACGATGTTCATCCTGCTGCTAGGCCAAAATGCGCCCAACTTGAAAGAAGAAAAGGTTGAAAAATTTCTAAGTGTAAGAAATCCGCCTCACCCCTCCAAATGCGCCCATCCTGCAGCAGGGGTAAAATGCGCCCAAAACACAGAGAGGTCAAGGTGGTCAAACGTTTTCATCCTCCTCAAGGGGCAAAATGCGCCCAAATGCATGCATGTCAGGACAAAAAAATATAAGGCGAAGAGTCACATGAAGGCGTTTGAAAAGTTTCTTATCCTTCACATGCATCAAAATGCGCCCAAGGATGAATGAAGGTCAACAAGTCAAACAAGCTCGTCCTTCTCATGCATCAAAATGCGCCCAAGGATGAATGAAGGTCAACAAGTCAACATTTTTATCCTTCACACACATAAAAATGCGCCCAAACTAGCTCAAGTGAAGACAAAAAACGGAAGCTGAAGAGTCATCCTCTTGACATGCTCAAATGCGCCCAAGTTTAGATGGTAAAAGGTAAGTGAATGGAGTGAAAGGTGGTAAATAAGGTGAAAATATTACCTAGGCGTGGTCAATGTGAGGTAAATGCTAGGCGCACTCAAGGTGTAAGGTGTTGGAAAATTTCCTAAGGCGTGTGAGGTGTTGAGAGTAAAATGGCTAAGGCGTAATTTTAAATTCTTCTATGTTGGGCGCCTAAGGTGATGAGTGAGAAATTTCATCAAAGGCGTTAGGAATTTTAATCAAAATTGCCTTGCAAGTGTGAAATAAAATGCAAATGGGGAGTAAAAAAAAAAATATAAAATGTGCTAGACGTCCTCTCGGAATTTTTCTAAGTGAAGTTGATACTTTTCTCACTGGCAGGCAAATAAAATTTTCTAAGACAAATTCTCAGGGTGTAGGATAATTTAAAATTTTTCTAAGGCAATTATTTTAGAAAATACTTTAGAGCCTCGTGGTGATGAAATTTTCCTGAGTAATGCTAAATTTTCCTTTGATGAAGCCGATGCAGGATGAATTCAAGTTTCTTCGTGTTGGAGCAACACAGATGATTACAAAGCGTAAGGAATGAATTTAAAATGGTGGAAATAATATTTTCTAAGGTTCAAAATTCAAAAAATTAAATGAACCCGTTCGTTGGGTACCCATGGATTCGAGGCATTCTGAAGAAAATTCTCTTCTGGGTACTGAACATTCACGATGATAGATGGATTTCCAGGTCTTCCGCACTTCGCCGACACTTTTTCAATGAAGAATTTGATCAATGCTCAAATTGTGAATTTTCCTAAGGGAGAATTTAAAATTTCTAAGGCAAAGATGAATAAAATGTGTTTTCAAAATAAATTTTCTTCGAATGATGAATTTGAAGTCAGTTGCCTAGATAATTTTGATCAAATTCTTCAAGGATGAATTTTCCAGAGCAGAGGAGAAGTTGAATTCAAATTCAAGTGACAGAGCTCCGGCTGGTGAGTTAAAAGAAGATGGATTTAAATTAAATTTTCAAAAATAAATTCAAAGACACCAGTCAAAGTCAAGTTTCTAGAAGAACAAGATTCCCGACGTCCAGAGACAAGTGTCAGAAATACCAGAGAGGGAGAATTCGAATTTTTGAAGTGGAGTAGTGGAAATTTAATGCACTGGCTAAAATTAACTTCTTCTAGAATTCGAATTTTGGCTATAAAATGGAGAAGTTTTTCACTTGTTTTCACAGCTGAAGAAGTTGAATTTGCTCTAGGTGAAGTGTTGCAGTGAGTTGTTGTTTGAAAAGTTCGAAGTCTGGAGTTTGCTGAGGCTGCTAGGAGGGACGCCTTGAATTGCTGAGGGGTGCCTTTGCTGAAGTATAGAAGTGCGCACTTGCTGGTTGGAGAAGAGAAGTTGCTGAAAGCTTGGAAGGTACGAGTGTGTCTGAAGCTTAATTCGTTGCTGGAGAAGTTGCCAGTTGGAGGGGACGCCTTGAAGTGAAGTAAATTGCTGAAAGTCTTCAAAGTGCAAGTTGGTTGCTGATTGCTGATATAAAATATGAAGCTATAAAAGATCAAATTGCTGAGTAGTGAGGCCACCGAAATTTACTTAGAAACTTTTCTAAGTATTGAAGTTCAAGAAAAGAAGCTGAGGTTTGCAAACACAAGAGTTATTGCAGCTTCTAGAAGTCGACTGCAGCCCCTATGCAAAGTCGTGTTTTATTTTTATAAATTAAATTGCTGATGAATGTTGTTGTTTGCAGATGGCTGAGGCAAGGACGACTGGAAAGGACAATGGTGCCTCCAGACAAGCCGTGATCAAGAGGTTGAGTAAAACATTCATGCCAGAATCAAAGTTCATTTCAAAGCTGGGCAAGTTGACAGACACTAACCTGGGCTCCGTCAACCTGGAGACCTTCAAGAACAGGATGTTTGGAATTGGAAGTCATCGGGCTTCGACCACTTCGCACAACATTGTTCGAAGCGGACTGTATGCAGCTGCTAGTTTTCCGCCAGCCATTCAATGCTCGGAGCTGATGATGGAGTGCGCTAATTGCTACGAGAAGGAACACCGGTCGATCATGTCACCAGATGGCCAAGTGCTAGCCAACCTTACTCCGGCAGCCATTGGTGAAGCTTTCGGGATCCCGGTGCACAGAAATATGATTTACAAATCCAGAGAACGAGCTAAGCGTATGTATGCTTCTGCTTTTGAGCGATGCATGGATACAATTAACACCCACTGGATGAGCACTCCTAAGCCTTCTCGAACGAAATTGCCCAAACAGATCATAGCGGATGACTTGAAGCAAGAATACTGTGATCTTATCATGATGCTGAGTCGGGTTGGAGGCTGTGCACAGTCATTTATTTTTGAGCCTTGGATGTTTTACTACATCAACCTGGTGCTAGAAGGGAAAGACTATGTCAATTGGGCCGAGATGATCAGTGATAATCTATGGAGGTGGTGGATCATGCTTGGGGCGATGCTTCCATCTATCAGAGTAAGGTGATCCAACGTTTTGAGGCATTGAGGCGTGTGCCGTTGCAATTACTAGTTGATGGAGGTGTCATTCATGGGAATGACCGGTATGATTTCTCTCGGTGGTATTCTTCGGCGATCACAGGGCGTGGCTTCTTCGATGCGGCATAGGCAGATTCAGCTAGAGTACATAAGGCTATGGCCAACATTATAGATGGAGTTCAGAATACCTTTGAGGCTATATTTGCTAGGCGGCTGAATCCAGATGAAGTTAATTTTGATAATTTGAGGGGTTTGTTGGTGCCTTTCTTTGCAGATGTTAAGACCTTTGTACAAGATGATTTCGAGAATACTGCTACTTTCTCCACTTTGATCCAGAACACGCAGGACTCCTTGATTGCTTGGAGAAAATCTTGTACAAGGCACGAGCATTCAGTCACAGTGTTAGAGTTTCAGTTAGATTGTGTTCCGCCCATTTCGGTTCAGGAAGTTGAGGCTGTACTTGGCAGACTTGTTGAGTTGGCAGTCAAAGAGAAGGCAAGTGGGAACGCACTACTGGACGAGGATCTTCTAGAAGACTGAATATGGACATTTATTACATTTACTATTTTTGGGAGAGAGTGGGAATCTTTGATTCATTTAATGTACCACTCCCTATTCTGGCAGTTTTTAGGGTTAGGGCTGAGGTGGCACGATTCTGGCCACTCTATTAATTGTAACCCTAGCCGTCTTTTGGGACTTGGCTAGCTATAAAAGGGGGAGTCCCCCTCATTTGTATCACATTAGAGAGATTAGATCAGAGTCAGAATTGAGTTAGAGCTAGAGCTAGAGAGTAGAGCATTGTAGACATTTTGCATAGTGTGGAGAAGAAAGAAAGTTTTCCCTTTGAGAACTTTTGGGAGATTGTTGTGTAACACTTTTCATGATAATAGATCTTTTCATTGATGGTGGAATTCGTCTTGTCATGAATAGCTAGCAAGGTCTCTTCTTCCTTTCGTATCCAAGTAGCTTAATTTCATGCAAGTAGTTTACGTTGATGTGTGGTATTTTTGTTGAGGTAGCTTCTTTCATTCCATACCACTAGCGGCTTGTTGATGATAAGTTCGCCTTGCGTGGTCAACTAGAGATTATCTTGAATCTAACTTCGGTTGTGGTTTATATACTTATATGCGTCATTGTGATGGTGTATGTATGCTAAATCATAATTTGAATATCTTTTGTTATCCCCTTTGAAGATTGCACTAATTTCGCTGAAGCTGTCCGACGTGAGGCTAGGTGAAATTTGGTTGAAGTCTGCCAAAACTGAATCCCACATATCTTGCATTTAGAATAGAGTACAAGTTTCTTAGGCCCTATACTCTTTTACTTTCCGTATATTTCTGATTAGTTTTTACGAAAACGAACCACATCGCCAAATCATACACGTGAGAACCCCTTCAAATCATATATCAGCTGCTAACTGTGAGAAGTCTGAACAATTGTGTAAGTCCCCTCGTAAGAACACAGCAAAACACATCAACCAAACTGAGCCTATTCGCATTTAAGGAACCTTGGAGTTGAAAACATGATCTAACTCGCAATCTTAGCATGTTGAATACTTTGTTCAAGAGGGAATAGGGTATCCGTTGGGAAACTTTGTTCCGCTGTTTGGTGCGGTCACGAAAAACACATCAACAACTACCACGTTATCCTTCGGATAAGTGGATTCTCATGCAAACATGCAGACAGTTGATGTCAGTGCAAAAAGAACGAAGAAGCAACCACAAGCGTGGATTCAAGTTCCCACTGACCATCGGCCGATATACTATCCAAACTGCACAAAAAGCTAAGTCTGTTTATGCTGAAATGCAGATCATGACAATCAAGACCTACAGTTATAGGTTTGATTTCGATTACCGAGATGTCAAAAAAAGGTTGCAAAAGGGTCATCATCACAGGTACCGTTTTGAGGACATTTGGGCTGATTGCAGAGATGAAGAAGCCATTCGCAAAATGGACTATTGCAAGTTGACTGTTCAACAGATCAGGGATCTTGGTATTGCTGACCTACCAAAGGATTTTGCAGATCTAGGTGATATCTTGAATGCTATCTATGATGAGCAAGAATTTGCTAAAAGGCCGTTACCTGCAATACAATGGTCTAGGAAAGAAGTTACCAGCATAAGAGAGAGGTTGAGGCCAATCCTAGCCAACATTGCAGAATGGTTACATATACATGGTTATGAAATGAAAAGTTTCAGAACAGACTCAGAAGGAGAGGAATCCGAAGCAGAAGCTCGCCAACAGCAAGAACTCCACAACAAAAATAAATCAGCAGCTGTACCCTCTTCTTCATGAAGAGGTCCTAGGATCAAGTTCACTGTTGGCAAGAAACATACCCAGTCCATCCCAAAGACAGTAATTACAGAATCTAATCCATCTTGCTCTAATGGTAAAAGGTCTATTCTAGAGGAGGTAGATTCCGATGAAGAAGAAACTTCAAGTGATCAATCCGCTGAAGATGAAGATTCAACAGAAGCAGACTCTGATGTAGAAGAGGTTTCTGAAAGCGGGCAAGAGTCTGAAGAAGATTCTGAAGAAGGATCTGAAGGTGATTTTGAAGGTGAACTAGAATCGGAGAGACAAGAGGATGATCAATAGGAACCCGAGCATGATCAAGAAAGAACTACTCCTCCTGAGAATGTAGTTGAGGAAATTCCCAGAACGTCATCACCTGTGACTTCCAATGTTCCTCATAACCCTCCAAATTCAAGAACTCCTCCACCTCTTGTTCCCTCGTCATCTATTCCTACCACATGCATTCCTGCAGCCGAGATATCCCCTATCCCTGCAGCATCAGCCTCGCTTGATACTCCTTCAGTGACAAGCATCCATACGGTTGATATACTGTTGAGTTCTCCATCGTCCATTCCTAGCCTGTCTTCGCCAACGTATGATATCACTTCTGAAAACGAATTCAATCGTTTCATGAATGAGTCAATGCGTGATCAGCTCAATGTGTCAACTACAGGAGCGATGATGACAGTCACTTCTCCTATTGTCACGATACCTATGGTAACTTCAGACGTGACAATAACTTCAGAAGTAGCAATGGCAACTAAATTGACAGTGAATCCAGAAGCTCACACTTCTTTTCTTCCCCCTTGGCTAATATCTCAAGTGTCGAAGCGTAAAAAGCAAATGATTTCTCCGGAGGAGCTTGACCTCGAAGAGATAGTCCTTCCAAAAGCTAAAGGGAAGAAAAAGCAAAGGTATACTCAAGGCTGAACGTTGATAAGTCTGGCCACAAGTATGCCGAAATTGGCATACCACCAAGTGAAGAAGGTGATGTCAATATGGAAGACTACACGGTGACAAAAGTCCAGCTTGACAAGGTTACCAATGATAGTGCAAAAGTCGGTGCGCAAGTCACTTTGGATATCTTGGCTGGAAGGCTGGATAAAGTAGAGCAAGCTCGCAACATGTACAAACAGAGGGCAGAGCATTATGCCACTATTGTAAAGAGACTTGCAGGTTCTCCAAGTAATGCACAACCGCTGACAGTGGTAAGTATTGAAGACCCAGCTGTCAAGAAAGCTGAGAAGTTCGTCTCCAAAGGCAGAGTGTTGTATGATTTTGTTGAGAAGATCATTGAACACAGATCTGAGATTATAATGGCTGCGGACGAGAAAACTACCTTGTTGGCCAAGCTCACCACAGAGCTTGATAAAGAAAAAAGTGTACTTTCCCAGGAGTGCAGAGACATGGAAAAATGCCTGTTGTCATGGTTGGAGATGAAACAGGTAAAGCTCAATAAATTGGTGGAGGTTGGGGTAATTCTTGACAAAAAAAAGTTCGTTGAGGTAAGAGAATCATTGAAACATAGAATTCAAGTAATTAATCTCTTACGGAAGATCTCCTCCAAGTACAGGAAGATGTCGAAGGACATCGCTCTATTCTTGAAAAAGGTATCAAAGAGTTGCCTGGTCAACTTCTTGAGGAAAATCGTATCTTCCTGCCAGCCACAAAAATATCCCAGATCTTCAAGGAAGCCCTCATCAAATTGATTGACAGTTCAGACTTCTCAGAAGCTTCGCTGAACATCATTTGTGATACAAGGCTGACATTGGACAACCTGAAAACGCATCTTGATAGGTGCAAGAAGGTTCACTCATCTGCCATGAGATCGATCACGAGAATTCACACCATTGTGGATTACACCGTTGGTCCAGATGAGTAGTTTGTGCAGGAGACTAGGAGGAAATTTGAAGACTTCCGCGCCCAAGGCAAAGAAACATGAAGCAGCCCCCTATTCTCCAGTGTTAGACATTTCTGGTAAATATTTCTTGACATTTTCAAATGTCTTTTTGTAAATTTTAATTACACCAAGCTCGAAGATGTAATATTTTGAAAACAAATTACACTTTGACTTTGGTCAAAGTTAGGTGAGATCTAAAATTGCTCACCTAACTTTCCTTAATTTCCTCAATCAATTTCCTAATTTTGCTCATCCCTCTTTCTATATATTGTGAGGGATTTCCATTGTAAATTGATCCTTTAGTATTTTGCAATGAAGTGCTGCCCTTTTTGAAGAAAATTTGTGAAACTTTGTGTTCATGTTTTGTGAATGGAATTTGATCAATAAAGAAGAGGATTGCAAACCAAACTTTGCGTTGGATTCGATACTTTTGTGAGTTGATCTTATTTGGTGGTGATTAGCTTGAGAAATCTGAAGGACTCTAAGTGGTTTATGTAAACTTTGTGTTACATTTATTATTTAGATTTGCATTTTGTGTTTTTGTTTATCATTCGATTGAATAATCTGCAAGACTTTGTGCTTGTAATTGTTCATGCTCTGGCATACTTCGGTTGAATGATCTACAAGACTTTGTGCTTGTAATCATTCATGCTCTTGCATATTTCGGTTGAGTGATCTACAAGACTTTGTGCTTGTAATCGTTCATGCTCTTTGATACTTTGGTTGGATGATCTACAAGACTTTGTGCTTGTAATTGTTCATGCTGTTCGAGGAATTGCTGCGTCTAAGAAGACTTTGTGCTTCTAACGTCACAAACAATACATTTTCACGGATCCAACATTGGTAAAGCTACGGAACTACTTTGTGCCTTTGCGAGCTTTCCCTTTTACTTTATTTTGTTTATTGATAATCACTTCTGGTATCTCCACGCTTTGCTTTGACAAGATAGAGGTATTGGTATTACTGCTAGTTGTTCATTTCAAGTTATTAAGAATTGTGAACTTCCAACAGTGAAGCATTGTAAACATCTTCTCTGAAAAAAGAGAGAAGGATGAATGTAACACACCCCCCCCACTTCATAAGTTTTGTGTACATTTTGTAATTACTTGTTTGTTTTACTATTGCTTTTGTTAGCAGTAAGAAGGGCGCCTCCCCTTTCCGAGAGGAGAGATTTACATCTCACATAGTTGTGGCTGAAGTCCAAGTTGTGTAATCTATCGAAAAGCTGATTACATAATTTTCACCCAACACGTAACAAAATCATTCACAAAGATATCCTTCAAAATTAGCCCATTGCCTCCTTATATAGCTTTTTGGAGGGAATTATACAATTTAAAAATATGATAATTCACTTTATTTCCCTCACAAAGACCTTTTTGAAATATTAATAATATTTTATGTGTAAAGGCCCCCTTTATCTGGGTGTCCAAATTTTTAAACACTTAATCACCTTTCGAACGAGCTATTACACTATGTTGTCCTTTTATTATTTCTTAACATTAGACAACATTAATGAAATATTAATTAATAACTCAATAACTCAACCAAGTTGCGAAAAAATATTGAAATTGCTTTGGAATCAAACTTTGATCATACCAATGTGATTTTAAAGACTTGGAATGACGATTGGAGCCAATTGAGTGACTTACTAAGAATAGACAATCTCTCCAAGAAGTTTGGAGAAGCCACTGAAGGTTGAGATTCACTATTGAAAGTGTCATACTAATCCATCCTACCTACTGATTTCATTTCCAAGAACCAAAGTCAGTGCTGACCAACCTGGAGCACTCCAAGAAGTTTGGAGTTCTCCCAACTCACCAAGAAGCTTGCGGGAAGACTTAGAAACTAAGCTAAATGCTCACATATCATTTTTTTCTCAAAATGGGGACATTACAATCCCTTAAAAAACAAGGATCTTAAGGATCAACATGTTGCCATCAATAAATAGGTTGATGAGGACATGGTTGTATTAGTTATTGATATTCTCCTATTTTCCTTTGAGATTGTTGTATAGTCTTTAAATCTAACAAATGAAACTCAAACCCTAAATTTTGATAAGGTTAGTTAGTATTTGTGTTAGAAGGAATGGCAACAAGAACAAATGAGTGCAGTTCCTTTTGAGAGTCCAAAAAGTGCATTTGGTACTTGGTCTTGTTGTGACGTTTTTTCACACATCGCCCCATTGCAAATGGGGACCCCCTAATTTTGGCTTTGCTGTTCGGTCATTTTGTTGTTGTCTCTCTTTTCTGCTGTCTGCCTTCCTGGGAAAGTTCCCGTCTTTGAGTTTAAACGTGAGTTTGGCCAAGTCTAAAATTAGGGTTTCGTCATTCCTGGTCAATTCAAGGTCAGATAAAGTGAGTAAATTGAAAATTGAACTTAATGTTGTTGTCAGCAGACATCCAGCAGGTTTCCAGCCAAGTTTCATCAAATTCCAGGTACTTACTATTTTTAGTAAGTGTGAAATTCAGAGCAATCTATCAGCTATTTTGAGATTCCGATCATCACACGGCATTCAGGGTATATCAAACTGCTTGCATGCCAAATTTGAGCAAAAATGGATAACTTACTATTTTTAGCAGTCCGGCTTCCGGCACAAATTTCAGGGTCCAGATGCAGAGATTTTCTTTGCATGTCTGGATATTCCTTCTGGGTTTTTCAAGACCTTCGCGATGATGTAACATGCAAGACGAGACGACACTTTCAAAATTCAGCCTTCCGAGGCTATTTTTAGGGTTTGCATGTCGAGGTTTCTTTTGCATGTCGGGTGATTCCTGATGGGTTTTCCGAGAGCTTCGCGATGGTGTGACATGCAAATGAATATTCTCACTCAGTAAGGAACTTGCTATTTTTAGCAGGTGTGTCCCGGCAGCCGCTTCCCAGCAGTTCAGATTCACGAGCTGATCGCAGTGTCGCAGAAACGAGAGCAAACAGAGATCTTTTGATACGCATGCAGTGCAAGTTAGGGTTTCCAGCTTCGAAGCCTAAAAATAGGCGTAAAAGGTCAAAATCTTCGAAATCCGGTGTAAACCACCGCGATCAGCGTTCTTCAGGCTATCTGCTGGTAAAATTTCAAGTCAAACGGGGCACTTACTATTTATAGTAAGTCAAATTGGAAACATGCTAAAAATAGTAAATCAGTTGCATGCATCAGTGTCAGCAGTAAGGTCACGTGGTGAGGAGCGCCTCATCAAAATTTCAACTCAATCGGAGCTTGGGAGCTATCAGAAACATGAGCTTACTATTTATAGTAAGCCACCTTCGAAAACAGGCTAAAAATAGAAGGTCAGCTAAAATGGCAGTATAGACAGGACAATGGAGCTATGAGGATGCTACGTTCAAAATTTCAAATTGATCTGAGCTTCAGAAGTGCAAAAACGAGAAGACTTACTATAAATAGCAGGGCACGTAAGCTGGCAAAAAAATGAGGAAAAAATTCTAAGTTTGGAGCTTCATCCAGTTGCTATGGCAAAATGCGCCTTCAAGATATGCTGAGCACAAAAAAATTTCTAAGGCACGAGAGATATCCTCCTCACCCCTCTAAATGCGCCCACCTTGAAGGCAAGTTGCTAAGAAATTTCTAAGTATAAGTTTCATCCTGCTCAGGGATCAAAATGCGCCCAAGGCAGAAGAAGTCAAAGAAAGTTAACATTGTTCGTCCTGCAGGCATGAGGAAATGCGCCCAAAATGAAAGAAGGAAAAGTTTAAAAAAGTTTCTAAGGCATAAAAAAATCCTCCTGCCTGGCTAAAATGCGCCCATGCAAGAAGAAGCTTGAAAAAGTCAAAGAGGTCAAGGTTTTTCATCCTCCTGCCTAGCTGAAATGCGCCCAGCTCAAGGAAGTAGCATGTTCAAAATATTCTAAGTGTTTATCCACCTCCTATGCCAAAATGCGCCCACCTTGAAGGCAAGTTGCTAAAAAATTTCTAAGTATAAGTTTCATCCACTAGCTACATGGAAATGCGCCAAGGATGAATGAAAGTCAACAGGTCAACAAAGTTTATCCTGCAGCTAGGCTAAAATGCGCCCAAAAGGCAAAATAGTCAAAGAAGTCAAGGGATTTTCATCCTTCATGAGGTGCAAAATGCGCCCAAAACATGCCATATGGAGACAAAAATAGGGGAGCTCAAAGGTCACAAGGTGGCGTTACAAGTTTCATCTTACATGCATAAGAAATGCGCCCATGTTTCAAACTTTATCCTCCACACATGGCCAAATGCGCCCAAAAATGCTAGGAAGGTTGACTTTCTCCTCTCTCCTTTGAATGCGCCTAATTGAGGCATGTGAGGACAAAGTGTATTAGGCGTTGAAAAAGATTCCTTCACACCATGCCAAATGCGCCCAAGTGAAGACAAGAGGTGGCGCTTGAAGTATATCCCTCTTGACATGCAATATGCGCCATGTTAAATGAATATGAGGTGAGGCGTGGCAAATAAGATAAAAGTGTTGAGGGTGAAATGATAGACAAAAAAAAAACATATTCCCCTTGAAGTGAGATGTGCGCCTAAGGTAAAGTGTAGGGAGTGGATGAATATAAAGTGTATTAGGCGTTGAAAATGCCAGGGGTTGAGAAAATATTCCCTAGGCGTTGAAATTTGATATGTTCTCCATGAAGTATGCTATGCGCCTAGGTAAACCTTGAAGGTGGTGAAGCAAAATACAAGGTGTGATTCCTTCTCCTCAAATGTGCTATGCGCCTTGAGTATGAAATAAAGTATGTGATGAGTGATGGGAATTTTTCTAAGGCATTGGAGCTTCAAAAACATTTCTCAAGTGTGGAGTAAAATACGAAGTGGTGGCTAGAAAAATAAAATGTGCCAGGCACCTCTGTGGATAAAATTTTCTAAGTGAAGTTGGTGTCTTTCTCACAGGCCAAAATTTTAAGGTGAAAAATTTCCAAGGCAAAATTTTCCCAAGAGATGATTTAAAAATTTTCTAAGGCACAAAATATTCTCCCTTAGAAAAATGCCTAAGTCTGGAGAGGTGATGGAATTTTCCTTGAAATACAGCAGAGTTGCCAGAGATGAAGTCAGATGATGCCAGCTGCACAGGATTGGTAAAAATTTTCCAAGTCAGAGCAAAATTCTCAGAGGGGATCAAAGAACGAGAATAAATTTGATGAAGAATAATTTTCTAAGGTTCAAAATTCAGAGAAATAAAATGAACCCGTTCGTTGTGCACCCATGGGTTCGATGCGTTCTGGAGAAAATTCCTTTTTCTTCTCCTCGCATCGTAAGATTATCGGGATGAGGAGTTGATTTTAAGGTCTCCACAGCTTGTCGAGAATTTTGGGATGAAGATTTTTGATGGGCCAGTTGATGTATTTCCTAAGGGAAATTTGAAAAATTTTCTAAGGCAAAAATGAAGAAAATGTGTTTTCAAGGTGAAATTCTCCGGACGATGAATTTGAAAGGAACTGCCTAGGTGAATTTGCTTAAATCCTTCGTGAAGATAGTTTTCTTGAGCCAGAGATGAATAAAATCAAGGTTGTCAGAGTTCCAGCAGGTAGTGAAATGAATTTCTCAAAGATGAAGTTTGTCTAAGGCATGAACTTGAACACGAAGTTGGCGATGAACGCTTGGAGATCAAAGCATGAAAATCAGGTAAGCCAAATTTATATTGTGAAGTGTTCTAATACTCTTCTCCTTGCTTGTTTTGCAGGAGGAACGTCGAGATCAAGCGATGGTGGTTTAAAGTGATGAAGCAAGTGATTCCGGATAACATCTCAACCTCGAAAGAAAAAGTTGCAAGAAAATGGCTAAGTGTTGAAGAAACATTTTCAAGGCTCAAGATGAAAAGAAAGATGAAGACCCTCCAGTGGAAGAAGTCAAAGAACAACGCCAAGAAAGAAGATCGAGAATAGTGTGAACGCGTCTACAAACGGAATCTTCTAGAAGGATGATGGTGGACATTATGGTTCATTTATTACCCCACTCTCCTTTGTGGCGGTTTTTAGGGCAATATTATTTAGGGCTGAGGTGGCACGATTCTGGCCACTCTATCGATTGTAACCCTAGCCGTCTTTTGGGACTTGGCTAGCTATATAAAGGGGGAGTCCCCCTCATTTGTAATTGATTAGAAAGTAGACAGTAGAGAGGATCAGGGTAGAATTAGAGTAGAGGGACAGCTTAGAGTAGCTTAGAAGTAGATTGATAGTGTAGTTTGGAGAAGAAAGAAAGTTTTCCCTTTGAAAACTTTTGAGGAAATTGTTGTGTAACACATTTTATGATAATAGATCTTTTCATTGATGATGGAATTCGTCTTGTCATGAAATGCTAGCAAGGTTTCTTCTTCCTTTCGTATCCAAGTAGCTTAATTTCATGCAAGTAGCTTACTTTGGTGTGTGGTGTTTTACTAAGATAGCTTCGCTTTATTCCATACCACTAGCGGCTTGTTGATGATAAGTTCGCCTTGTGTGGTCAACTGGACATTACCTTGAGTTTAACTTCAGTTGTGATTTATGTGCTTATATGCGTCGTTGTGATGGTGTATGCATGTTAAGTCATAATTTGAACATCTTTTGCTATTTCCCTTGAAGATTGCACCGATTTTACTGAGGCTGTCCGACGGAGGCTAGGTGAAATCCGGTTGAAGTCTATTGAAGTGAAGCTCCACATATCCTGCATTTAGAATAGAACATAAACTTCTTAGGCCCTACACCCTTTTCAATTCAGTACTTTCTGGTTAGAATAGGAAACCCGCACTTCATAGATAAATCTTTCGAGCATTTGAATCCCTTTCTCCACTGCCGAACAATTCTGTAAGTCCCCTTGAAATACCAGCAAATCACATCGAGCCAAACTGAGCCTATTCGCATTAAAGGAACCTTGGAGTTGAACGCATGAACTTTCTTGCAATCTTAGCATGCGGAATACTTTGATCAAGAGAGAATAGGGAAGTCGTTGGCAACTTTATTCTGCGTTGGTGCGGTCACGAAAAACACATCAACAGGTCTCAAGGCACTAGCCATAGTTTTCCTCCAACTTCACAATCATGGAGAAAGTACAATGCTTCTATTCCTAGAAACTTGTCCATGTTAAAAAATGAGTGCAACAAAATATAGTATGACCTATCTCACAGACAACAAAACAAAGATAATTTGGCAATACTATTAAGGATAATCAGTATGCATTGATGACTTTTTTAGATAGTGTTAAAAACAATTGTTTGTTATTTGATTTAAATGCATCCAAACACTTCATGTGTTAAAAGGAATAGTATTGTAGTGTCATAAAATTGCACCTCATTACAATTTCACCTACTTTTTTGCATCCACTTTAGTGTCCACTCCCTTAGTATTTGTGTAGGCTCATTTTAGCTCTTGCATCTGCCTTTTTCCCCTCAAGATGCTCATGAGCCCTTTTCAGCAGCTATCTGTTTGTGTTAGCTTTCCATCAAATCTTGTGTTTTTCTCGTTCCCACTATTTTTAAGCATGATTTGTCTAGACACTAGCACACCATTGTCATATCCCCAATTTGGAACAATAAGGGGAATTATTAACTTGATTATTTACAAGGTTATCAAATAAATAAATATTAAAATGTGACCTTATATTTAATTAATTTAATATTAAAGTGACTAAAAATAAAATATTATCAAAAAGTCACTTAAGTGAATAAAATAATATTTTATTCTAGAAGCTTCTTGGAGATACTTGTGAATTCTTTATATGGAGCTTTTGGAGGGCATTTGAGGACATCTTGAGTTGAATACAATTTCTAATTATTGGAGAGCTTGAATGCTTGACATAGCCTAAGGATTTGAATCTTCTTGTATTGTTGGTTTTGATTGTGTAACACCAACCCTAGCTGGTTTGGGGTGAGAGATACTTCAATCTGTCACATTGGAGCAAAATTTTGTGGCCTTTGGCCAAATTTTGAAGAGCAAAGCGAAAATCGATTCAAGAAAAAAGTTGCAGATTTTGTGAGAAATTTTCAGTTGGAAGAAGGACGAAATTGCTTGAAGAAGATGCCTTGATGATGACTTCGATTTTTTATATTGGCTGATTATAAAATCTGAGTAATTCCCTCAAGCTGGGCACTTCATGACTAGGTGCGATTTCATGAAAGAGAGCTGATAAAATCTTTAAAAAATTCAAGGAGGAATGTCTTGCACAGTGAAAGGTTGGCACTGCAATTAGAATGCCAAAGGCATCTTATTCTAAGAGCATTGAACTAAACATTGGCTGCTGCTACATTTGTCCAGGTTCTTCAATTTTAGTTTATGTTGCATTTAGTTTGGTAAACTCATATATAGATGACACTGGCTGTTATAATCAGCATATAAACATTGTATTGCAGACATTTGATGTCAAAGAAAATTGCATTGTAATGCTGTTGTACTTACAGCCAGATTGCATTTTATTTTCAGTCATAGAGAATAGTTGAAGCATTCATGTTAGTGTTGTGATCTTTTCACACATCACCCCATTCTAAATGGGGACCCCCTAATTTTTGCTCCATTCTGGTCTTTTGGCTTTGGTTTTGTCTCTCTCTCTCTCTCTGTCTCTTTTTGCCTCTTTCTGCTATCTGCTTTCCGGGGATGTGCCTACCATTGAGCTTGAACATGAAATTTTGGCTAAGTCTGAGAATTAGGGTTTTTATTTCTCTAGTCAATCTGAAGTCAAATGGATTGAATAAATTGGAATTTGAGTTTCACATTGTAGTCAACATGCTTCCAACAAGTTCCCAACAAAATTTCATCAAATTCCGACAACTTACTATTTTTAGTAAGTGTTCAATTTAGGGCATTCTCTTAGCACTACTAAAGTTCTCTCGGACACACTGCATCGAGAACATGTCAAGCTATTTATCTGCAAATTTTGAGTTGAAACGGACAACTTTCTATTTTTAGCAAAGTTTCTAAAGGTGCTTTTAGGGTTTATATGCAGCTGTTTTTTAGTGCATGTCTGGAGATTATTTCTGGGTTTTCTGAGACCTACGCAGTGATATAACATAAAAATGAGATGATGACTTTCAGTATTTAGCCTTCAGAGGCTATTTTTAGGTTTGCATGCTAAAATTTTCTTCACATGACTGAACATTCCTTGTGGGTTTTTTGAGGGCTTTGCAGTGGTATAACATGCAAACCAGGATCAGGACTTTTTCAGGAGTCATCTTCATAGGCTATTTTTAGGGTTTGCATGCAGGACTTTTTAGCGCATGTTAGGTTATTCTTTATGGGTTTTTCAAGAGCTACGCAGTGATGTGACATGCAAGGCGAGATGATCACTTTTTAGAGACTTACTATTTTTAGCAGGATCATTTTGGCAGCTTCCCAACGCATCAGTATCATGAACAGAGCAAAGTACAATAGAAACAGAGTCAAATGGAGGTCGTTTGACCAACATGCAAGTCAAGTTAGGGTTTCGAGCTTCGGGACCCAAAATGAGGGGTAAAATGCTAGAATTTTCGAAAACCGGTGTATCTCACTGCGATCAGTATCTTTCAAGCTACCCACTAGTAAAATTTGAAGGCAATCGGAGCACTTACTATTTATAGTAAGGTGTTCCAGAAATAGGCTATAAATAGTAAATTAGCAGTAGGCGCTAGTGTGAATGGGCAAGTCTACCGATGAGTGTCACGACATTTAGATTTCAAGTCAAACTGAGCTGGGGAAGTCATGAAACTGAGCAGTTACTATAAAAAGTAAAGAATCTTCAAAAACATGCTATAAATAGCAAGTCAGCTCAAGATGGCAGTGTGAATAGATCCCTTAGGTCATTAAGGTCCTGTGCTTAAAACTCCAGATCAATCCAAGCTTCAGAAGGGTGAAAATCAGAAGACTTACTAAATATAGTAAATCAAGAGTGAGTGAGCTAGAAAAATGCCTAAGTCTAAAGAACTTCCTGCTCAGCCCCCTAAATGCACCCTCAGCTAGAAGAAGCCATGAAGAAAATTCTAAGTGTTGATGTTAAGTCCACCTCTACCCCTCAAATGCACCCTTAAGTCAAGGAAGAAGCCATAAAAATGCCTAAGTCTGGAGATAAATCCTGCTCAGCCCCCTAAATGTGCCCTCATCATGCCAAGGTGATGGAAAATGTTTAAGTTTGGATTTAAGTCCAGCAGGACCCCCCAAAATGCGCCCAACTTGCCTTGAAGGTTAATGAAAAATTCTAAGTGTTGGAGTTAAGTCCATCTCCACCCCCAAAATGCGCCCAAGGAGAAATAGGGTGATTAAAAAGTTTGTAAGGCATGAATTTTATCCTCCTCCACTTTCAAAATGCGCCCTCAAGGAGAAATAGGATGAAAAAGATTCTAAGTGTTTGAAAATATGCTCCTCCATACCTCAAATACGTCTTCAAGGAAAGATGGTGAAGAAGTTACCAAGGTGTTGAAGTCAAGCAAGGTGAAAATGGATGAAAAGTTACCAAGGCGTGGTTAAGTCCACCTCACTATGCAAAATGTGCCCATATTGGAAGCAAGGTCAAGACATAAGCTAAGGCGTTGGTGTTAAGTCCTCCATATGCTAAATGCGCTCAAGTCTAAGGCGGCTAAGGAAAGTTTCTAAGTGATAAATCCACCTTAATATGCTAAATGTGCCCAAGGTATTGAAGGTGGTATGCTAAGTGTTGATGAAATTCCTTCACCCCAGGTGAAATGCGCCATGACTAAAGATGAATGGGAGGAAAATATCTAAGGAAAGATTGAAAATCTTTCTAGACCTCCTAGAAGAAATACGCCCAAGCTTGTAAGGTGGTGAAATTCACTGAGGCATGAATAAAATCAACAAAGATATGTCAGAAGGTGCTAGCTTCATGAAGTTGATGAAGATTGTCAAGACAGAGCAAGAAAATATGCCAAGATATGAAGGATGAGAATAAATTTGATTGAAAAATATTTTTTTAAGGTTCAAATTCAAAAATTAAATGTACCCCTTCATTTGTAGACCCATGGATTTCATGCTTTCTGAAGGGAATTTTCTTATGGGTACTGGACGTCTTCGAAGAAGAATGGATTTTAAAGTATTCCACACTTCGCCAAGGCCTTCAAGATGAAGATTTTCCATTAGCATTGGATTGATGAATTTTCTAAGGGGAAAATTTAGAAAAAAAAATTCTAAGGCAAGGAATAAATGATGTTTTTGAAGATAAAGTGCCTCGGCTGATGATTTTGAAGTTGATTGCCTAGGTGAATTTGATCAAATCCTTCGTGGAAATAATCTTCCTGGGCGAGGAATGAATAAAATCAAAGTTGACAACGCTTCAGTTGGTGAAGTGGATTTCTTAAAGATACAGTTGAAGTTTAAAAAATGAATTAAAAATGCTAAGTACGCCTTGACCAGTGAAGTGAATCTTTTGGAAATTCTAGAAGGTCAAATATTCCTAACGCCAAATGCCAAGTGTTACAGTTGCTTGACGAGGGAAATTCAAATATTGGCTAAAGATAGTGTTGATGCAATTTTTGTGACCTCACCAATCAGCCGAAGAACAAAATAGTTTGAAGGCTACTCCATTCTCTCTTGATCAAAGTATTCCGTGCATGAATATTGCGAGAAAGTTCGCACGTTCAACTCCAAGGTTCCGAATACTTAGAATACCCTTAGTTGGTTGATGTGTATTGCTGTGTTCTTACGAGGAGACTTACATAATTGTTCGGAGTTCTTGTAGTTAAGAACAGGTAGATGATTTTGAAGGGGATTTTACGTGTATGATTTGGCAATGAATTCGTTTTCCTAAAGCTAATCGGAAATATGCGGAAAGTAAATGAGTATAGGGCCTAAGAAACTAATGTTCTATTCTAAATGCAGGATATGTGGAGCTTAATTTCAGTAGACTTCAACCAAATTTCACCTAGCCTCGTGTCGGATAGCCTCAGTAAAATTGGTGCAATCTTCAAAGGGATAGCAAAAGATGTTCAAATTATAATTTGACATACATACACCATCAGAACGACGCATATAAGTATACAAATCACAATTGAAGTTAAACTCAAGATAATTTCCAGTGGACCACACAAGGCGAACTAAGCCGCTAGTGGTATGGAATGAAAGAAGCTACCTCAATAAAACACCACACATCAAAGTAAACTACTTGCATGAAAATTATGCTACTTGGATCCGAAAGGAAGAAGAGACCTTGCTAGCTATTCATGACAAAGACGAATTCCACCATCAATGAAAAGATCTATTATCATGAAAGTGTTACACAACAATCTCCACAAAAGTTTTCAAAGGGAAAACTTTCTTTCTTCTCCACACTATGCTAAGCAAAATGCTCTACTATGCTCTACTCTTTAGCCTCTAAGCTCTAACTCAATTCTAATTCTGATCTAATGTTCTAATGAATTACAAATGATGGGGACTCCCCCTTTATATAGCTAGCCCAATCTCAAAAGACAGCTAGGGTTACAATCAATAGAGTGGCTAGGATTGTGCCACCTCAACCCTAACCCTAAAAACTGCCAAAATAGGGAGTGGTACATTAAATGAATCAAAGATTCCCACTCACTCCCAAAAAGAGTAAAGGCAATAAATGTCCACAATCAGTCTTCTAGAAGATCCTCGTCCAGCAGTGCGTTCCCATTCTCCTTCTCTCTGGCTGCGAACTCAACGAACTTGCCAAGTACAGCCTCAACTTCCTAAACTGAAATGGGTGGAACACAATCTAGCTGAAACTCTACCACCGTGACTGATGTCTCATGCCGTGCACATGACTTCCTCCAAGCAGCTAAGGAATCTTGCATACTCTGAATCAAACTGGAGAAAGTGGAGGTGTTCTCAAAGTCATCCTGTGTGAAGTTCTTCACCTCTGAAAAGAAAGGTACTAGCCTACCCCTCAAATTATCAACATTCACTTCATTTGGATTCAACCGCCTAGCAAATATGGCCTCAAAGGTATTCTGAACTCCATCAATGATATTGGCCATAGCCTTATGTATCCTGGCTGAATCCGCCTGTGCTGCGTCATAGAAACCACGCTCGGTGATCGCTGAAGAATACCATCTAGAGAAATCATATCTGTCATTCTCCTGAATGACACCTCCATCAATCAGCAACCGCAACGGAACATGCCTCAATGCCTCAAGACGTTGAATTAATTTACTCTGATAAATAGAAGCATCACCCCAAGCATGATCAACTGCCTCCATCCGTGCCAAAATACTAGAGGCCTACTGAAAAGCAAAAGCAAGGTCCTCCATAAATTTCTCTGTCTCAACACGAACCCCTGTGACCCACTTGTCTGCTTCTTGTGCCATCTTTCCTAACTCCATCAAGCCACTGATTGATTCCCTAGGTATATCTGCTGGAGGCTCTATCACTGGAACCTCCTGCCCTCGAGAACGAGACAACTGTTGTACATATCCAATCAAGGCCTTGTGTTCTCTTTTCAACTTCTTATACTTTCCTTCCTTCTTGAATAACCTATCTTTGAGAGCGAGGTAGGAGTTATCACACTCCTCTACAATTTGTGCACCAATGGGGCGTCCTAAAACCAAAGTCGTTACCACATAATTCTTAGGAACTGCTTCACTTCGGTCACAATCAACTTGAGGCACGGCAACGTGAAGAGTATGAGAACCATCCTCTTCAGTGGATATCTTCGAAAATTTTCTTGCTTTCTTCTTCTATGGAGGTGCACTGATCCTGTTCAAGAACTCCTCCATCTCAACTGCTGGATCAATCTCCTCACTGGTGCTTCTTCTCATCCTATCCTTAAGCCAATCAGGTACATTGTACTGTATATCGAAGGGTTGTTGTTCTTGTGCCTCTACTTCTTGAACTTGCTCGACCTCTACATCATTCTGGCGAGGCTCATCATCCTCAAGTGGCTGAGTGTCTCCTGAAACTATATCATCATCATCATTCTCCATAGCCGCCTCTAACTCTTGCTGAAACGAAGGTCAATAATAGTCCCCTCATCATCCTGCTGATCAACCGTACCAAGTGCGTTGACACTCTGGCCAACTGACTCTCTCCGTGGAGGCTGATTATTATCCTATACTACTTGCACCTGATTCAATGCATTCCTCTGATCAGCAAACAAAGAAACCTCCTGGATACTCGGAGAACGTGTCTCCAATGGTGTGGGTGACTCAACTCGTGGAGGCTCTAGCTGAGTAGGCTCCTTTCGAATTGGCTCTTTTCTTTTAGACTCTAGACCTCATGTGATTTGCTTCTTTCTGCCGGTGGTGGGTGTCCTGTGATCTCCCATCAAATTGTAAGTCAAAGAAATTGACCTACTCTTCAACCTGTTCACTCACCTGTCAACCCATGCTCTAGTGAAATTCAGGACCAGGATAGAAAGTGTGTCCAAATCTGCAACCTCTGGTTCTGACCAATCTGGGGGTGGAAGTGGGGTATCTCTTACTGCTGCATAATCCGGATGCACAACATCCATATCCTCATTCACCTGGTCTAGAACCAGAACAACTTCACACTCCCTGATCAAAGTAATTGGCAATCGAGAGAACCTGACTTCAATTTCATCTGATGCATCAGCCCAATAATCCTCAATATTTGCTTTGTGCTTAAACTCCTCTGACAGTGCCCATTTGATGTTATGATGTGGATCATAGTGTTGTCGGCTGGTGTGATATGAAAAGTGATAAAATTGAAGTTCACTCTCAGCTTCTCTAGCTGCCTGTATTGAGGGACACACTTCATCCGAGTTGCCCATGACAATCGGTTGGGTACTTAGGCAGCCTATATGGGTATGATGAAAAACCTTGCAGCCTTATGTAAGAAAATTTCGGAAATTGTATGAACCAGCACCCATATCTTTCAATCAACTCTTGGGCCTCCCTCAAGATTCTGTGATGCAACTGCTCCTGAAGCAATCTCGTGATATACATGGTGAAGGCATCGTTGACACACTTGTAGTGAGTAGTGCTCGCCAAATGCAACTGTGGACAAGCCTCATGGATCTTAAATTGATGAGAGCCACATCCGACAAGTTCTTTGTAAGAGATCCCCCTATACTTCGTCATACGAGCCAGCATATAGATGATGTAAGAGCTCATGTAAAATGTTTTCGTCCTTCTAAGGCTCAGGAGCTGCTCATGCAAATTATCACTGATCATCTCGGCCCAATTGACGTAATCCTTCCCTTCCAGCATGAGGTTGATGTAATAAAACATCCATGGCTCGAAAATAAATGACTGTGCACAACCTTCGACCCTGCTCAGCATCATAATGAGATCACAATATTCTTGCTTCAAGTCATCCGCTATGATTTGTTTCGGCAGCTTTGTACGAGAAGGCTTGGGAGTGCTCATCCAGTGAGTGTTAATTGTCTCCGTACATCTCTTGAAAGCAGAAGCATACATTCGCTCAGCTCGCTCTCTAGATTTGTAAACCATGTTTCTGTGCACTGGGATCCCGAAAGCCTCACCAATGGCGGCAGGAGTAAGATTGGCTAGCACTTGGCCATCTGGTGACATGATTGATCTGTGTTCCTTCTCGTAATAATTGGCGCACTCCATCATCAGCTCCGAACACTGAATGGCTGGTGGGAAACCAGCAGCTGCATATAATCCGCTTCGAACAATGTTGTGCGAAGTGGTTGAAGGTCGATGACTTCCAATTCCCAACATCCTGTTTTTGAAGGTCTCAAGGTTGACGGAGCCCAAGTTGGTGTCTGTCAGCTTGCCCAACTTCGAAATGAACTTTGACTCTGGCATGAATGTTTTGCTCAGCTTCTTGATCACCGCCTGCCTGGATGCACCGTTGTTATCTTTGTCAGTCGCCCTTGCCTTAGCCATCTGCAACACAACAAACATTCATCAGAATTAATTTATAAAATAAATAAGATACCTTGCAGGGCTGCCAGTCGACTTTTTAAAATTTGAGAAGTTGCAACATTCAGTTCTTCTGCAAACCTCAACTTCTCCTTCACAAGATTTTGAACTTCAACACTTAGAAAAGACTTCTAACTAAACTTCAGTGACTTCACTATTCTTCAGCAACTCCAATCTTTAATGGAATCGCCCACTAGTAATCAGCAACTTGAACTTTGGCAGATTCGTATTTTGTACTCAGCAAGTGCGCACTTCACAAGCAACTTCCCACCTCAAGGCGTCGTTATCACTGGCAACTTCAAATCTCAGCAAGAAATCAAACTCCAGCAATCAACAAGTTCGCACCTCTTAAAACTTAAGCAATATTCGAGCTTTAGCAAAAATTCGTACTCTTCAAGCTTCAGCAATGCTTAGCAACAATCTTCACTTAGAGAAAATTCGACTTCTCCAGTTGTGAACAAGAAGTGAGAAACTTCTCAATTTTATAGCCCAAAATTGAATTCTAGAAGGAGCCAATTATAGCCAGTAAATTTAATTTCCACTACTCCATTTCGAATTTTCCCTCTCTGGTATTTCTGACACTTGTCCAAGAACCTCAACCTTCTAGAAGTTCAACTTTGAGTGGCATCTTTGAATTTATTTTCGAGAAATTTAATTTAAGTTCATCTTTTTAATTCACCAGTCGGAGCTCTGTCACTTGAATTCGAATTTAACTCCTCAGCTCTGGAAAATTCATCATCGAAGAATTCAATCAAAATCATCTAGCACTGATTAAATTCTTCACTGAGAAAGTGTTGGCGAAGTGCAGAAGACTTGGAAATCCATCTATCATCGCAAATGTTCAGTACCCAGAAGAAAATTTTCTCCAGAACGCTTCAAATCCATGGGTACCCAACGAACGGGTTCATTTAATTTTTAAATTTTGAACCTTAAAAAATATTATTTTATCAAATTAAATCCATTCTTTGCCTATGATCATCCTGTTGCTCTAGCTTGAGGAATTTGAATTCATCTTGCATTATCATCATTCTCTGACTTCACCACTGAGAAAATTTGCTCGTGCTCCACGAAGAAAAATTTCACCACCTTGAGCTCTAGGCGTATTTTCTAAGGGAGAAAATATTTTTGCCTTAGAAAATATTTTAAATCATCATGCACTTTGGGAATTTTCCTTACAAAATTTTATTCATTCACCAGTGGTGGAAATTTTATCAACTTCACTTAGAAAATTTTTATTCATGCCTAGCACATTTTATTTCTCACTCACCATTTTGCATTTTACTTCACATTTGAAATTTTTTTTGAAGCTCCAATGCCTTAGGAGAAATTCATTTTTTCTTCACTCAACATCTTAGGCGCATATTGTGTGTGAAGAAGGATATTCATTTCGCCTTTGAAAAATTTTCATCACCTTGTACCTTCAACACATTTCTTCACCACCTTAGGCATATATGATATTTCAAGGGGAATACTTAAAATCACGCCTTAGCATTTTATTCTCATCACTTCACACACCTTGGAAAAATTCTCAACACCTACCACCTTGGGCGCATATAACACTTGAGGAGGAATATTGACACGCCTTGGAGTATTCACTTACCTTTTACCATGCCTTGGAATATTTTCTAACGCCTTTTATCTCATTCACCACCTTGCACTTACTTTTACCACCCTCAACTTGGCGCATTTGAGCTAGGCAAGAGGATGACTCTTCAACTTCCATTTTTTTGTCCTTACTTGACCTCTTTTGGGCTCATTTCCATGTAGGTGAGGGATGAAAATCTTTGACTTGTTTGACTTCTTCCTTCTTGAGCGCATTTTGGCATAGCTGGTGGATGAAACTTATAACCACACCTTGGAGTAACCCTTCACCTTCCCCGTTTTCGTCTTCACATGCATGCTTTTGGGCGCATTTTGCCTATGGAGGAGGATGAGTTTGTTTGACTTTCCTTTGACTTGTTTGCTTTTGGGTGCATTTCTACCCAGCTGCAGGATGGGCGCATTTGGAGGGTGGTGGCGGATATCCTCACACTTAGAAAAATTTTCAACTTTCCTTCTTCAAGGTGGGCGCATTTTGGCCTAGCAGCAGGATGAACATCGTTGACTTTTCTTTGACTTTCTCTAGCTTGGGCACATTTTGCCCCTTGAGCAGGATGAAACTTCATACTTAAAATTTTTTTATGCTTTCTTCAGTTTCCCTTGGGCACATTTGAGCTAGGCAGGAGGATGAAAAGTGTTGACTTCCTTTGACTTTCTGGCTGGATGGGCGCATTTTGGCATGTGAGGTGGACGAGTTCAATACTCAGAAATTCTTCCATGCTTCTTCATCAACTTGGGCGCATTTTGACCTGGCTGCAGGATGAAGTTCCAGACTTAGGATTTTTCCTCGTTTTCGCTAATTTTCATGCCCTGCTATTTATAGTAAGCCCTCTGATTTTGCATCTCTGAAGTTCAGAACGACTTGAAATTTTGAACACTGCATCCTCATGACCTTGTTACCCTGTCGACACTGCCATTTTTAGTCACCCTGCTATTTTTAGCCCATTTCTGAAGATGATTTACTATAAATAGTAATTGCTTGCTTCTGATAGCTCCACTGCTCCAATTAACTTGAAATTTGAATGAGGCGCTCCTCACCACGTGACCTGTCCGTCGATATCAACGCATGCACCTGACTTGCTATTTTTAGCCTGTTTCCAAATTGACTTACTATAAATAGTAAGTGCTCCGTTTAACTTGAAATTTTACCAGTAGATAGCCCGAAGGATGCTGATCGCGGTGGTTTACACTAGTTTTCAAAAATTCTGACTTTTTACCCCTCTTTTTAGGCTTTGAAGCTGGAAACCCTAATTTTCTCTACATGCGTATCAAATGGTCTCCGTTTGCCCTCGTTTCTGTTGCATTGAGATCAGCTCGTGATTCTGAATTGCTGGGAAGCGGCTGCCGAGACACACCTGCTAAAAATAGTAAGTTCCTTACTGAGTGGTTATCTTCATTTGCATGTCATATCACTGCGAAGCTCTCGAAAAACCCATCAAGAATCATCCGACATGCAAAAGAAACCCTGACATGCAAACCCTAAAAATAGCCTTGGAAGGCTGAATTCTGAAAGTTGTCGTCTCATTTTGCATGTTATACTATCGCGAAGGTCTCGAAAAACCTAGAAGGAATATCCAGACATGCAAAGAAAAATTCTTTGTCTAAGCCCTGAAATTTATCCCAGAAGCTGAACTGCTAAAAATAGTAAGTTTCCTGTTTCAGTTCAAATTTTGCGCACGAGCAGCCTGATGTGTTCTGAATGTAGTGTGACTGTCGGAATTTCAAAAATCCTGACAGATTGCCTGTAATTGCACACTTACTAAAAATAGTAAGTACCTCAGAATCTGATGAAAATTTGCTGAGAGCCTGCTGGAAACATGCTGACAACAATGTTAAGCTGAATTTTCAATATATTCACCCTATTCAACCCCGGACTGACCAGGAAAGTTAAAACCCTAATTTTTAGACTTGGCCAAATCTTCATGTTTAAGCTCAATGATGGGGGCAATCCTCGAAAGGCAGACATCAGAAAAGAGATAGAGAAAGAGAGAGAGAGAGAGAGAGAGAGAAACCCAAGCCAAAAGACCAGAATGGAGCGAAAATTAGGGGGGTCCCCATTTTGAATGGGGCGATGTGTGAAAAGGTCACAACAGATAGCTTCTTCTAGAATTCGACTCAGCTATTTGAGCTGTGAAGTTGTTTCACTTTTCTCCATCAGCTGAAGAAGTGCAACTTGAGCTCTGAAGGGAGGATTGCAGTGCAAGCTAAAACTTGGTGAAGAAGTTCAACTTGAAGTAAAAGAGGATTGTTGAAGCTGAACTTTGAAGAGTGCAAATTTGGAGAAGTCTAACTGCAGGTAAGTGGCTGAAGTGAAGTTGGCCGATTTTATCTAAGTGCTGAAGTTGTTGAGGCTTGCTTGGAAAACTTTTTAAGTCTTGAAAGTTCGAAGTTGCTAAGTGTTGAAGCTCCTCATTTTTTTCAAAAGTCGAATGGCAGCCCCAATGTGATTTTATTTTCTAAGTTAAATTGCTAATGACTATTTGTTGTTTTTGCAGGATGGCTGAAGTAAGAGCAACTGGCAGAGATAATAATGCTGCATCCAAACAGGCGGTGATTAAGAAGTTGAGCAAGTCATTCCTGTTAGAGTTGAAATTCTCTTTGAAGTTAGGCAGGTTGGCTGACATGAATTTGGGTTCTTTCACCATGGAGGCTTTCAAAAGTCGAATGATGGGAGTTGGAAGCCATCATCCTTCGATCACTTCGCACAATATTGTTCGAAGGGGACTATATGCAGCTGCTGGTTTTCCACTAGTAATTCAATGTCTGGAGCTAATTATGGAGTGTGCTAACTGCTACGACCTTGATCACAAGTCTATTGTCTCACCTGATGGTAGGTTGTTCACCAACCTCACATCTGCAACTATCGGCGAAGCATTTGGAATTCCATCACATGAGAGGATGATCTATAAGACGAGAGAACGTGCTGAGTGAATGTATGTCTCAACATTCGAGAGATGTGCTGATATGATTAACTCTCGTTGAATGAACAAGCCCAAGCCCTCTTGCACAAAGTTGTTGAAGCAAATAATATCGGATGATTTGAAGCAGGAGTATTGTGATCTGATCATGATGCTCAGTAGGGTTGGAGGCTGTCCTCAAGCATTCATCTTTGCGCCATGGATGTTCTATTATATCAACCTCATACTGGAAGGCAAAGAGCATATCAACTGGGCAGTGATGATTAGTGATAACTTGCATGAGCAACTTCGGAGTTTGAGGAGGACGAAGACATTTTACATGGGCTTCTATATTGTCTACATGTTGGCTCATATGATGAAATACAGGGGAATATCCTACAAGGAGTCAATTGGATGTGGCTCTCATCAGCTCAAAATTCATGAGGCTTGTCTGCAGCTGCACCTGACAAGCACATCTCATTACAAGCGAGTCAATGATGCCTTCACCATGCACATAACGAGGTCAATTCAGCAAAGGACTCATCACAGGATCTTGAGGGAAGCTCAAGAATTAATAGAAAGGTATGGGTGCTAGTTTATTTAGTTTCCAAAATTTACTTATATTAGGTTGCAAGGGTACTCTTCATACCTGTATAGATTGCCCAAGTACCCAACAAACAGGATTTTGATGTTAGAGATATCTAGGTAACTCATTGCCTATGATAAGATTTAGAAGAAAAAGAAGGGAGGACTTGACTTCCCAATCATCATGGGGAATTTAGACGAAGTGTGTCCTTCACTACAGGAAGCTAGGGAAGTTGAGAATGAGCTTCAGTTCTTCCACTTTTCTTTTCATACCAGTAGGCAGCATTATGACCCCGACAACAATATCAGATGGATACTATCAGAGGAGTTCAGGCACAAGGAAAATATTGAGGATTACTGGGTTGGTGCGGTGGATGAAGCTGAAGTCAAGAAAATGATGTTCTCAAGGCTACTGGTGAGCATGATTAGGGAGTGTGAGATTATTCCCGTACTAGACCAGGTGGATGAGGACACGAATGTTCTTCATTCAGACTATGAGGCAGTGAGAGACACGCCACTTCCACTCCTAGATTGGTCAGAACTAGAGATTGCAAATTTGGACATAGTTTGTATACCAGTCTTGACATTCACCAGGGGATGGGTTGAAAGACATTTGAATAGGTTGAAGAGTAGTTCAATTCCTTTGACTTACAATTTGATGGGAGATCATAGGACACCCATTGCTACCAAGAAGAAACAGGTTGCTCGAGCTCCAGACTCTCAAAGGAAAGAGTCAGTTCAGCCGAAGCCTCCGGGAGCTGTGGTAGAGTCACCTATGCCATTGGAGACACGTTCTCCAAGTATATAGGAGCTTTCACTATTTGCTAATCAGAGAAATGTATTGAATCAGGAGCAAGAATTACATGACGCAAATCAGCCACCACGAAGAGAATTGTTGTGACCTTTTCACACATCACCCCATTCAAAATGGGGACCCCCTAATTTTTGCTCCATTCGGGTCTTTTGGCTTGGGTTTTCCGGTTTGTCTCTCTCTGCCATTTCTTTCTATCTGATGATGTACTTGTCATTTGACCTAGGATTGAATTTTGGCTAAGTCTAGAGGGCTTTTCGATGGATTAGGGTTTACATTCGTCAAACAACTTTGAGGTCAAATTGAGTTGGCTAATCAAATTCTGAGCTTAGCGCTGCTGTTAAGATACTTCAAGTAGGCTCCCCCTAAATTTTCACTAAATTCTGACAATTTTCTATTTTTTAGTAAGTGCCAATTTGGGGTTTGTTTTCTTGAGATTTTAAAATTCTAACAACTACACTGCACTTAGAACATTGAGAGTTTCCTGTTTGCAAAATTTGAGTTGAAACGGACAACGTGCTATTTTTAGCAGTCCTGCCTTTGAGGGCCACTTTTAGGGTTTGCATGTGGACTTTCAGATGCATGTCTATGGGTTTTTCAAGACATTCGCAGTGATATAGCATGCAAAACGAGATGATGAATTTCAATGATTTGGGCTTCAGAGGCTATTTTAGGGTTTGCATACAAGATTTCTCAGCACATGTTAGCATTATCTTTCTAGGTTTTTTGAGAGCTTCGCAAAAAGGTAACATGCAAGCAGAGTTGGTCACTTTTCCGAAACTTGCTTTTTTTAGCCAGTGCTCACATGTTGATGATTTTTCTTTGTTTTTCAAGATCTCTCAGGCAATGTGACATGCAAACTCATCTGGCAGCTAGTTGGTCACTTTTTCAGCCACTTACTATTTTTAGTAGGTTCACTTCAGTAGCTACCCAACACTTCAGAATCATGAACCTGGTGACATGCAATAGAAATGGAGTTAAACGGATATCATTTGAGGCACATGCAGGACAAATTAGGGTTTCGAGCTTCGGGACCCAAAATTGAGGGGTGAAACGCTAAAATTTTCAAAAACCAAGGTATCCCATCATGATCAACACCTTCCAAGGAACTTGCTGGTAAATTTTGAAGGCAATCAAAGCACTTACTATCACGCTGGAAGTGTCAACACACCTACTAGAGATAATCATCAGGAAGAAGATGAGGAAACTACTATAGATACACGCTTCCAATGTGAACTTGAGGTGGCTTTAGAAGATGATACAGTTATAGGACAAGAGGCCCAAGTTTCAGGAGATACTCAGTCCATAGAAGCCAATGAGCCTCACTAGAATGAAATTAGAGAAGAAGTTCATGAAGAAGCAAGGGATGAGTAGCAATTTGTTATACAGCAGGTAGTACCTAATTGGCTCAGAGATAGGATGAGGAGGAGCCCTAGTGAAGAAGCTGATCTAGTAGTACAGATGGAAGAATTCTTGACTAGGATCAGTGCACCTCCGACGAAGAAGAGAGCTAAAAAGTTTTTGAAGATCTCAACAGATGAGGATGGCTCTCACACCCTTCACATGGCTATGCCAAGGGTTGATTGTGATCGAGACAAGGCTATTCCATAAAATTACATGATCACTACCATGGAGTTAGGTCGCCCTACAGGAGCACAAATAATTGAGGAATGCGATAACTCCTATCAGGCACTCAAAGATAGATTGCTCAAGATTAAAGGAAAGTACAAGAAATTGAAGAAGGGGCATAAGATTTTGATAGGCTACATGCAACATTTGTCTCATCCTTGTGGGTAGGAGAATCCAGCACTCGAGCTTCCAACAGAGTTGTCTAGAGAATCAGTTAGTGGCTTGGAAGATTTGAGAAAGATGGCACAAGAAGCAAATAAGTCGGTGGCCAGTATTCGTGCTGAGAAAAAAAAGTTCATGGAAGATCTTGCTCATGCTTATTAGCACGCTTCCAGCATTGTGGCATGATGCAGTTGATCACGCTTGGGGTGATGCTCATATCTATTAGAGCAAGGTTATTCAGCGTCTGGAGGCCTTGATGCATACTCCTTTGTAGATGTTGATTGATGGAGGAGTAATTCAGGAAGGTGATAGATATGATTTCGCAGGCTGGTACTCTTCAGTTGTCACAGGCTGATGATTCTTCAATGTAGCACAGACGGATTCAGCCAAAGTTAGGAAGGCTATTATGAACATTATTGATGGAGTCCTGAACACCTTAGAGGCTATCTTTGCTAGAAGGCTGAATTCTGATGAGGTGATTGTTGATGGCTTGAGGAGTAGGCTGCCACCTTTCTTTTCAAAGTTGAAGACCTTTGTTTAGAATGACTTTGAGAACACCTCGAATTTCTTGAGCATTATTTAGAATACACAGGATGCTCTGGTAGCTTGGAAGAAGTCTTGTACATGGCATGGGCAGGTGGTTATGGTCCAACTCAACCACATTCCGTTGATCTCGATTCAGGAGGTTGAGGTTGTGCTCGCCAGATTCATTGATTTTGCAGCCAAGGAGAAGAAGAATGGAAATGTCGTTCTAGATGATGACCTTCTGGACGACTGATTATGGGCATTAATTTCCTTTGCTATTTTGGGAGTGAGTGGGAATCTTATGATTCATTTATTGTACCACTCCCCATTCTGGAGGTTTTTAGGGTTAGGGTTGATCTGCCTTAATCTAAACCATTCATTTGATTGTAATTTGAGCCGTCCATTGGACTTGGTCAGCTATAAAAGGGGCATCCCCCCTCATTTGTACATCATTAGAGTAGAAATTAGATCAGAGCAAAGAATAGAGTATAGAGAGACAATTTAGAGTTACCATAGTTTGATAGCTTAGCATAGTTTGGAGGAGAAGTAAGGTTTTCCTTTGAAAACTTTTTAAGAGATTGTTGTGAAAACTATCATAATAAAAAGAAGCTTTCATTGATGGTGAATTTGTCTTTGTTATGAGCAGCTAGCAAGATTTCTTCATCCCTTCCATAGTTGGAAAACTCGGACTCGCCGCGGACTCGGCAGCCCAAAAATATGACTCGGACTCGGGACTCGGCACGGACTCGGGAAAAGACTCGGCTAGGACTCGGCAAAAATAAAAACCGTAGTTTTACAAAAAAACAAGAACAAATTAATGCATTTAGAGAACATAAGAGCCTAATTTGATTATCAAACACTCATAATTCAAATATTACATGTCATATGATCATCAAACACTCAATAATTGAAATTTAATCATTCATAGTCATCAAATACTCATAGTTTCAATGTATAACATCATAAGATTATAAATGTTTACATATAATCTTGGCTTCTTTCAACCCCAATTCAATTTGCAGACCTCTATTTCACAAACTTGAGTGTTAAAATGAAAGAAAAAGTTAAAAAAAACATGGGTTTTTAACCCCTTTTGACTCCCAGCTACACAGGAGAGTTCTGGGTTGGGACTCCCGAGTCCAACCTCAGGACTCTTTTCAACCCCTTTGGACTCCCAGCCACACAGGAGAGTCCTGAGTTGGGACTCCCGAGTCCAACCTCAGGACTCTCCGAGTCCTGAGGTGGGACTCCCGAGTCCCGACCCAGGACTCTCCTGGACTCGACTCCCGAGTCCGCGGCGAGTGGACTCGGCCAGGGTAGGGACTCCCGAGTCCGCGGCGAGTCGGCCGAGTCCGCAAACTATGATCCCTTCCACTTCAAGTAGCGTAGATTAGAGTAATTTTCATTTTCATGCAAGTAGATGTTAGCTATGGATTTGTGGCATTAGTCAAGGCAACTTCATTTTAATCGATACCACTAGCAGCTTGCTGATGGCAAGTTTTCCTTGTGTGGTCAACTAGAAAACATTACAAGCTTAACTTTGATTGTGATTCACGTGTTTGTATGTGTCGTCCTGATGGTACTTGCATGTTGAGTTGTAATCTAAATACCTTTTGCTGCTCCTTTGAAGATTGCATCGACTTTGTGTAGGCTATCCTGTTGTGACCTTTTCACACATCGCCCCATCACAGATGGGGACCCCCTAATTTTCGCTTCATTCAGGTCTTTTGGGTTTGGGTCTTCTGGTCTGTCTCTCTCTGGTCTGATCTTTTCTTTCTATCTAGTGTACTTACCATTTGACCTGGGTTTGATTTTAGCTAAGTCTGGAGTGTTTACTAGCAAATTAGGGTTTTACACCTTCAGACTACTTTGAGGTCAAATTGAATTGGTTAGTCAACTTCTGAGCTTAGCATTGCTGTTGGAATACTTCCGACAAGTTTCCCCTGAATTTCACTGAATTCTGCCAACTTTCTATTTTTAGTAAGTGCGAGTTTAGGGTTTGATTTTCTCAGGATTTTCACATTTTGGTAACTACATTACATTATGAACACCTTGAACTCATCCATGGAAAAATTTGAGCAAAAACGGATGACTTGCTATTTTTAGCAGTTCAGCTTCGGAGGCCGATTTTAGAGCTTGCACATTGAGTTTTCAAATGCATGTCCAGAGATCTTTTGTGGGTTTTTCGAAACCTTCGCACTGATGTGACATGCAAAGCAGGACGACGACATTCAATGCTCAGCCTTCAGAGGCCGATATTAGGGTTTGCATGCAGATTTTCTCAGCGCATGTCGGCATATTCTTTCTGGGTTTTCCAAGACCTTCGCAACGATGTAACATGAAAGCAAAATTGGTCACTTTTCAGAAACTTGCTATTTTTAGCCAGTGCTTGCATGTCAATGATTTTTCTGGGTTTTTCTGGGTTTTCCAAGATCTCTCGAGTAGTGTGACATGCAAAATCATCCAACAATCGATCGGTTACCTTTTTAGCCACTTTCTATTTTTAGCAGGTACCACTCTGGCAGCTGCCCAACACTTCAGAACCACGAACTGATCGACATGCAATGGAAACGAGGTCAAACATAGCTCATTTGAGGAACATGCAGGAAAATTAGGGTTTCGAGCTTCAAGACTAAAATGAGGAATCAGACATCAAAATGCCCAAAACTGAAGTATTCACCATGATCAATATCCTTCAGGGAATTTGCTGGCAAAATTTGAAGACAATCGGAGCACTTACTATTTTTAGTAAGGCGTTCCCGAGACGGGCTATAAATAGAAAGTTAATCTCAGGCGCCAACGCAGATAGGCAAGTCAATCACAGGATGAATTAAAATTTCTCAAGTCAGAACAACGAGGCACTCAGAGATGTGAAGAAACGGGTTAAATTTCATAAGGAGATTGTTGATGTGTTTTTCGTGACCGCACCAATGCAAAATAAAGTCGCCAACCACTACCCTATTCTCTCTTGATCAAAGTATCCAGCAAGCTAAGATTGCGAGAGAGTTCGTGCATTCAACTCCAAGGTTCTTTCAATGCGAATAGTCTCAGTTGGCTCGATGTGATTTGCTGGTAATTCAAGGGGACTTACGGAATTGTTCAATGGCGAAGAAAGGAATTCAAATGCTCGGAAGATTTGTCTATGAAGCGCGGGTTTCCTATTCTAACAAAAAGTACTGAATTGAAATGGCATAAGGATTGGAGAGTCTAAATCTATTCTAAATGTGGGATATGGAGCTCAACTTCAGCAAACTCTCAACCAAACTTTGCTTTGCCTCACCTCGGACAGCTTCCACGGAGTCGGTGCAATCTTCAAGGGGAGATGACTAAAGATGTTCAAACCACCATTTGATATGAAGATACCATCACAACGACGCATACCACCATTCAAATTGTGATTGAAGTTAGGCCCAAACATTTCTAGTTGACCACACAAGGCGCATTCACCATCAGCAAATAAACTAGTGGTATGGATAGACGAAGTTGCTTAGATCAAACACCACATTTTACAGCTAACATCTACTTGCATGGAATGAAAATTATACTACTTTGAAGTATTTTACGCTACCATTTGAATCGGAAGGACGAAGAAACCTTGCTAGCTACTCACAACAAAGACGAAATTCACCATCAATGAAAAACTCTTTTATTGAGAGAGTGTTCACAACAATTTCTTACAAAGTTTTCAAAGGGAAAACTTTCCCTCTTCTTCAACTACACTATCAATCTATACTAAGCTACTTCTAAGTTGTCCCTCTACTCTCTACTGTCTAACTTCTACTTCTATATCTAATGAGATACAAATGAGGGGGACTCCCCCTTTTATAGCTGGCCAAGCCCAACGAACGGCTCAGATTACAATCGGCTGGATGGCCCAGATCGTGCCACCTCAGCCCCAAACAAGATTCGCCCTAAAAACCGCCACAAAGGAGAGTGGGGTAATAAATGAGCCATTAATGGCCACCATCTTCTAGAAGATTCTCGTTTGTAGACGCGTTCACACTGTTTTGTTGTTTGCATTCAGCCAATTCTGTTGATCGCTTGGAGGAGGGTAAAAGAGTCTCTAAGATTACCTCCTCAGATAATAAAATTTGGTAGAATCTGGAGTTCAACTGCTCTTGATCTTCTTCTTGACATTGTTCTTCAACCTTGCTCGAACTTCCACTCTTTTCTCTGTCTTGAATTTTGAAAACGCTCCTTCTTTGTCAACGCTCCTTCTTTGTCAATAAGTCTCAACACTGAGCCATTTTCTTCCAACTTTTCTTTTTTCATGATCTATCATCTTGGACTATTTGCTTCATCACTTCAAGTCATCATCGCCTGGTCTCGACGTTCCTCCTGCAAATCAAGCAAGGAGAAGAGTATTAGAACACTTCATCATATAAACTTAACTTGCTTACCAAGATTTTCAAGTATTGATCTCCAAGGGTTCATCGTTTTTCTAGCCAGCTTCGTGTTCAAATTCTTCATGCCTTAGCCAACCCATCCTGCATTTTGCTTGGGCGTACTTCACTCTGATATTTCATCCAACTCAAACTCGAGAAAAATCCTTTCATCAGGAATTTGATCAAAAAATATCTAGGTGATCATTTTCAAATTCATCGTTTAGAGGATTTTACCTTGAAAACACATTTTCTTCACTTTGCCTTAGAAAATTTTAAAACTTCCCTTAGGAAAACTCATCAATCCTGGTGTCCATCAAAAATATTCACGTCGGAATTCCTGGCAAGCTGTGGAAGACTTTGAAATCCATTCCTTGTTGACAATCTTCAATACCCAGAAGAAAATTTTCTTCCGAACGCGTCGAATTCATGGGTGCACAACGAACGGGTTCATTTAATTTTTTGGAATTTCAACCTTAGGAAAATATTCTCTCATCAAATTTATTTCATTTCTTCATCCCTGTGAGTATCCTGTTGCTCTGACTTGAAAATTTTCTTCCATCTCATGAAGCCGGTACATTCTGTCATATCCACAGCCAACTTCATTCGTTCTTGAGAGAATTTCATTACTACTCCAAGCTAGACATATTTTTCCTAAGGTGATATTTAAATATCAATACTTAGGAAGATAAATTTTACCACTTCATCACTCAAGCCTAGGCGCATTTGATAGGAGGTATTTTAAATTTCAAAATTTTCCAACTCCTTGAAATATTCCTCACATAACTTCTAGGCGCCTATAGAGGAGTCCACTTTAAATTTCCCACACTTAGAAATATTTCCAAGGTCAAAGTGTTCAAGGCATTTAACTTCAAACTCTTATTGTTCCTTAGGGTGCAAATAACCCTTTGTGCTTTCATTTTTAAGCACTTACTTCTCACTTCAAGGGCACATATGGGACCTCCTACTTTCATTTTTTAGACTTGGAATCTTCTTCTAGTTGACATTCCCATGAAGGGCACATTTAAGGGTGGGGACTTAAAATTTAGGATACTTAAAAATTTTCCCAAGCTCTTCATGCTAAGCAAGGCACATTTCACCCTATAAGCTTTCACTTTTCATGCCTTAGAACATTTTAGGCTCATCTTGTCTTCATGGGCGCAAATGACCCCTTGTTTCAATTTGTAGCTCTTAGAAATTTTGCCAACCTTTTCCTACAAGCTAGGGCGCATATCACCCCTTCTACTTTCATGTTTTTTATACTTAGAAAAATTTCCATGTGCTTCATCCAAAGTAAGGCACATTTGAGGGCCTCTACTCCAAATTGCCACGCCTTAGAGGATTTTCAAGGCTTCTTCAAGTCAAGGGCGCAAATAAGGTGTTGAGCTTCAAGTTTGAAGTACTTAGCAAAGTTTCTCATCCATCTCCAAGTGAAGGCGCATTTAGGGGCTTCAGCTTCAAGCTTCTAACACTCAGAAGATTTTCACCCTCATTCTTTCCTCAAGGGTGCATTTTCATGCGTGAGCATCCATTTTATCAACACTTAGAAAATTTTCAAATATTCTTCTCCTTCTTAAGGCACATTTAGGGGGGTCCACTTCTAGTTTCCATGCCTTAGAGATTTTTAACTTACCTTCTTCAGCTTGGTGGGCGCATTTTGAAGGGTGTGCTTTCACTTCTTATACCTAGAAAATTTCAAGGGTCCACTCATGAGTCAAGGCGCAAATGAGGTAGGGAGCTTCAAGTTTGTGTGCCTTAGAAAAATTTTCATCATCTTCTTCAAGGTAGGGTGCATTTTGGACCCCTTACTTCCATTTTCGAAACTTAGAACAATTTCAAGTCTCCTCTTCTCTTTCCAAGCGCATATGGAGGGTGGAGCTTTTCATTTTGAGGCGCAAATGGCATGTCAAGCTTTCAACTTTGTCAACTCTAAGCTCAGGGGCGCAAATAGCATGGGGAGCATCAAGTTTCGACACTTAGTAAAATTTCCAAGCTCCTCTTCAAAGAGGGGCGCATTTGACCCATGGAGCTTTTAATTTTTGCAACTTAGAGAATTTTCAAGTCTTGAACTTCAAGGGCGCAAAATCTACCTTGAGCATCCAATTTTAATACTTGGTAAAATTTCACCAATTTATTTTCTCAAGTCAGGGCGCATTTGCCATGGGGAGCATCAAATTTTCCATACTTAGAAGATTTTGAGCCATTTTCAAAGTGAGGCGCATTTCCCTAGGCAAGCTTCCATTTTTATATGCCTTAGCAAAGTTTTCATTCATCTTCAACTTTTAAAGGTGGATTTTGATGCTGGACTTGAAAATTTATCAGTTTTAGCCAATTTCATACCTCTTTGCCAGATTTAGGGTGATTTTCTCCTGTTAACCCTAATTTGCCCTGAGTTTCTATTTTTAGAAAGTTCCTCGAATTTTGTGCTCTGAATTGACTTTTGACTCCAGAAAGCTTGATTTTCACCCTGTTCTGAATTACCACTGATTCGTGTTGTTGGGACCTGATGCCTGTCTGCACCTGCTATTTTTAGCAACCTGCTAAAAATAATAATTGTTCATAAAGTCTACAAATTTCATGTACTAAATGCTTGAAGTGTGGTGATCATAGCTGGATGCTACTTTTGCACGACTGTCCTGTTCCGCCCTTGATTTTAGGAAACCCTAATTTCTCTGCCCATGCTTGCTAAAAATAGCAAGTGTCTGATTCTCCATTCTCTGCAACTCTGTTTGTCTTGAAATTCGCGCCAAGGGGTCCTCATCACTTGTTTGATCCATTCATACTGAGACTTGATGTTGACCTGCTATTTATAACCGCTTCGGAGTGACTTACTATTTATAGTAAGTGCTTGTTTCTGAGGCTTCCTTAGCTCCGTTTGAGTTGAAATTTGAACAGCGTGCTCCTTGTTAGTAAACTTGCCTGCTTGCACTGGCGCTTGAGATTGACTTTCTATTTATAGCCCATGTTGAGAACACCTTACTAAAAATAGTAAGTGCTCCAATTGCCTTCAAATTTTGCCAGCAGACCCCTCAGAAGATGCTGATCGTGGTGGATACTTCAGTTTTGGACATTTTGACGTCTGATTCCTCATTTTTAGTCCTCAAATTCGAAACCCTAATTTTTCTACATGTTCCTCAAATGAGCTCTGTTTGACCTCGTTTCAGTTGCATGATGATTAGTTCGTGGTTCTGAAGTGTCGGGCAGCTGCTAGAGTGGTACCTGCTAAAAATAGAAAGTGGTTGAAAAAGTGGCCAACCGGTCATCAAATGATTTTGCATGTCACATTGCCCGATAGATCTTGAAAAACCCAGAAAAATCATCAACATGCAAGTACTGGCTAAAAATAGTAAGTTTCTGAAAAGTGACCAGTCCCACTTGCATGTTACATCGTTGCGAAGGTCTTGGAAAACCCAGAAGGAATATGCTGACATGCGCTGAGAAAATTTGCATGCAAACCCTAATATTGGCTTCTGAAGGTTGTTATCTCACTTTGCATGTTATACCATCGCGAAGGTCTTTGAAAACCCAAAAGGAATATGCAGACATGCATTGACAAACTCTGCATCTAGGCCCTGGAATTGGCTCCGGAAGCTGAACTACTAAAAATAGTAAGTTGTCTGTTTCAGCTCAAATTTAACCTGTGAGTAGCTTGATGTGCTCTGGACGCAGCGTGACTGTTGGAATTTCAAAAATGCTGCAAGATTGCCTGTAATTGCACACTTACTAAAAATAGTAAGTAGTCAGAATACGATGAAAATTTGTTGAGAACCTGCTGGAAGCATACTGACAACAACGTTAAGCTCTGTTTTCAATTTATTCACTTCGTTCAACCTCGGACTGACCAAAAGGATGAAAACCCTAATTTTTAGACTTGGCCAAAATTCATGTTTAAGCTTAATGACAGACGCATTCTGAAAAGACAGAAAGTAGAAAAGAGAGACAACAACAAATCAACCGAAAAGCAAAGCCAAAATTAGGGGGGGTCCCCATTTGCAATGAGGCAATGTGTGAAAAAGGTCACAACAGAGATATTTTTCTAAGGTTCAAAATTTTAAAATTTAAATGAACCCGTTCGTTGTGTACCCATAAATTCGACAAATTCTGGAGAAAATTTTCTTCTGGGTACTGATGATCTTCGATGAGAAATGGATTTCTATGACTTCTGCACTTCGCCAACACCTTTCAGACGAAGAATTTAATTGGTGCTCGAATTGTAAAATTTTCCTAAAGGAAAATTTTAAATTTTCTAAGGCAAAGTGAATAAAATGTGTTTTCAAGATGAATTTTTTCCAGACGACAAATTTGAGGTGAATTGCCTAGATGATTTTGATTGAGTTCTTCACGGATGAATTTTCCAGAGCGTCGGAGGTGATTAAAATTTAAAATTTGCAAGACAGAACTTCGGCTGGTAAATGGAAATTGATTAAAAAATGAATTTAGATTTTAAAAAAATTTCAAAAGAGAATTCAAATGCTCCAGTCAAAGTTGAACTTCTAGAAGATCAAAGATTCCTGACGTCGAAAGACAAGTGTCAAAATTTCCAGAGGAGGGAAATTCGAATGGAGTAGTGGAGATTTAATACACTGGCTAAACTTAGCCTTCTTCTAGAATTCGAATTCCCTATATGAGCTGAAGATTATTCACTTCTTTTCCACAGCTGAAGAAGTTCGAGTTTGCTCTGAGTCTAGTGTTGCAGAGGCTGAAGTTCGAAATTTGTTGAAGGAAGTTGCTGAAGCTGAAGTGTGAATGTGCAAGTGGAAGATTCAATTTGCTGAGTTGAGTGTGAAGATTGAAATTTGTTGTGGTTGTAACTATTGAAGAAGTTCGAATTTGCTTGAAGAAAGTTTGTAGCTGAAAATTATTGAAGAAATTTCAACTTGAAGAAAGAAGAGAATCATTGTGTGCTGAGGCTCAAATTAATTTGCATTGTGGCTGCAACTTTTGAAGTTTATATTGCTGAAGTTGAAGGTTGCAAAGGACTGCGAACATGCTAAATCTGATTTGAAGTGAAGTAGTGCGAATTTACAAAGTTGAAGTTGCTGAAAGTGAAGTTGCTGAAGCTTGCTTAGAATTTGTTTCTAAGTGATTGATAATTCGAAATCTGTTGAAGGAGAAGTTGAGGTTTGCAAATGAACATGGTGTTGCAACTTCTCAAATTTTGAAGTTGATTGGCAGCCCTGCAAGATGTTTTATTTATTTTTCGAAGTTAATTTGCTGATGGATGTTTATTGTTTTGCAGATGGCTAAGGTTAGAACAACTGGCAAGGACAACAATGGTGCATCCAGGCAGGTTATTATCAAGAAGCTGAGCAAGCCATTTATGCCGGAGTCAAAGTTCACTTCGAAGTTGGGCAAGCTGATTGATACCAATTTGGGCTCTTTCAACTTGGAGACTTTCAAGAATAAAATAATGGGAATTGGTAATCATCAACCTTCGACCACTTCCCACAACATTGTTCGAAGTGGATTATATGCAACTGCTGGTTTCCCACCACCTATTCAGTGTTTGAAGCTGATGATGGAGTGCGCCAACTGCTATGAGAAGGATCACAGATCAATTATGTCACCAGATGGTCAAGTGTTTTCCAACCTTACTCCTGATGCTATCAGCAAAGCTTTTGGAATTCAAGTGCACAAGAAGATGATTTACAAATCGAGGGAGTGAGCTGAGTGAATGTATGCTTCTGCATTCGAGAGATGTATAGAGACGATCAATACTCGCTAGATGAGCAACCCCAAGCCCTCTCATACGAAGCTGCCAAGGCAAATTATAGCAAATGACTTGAAGCAGGAGTACTGTGATCTTATCATGATGCTGAGTAGAGTTGGAGGTTGCCCTTAAGCATTCATTTTTGAGTCGTGGATGTTCTATTACATCAACCTCGTGCTGGACGGGAAGGAGCACATTGACTGGGCTGCAATGATCAGTGACAATTTGCACGAGCAGCTCCTGAGCTTGAGAAGAACAAAGACCTTTAACATGGGCTCTTACATCCTTTACATGCTGGCCCGTATGACGAAGTACAGAGGAATCTCATATAAGGAGTCTGTTGGTTGTGGTTCCCACCAATTCAAAATTCATGAGGCCTGTCTGCAGTTGCATTTGACAAGCACCACTCATTACAAGCGTGTCAACGACACTTTTACCATGCACATCACGAGGTCACTTCAGGAGCGGATGCATCACAGGATCTCAAGGGAAGCCCAAGAATTGATTGAGAGGTATGGATGCTGGTTTATACAGTTTCCAAAGTTTTCTTACATCAGGCTGCAAGGATTTTCTTCATATCCATACAAGCTGCCTAAGTACCCAACTAATAGAATATTGATGTTAGAAATATCGAGGCAACTTCTTGCCTACGATAAGATTCAGAAGAAAAAGAAGAAGGGTGGTGTTGACTTTCCAATTGTCATGGGAAATTTGGATGAGGTGTGTCCTTCATTATAGGCAGCTAGAGAAGCTGAGAGTGAGCTTCAGTTTTATCACTTTTCCTATCACACCAGCCGTCAGCACTATGATCCACATAACAATATCAGATGGGTACTCTCAGAAGAATTTAAGCATAAGGCAAATATTGAGGATTATTGGGCTGGTGCATCAGATGAGGCTGAAATCAGGAAGTGGGTGTTCTCTAGGTTGCCATTGAGTATGATTAGGGAGTGTGAAGTAATTCCAGTACCAAACCAGGTGAGCGTGGACATGAATGTTCTCCATCTAGATTATGAGGCAGTGAGAGATACCCCACTTCCACTCACGGATTGGTCAGAGCCAGAGATCACCGATTTGGACACACTTTCGATCCCTATAATGACATTTACCAGGGCATGGGTTGACAGGCATGTGAGTAGATTGAAAAGTATGTCGATTGCATTGACTTACAATTCGATGGGAGATCACAGGACACCCACTACCAACAAGAAGAAACAAATTACTCGAGGTCCAGAATCTCAAAGGAAGGAGCTAGTTCGACAGGAGCTTGTTCAGCCAGAGCCTTCGAGAGTTGAGTCACCCAGGCCATTGGAGACACGTTCTCCAAGTGCACAGGAGGTTTCCCTTTTTGCTGATCAAAGAAATGCATTGAATCATGTGCAAGTGGTACACGAAGAAAATCGGCCACCACAGAGAGAGTCAGTTGGCTGGAGTGTCAACGCACCTACTAGAGATGATCAGCAGATTGACAAGGGGACTGCTACTGACACTTAGCTTCAGTGTGAGTTGGAGACGGCTTTAGAGGATGATGATATAGTGTCAGGAGATACTCATCCACTTGAGGCCGATGAGCCTCGCCAGAATGATATTGAAGTTGAACAAGTCCATGAAGTAGAGGCACGAAAGCAACAACCATTTGTCATACAGCATGATGTACCTAATTGGCTTAGGGATAGAATGAGAAGGAGCCCTAGTGAACAGATTGATCCAGCAATTGAGATGGAAGAGTTTCTAAACAGAATCAATGCGCCTCCACAAAAGAAGAGAGCACGAAATTTTTCAAAGATATCCACTGATGAGGATGTTTCCCGCACCCTTCACATGGCAGTGCCACAAGTTGATTGTAATCGAAACGAAGTAATACCAGAGAACTACGTGGTCACAACTTTGGAGTTAGGACGCCCCACAGGTGCACAGATGTAAAGTGCCTTGCCAAATCTGATCCAAAAACACTGATTTTCTGCCTTTGGAATTTTGACAAACACTTTGTATGCAATCTTCAATTTGCTGGTAATTGATTTCAGATTGCTTTGTCTTTGATTTTATGGATGCAAATGTTGTTCAAATGCTTGGAAATAACTTCTAAGATATATATTCAAAGTTCTAAAATGAAGATGCAACTCTTTTTGTGTTTTCAAGTGCATATGAATGAATTTCTAAATGCAAATGCACACCTACAGCCAAGAGGCATTTTCACAAACACTTGGCATACATACTAATTGAGAGAAATGTAATTACATAGAAGAAACATTTTTACAAACACCTCTCATGTAATTTCCCTAATGCCAATAACCATCTACAGCACTATGACATTTTTACAAACATTTAGTATGCAAACTAACATAAGGGAATGAAAGCTACAGCCAGAGGCAATTTGTCAAACATTTGTCATACAACCTTATAACTCCTTCATTAAGTGCAAATCCAAATACAAGGCTGTTATACAATGTTGATATGATGATTGCAACTACTCAAAATGCAATGCCAAGACTCTTGGCTTACAATGGAATGAATAATGCTATTACAAATATGATATAGAATATGCACCTACAACTGCAGGAAGGCAGCGACTAAAATAATCTAATATGACAATGCAAAGCATGCAAATACATAAAGGAACTTGGTAATAATATGCTGAAGGAAATCGATGATGAAATGGCAACTTGGTATTTTCAAAACAATCTTCAATGATGCACAATCTTCACCTACAGCAGCCGCCCCTATTCTTGCCTAGCAACTCTTTAGAAAAATAAATATAGCCTCTAAGCTCCTCGAATTTGTTATGACAATGATTGCCAACACCAAAGGAAGCAATCCCTCAAGTGCCCACAAAATTATATCTCCTTATTGAAGAGCAACGAATGAAAATGTAATTTCTCTCATGGCTGATCTGCAGACTGAAACAAAATTATAGACCTCAAAATATCTCATAAATCTCTCCAAAAATGACCTCCAATGATTGCAATAAGTCCAATGAGAAAGACTGAAGTATCTTCCTCCACTATCCAACTAGGGTTGGTGTTGCACAACCGAAATTGGCACTTAACCAGCTAGGTTTGGTCTTTCACAAACGAAGACTGGAAAACAATAAGCTAAGCATTCAGCTTCAGCAGTGTAGTAGAAAGGTGTATTCAACTCAAGATGTCCAAATGCATAGCCCAAGCCTCTTTTTATACTTTTTCAACCTCATCACCAAGAGACTTCTAGAAGATTCCAGAAATATTCCTTAAGTGACTTTATTATTTTATTATTTTATTATTAAGTCACTTAAGTCACTTTTTATTATTAAATTAATTAAATAATAAGTCATCCCTTTTGATATTTTATTTTATGGGAATAACTTAATAAATAATTAATTTAATAACATCTCTTGATTTAATTAAATCATCAATTAAGCTATCCTCATAAATTATTAATAATTTGGACAATTTAATTAAATAATTTAATTAAATCACCATACCTCCAATTCGGGGACATGACAACAGATTGTCGAAGAATGTGATAATTCCTATCAAGCACTCAAGGACAGGTTGTTTAAGAAAGAAGGGAAGTATAAAAAATTGAAAAGAGAGCATAAGGCTTTGATAGGCTATATGCAGCAGTTGTCTCGACCTTGTGGGCAAGTGATTCCAGCAATAGAGCTTCCAGCGGAGATATCTAGGGAGTCAGTTAGGGGCTTGTTGGAGTTGGGGAAGATGGCACAGTAGACGGATAAGTGGGTTACAAGAGTTCGTGCTGAGACAAAAAAGTTCATGGAAGACCTTGCTCATTCCTTCCAGCAGGCTTCCTATTGACGTGGTTTTTGCGACCGCACCAACACAGAATAAAGTTTCCCAACGGATACCCTATCCTCTCTTGAACAAAGTATTCAGCATGCTAAGATTGCGAGTAAGATCATGCTTTCAACTCCAAGGTTCTGATAATGCAATAGAGTACCCTCAGTTGGCTTGATGTGATTTTGTTGCTTTCTTATGAGGGAACTTACACAATTATTCAGGATACTTGCAATAAACAACAGATATATGCTTTGAAAGGGATTTTGTGCGAATGATTTAGCCTTGAAGTACGAGCTTTCTAAAGCTAACCAAAAGTATGCGGAATCTAACCTAAATGCAAGGGATGTTATGCTTAATTTCAATGAACTTCAAACAAACATTGTCTAGCCTCCTATTGGACAGCTTCGACAAAGTTAGTGCAATCTTCAAAGGAGAAAAAGGATGTTCAAATCACGATTCAATAATGCAAGTACCATCACAACGATGCATAGCTACACATGAATCTTAATCGAAGTTAAGTATAAAGTATTCCAGTTGACCACGCAGGACAAGCTTACCATCAGTAAGATTGTTAGTGGTATGGACTAAAGAAGTTCACTTACATCAAACGTAAACACCCATAACTAACTATTAGCATGAAAATTAAGTCCTACTTGAAGTCAAAGGAAGAAGAAACCTCACAAACTACTCACAACAAAAGTTGAATTCACCATCAATGAAATGCTTTTATTATGATTAGCCTTCGTGACAATCTCTTACAAAATTCTCAAAGGGAGAATTCCCCTTTTTCTTCAAACAATGCAATGAAAACTACTCTAACTCCAAAACGTCTACTCTCTATTCTGCTCTGATATCCACTAACTGCTAATTACATCTAATGGGATTACAAATGAGGGGGACTCCCCCTTATATAGCTGGCCAACTTCAACGGATGGTCCAGATTGAATTACAATGGAGGGCTCAGATCGAGCCACCTCAGCCCTAGACAAGATTAAGATTTTCCCTAAAAACCGCCAGAAGGTGGAGTGGTGTCATTAATGAACCCAAAAATAGCAGATTCCTCCTTGACCACTATGGGCAATTAATGCCCACTATCCCTCCAGAAGATTCTCGTCCATGACTCTGTTTCCATTGTTCTTCTCTCTAACTGGATAAGCTACGAACTAAGCCAGCACTGCATCAACTTCCTCCTCTGAAATTGCTGGAGTAAGGTTGAGCTGATACTCAAGAATAGCCACCATTTGCTCCTGCCTGTTGTGACCTTTTTCACACATCGCCCCATTGCAAATGGGGACCCCCTAATTTTGGCTTTGCTTTTCGGTCATTTTGTTGTTGTCTCTCTTTTCTACTGTCTATCTTTCGGGACATGCCCACTAGTGAGTTTACACATGAAATTGGCCAGGTTTGAAAATTAGGGTTTCCATCTTTTATGGTCAATTTGAAGTCAAATGGAGTGAATAAATTGAAAATTGAGACTAACGTTGTTGTCAGTGTGCTTCAGCAGGCTCTTAGCTAAATTTCATCAGATTCCGGGTACTTACTATTTTTAGTAAGTGTGCAATTCAGGGCATTCCGTCAGAATTTTTGAAGTTTTAACAGTCACACTGCATTCAGAGCACATCGAGCTGCTCACTGGAAAAATTTGAGCTGAAACAAACAACTTTCTATTTTTAGCAGTTCAGCTTCCGGAGCCAATTTCAGGGCCTAGATGCAGAGTTTGTCAACACATGTTTGCATTTTCCTTCTGGGTTTTCAGAGAGCTTCGCGATGGTGTGACATGCAAAGCGAGATAACCACTTTTAGAGTTCAGCCTTCTGAGGCTATTTTTAGGGTTTGCATGTCAGGGTTTCTTTTGCATGTTGGATGATTCTTTACGGGTTTTTCGAAAGCTACGCAGTGATGTGACATGCAAAAGGAGATAACCACTCAGTAAGGAACTTACTATTTTTAGCAGGTGCATCCCGACAGCTGCCTCCCAACACTTCAGAATCACAAGCTGATCGCAATGCAGCAAAAACGAGAACAAACAGAGACCATTTGATACGCATGCAAGGTGAATTAGGGTTTCCAACTTCGGGACCTAAAAAGAGGCGTAAAAAGTCAGAATTTTCAAAAACTGATGTATACCACCGCGATCAACATCTCTCAGGCTATCTGCTGGTAAAATTTGAAGGCAAACAAAGCACTTACTATTTATAGTAAGTCATTTTGGAAACTGGCTAAAAATAGAAAGTCAGCTGCATGCGCTAGTGTCAATAGGCAGGTCACGTGGTGAGGAGCACACCTTTCGAATTTCAAGTCAAACGGAGTTGTGAAAGTCTCAGAAGCAAGCAGTTACTATAAATAGTAAGCCACCTTTAGAAACATGCCAAAAATAGCAGGTCAACGTGAAGCATCAGTATGAATAGGTCAAGCAGCTGATAAAGATCCCATGGCGCGAATTTCAAGTTGAACGAAGTTGCAGAAGATGAAAAATCAGACACTTACTATTTTTAGTAGGTTGGCACAGAGGAATTAGGGTTTCCTAAAATCAAGGACAGAACAGGACAATCGCGCAGAAGCAGCATCCAGCTATGATCACCACACTTCAGGCAATCGGTACATGAAATTTGAAGACTTTCTGAGCAATTTCTATTTTTAGCAGGTTCCTAAAAATAGCAAGTGCAGACAGGCATCAGGCATCAACAGCACGAATCAATTGAAATTCAGAACAGAGCGAAAATCAGGCTTTCTGGAGTCAAAATTCAGTTGAAGGCGCGAAATTCAAGGAACTTTCTAAAAATGGAATGTCAAGGCAAATTAGGGTTAGCATGATTGAGTTGCCCTAAATCAGGCAAAGAGCACAAAATTCACTGAAATTGATAAATTTTCAAGTCCAGCCAGTGAAGAACGCCTTTAAAAGCTGAAGGTTGGTAGAAATTCTCTAAGCACTTGAAATTTGAAGTTCACAGGTCAAAATTCACCTTGAAGCTGAAGACAGAGGAAAATTCTACTAAGGCATTGAAAAATGGAAGCTTGCCTAGGGAAATGCGCCCAAGCTTGAGAAGACAAAGAGGTGGCCTTGAAATTTGTTTAAGATTGCTAAATTGAAGGTACAAGGGGTCAAATGCGCCCTGGCTAGTGGAGGGGTTGAAAAACTCTCTAAGTATGGAAAATTGGAAGCTCCCGCATCAAAATGCACCCTTGAGCTTAGAGTTGATAAAACTAAAAGCTCAACACGCTATTTGCGCCCCCAAGTAAAAGACCACCCTCTTGTATTCGCCTATAAAGGATAAGAGTGGGAATTTGATGTTCAGGGTATGATATGCGCCTAACTTTGAAGAAGACTCCAAAAAAATTCTAAGTCTTGCAAATTTGAAGCTCCCTATCACATAGGCGCCCTTGCAAGCTTGAAGAGGGAAAAATAATCTAAGTGTTATAAACTAAAAGCTGACCCTAGTAAATGCACCTAAGTTAGGAGGATATGGAAAAGTTTCCAAGGAAAACATATTTGAAGCCCACCCTCCAAAATGCGCTCAAGAGGTTGAAGATTGATAAAGAAATTTTCTAAGTGTTAAAATTGGAAGCTCAGGGTATAATTTGCGCTTGGCTGGGAAAAGGTTGAAAATATATTCTAAGTCTTTTAAATATGAAAGTCAACCTCCTATATGCGCCTAGACTTGCCTGTGGGGCCTCGAAGAATAACAAGTGCCGACACTTGATGTAGAAGACCTCATTTGCAGCCTTGGAAGAGAAGACCCCTTGAAAAATTTTCCAAGTGCATGAAATTCAAAGCTCAAACCACCTTTTGCGCCTTGACTTTGGAAGGAGGCTAAAATTTCTAAGTGAAGAGTCTAAAATGCACCTTAAGCACAAGGAAATAAACTTCGAAGAATTTTCTAAGTATGAAACCTAGAGAGGATCATGTCATTTGCGCCTAAAAGCCCATAGCCTTATTTGCGCCCTAGCTTGAAGTAGTGGAGTGTGGGAATATTTCTAAGGCACGTGAATTTGTAATGGCCACCTTAAATGCACCCTTGAAGTGGAAGAGTAATTTTGAAAACATTCTAAGTGGGAATTGAAACCTCAAGACCCTAAATGCACCCTTCATGGAAATATCAACTAGAAAAATTCTAAGTTTTCAAACTGAAAGTAGGCCCCTCCAAATGTGCCTAGAAGAGGGAGAAGACTTGAAGAATATTCAAAGGCATTAAACAGCAGGTGAAGACCAGACATCAAGGCGTTGAATCCATGCAAAAGAGGAAAAAGACAAAAGGTATCCATGCAAGGAAGAAAAAGACAAAGTACGCCCAATTTAAGACAAGAATACATGCTTACATGATGACAAAATACAAGGCGTCTAAAGTGGGAAGTGGGTCCCTTTTCTGCAAGCTGTAGAATATTTCAAGTGTTTAAAATTTAAAGCTTGACCCCTTGTTGGCGCCCAAGGTGAGCTTTTTTTGGGAGAGAATCTAGGCATGGGAATTTGAAGTTAAATGCCTCATATGCGCCTTGAATATGTGAGGGTGATTTTATTTTGACATTAGAAATGTTTCTAAGTGGGGGAAATTTAAAGGTGGACTCCTCTATAGGTGCCTAGAAGTTAAAAATACATGAGTGTTTGGATTTGAAGCTGGACCCACTTTATGCGCCTAAGGAGTAGTGGACTTGAAGCATATTCAAGGTGTTGAAATTGCAAGTTCCCTTGGCAAAGTGTGCCCAAGGATGTTGGAAGAGGAATGTATGCCCATGCAAGTTGATGAAATATTATTTTCTCCTAAGTATTGATATTTAAATATCACCTTAGGGAAATAAGCCCAACTTGAAGAAATATTAAAATGTGCTATGGCATGAGTAAAATTGGCTGTGGATACGTCGAGAAGATGCTAGCTTCGCAGGAATAATTAAAAAAATTTCAAGTCAGATACGAAATACGCTCAAGGGTGAAGAAAGAAATAAATTTGATGAAAAATCATTTTTCTAAGGTTCAAAATTCAAAAAAATTAAATGAACCCATTCGTTGTATACCCATGAATTTGATGCGTTCTGAAGAAAATTTTCTTCTGGGTATTTAAGATCTTCGACAAGGAGAGGGTTTTCAAGTCTTCCATAGTTTGTTGAGGCCTTCAGGGTGAATATTTTTTATGGGCACCGTGTTGATGAATTTCTTAAGGGAAATTTGAAAATTTTTCTAAGGCAAGGAATAAATGATGTTGTTGAAGATAAAATGCCTTGGCAGATGAATTTGAAGGTGATTGCCTAGATGATTTTTGACCAAATTCTTGATGAAAGGATTTTTCTCGAGCCTGAGTTAGATGAAATGTCAGAGTGAATTGCACCAAGTAGAATGCAAGATGGGTTGGAAATTTGGCTAAGGCATGAAGAATTTGAACGCGAAGTTGGCTAAGGAAAAATGATGGGCCCTTGAAGATCAAAGCGTGAAAATCAGGTAAGTAAGTTGAGTTTATATTATGAAGTGTTCTAATACTCTTCTCCTTGCTTGTTTTGTAGGATGAACGTGGAGGCCAGAGCACGATGACTTGAAGCGGTGAAGCACGATGATATTGCAACCTTCAGAGGAAGACAAAGTTATGAGTTTCTCATGAAGGAAGAAAGTTGCGAAAAATGGCCAAGTGTTGAGACTTAGCGACAAAGAAGGAGCATTTTCAAAACTCAAGATGGAGAAAAAAGTGGAAGTTCGAGCAAGGTCGAAGAACAACGTCAAGAAGAAGATCAAGAGTAGTTGAACTCCAAATACTACAAAATTTTTATTATCTGAGGAAGCAATCTTGGAGACTCTTTTACCCTCCTCCAAGTGATCAACAGAATTGGCTAAACGCGAACAACAGAGCAGTGTGAACGCGTTTCGAGGCTGGAATCTTCTAGAAGGTGGTGGCCATTAATTGCTCATTTATTGCCCCATTCTCCATTATGGTGGTTTTTAGGGCAAATCTTGTTTAGGGCTGAGGTGGCACGATCCTGGCCATCCAGCTAATTGTAATCTGAGCCATCCATTGGACTTGGCCAACTATAAAAGGGGGAGTCCCCCTCATTTGTATCTCAGTAGACAGTAGAGAAGATTAGAGTAGAATTAGAGTAGAGGGACAACTTAGAAATAGCTTAGTATAGATTGATAGTGTAGTTTGAAGAAGGGGGAAAGTTTTCCCTTTGAAAACTTTGTAAGAAATTGTTGTGAACACTCTCTCAATAAAAGAGTTTTTCATTGATGGTGAATTTCGTCTTTATTGCGAGTAGCTAGCAAGGTTTCTTCGTCCTTCCGATTCAAATGGTAGCATAAAATAGTTCTAAGTAGAATAAGTTTCATTTCATGCAAGCAGTAGATAAGAATTGTGGAATGTGGTCTTCAATTTGAGCAAAACTTTGTCTATCCATACCACTAACACGTTTGCTGATGGTGAATGTGCCTTGTGTGGTCAACTGGAAACATTGTGGGCCTAACTTCAATCACAGTTTGAATGATGGTATGCGTCATTGTGATGGTATCTTCATGTCAAGTGGTGGTTTGAACATCTTTAGTTATCTCCCTTAAAGATTGCACCAGTTCTGTGGAAGTTGTCCAAAGCGAGGCAAAGCAGAGCCTGGTTGAAGCTTGTGAAAATTGATGGTCATGTCCCACACCTTAGAATAGATTTAGACTCTCCAAGCCCTACACCATTTCAATTTAGTACTTTCTAATTAAAATAGGAAACCCGCGCTTCATAGACAAATCTTTTGGGCATTTGAATTCCTTTCTCCATTGCTGAACAATTTCGTAAGTCCCCTTGAAATACCAGCAAATCACATCGAGCCAACTAAGCCTATTCGCACTGAAAGAACCTTGGAGTTGAACGCATGAACTTTCTTGCAATCTTAGCATGCGGAATACTTTGATCAAGAGAGAATAGGGTAGCCATTGGCGACTTTATTTTGTGTTGGTGTGGTCACGAAAAACACATCAACACTACCGATCACAAGACTCTCCCCAAGTCTCAATAGACTCCTGCATGCTCTGAATGATAGCTGAAAATGTAGAAATGTTCTCAAAGTCAAGTTAAGAAAACATCCTCATCTTGAAGAAGAAAGGCTGCAACCTTGCCTTCAATCCGTCTATCTCCACCTCTTCAGGAGTTAGTCTCTTGGCGAACAACGCATCCAATGTGCTAAGGATGCCCTCATGGGTATTTCTCATTGCTCTCCTGATCTTAGATGACTCCGCCGTTGCCAAGTCGAAGAAGCCCTTGCCAGTGAACGCAGTCGAATGCCAACCCAGAAAGTCATATCTATCCCCCGCCTGGATCACCCCTTCGTTGACCAAAGTTTGCATGGGCACGCGCATCAGAGCAGCGAGGCGAGGAATGGTCTTGTCCTGGAGAATATGAGTGTCACCCCAAGCCTGCTCGCTGTTCTCCAAGTGCGAGAGGATACCAGAAGCACTCTGAAAAGAGGAGACAAGATCAGCCATGAATTTCTCCGCCTCAGTGCGAACACCGCCTATCCATTTATCTCCTTCCTGAATAGCCCTTTTTGCTTCTTCGAGCCCACTAATTGACTCTCGTGGCAGCTCAAGCGGAAGTTCCACCGCTGGGATCTCCTAAGCACATGGACGTGCTAGATGCTGCACATATCCGACCAATGCCTTGTGCTCCTTCAATATTTTATACTTCCCTTCCTTTCGTACCAACCTGTCCTTCAACGCTTGGAATGAACTTTCAACTTCCTCAACCACTTGCACTCCAGAGGGACGTCCCAATTCACTTGTGGTGACAGTGTAATTTTCTGGCATTGCGTCACTTAAATCATGATCCTCCCTTGGAACGACAATATGGAGGGTGCGTGAACCGGCCTCATTAGTCTCCATTTTCGTATACTTCCTTGCTCTCTTCCTTTTCGGTGACGTACTTGTTCTATTTAGAAGCTCCTCCATTTCAATTGCCAGGTCAGCATCATCGTCCTGATCCCTCCTTATTGCATGTGAGAGCCAATTGCATTGAGTGTCCTAAATAATAAGGGGCTGCTCTTCAGTTGCCTCCACTTCACGAACCTCCTCTCGAGCAATATTTTGTTGAGGCTCATCTATCTCCATACGTTGATTCCTCTCCTCATGAGCTCCAACCCTTGATTCTATAACATCCTCTTCCTCGAGAGCTGTCTCAAACACATGATCAAAGTGGGTGTCTATTTCCGTTTCCTCCCCTTCATGTGGCTGATTGGCGCCTTCAGGAGCATTAACACTCTAAGTATCCAACTCTTTCGGCATTGGTTGGTTAACCTCTCCAACCTCTAGCTCTTCATTCTTTTGAGCCCTCTGATATGCAAACAGTGAGACTTCGCGCACGCTGGAGAAATGGGTCACCAACTGAGTAGATGATGTGTCCTCCGATCCCTAAGGTTCCGACTGAATAGGTTCTTTCTGCTGTAGTGGCTCCACAGCCCGGGCAATTTGTTTATTCCTTTTTACCAGCACCAGTGGCCTTCTATCACCCATGAGATTGTATGAGAGGGCAACTGATCTTCTTCTCAATCTGCGAACGTGCTCCTCTACCCAAGTTCTTGTAAAAGTCAAGACGGGAATAGACAAAGTGTCTAAGTCCATAATCTCCGGCTCAGCCCAATCTGGTGGTGGGATCGGCATGTTCTTTATCGATTCATAATCTGGATGAATAAGCCTGGCATCTTCTTCACATTCTCTAATTAATTTAAGAAGCAACCTGGAGAACATTCTTTTTCTAATCTCAGCCTCGTCTCCAGCATTCCCCCAAAAATCCTCCAAGTGAGCTCTATGCCTGTACTCCTCACCCTGAACTGTTCCAATCTTTCCTCGAGGATCAAAATCCTGTCGGCTGGTATTGGAGAGTCAACTAATAGAACCGCAACTCATCTTCTGCCTTCTTGGCTGCTTGTAGAGAAGGGCACTCCTCAAGTGAGTTTCCTTAAACAATGGGAAAGTGCAAACCTCCCTTCTTCTTCCTTCTTATAATCTTGTCATAGGCCACAAGTTGCCTAGACAATTCAAGGAGTATCATTCTATTCGTGGGGTACCTCGGTAGTCGGTAGACGTATGAATTGTACCCTGGCAGCCTTAAATAGGTGAACCTTGGGAATTGGATGAACCAAAACCCATACTCTTCTATCAACATTTGCGCCTCTTCAGATATTCTCTGTTGCAATCTCTGCTAAAGGGTCCTCGTGATGTACATGGTGAAAGCATCATTTACCCTCTTGAAGTTAGCCGTGCGTGTGAGATGCAATTGCCTACAAGATTCATGAATCTTGAACTGGTTAAAACCACACCCAATCGGTTCTTGGTATGCCAACCCCCTATATTTTGTCATCCGAGCAAGCATGTAGATGACATATGAACTCATGTAGAACGTTTTTGTTCTCCTTAGATTTACGAACTGTTCATTGATATCGTTGATCATCTGAGCCCAATTCATTTCCACCTTCCCGTCGAGCACCACACTAATGTAGAAGAACATCCATGGCTCAAACACATATGACTGTGGGCTGCCGTTGACTCGACTAAGCAACATAATTATATCACAGTATTCTTGTTTCAGCTCCTCTGAAATTATCTGTTTTGGCATCCTGGCAGTAGGAGGCTTTGGTTTTCGCATCCAGGTGGTGTTGATTCTCTTCATGCATTTCTTGAAAGATGTGGCATACATCTTGTCATCCTTTTCCTTGGACTTGTATAACATCTTATTTGTAACCAAGATCTCAAATGCCTCGCCAATTGTGTCAGGTGCAAAGTTGGCCAATATCATGCCATCTAGAGAAACAATCGTCCGATGGTCCAAGTTGTAGAAGTTTGCGCACTCCAAAATCAGCTCTGGACATCATACTGCTGGTTGGAACCCAGCTGCTACATATAATCCGCTCTTCACAATGTTGTGTGACGCTTTCGTCGGAGGATTGCCACCTTGCCCATATATCCTTCGCATGAAAGCCTCGAGGTTGAAAGGCCCGAGGTTGGTGTCCATCAAGTTCCCGAACTTTGACACGATCTTAGATTCCGAAATAAAAGACTTCTTCAAACTCTTGATGAACGCCTGCCTGGAGGCATTCTCCTTGATAGCTTCATTATTTCCAGCCTTAGCAGCAACATTAGCTTTTCGTCCTTCGGCCATTTGCAAAACAAGAAGCAAATATTACACTTCAAACTTTTAAAATAAAAATCATGAGAGACCGCTGGCGAATGGAGTTGGCTGCAAAAATAAATATGAGTTAATAGCTTCAGCAGTAAACTTCGACTTCAAACCTCAATAACTTTATACTTTGAAATATAAATTTCTGGACTTCAACAATTTTGCAGCCAAAAGAATTTCCAGCTCTTCGGAAGAAATTAACTCCAGCAATCCCAACTTCAGAAAATGCCTCAAGTTTCAATAACTTTCAACAATTTTAAATCGGCAACTTCGAAAGTTTCAACAGTCTCTACTTCTGATTTGATTCTAAACATCTAGCAACTTCAGAAAATTTAAATCTCAACAACTTTCAAACTTACCTTCAGCAACTCCAAATCTTGAGAAATTCAAACTTCTTGAAAAAATCGAACTCAACACCCAGCAACTGCAGTTGACTTCAGCAATTTCAACTTCTTCAGCAACTTCAGAGAAATTAAATCAGCCTCACAACTCCTTGAAAAATCGAATTCAACACTTCCTTTCACTTTCAGCAACTCTCAACTTCGAATTTGCTCACAGCTCAACAATCACTCTCAACTCTCCAGCATAAATCTCAGCTTCGAATTTTGTGAGATGAAAATGAAAATCCTCGAAGTTTTATAACCAAAAGTTGGTGCTAATTTTAGCAAATGCCATCAATTCTCTTCATCATGACTTAGCATTTTCTAAATTTAAAAGAGAATATTCTAGTCGTCTTACAGTCGTCATAGCAATTTGCTATTCAGGGAGACTCTTTCCTCGATTTAAATTTAAAACTTCCCTCCCAACTGCCAGTTACCTCTAGTGATTTCGAAAAAATCATTTTACTTCGATTTATAATAATCTCACTGTTTTTTAAAATGGCATATTTAATTTATTAAAATTTAGTTCAAATGCTATTTAATTTATTTCACCAGCGTCTGTGAAAATTCGATGTTAGCACTTTAAAATGGCTAGGCATAATTTATTTTCCGTCCATAATAACTCCGAAATGAATTCCCCGCAATTAAAATCGTCCAAATTTTAAAATTTCATGGGTCCAAATTAAAGGGGAACTTTTAATTTAATACTTTGGAAAATAATTAAATTTTAATTTTAATTTCTTTGGCTTGTTATCACGGAATCTAGTAGCGCTCGTTCCACGGATAACCCCCCTATGAAACTTGTCCGTTTCCTAGGATTCGTGAAGTTCAAATACGCATAACAAAGTGATTTTCAAGCCACCTCGAAATGCGTTCCTAAGTCTCGAATAGTCAATTCGATCATTCCCCCATGTTCGCCTCGCGAAGACCTTCGAAACGAGATCCTTCGCGAAGTTTCACTGTTCGTACTTAGTGAATTACAAAAAATGCAGTGGCATTGAAAAACAGCGCTCCTGCCCTGAAGCCAAAATTGGCTAAGTACAAAAGTGCAAGGGTGCTAAAATTTAGCGCCCCTGCATGAAGTGAGATTTTCTAAAAATGCAATAGCGCTAAATTTTAGCGCCATTACACTTTTCTTCGCCACTTAAACTTTTTTATGGCCTTGGCACGTTTCTTCATGAATTTCGCGTTTTTCGTCAATCGTGCCACTTTTCATGCCTAAATTTATTGCTCGACTTAAGTTAGGTTTTTGATTTTCCTTTTCACTTAAAGGTGTTTTAATTCGCCATTTTCATTGTTATGATCTTTTGGCTTTCTTTTCTTCTTGCTAGGCGAAGTGCTCTTCAAACTGCAAAAAAAGTTTTTGAAGATTTCGCATCCTTCTTTAAGCACTCTTCGTGTTTTGTCTTGGTAAGTCATTGTCTTTGCTTTGTCTTCATTATTCTTTCTTTTCTGTATGTGTTCTATGGTTTTACATATGCATTTTTATCTTTCTTTTGTTTTACCCTACGTCTTTTATCTTCCCACGCGTTTCCTTGAGTATACCATTCGCGTTCTTCTCCATATGCGTGTTCTTCTTCATTCGCGTGTTTTCATCTTACCCGCACACAATGCAAATCCTTGCGTTTATTTTTCAATACTTTCTTCTTGCTTTCTTTCCAACGTTTTTGTGTTGACACCGCGTTATTCTTGTCGCCCTCTTCATACGTCTTGGTGCGCACATTGAAGAGATCTCTCATTCTCAAAGAAAGTTTTCTTTAACCCTTGAATGTGTATAATATGGTATTGAAACAAGTCCCAAATCGCAATTCCAAAGCTTTCCATGAAAACAAAAAATTTGCCAAGCATGAGCGCCATTTCCATTCATCCTTACATTTGTTTTACCAGAAATATGCTCAAAATGCTGAAGCGCTAAAATTTAGCGCCATGACATATTGCAACATACGTTATAAATTCTAACTCAGAAATGTAAGGGCGTTAAAATTTAGCACCCTTGCATCAAAAGTGAAATTTCCAGACATGTAAGGGCGCTGAATTTTGGCGCCCTTACACTTTTTCCAGTTTTCTACAATCTTTTCCAGATGAGCTTCATTTTCGACCAGTGCCCTCCTAAGCCTTGTTCCTTTCGTTTTTGTGCATCATTTTGTGTGCCTTGTCATCCACTCCATGCTTTACCATCCTCGTTGCTCGTTTCACGCATTCTCGTGTTTCCTAACGATTAATGTTTGTTCTGGCTAAATGAATTGCAATCTCTTTTCAAAGATCGTCAAGTCAGAGTGATTAAAGTTCCAGTTGTTAATGATGACTGCTAGCAAGCCTCCTTCTTCTTTGAAAGCAAAAGGAAAGATGAAGTACAAATATCAACGTGTTTATCTGCCAACTGTAGTGCTCTACAAGGAAGAGATAAAAGACACAGAGGTTGGTCATGAGGACTTGGTTGATTTCGCAAAGCAAATAGAGACGAAGCCTCTTCCTGATTCAATGAGAGCAATTGTACACAGCAACCTTCATTTGGTGGCAATGTTCCCTACAGCTACACACAATACAGAGTTTGTTCTTCAGGTTGCATCTCACTACATCAGAGAAAGTAGGAGTGTGATCGATTCTTTCGGGCACGAGATTCTGAGACTCCACCCTGATTTCTTTGATATTGTCTTCAAGGTCCCTCATATGGAGAAATACATTGATATTTCTATATAAAAAGCACAGGAGATCTTTGATTCTGATCCTAATAAAGCTAAACAATTGATAAACACTTGTTGTGATGTTTTTCACACATCGCCCCATTGCAAATGGGGACCCCCTAATTTTGGCTTTGCTTTTGGTTTGGTGTTGGTTTGTTTTTGCTGTTGTCTCTCTCTCGTTCTGTCTGTCTTTTCGGGGACGTTCTCGTCTGTGAGCTTTAACATGAAATTTGGCCAGGTCTGGAATGAGGGTTTTTGTCTTTTGGTCAGTTCAGGGTTGAGTAAAGTGAATAAATTGAAAACCAAGCTTAACATTGTTGTCAGTGTGCTTCCAGCAGTTCTCAGCGAATTTTCATCAAATTCCAAGGTACTTACTATTTTTAGTAAGTCTGCAATTCAGAGCAATTTGTCAGCTATTTTGAGATTCCGATGGTCACACTGCATTCCGAGCACTTCAAGTTCACTTTTGACAAATTTTGAGCAAAAACGGACAACCTGCTATTTTTAGCAGTACAGCTTCTAGAGCAGATTTCAAGGTCTAGATGTTATAGTTTCTGATGCATGTCCGGAGATTCCTTGTGGGTTTTTCGAGACCTTCGCAGTGATGTGACATGCAAAGTATGATGATGACTTTCAGCATTCGGCCTTCGGAGGCCAATATTAGGGTTTGCATGCAGAATTTTTCAGCGCATGTCGGCATTTTCTTTCTGGGTTTTCCAAGAGCTTCGCGACAATGTAACATGCAAATGGAGCTGACCACTTTTCGGAAACTTACTATTTTTAGCCAGTGCGTGCATGTTGGAAATTTTTCTGGGTTTTTCTGGGTTTTTCAAGATTTTTCGAGCAGTATGACATGCAAGATCACCCGACAGCCGGTTGATCACTTTTCAGGCCGCTTTCTATTTTTAGCAGGTGTCACTTGAGCAGCAGCTCAACGCTTCAGAAATGCAAGCTGATCCTCATGCAACTGAAACGACGTCAAACGGAGCTCATCTAAGCAACATGCACAAAATTAGGGTTTCGAGCTTCAGCGCTAAAAATGAGGAGTCAGAGGTCAAAATTTTCAAAACTGAAGTACCCATCACGATCAGCATCCTTTCGAGAGTCTGCTGGCAAAATTTGAAGGCAATCAGAGAACCTGCTATTTTTAGTAAGGCATTTTGGCTGGGGGCTATAAATAGAAAGCTGATCTCGGCGTCAGCGTACATAGGCAAGTTCACTACCGAAGGGCACACTGTCCAAATTTCAAAGCAAACGGAGCTAAAGCGATCTCAGAAACAGACACTTACTATAAATAGTAAGTCACCTCAGCAGCAGCTATAATTGGCAGGTCAGCACCAAATCTCATCAAATACAGGTCAAGCACGTGATGAGGAGTCCGTGGCGCGAATTTCAAAGCAAACAGAGTTACAAAGAATCAAGAATCTGATAAGTGCTATTTTTAGCAGGTTAATTAGGGTTTCCTAAAATCAAGGGCGGAACCCGACAGTCACGCAGGATCAGCATCCGATGGCAATCACCATGTTTCGGGCATTCAATACGCAAAGTTTGAAGACTTTCTGAGAAGTTTCTATTTTTAGCAGGTTGCTAAAAATAGCAGGTACAAACAGACATCAGGCGACGACAGAACAAGCTAGTCAAAATTCAGAGCAAAGTGAAAATCGGGCGTTTAGGAGTCAGAATCCAGTCAACGGCGCGAAATTTCGGGAACTTTCTAAAAATAGAAAGTCAGGGCGAGTTAGGGTCGACCACGGAGAATCAACTCAAATCTGGCAACAGGCGTAAAATTGTGCTAAAATGGATAAAATTTCAATTCCGGCATTAAGGCTCACTTTGAAGGCTGAACAGAGGTGAAAATTCTCTAAGTCCGGAAACTTGACGGAGACCCTGCCAAATGCGCCCAAGGTCAAGAGGGTTGGAATGATGAAATTTTTCTAAGTGTCGGAATTGAATGTAGACCCTTGCAAAAGCGCCCCTCTTGACAAAATTGAAAACTTGATTAGCAAAATGCGCCTAGGCACAAACTGGAAGTTGATGGTCTAATATGCGCCTAGGATGCAAAACGGAAGTTGACTATGTCAAGTGCGCCTAAGTCAATTGAAACCTCCATATGCCAAATGCGCCCCTTTTGACAAAACTAGAAGTTGCACCCACCATATGCGCCCCCTCTTGGAAATGGAAGCTTGATGGATACAAAATGCGCCTGAGTGAAAAGTGAAAGTAGGCCTACTCAAATGCGCCCATGATAAATTAAAAGCTCAGCTTGTTATTTGCGCCCAGAGGAGGAAAGGACGGAATGAAAGCATGGCATGATATTTGCGCCTTACTTCGGATTGGAAGCACCCAGGGTTATTTGCGCCCCAACTCAAGAAGTTAAAATTTTTTGCTTAGTATCAAAACTCGAAGTTGCTTACTTTATATGCGCCTCAGCTGAAAATGGAGGCATCACATGTCATATGCGCCCAGGGAGATAATAAGCTTTAAAATTCGAATTTGACTAATTGAAAGCCTATACTCTTATATGCGCCCTTGTATGTAAGTGATGCCTGATGGAAATGGAGGTGAGTATAGGCATTTGCGCCCAAGGCTAAGGAGTGAAATTGGAAGTTGACAGGTCCAAGTGCGCCTGGGGGTGGCTTGAAATTGGCTAAGGCGTGGAAAGTAAAAGTTCACTAAAAAAGAAATGCGTTGGAATAAAACTGGAGGCTCTATGAGTTGTTTGCGCCTTAGGAAGGAGAATTCTATAAAGAATTTAAAATCTGAAACTCAACACATGCGCCTGGCAATGTGAAGATGGATGATGTAAAATGTCTAGGACACGAAATTGGAAGGAGACATAATGATATGCACCTTTGTTAGACTCCTCTATATGCGCCCAAATGTAGGCATGCAAAGAAGAATATTCATGGCGTGTGCATGGAGAATAGACAAATGGCATGAAGACCTTTTGAATGCGCCAAGTGAAGCAAAGGAGCTTCCAACGCCTTGGGAGTGGGCCCATCTCAGCATATGTGCGCCCAAAAGGTTGGAGGAAGAAAGCGCGCCCATGCTGGAAGGGAGTCAAAAGGGGGTCAAAGATGAAAAGGCGTTATCCTTTAGCAAGTGTAAAATGCGCCCTCACTTCAGCAGAAAAAGACAAGTTGGTGGAATAAAATATCCCCCTCAAGGTGCTAAACGCGCCAAGGAAAGGTGAAGTTAATAAAGTGATGGTAATGCTCTCCATGAAATGCACCTAAGATTCAAGATGGAGAGTGATGGTAATTTGAATGGGGAATATGATAGGCGATGAAATAATAAAATATCTCTCATGATGCGCTATAGGCGCTAATTTCCAAGGTGAAGGCTCTTTTGAATGTGTGAAGTACGCCCAAGGTGGTGAAATAGAGTGCCAGCATTGAAATTAAAATATCTCTCGTGACATCCAAAATGCACCCAAGGCGTTGGAGAAAGTTGTGTTAAGCTCTATTTTAAATATTTTTTCCAAGCTTTATCAAAAAGGAAAATTATGCCTAGACATGAAGGGAGATGAAATTTTCAGGGGGACAAATGAAATTGCAAATTTTCCAGTGATGAAGTCAGAGATATTGGCATTGCAGGACGAATTAAAAATTTCTCGAGTTGGAGCAACACTGGATGTTCACAAGAGTGAAGAATGGGTTAAAATTGATTGAATAATTAATTTTCTAAGGTTCAAAATTCAAAAAAAAAATAAATGAACCCATTCGTTGCATACCCATGAATTTGATGCGTTCTGAGAGAAATTTTCTTCTGGGTATTAAAGATTGTTGATGAGGAGTTGATTTTAAGGTCTTCCATGCTTCGCTTCGGCCTTCAGGGTGGAGATTTTTGATGGGCGCCAGGTTGATGAATTTCCTAAGGGAAGTTTGAAAATTTTCTAAGGCAAATGTGAAGAAAACGGGTTTTCAAGGTGAAATTCTCCAGACAATGAATTTGAAAGGAATTGCCTAGGTGAATTTGCTTAAATCCTTCATGAAGATAGTTTTCTTGAAGTTGTCGGAGCTCCAGCGGGTGAAATGAATTTCTTGAGGATGCAGTTGAAGTTGATATTGTCCAAAGGATGATGAAAATTGGCTAAGGCATGAAGGGTTTGAACGTGAAGCTGGCTAGTGAAAACGATGAACGCTTGGAAGTTAGAGTGTGAAAATCTTGGTAAGTAAGTCGAATTTATATTATGAAGTGTTCTAATGCTCTTCTCCTTGCTTGTTTTGCAGGAGGAACGTCGAGACCAGGCGGTGATGATTTGAAGCAAGTAGTTCAAGATGATAAATCGCGAAGGAAAAAAAAAGCTGCAAGAAAATGGCTAAGTGTTGAAGCATTTTCAAAACTCAAGATGGAGCATGGAGTGGAGGCTCGAGCAAAGTTGAAGAACAACGTCAAGAGGAAGATCGAGAGCAGTTGAACTCCAGATTCTATCAAATTCTATTATCCGAGGTGGCAATCTTAAAAGCTCTTTTACCCTCCTCCAAGCGATCAACAGAATTGGCTGAGCGAGAAGATCAATAACAGTGTGAACGCGTCTACAAAAGGGAATCTTCTAGAAGTATGGTGGCCATTAATGGCGCATTTATTACCCCACTCTCCTTTGTGGTGGTTTTTAGGGCAAATCTTGTTTAGGGCTGAGGTGGCACAATCTGGGCCATCCAGCCGATTGTAATCTGAGCCGTCCGTTGGACTTGGCCAACTATAAAAGGGGGAGTCCCCCTCGTTTGCACTCTCAGTAGACAATTTAGTCGACAGTAGAATTAGAGTAGAAGTTAGAATAGAGAGACAACTTAGGAGTAGATTGATAGTGTAGTTGGAGGAGAAGGAAAGTTTTCCTTTGAAAACTTTTGTAAGAAATTGTCGTGTAAAACTTTCATAATAAAAGATCTTTCATTGATGGTGAAATTCATCTTTGTTGTGGATAGCTAGCGAGGTTTCTTCATCCCTTCTACTTCAAGTAGCGTAGAGTAGCGTAAATTTCATTTTCATGCAAGTAGATGTTAATTGTGGAATGTGGTGTTTGATTTAAGCAACTTCGTCTATCCATACCACTAGTGTATTTGCTGATGGTGAATGCGCCTTGTGTGGTCGCCTTGTGTGGTCAACTGGAATATCACGTACTTAACTTCAATCACAGTTTGAATAATGGTATGCGTCGTTGTGATGGTATCTTTATGTCAAGTGGTGGTTTGAACATCTTTAGTCATCTCCCTAGAAGATTGCACCGACTCCGTGGAAGCTGTCCGATGTGAGGCAAAGCGAAGTCCGGTTTGAAGCTTGTGAAGATTGATTGCCATGTCCCACACCTTAGAATAGATTTAGGCTTCTTAACTCTACCCCATTTCATTCAGTACTTTCTGGTTAGAATAGGAAACCCGTGCTTCATAGACAAACCTTTCGAGCATTTGAATTCCTTTCTCCGCTGCCGAACAATTCCGTAAGTCCCCTTGAAATACCAGCAAATCACATCGAGCCAAACTAAGCCTATTCGCACTTAAAGAACCTTGGAGTTGAACGCACGAACTTTCTGGCAATCTTAGCGTGCGGAATACTTTGATCAAGAGAGAATAGGGAAGCCATTGGCGAATTTATTCTGCGTTGGTGAGGTCACGAAAATCACATCAACAACACTCAATGGTTAAAGAAGCCTAGATCATCTGTTTCCAGATGGCCGAAAGGACTCCTGCGAAGTGACTTCAAGGATGATGTCAAAGATATGATCACATTTCTAAGCAGAGTGAAAGGCTTGGCGGAATCATCCACTTTTCACGATTGGATGTTTGAATACATCTGAATCATAAGAAGACAGAAGGTGCATATTGACTAGGGCAAACAAATCAGTGATGAAATACACGAGCAGTTGATCAATGTTCCTTCTACTTTGAAATTCTACATGACTTCTTACCTCGTGTACGCAGCGGCTATAATGAGACAATTCCCAGGTCTATCTACAAAAGGGAATCGGATGATGGTACCTGTGTACAGATATTTCTATGAATTGGAGCTGAAGGAAAGTTTTCATCACTTCAGACGGGTCACAAATGCTTTCTTTGCGCCTTTGCTCTTCAATTTTGATCCAGCCCTTGAAAGGAGAGTATCTGATGAGGCTTATAAGGTGGTAAGTAAAGTTGGATGCATATTTCTTCAAATCCCAACGTTTACTTACTTGAGAGTAGGCTACTACACTGGTTGTCCCTACATGCTACCACGTTATCCTTTGAATAAGTGGGTTCTCATGGAAACATGCAGACACTTGATGTCAGTGCAAAAAGAACGAAGAAGCAACCACAAGCGTGGATTCAAGTTCCCACTGACCATCGCCCGATATACTATCCAAACTGCACAAAAAGCTAAGTCTGTTTATGCTGAAATGCAGATCATGACAATCAAAGCCTACAGGTATAGGTTTGATTTCCATTACCGAGATGTCAGAAAAAGGTTGCAAAAGGGTCACCATCACAGGTACCATTTTGAGGACATCTGGGCAAATTGCAAAGATGAAGCCATTCGCAAAATGGACTATTGCAGGTTGACTGTTCAACAAATCAGAGATCTTGATATTGCTGACCTACCAGAGGATTTTGCAAATCCAGGTGATATCATGAATGCTGTCTATGATGAGCAAGAAATTGCTAAAAGGCCATTGCCTGCAATTCAATGGTCTAGGAAAGAAGTTACCAGCATAACAGAAAGGTTGAGGCCAATCCTAGCCAACACTGCAGAATGGTTACATAAACACGGTTATGAAATGAAAAGTTTCAGAACAGACTCAGAAGGAGAGGAATCCGAAGCAAAAGCTCGCCAACAGCAAGAACTCCGCGACAAAAATAAATCAGCGGTCGTTCCCACTTCTTCACAAAGAGGTCCTAGGATCAAGTTCACTATTGGCAAGAAAGATACTCATTCTGTCCCAGAGACAGTAATCACGGAATCTAATCCATCTTGCTCTAAAGGTAAAAAGTCTATTCTAGAGGAGGTAGATTCCATTGAAGAAGAAACTTCAAGTGATCAATCCGCTGAAGATGAAGATTCAGCAGAAGCAGACTCCGGCGTAGAAGAGGTTTCTGAAAGCGGGCAAGAGTTTGAAGAAGATTTTTAAGAAGGATCTGAAGGTGATTTTGAAGGTGATCCAGAATCGGAGAGACAAGAGGGTGATCAACAGGAACCCGGGCATGATCAAGAAAGAACTATTTCTCCTCCTAAGAATGTAGTTGAGGAAATTCTCAGAACATCATCGCCTGTGACTTCAAATGTTCCTCATACCCCTCCAGATTCAAGAACTCCTCCACCTCCTGTTCCCTCGTCACCTATTCCTACCACATGCATTCCTGCAGCCGAGATATCCCCTATCCCTGCAGCATCAACCCAGCTTGATACTCCCTCAGTGACAAGCATCCATATGCTTGATATACTATCAAGCCCTCCATCGTCCATTCTAGCTTGTCTTAGCCAACGTATGATATCACTTCTGAAAATGAATTCAATCGTTTCATGAATGAGTCAATGCGTGATCAGCTCAATGTGTCAACTACAGGAGCGATGATGACAAACACTTCTCCGATTGTCACAATACCTATGCTAACTTTAGACGTGACAATAACTTCAGTAGTAGCAATGGCAACTGAATTGATAGTGAATCCAGAAGCTCACACTTCCTTTCCCCTTGGCTAATATCTCAAGTGTCGAAGCGTAAAAAGCAAATGATTACTCCGGCGGAGCTCGACCTCGAAGAGATAGTCCTTCCAAAAGCCAAAGGGAAGAAAAAGGCAAAGGTATACTCAAGGTTGAACGTTGATAAGTCTGGCCACAAATATGCAGAAATTGGCATACCACCAAGTGAAGAAGGTGATGTCAATATGGAAGACTACATGGTGACAAAGGTCCAGCTTGGCAAGGATACCAATGAAAGTGCAAAAGCCGATGCGCAAGTCACTTTGGATATCTTGGCTGGAAGGCTGGATAAAGTAGAGCAAGCTCGCAACATATACAAACAGAGGGCAGAGCATTATGCCACTATTGTAAAGAGACTTGCAGGTTCTCCAAGTAATGCACAACTGCTGACAGTGGTAAGTATTGAAGATCCAGCTGTCAAGAAAGCTGAGAAGTTCGCCTCCAAAGGCAGAGTGTTGTATGATTTTGTTGAGAAGATCACTGAACACGGATCTCAGATTATAATGGCTATGGACGAGAAAACTACCTTGTTGGCCAAGCTCACCACAGAGCTTGATAAAGAAAAAAGTGTACTTTCCTAGGAGCACAGAGACATGGAAAAGTGTCTGTTGTCATGGTCGGAAATGAAACAGGTAAAGCTCAGTAAATTGGTGGAGGTTGGGGTAATTCCTGACAAAGAAATGTTCGTTGAGGTAAGAGAATCCTTGAAACAAAGAATTCAAGTAATTCAATCTCTTACGGAAGATCTCCACCAAGTACAGGAAGATGTCGACGGACATCGCACTATTCTTGAAAAAGGTATCAAACAGTTGCCTGGTCAACTTCTTCAGGAAAATCATATCTTCCTGCCGGCCATAGAAATATCCCAGATCTTCAAGGAAGCCATGATGAATTTGAGTGACAGTTCAGACTTCTCAGAAGCTTCACTGAACATCATTTCTGATACAAGGCCCACATTGGATAACCTGAAAACGCATCTTGACAGGTGCAAGAAGGTTCACTCATCTACAATGAGATCGATCACGAGAATTCACACCATTGTGGATTACACCGTTGGTCCAGATGAGAAGTTCGTGCAGGAGACTAAGAGGAAATTTGAAGACTTCCGCGCCCAAGGCAAAGAAACATAAGTAGCCCCCTATTCTCCATTGTTAGACATTTCCGATGCATCCCATTATGCATCTTGTAAATATTTCTCGACATTTTCAAATGTCTTTTTGTAAATTGTAATTACACCAAGCTCAAAGATGTAATATTTTGAAAACAAATTACACTTTGACTTTGGTCAAAGTTAGGTGAGATCTCCTAAAATCGCACACCTAACTTTCCTTAATTTCCTCAATCAGTTTCCTAATTTTGCTCATCCCTCTTTCTATATAATGTGAGGGATTTCTATTGTAAATTCATCCTTTAGTATTTTGCAATGAAGTACTGCCCTTTTTGAAGCAAATTTGTGAAACTTTGTGTTCATGCTTTGTGAATGGAATTTGATTAATAAAGAAGAGGATTGCAAACCAAACTTTGCGTTGGATTCGATACTTTTGTGAGTTGATCTTATTTGGTGGTGATTAGCTTGAGAAATCTGAAGGACTCTAAGTAGTTTATGTAAACTTTGTGTTACATTTATTATTTATATTTGCATTTGTATTTCTGTTTATCATTTGGTTGAATGATCTACAAGAATTTGTGCTTGTAATCGTTCATGCTTTTGCATATTTTGGTTGAATGATCTACAAGACTTTGTGCTTGTAATTATTCATACTCTTGGATACTTTTGTCGAAGGATGTACAAGACTTTATCCTTGTAATCGTTCGTACTTTTTGATACATTGGTTGGATGATCTACAAGACTTTGTGCTTGTAATTGTTCATGCTGTTCGAGGAATTGCTGCATCTAAGAAGACTTTGTGCTTCTAACGTGACAAACGATACATCTGCACAGATCCAACATTGATAAAGCTACGGAATGACTTTGTGCCTTCGTGAGCTTTACCTTTTACTTTATTTGTTTATTATTAATTAATTCTGGTATCTCTACGCTTCGCTTTGACGAGATAGAGGTATTGGTATTACTGCTAGTTGTTAGTTTAAGGTTATCAAGAATTGTAAACTTCCAACGTTGAAGCATTGTAAACATCTTCTCCGAAAAAAGAGAGAAGGATGAATGTAACACACCCCCCCCCACTCCGTAAGTTTCTTGTACATTTTCTAATTACTTGTTTGTTTTACTATCGCTTCTGTTAGCAGTAAGAAGGGCGCCTCCCCTTTCCGAGAGGAGAGATTTACATCTCACATAGCTGTGGCTGAAGTCCAAGTTGTGTAATCTATCGAAAAGCTGATTACATAATTTTCACCCAACAGTTTTTTGGCGACTCCACTGGGAAAACGACATACACAATCTGAGCCTCACGCTTCTGATTGAGGTAGATTAGTTTCCTTTTTCTTGCTGTTCTTTTGTATATTGTTAACTCTATAACATCCATTGTATTCAGATCTACATTCTGGCAGACAGAATATATACAAGAGGATTGAGAGCTCAAGGAGTAACAGATCCACTTTTTGAAGAGTTGTTGCAACGTGACTTTCCATTTACTCTTCCGAGGGTAAGGTCACCACTGCAACGTGCTATAAGCTTCCCGCCACATAGCCAAAGATCTCCTATCCCAAGTGTTTGGTCAGTTTATCGAAGACGTCTTGTTCAAGTACCTGTTGTGCAACCAGTCATGGCTGCACCACCTACAAAACCATGGGGAAATGCTTTTGGCCCCCTCAGTTTGACTCCGCCTTTGCACGAACTGCCACGTGTATCCAGGAAGCATCTCCCGAAATTCCAAGGTGATGGCAAACAACACCCCGATGAGCACATATCCGCATTCTACATCGTATGTGGCATTCTTGGCATTGAACATGAAGATGTTTCTGTAAGATTGTTCATTGAATCCCTTCAAGGGGTTGTAGCCGAATGGTTTTTTACTCTTCCTAATGCCTCCGTCACCAATTGGGCCACACTTCGCACTAAATTTGATGAAAGATTTAAGCCTGCTGAAGATTCACATGCTCTATTGGCACAACTCACCACCACGCGTAAAGAGGCTCACGAGCCTATGCGCGAGTTTGTGGTGAAATTCAATAAATTGGTGACGCGGATCCCAAATGATGCAAGACAAACGGATCATAACCTAAAATGCTTCTTCATCAACACTCAATTACCTAAGGTGAGTTTTTACTTACGTAGGGAAAATCTTGTTAACGTTGAAGCAGCCCAGCAATTGGCTACCAGTCTGGAAGAAGACATGATCCTTGCTAGAGAAATCAGGATGGGGACTAATGGAAATAAAAGGATGCAAGCCTCAGGGTCTTCGGTGTCAAATGTCAGTACTCCCACTGCCAGCTCAAATTTTACAGATCCCATGATCCAAAAGTTGGCAAATGAAGTTTGTCTCTTAAGAAACAAGTTTCAAACAACAACAACAGTAACAATTACAAGGACATCCCTAGGAGGACTTTCCCCAATTATGCTAGCAACAAAAATCAGAATCGTCTCCCAGCACCTCCAGGAAGGCTTGCTCTGGAAGCCCCGCCTGCTAACAATGTTGCAGGGTACTATGAGACTGAACAAGATGATTATGCTCAGCCCGAATATCCTGAAGAAGAAAATGCCGACCTCTTCCAAGAAGAGGAAACTGAACCAGCTAGCAACTCCAACATTAGCTATTTGCAAATGATGGAGGAAGAAGAAGAAGAAGAAGAAGAAGAAGACGACTTGGTGACTGACACTTACGCTATTTTTACACGGCATCAACAAAATCAACTTGACAAAGCTCAAGCTGCTGCTGTTCCAGAAAAAGAGAAGCTGCCAGTAACGATTTCCAAAAGAGGATCTCCCCTCCCTTGGCAACCTAAGAAAGCAGCAAATCCACAAGTAAGTGCATCTCGCTCCCCTTCATCAACTCCCATTATTCCTAAAGCTAATCCTCTCATTCCAAAGACCAGTGTGCCTTTTGTGAAACCAATCAGTGAAGTTATGACTTCCAACCTACAAAGTTCTTTCCAGGCTTTCGACATTATTGACCATGCCAAGAAGACCAAGGTTGAAATATCCGAGGCTGAATACCTCAAAGCGAACCTCGACCAATTTGACAGGCTTGTCAAATTCGTCAATGATAAAAAGATTTCCCCAAGTCGGGATACTCCTCCTGACATCCCAGTTGCTCCTAAACCCAAGGTATCACAAAGTAACCTTGTATCTAATCCTCCAACCGCTTCTGGACGCATTCATCCATTTTTCATCTCCCTACTTGTAAATGGTTTCAAGCTGAGTAATTGTGTCATAGACTCTGGTGCATCCGACAATGTGATGCCCACCAAGGTAGCTACTGCGTTAGGCCTTGAAATGACCAAAACCGTTAGCCGTTGTTTTTCCATGGAGAATAAACAAGTGCCATTGATCGGTCAAATCAAAGATGCACAATACGCATTCGCCGCATACCCGGAGAAGAAAATAAAGATGACGGTCCTTGTGGCTGATGTACCAGCTTCCTACGGTATCCTCCTTGGATGCAATTTCTGCAAAGATGTTGGAGGAGAGCTAAGTATGGATATGTCCAAAGCAAGAATACCAGTAAAAGGTGTGATGCAAAAGCTGATTCCTGAAAAAGAATCAAAGTTTTCAGTTGTCGAGTCAGATGATCCCAGAGCTCATATTTTGTTCGAATCCTCAGGCGTGGGAACTTACTATCTATAGACAAATGAGTAGGAGAATCCTCGACTCAAAATGAGTTAGAGAAAGATGATATTTCTTCCACTTCAAATGAGACGTCATCAGGTGATTTGTCTATCTCCGACCATGAATCTTCGTCAGATAATGAAGTTTTGGACTTCAACACTATTCCAATTGGTGATCCCAACGGTGTCTGGTTGCTCGAGTTTGATGGTAGCTGCTCTTCGACCGGCTTTGGAGCGGGAATGGTTTTTATTTCGCCAACGGGAAAGTTTTTCCCTTTCTCTTTCAAGTTGCAGTTTGATAACACCAATAACACCGCCGAGTATGAAGCCCTGTTGCTGGGAATGCAAGTTGCGCTGAAGAAAGGTATAAAAAATCTTCATGCACAAGGTGATGCCGAGCTGATAGTATGTCAAGTAAGAAATCTCTATCAAACAAAGAATGAGAGACTCAGGCATTATCATAATCTAGTATGGGATTCCTTTGAGGAATTCGAAGCTTTTGATATCTCTGTGGTTCCCAGAGAATACAATACTAGAGCTGATTCCCTAGCAATCTCTGCCACGCTCTTGGTGCCACACAAAGAATTTCAAGGTTCTACTTACACCATAGAGTTGTTTTTCCGCCCAAGTGTCCCTAATAATTCAGAGAACTGGCAGATTTTCAATGACGATCATCAAATCATCACCTTTCTTGAGAAAGCAGAGAATTTTGATGAGTTGTATTTTGAGGGCAGCGATTCTCCGCTTCGAGAATCCGTGTCAAATATAGATCCTGTCACAGGTGGGGAATATCTGCAACTCAAAGGGAATAAGATTAATAAAGGATTGGTATCCTTGGAAAAGTTTTTTGACAAGCATGATCGCCACGTGAAAAAGAAACTCTCAGATTCTGACTCATCTAATGAAGTGGAACAGATTAATTTAGGAACTGAAGCCAATCCCAAGATGGTCAACATTGGTAAATGTTGCACGGCCGAAGAAAGAAGACAGTTTGCTCAACTACTACAGGAGTATATCGATGTCTTGGCATAAAATCATTTCGGCCCAAAGAAGTGCAACATGATATTCCTCTCAAGGTTGGAGCTTTGCCTTACAAACAAAAGCAAAGGTAGTACAATCCCAAGATCTTTGGAATGATTTTGGCGGAAGTTCAAAAGATGTTGAATGCACGGATAATTTTCCCTATTCATCATTTGACCTGGATAGCCAATATCGTCCCCGTTCGTAAGAAGAATGGTGAAATACGCATTTGTGTAGATTTCAGAAGTCTAAATCAATTGTCTCTCAAAGACAATTACCCACTTCTAGTGATGGATCAAGTTCTACAAAATGTAACTGGATCCGAGATGCTCTCCATGCTAGAAGGATTTTCCGGTTATAATCAAATTGAAGTTAATTCAAGCGATCAACACAAAACCGCTTTCACAACGCCATGGGGAACCTTTGCGTATCACAGGATGCCGTTTGGTTTGATCAACGCTGGCGCTACATTCCAACGTGCCATGGATCTCGCTTTCCGTGTCATGATGGACAAGTTCATTGTGGTGTACCTTGACGATCTCACGGTTTTCTCTAAGCAACGTCATGGGCATTTCTACCACTTGAGGCAAACTCTAGAGAGATGTCGTCAACATGGCATTTCCCTAAATCCCAAAAAGTCAACTTTTGGGGTGATAGAAGGTAAACTTCTTGGTCACGTTGTATTTGCTGAAGGAATCAAGATTGACTTGGAAAGAGTCAATGGAATCAAATCTCTCGCTTTGCCATCAAGCAAGAAAGCTGTTCATTCTTTTTCGGCAAGGTAAACTTCTTAAGGAGGTTTCTTCCAGACTTTGCTGAAAAGACCCGTCACATTGTGAATATGATGAAGGGTAACGCCACATTTCATTGGACGGCAGAAGGCAAAGCAGCGTTCGATGACATCAAGGAGGCCATTGCTCATGTGCCTGTGTTGGTTTGCCCTAACTACACCAAAGATTTTGTTATGTACAGTTATGCTTCCGAGCATACGCTATCAGCAATTTTGGTGTAGGAAAATGATGAGGGTTTTGAATCCCCCATTGCATTCATGAGCTGCCCCCTGAAGAATTACGAGTTGAAATATTCTCAGATCGAGAAGCACGCTTTTGTAGTTGTAAAAGCCATCAAGCATTTTCGGTTCTACATTCTAAGCAATCATGTGAAAGTTCTTGTCCCAGATTCGACTGTTAAGTCCATCCTAACACAACAAGAATTTGGAACAAAAAGAGGCAATTGGATTGCCAAGATTCAGGAATATGATCTGGAAATTAAACCCACTAAGTTGATACGTGAACGTGGTCTTTGTCAGATTATTGCAGAAAACAATCCAGATGAAGAAACTTCAGAGGATGAAGGAGTCTCAGACGAAGAGGAGGTTGATCCCAGTACACTTCCAATGGTACTTTTTGTTAGCACCACTGACGAATGGTATTCCAACATCGCTCATTTCCTGACATACGGATAATGTCCCAATCACTTGACTTCGAAGGAAAAAAGAACCATCAAGCTAAAGTTAGCTAATTTTGTCTTATGGGACAACGGCTTGTATAAGCGTGCAATGGACAGGACATTTCTCAGATGTGTTGATAAAGAACAACAGCAAAAGTTGCTGAAATCTTACCATGATTTGGCATGTGGTGGACATTTCTCAGCGCCAGTAACCGCTCACAAAATCCTTAGAGTGAAGTATTACTGGCCCACGCTTTTTCAGGACACGTACTCTTGGGTGCGTAAGTGTGAATTGTGCCAACAATTTGTCGGCCGTCCCAGGTTGGCATCTTTGCCATTAAAACCTGTTGTGATTGATGAACCTTTCCAGCAATGGGGCATTGATTTCATAGGTGCAGTTAATCCATTGTCAAGTGCTGGACATATCTACGTTTTAACTACTACGGACTATTTCACCAAATGGGTGGAAGCAATACCTACCAAGCGTGCTACTTAAGAGGTAGTGTGCAATTTCTTAAAAGAAAGTATTATTTCCAGGTTCGGTGTGCTGAACAAAATTGTTGCGGACAATGCTTCTGCCTTCTCATCAAGCGAGATCACAGAGTTTTGTTTCGAACACGGTATAACCTTGTCACATTCTTCCGACTATTATCCGCAGGGTAATGGTTAGGCGGAATCTAGTAACAAGAATCTGGTAACTATAATCCGCACGCTAGTGGACGAGAATCAATGTTTGTGGCACAAGGCTTTGTTTGATGCTTTGTGGGCAGACAGAATAACTCCGAAGCAAGCAATCGGCATGTCTCCTTTTCAACTCTTGTACGGGTTGAATGCCAAGATTCCTATAACCTTGGAACTACCAGCCCTCAAGTTGGCTAAGGCCATTGAGGATGAGACGTTTGACAATTCTGTTGATAAGCGCATCATGTATCTCTTCGAATTGGAAGAGAATCGGGTTCAAGTGGCTGACCGCATCGCGGAACACCACTACCAAGTGAAGAAGCTGTTTGACAAAAAAGCTAAGTCTCGAGAATTTCAAATTGGTGACCTCGTTCTCCTGTGGGACAAACAAAGAGAACCAAAAGGTATGCACGGGAAATTCAACTCACTGTGGACAGGACCTTTCCAAATACATCAGTTGCATGGTGAGAACAGTTTCTTGTTAGCATACGGAGATGGAACGCCATTTGCCCTTCCTCACAGTGGGCAACATCTCAAGCACTTTACACAGTAAAGAAGTTGGCGTTGGTATGTAGATACTTTTTATTTTTAAGTCCTTTCGAGTCTTTACGTTTTTGTTTCTGTCGTCGTCGTCGCCTGACTCCAAGCCCAATGGATTGATAAAGGCACTTGAATTCTGGAATTCTTCTCCCTTCATTCTTTTCAAAAGAACAACCGAAGGAAGATCCCCAGCAGGAGCCAACTGTTATCACGGAATCTAGCAGCGTTCGTTCCATGGATAACCCCCCTACGAAACTTGTCCGTTTCCTAGGATTCGTGAAGTTCAAGTACGCATAACGAAGTGATTTTCAAGCCACCTCAAAATGCGTTCCTAAGTCTCGAATAGTCAATTCGATCATTCCCCCATGTTCGCCTCACGAAGACCTTCAAAACGAGATCCTTTGCGAAGTTTCACTATTCGTACTTAGTGAATTACGAAAAATGCAGTGGCACTGAAAAAGTGCGCTCCTGCCCTAAAGCCAAAATTGGCTAAGTACAAAAAGTGCAAGGGCGCTAAAATTTAGCGCCCCTGCATGAAGTGAGATTTTCTAAAAATGCAATAGCGCTAAATTTTAGCGCCATTACACTTTTCTTCGCCACTTAAACTTTTTTATGGCCTTGGCACATTTCTTCATGAATTTCGCGTTTTTCGTCAATTGTGCCACTTTTCGTGCCTAAATTTATTGCTCGACTTGAGTTAGGTTTTTTATATTCCTTTTCACTTAAAGGTGTTTTAATTCGCCATTTTTCATTGTTATGATCTTTTGGCTTTCTTTTCTTCTTGCTGGGCGAAGTGCTCTTCAAACTGCAAAAAACGTTTTTGAAGATTTTGCATCCTTCCTTCAGCACTCTTCGCGTTTTGTCTTGGTAAGTCGTCATCTTTGCTTTGTCTTCATTATTCTTTCTTTTCTGTATGTGTTCTATGGTTTTACATATGCATTTTTATCTTTCTTTTGTTTTACCCTACGTCTTTTATCTTCCCACACGTTTCCTTGAGTATACCATTCGTGTTTTTCTCCATATTCGCGTTCTTCTTCATACACATGTTCTTCTTCATTCGCGTGTTTTCATCTTACCCGCACACAATGCAAATCCTTGCATTTCTTTTTCAATACTTTCTCCTTGCTTTCTTTCCAACGTTTTTGTGTTGACACCGCGTTATTCTTGTTGCCCTCTTCATACGTCTTGGTGCGCACATTGAAGAGATCTCTCATTCTCAAAGAAAGTTTTCTTTAACCCTTGAATGCATATACAATGGTATTGAAACAAGTCCCAAATCGCAATTCCAAAGCTTTCCATGAAAACAAAAACTTTGCCAAGCATGAGCGCCATTTCCATTCATCCTTACATTTGTTTTACCAGAAATATGCTCAAAATGCTGAAGCGCTAAAATTTAGCGCCATGACATATTGCAACATATGTTATAAATTCTAACTCAGAAATGTAAGGGCACTAAAATTTAGCGCCCTTGCATCAAAAATGAAATTTCCAGAGATGTAAGGGCGCTGAATTTTGGCACCCTTACACTTTTTCTAGTTTTCTACAATCTTTTCCAAATGAGCTTCATTTTCGACCAGTGCCCTCCTAAGCCTTGTTCTTTTCATTTTTGTGCATCGTTTTGCGTGCCTTGTCATCCGCTCCATGCTTTCCCATCCTCGTTGCTCATTTCGCCCATTCCTGTGTTTCCTAACGATTAATGTTTGTTCTGGCTAAACAAATTGCAGTCTCTTTTCAAAGATCGTCAAGTCAGAGTGATCAAAGTTCCAGTTGTTTTTGATGACTGCTAGCAAGCCTCCTTCTTCGAAAGCAAAAGCCAAGATGAAGTACAAATATCAAGATGTTTATCCGTCGACTATAGTGCTCTCCAAGGTGGAAGAGATAAAAGACACGGAGGTTGGTCATCAGGACTTGGTTGATTTCGCAAAGCAAACAGAGACAAAGCCTCTTCCTGATTCAATGAGAGCAATCGTACACAGCAACCTTCATTTGGTGGCAATGTTCCCTACAGCTGCACACAATACAGAGTTTGTTCTTCAGGTTGCGTCCCACTAAATCAGAGAAAGTAGGAGTGTGATTGATTCTTCCGGACACGAGATTCTGAGACTCGATCCTGATTTCTTTGATATTGTCTTCAAGGTCCCTCATATGGAGAAATACATTGATATTTCTATATCAAAAGCACAGGAGATCTTTGATGCTGATCCTAATAAAGCTAAACAGTTGATAAACACTCAATGGTTAAAGAAGCCTAGATCATCTGTTTCCAGATGGCCGAAAGGACTCCTGCGAAGTGACTTCAAGGATGATGTCAAAGATATGATCACATTTCTAAGCAGAGTGAAAGGCTTGCCAGAATCATCCACTTTTCACGATTGGATGTATGAATACATCAGAATCACCAGAAGACAGAAGGTGCATATTGACTGGGGCAAACAAATCAGTGATGAAATACATGAGCAGTTGATCAACGCTCCTTCTACTTTGAAATTCTACATGACTTCTTACCTGGTGTACGCGGTGACTATAATGAGACAATTCCCAGGTCTATCTACAAAAGGGAATCGGATGATGGTACCTGCTTACAGATATTTCTATCAATTGGAGCTGAAGGAAAGCTTTCATCACTTCAGACGGGTCACAGATGCTTTCTTTGTGCCTTTGCTCTTCAATTTTGATCCATCCCTTGAAAGGAGAGTATCTGATGAGGCTTATAAGGTGGTAAGTAAAGTTGGATGCATATTTCTTCAATTCCCAACATTTACTTACTTGAGAGTAGGCTGCTACACTGGTTGTCCCTACATGCTACCACGTTATCCTTCGGATAAGTGGGTTCTCAAGGAAACATGCAGATAGTTGATGTCAGTGCAAAAAGAACGAAGAAGCAACCACAAGCGTGGATTCAAGTTCCCACTGACCATCGCCCGATATACTATCCAAACTGCACAAAAAGCTAAGTCTGTTTATGCTGAAATGCAGATCATCACAATCAAAACCTACAGGTATAGGTTTGATTTGGATTACCAAGATGTCAGAAAAAGGTTGCAAAAGGGTCACCATCACAGGTAACATTTTGAGGACATCTGGGCAGATTGCAAAGATGAAGAAGCCATTCGCAAAATGGACTATTGTAGGTTAACAGTTCAACAAATCAGAGATCTTGATATTGCTGACCTACCAGAGGATTTTGCAGATCCAGGTGATATCATGAATGCTGTTTATGATGAGCAAGAAAGTGCTAAAAGGCCGTTCACTACAATTCAATTGTCTAGGAAAGAAGTTACGAGCATAAAAGAAAGGTTGAGGCCAATCCTAGCCAACACTGCAGAATGGTTACATAAACACGGTAATGAAATGAAAAGTTTCAGAACAGACTCAGAAGGAGAGGAATCCAAAGCAGAAGCTCACCAACAGCAAGAACTCCGAGACAAAAATAAATCAGCGGCCGTTCCCACTTCTTCACAAAGAGGTCCTAGGATCAAGTTCACTGTTGGAAGAAAGATACTCAGTCCATCCCAGAGACAATAATCACGGAATCTAATCCATCTCGCTCTAAAGGTAAAAAGTCTATTCTAGAGGAGGTAGATTCCGATGAAGAAGATACTTCAAGTGATCAATCCGTTGAAGATGAAGATTTAGTAGAAGCAGACTCCGGCGCGGAAGAGGTTTTTGAAAGTGGGCAAGATTCTGAAGAAGTATCTGAAGGTGATTTTGAAGGTGAACCAGAATCAGAGAGACAAGAGGCTGATCAACAGGAACCCGAGCATGATCAAGAAAGAACTATTTCTCCTCCTGAGAATGTAGTTGAGGAAATTCCCAGAACATCATCGCTTGTGACTTCAAATGTTCCTCATACCCCTCCAGATTCAAGAACTCCTCCACCTCCTGTTCCCTCGTCATCTATTCCTACCACATGTATTCCTGCAGCCGAGATATCCCCTATCCCTACAGCATCAACCCAGCTTGATACTCCCTCAGTGACAAGCATCCATACGGTTGATATACTGTCAAGCCCTCCATCGTCCATTCCTAGCTTGTTTTCGCCAACATATGATATCACTTCTGAAAATGAATTCAATCGTTTCATGAATGAGTCAATGTGTGATCAGCTCAATGTGTCAACTATAGGAGCGATGATGACAGACACTTCTCTGATTGTCACAATACCTATGGTAACTTCAAATGTGACAATAACTTCAGAAGTAGCAATGGCGACTGAATTGACAGTGAATCCAGAAGCTCACACTTCCTTCCTTCCCCTTTGGCTAATATCTCAAGTGTCGAAGTGTCAAAAGCAAATGATTTCTCCGGAGGAGCTCGACCTCGAAGAGATAGTCCTTCAAAAAGCCAAAGGGAAGAAAAAGGCTAAGGTATACTCAAGGCTGAACGTTGATAATTTTGGCCACAAGTATGCAGAAATTGGCATACCACCAAGTGAAGAAGGTGATATCAATATGGTAGACTACACGGTGACAAAGGTCCAGCTTGGCAAGGTTACCAATGAAAGTGCAAAAGCCGATGCGCAAGTCACTTTGGATATCTTGGCTGGAAGGCTGGATAAAGTAGAGCAAGCTCACAACATGTACAAACAGAGGGCAGAGCATTATGCCACTGTTGTAAAGAGACTTGCAGGTTCTCCAAGTAATGCACAACCGCTGACAGTGGTAAGTATTGAAGATCCAGCTGTCAAGAAAGCTGAGAAGTTCGCCTCCAAAGGCAGAGTGTTGTATGATTTTGTTGAGAAGATCATTGAACACGGATCTCAGATTATAATGGCTGCGGACGAAAAAACTACCTTGTTGACCAAGCTCACCACAGAGCTTGATAAAAAAAAAAGTGTACTTTCCCAGGAGCGTAGAGACATGGAAAAGTGCTTGTTGTGATGATCGGAAATGAAACAGGTAAAGCTTAGTAAATTGGTGGAGGTTGGGGTAATTCCTGACAAAGAAAAGTTCGTTGAGGTAAGAGAATCCTTGAAACAAAGAATTCAAGTAATTCAATCTCTTACGGAAGATCTCCACCAAGTACAGGAAGATGTCGACGGACATCGCACTATTCTTGAAAAAGGTATCAAAGAGTTGCCTGGTCAACTTCTTGAGGAAAATCGTATCTCCCTGCCAGCCACAGAAATATCCCAGATCTTCAAGGAAGCCATCATGAATTTGATTGACAGTTCAGACTTCTCAGAAGCTTCACTGAACATCATTTGTGATACAAGGCTCACATTGGATAACCTGAAAACACATCTTGACAGGTGCATGAAGGTTCACTCATTTGCCATGAGATCGATCATGAGAATTCACACCATTGTGCATTACACCGTTGGTCCAGATGAGAAGTTCGTGCAGGAGACTAGGAGGAAATTTGAAGACTTCCATGCCCAAGGCAAAGAAACATAAGCAGCCCCCTATTCTCCAGTGTTAGACATTTCCCGTGCATCCCATTATGCATCTTGTAAATATTTCTCGACATTTTCGCATGTCTTTTTGTAAATTGTAATTACACCAAGCTCAAAGATGTAATATTTTGAAAACAAATTACACTTTGACTTCGGTCAAAGTTAGGTGAGATCTCCTAAAATCGCACACCTAACTTTCCTTAATTTCCTCAATCAGTTTCCTAATTTTACTCATCCCTCTTTCTATATAATGTGAGGGATTTCTATTGTAAATTCATCCTTTAGTATTTTGCAACGAAGTGCTGCCCTTTTTTAAGCAAATTTGTGAAACTTTGTGTTCATGCTTTGTGAATGGAATTTGATTAATAAAGAAGAGGATTGCAAACCAAACTTTGCGTTGGATTCGATACTTTTGTGAGTTGATCTTATTTGGTGGTGATTAGCTTGAGAAATCTGAAGGACTCTAAGTAGTTTATGTAAACTTTGTGTTACATTTATTATTTAGATTTGCATTTGTATTTCTGTTTATCATTTGGTTGAATGATCTACAAGACTTTGTGCTTGTAATCGTTCATGCTTTTGCATATTTTGGTTGAATGATCTACAAGACTTTGTGCTTGTAATTATTCATACTCTTGGATACTTTTGTCGAAGGATCTACAAGACTTTGTGCTTGTAATCATTCGTACTTTTGATACATTGGTTGGATGATCTACAAGACTTTGTGCTTGTAATTGTTCATGCTGTTTGAGGAATTGTTGCGTCTAAGAAGACTTTGTGCTTCTAACATGACAAACGATACATCTGCACAGATCTAACATTGATAAAGCTACGGAACGACTTTGTGCCTTCGTGAGCTTTCCCTTTTACTTTATTTTTTTATTATTAATTATTTCTGGTATCTCTACGCTTCACTTTGACAAGATAGAGGTATTGGTATTACTGCTAGTTGTTAGTTTAAGGTTATCAAGAATTGTAAACTTCCAATGGTGAAGCATTGTAAACATCTTCTCTGAAAAAAGAGAGAAGGATGAATGTAACACCCCCACTCCATAAGTTTCGTGTACATTTTGTAATTACTCGTTTGTTTTACTATCGCTTCTGTTAGCAGTAAGAAGGGCGCCTCCCCTTTCCGAGAGGAGAGATTTACACCTCACATAGCTGTGGCTGAAGTCCAAGTTGTGTAATCTATCGAAAAGCTGATTACATAATTTTCACCCAACATGACTTAGGTAAATTTCGAGTTTAATCGCCTAGAGAAATTTTATCTCTTCCAAATGCCTTTTTGATAATTTCAAACGCCGTCAATTTTCAATGTTTAATATTCATCCGTCACCCACTTAATATCCAAGGCGAAAATCAACGTTTAAATTTTATCATTTAACATTTGCCTTAGGAAAATTTAAATTTTCCTTTTTCAAGCTCAAGGCGCAAATGGCAACGTGTGTTCTTAATTTCAACCCTTCGCATTTCTCACCACGGGCTTTATTCTCAACGCCTTAGTCAAACTTTTAAATAAATTTTTTTTAGGCGCATATCACACCTTGGTCTTTATTTTAAATGCCTTGGATGTCTTTTATCCTCTCCATTTCAAGGCGCATATCTAAGGGTTGGATTTCAATTTGAAGTGGGGCGCATATGGGAGTATGAGATTTTAATTTCCATGCCCTAGAAACTTTCCTACCATCATCTCTTAGCTTGGGCGCATATGGAGGGGTCTCCTTCCAGTTTATGACTTAGAAAATTTTTGATATGTTCCTCAAGGCCTTGGGCGCAAATAACATGAGAAGCTTTCATTGTCTACCACTTTGAACACATTTTAAATACATCCTTCTCAAGGCTGGGCGCAAATAAGGCCCCTTCCAATTTAGAAGATTTTCATATATTCCAAAGCTCTGGGCGCATATAAGCTTCTCCAAGTCCAGGTGCAAATTACCCTCTGTGCTTTCAATTTGAAGTGGGGCGCATATCACATGTTAAACTTTTTATTTCAATCTCCAGGCACAAATGACCACTGGAGCTTTTAATTCATTTGCCTTAGAATAATTTTGAGTCTCTTCTAACTTGAAGGGCGCGTTTGGAGACTTGTGCTTTCGATTCGAATTTTAATCAATACTTCTCCTCTTTACTCAAGGCACAAATCCTCAGCTTAGACATTTTTATCCCTTTAAGGCTAGGCGCATATCCATGTTCATACTTTCAATTTTACGCCTTAGTCAAATTTTGAAGTCCTTTATCCTCAGGGGTGCATTTGATAGGTCGAGCTTTCAGTTTCATATACTTAGAATAATTTTCAAAGTTCTTCATGAGTTAAGGCACAAAAAGCTAGTTGAACTTCGAGTTGCAATGCCTAAGAATTATTTCAAACTTCTCCCACTCTCTAAGGCGCATATGACGGTTGAAGCTTTGAGCGCAATTGATGGTTGAAGCTTTGGGCGCAATTGATGGTGGCAAGTCCGAACATAATAACCTAGGCGTTTTACTTCACCCATCAAGCTAAGGCGCAAATAACACCTTGAACTTTTAGTTTCATGCCTTAGTGAAATTTTAGCTCCCCTTTGAATTAAGGCGCAAATGGCACCTTCTACTTTGAGTTTCGTGCCTTATACGTTTTTCAAGTGTTTTCCCTCTTTCTTAAGGCGCAAATAACATGAGAAGCTTCCAGTTTAAACATATCCTTCTCAAAGTTGGGCGCAAATGAGGCCTCCAACTTTCAAGGCACAAATCACAGGGTTGGCTTTCAATTTTTTGAAACTTAGAGAATTTCTTTCCTTCCTTCCTCCTAGGCACAAATCACATGTTGAGCATCCAGTTTTGGCACTAAGAAAATTTGTACCCACCCTCTTCAAGTCAGGTGGATATCACTATGCCAACTTCCAACTTTCATGCCTTAGAAAAATCTCAAGTTCTTCCTTCAACTTGGTGGGCGCAAATCACATGGGGAGCATCCAATTGGAGGCGCAAATAGGAGGGGCCGCTTTTAGATTTGAACACTTAGGAAAAATTTACTTCAAGTCACCAGGCGCAAATTGTAATGTCCCCTTCTCAAACCTGACATTTTCAGTGACCGTTGGCCTTTCTTTGGGAACCTGAAGGCTAGTCGGAGGATGAATTAGGGTTTCCTAATTTTGAGGAGGTCTTTGCTCAGAGATGGTGGATTCAATGGCGGATTCCTTCTGGGTTTTCAGAGGGCTTCGCAATGGTATGTTCATCTCGGCAATCAGAGCACTTTATGGAATTTACTATTTTTAGTAAATTCTATTTTTGGCAGCTTTCCAGATGAGTTCAGCTCGGTTGACTTCCTGCTTCAGTTGGTAAGATGTTTTGCTCAGTATTGGCTTCAGGGCACATTCGGAGGGATAAGTTAAGTCATGTAATTAAAAAGTCACGTTTTAAATATTATATTTTAACGTTGACCATGGGCCTAGATTAATGACTTAATGATGTTTTAAAAAGGGGGGTCTTTTGAGGGTGGCGCCTCATTAAGGAATATTTTAATTATTTCTTAAGTCTGAGCAAGCTAATGTGGGGCGCATTTATTAAAGTATGATATTTATTTAAAATATCAAATCTAAAAGCTTTGAAGGAAAAGTACGCCCATCCTTGAGGAGAGTGGGTTTTGACCTAAAAGCATATTTTAGGGTTTTGCGAAGTCAACGGAAGAATTATAAAGAGGAGTCTTGGTGCAACATTTCTTCATCTTTGGTCGAATATACTGTTATGCTGCTGGATTAGCTCTGGGACTGCTTCGAGGAATGAAGGCCTCCTAGCTTGGGCATCACTTCGTGTTTGCAAGACAACATCTAGTGGTGAATCATTGTACTGTGAGTTGCATTTAGTTTGTGTTTTGTTCTCAACTCATTGCATAGTTAAATTAGATTTGGCATATTAGTGTTTCAGCATCTTGCATTGTTGTAGACAGCAGATTCATGTTTTAAATCATATGTCAAAAAAAACAAAAATATTGCATCTGGGTATTAGCCCATTCTCTTTGTCTAGGAAGGGCGCTTCAATAGTTCAAGTTTCAGATTTTTTAGTGTTGTATTGAATTTTTAAAGAGAGGTCGACTTTTCCAGCTTGGCCGTACCTTTGAAAACTGCATTGGAGTTCGTGCAAATTAAATTAGAGTCTTTTTGATCAGTCTTAGTGTCTTGTGTTGGTCGCCTATGTCTTGAGGGAGTAATGCATTTTATTTCGCATCAATCGGACAACATCTGAGAAAGTTATGAACAATTCATTGAGGTTGTAAGCTGCTGGTTATCTGTTAAAAGTGCAGATCTGATTATGACAGTTCGATAAATCTGCATTTCTGATTTGGATTTTGGCATTGTGGTTTACTTAGAGCTTGTAACAGATCTATTGTTGATTATTCCATCTGGAAAGACTTTGATCTATTGACACTGCAGGCAATAATTATATTTTGTAAATTGGCAGTAGTACTGACCAGTATTCTTTAATATTGCTTTGTCATTATTTTGTAATACTCGTTCTTGCTTTCAGTACTAGAGTGAAATAGTGATAAATCTCCGCCCTATGGTAGCTACTTCCCATTCTGGGTGAGCAAGCACATTCTGGGTGTTGAGTAGTTTCAGCTTTCAGCATTTCATTTTAAGCTTTGCTTTTTGTACTCACTCCGTCATATGGTCGCCCCTCACTCCGCATTGGATTGGGTAGCACATACTTGACGTTGAGTTCCTTTCTATATCTAGAGTAGAAGATCCTCTGACCAATGCTCGCCATCATCGGCGCCATTCTGGTTAGAGTTGCTTTCTTGCACGTTTTTGTTTATCCATCTAACCTTAACGGGTGCACTTGCTTGTAATGTTGTAATCTGTTAATTGAAAAACGAAAAAATTTGGCTCGGAATATTTCAGTGGTATCAGAGCCACGTATCCTACCATCCTGTGAAATCAGCCTTCTATGAGTGACAGAGAACAGAGGTATTTGGCAAGAGTATACAAGAGGGATACAGTTCAGACACAGTTGTATCAACCTCCAGAAGGTCAAACAGCTTCACAAATTTTGAGGGCTAATTGGGAGCCTTCACAAGAAACAGAAATGGGGGATAATGAAAGAAATGAAAGGATTCTTGGTGGCGGTGAAAGAAGTTCTGGCAACAGAGATGACAGTGGAAAAGGAAGGGAGAGATCTACGAGTCCCGGGAAGGAGTTTGGAAAAATGATGGATGCCTTGATGGACATGGTATCTTTCATGATGGGGAAAATGGGGCAGAATAATGTTCCACAGAACAACTCAGGCCACAGAGGGGAGCATAGTGCTTCCAACCAGCATGATGAGCATGCCGCCCGGACAGTGTCAAACAACAGTTACATCTCTTCCAGACCATTCAAGCCCACTTTTCTAGCTCCTGTAGTCAATCAGCAAGAGCCTGAAGAGAATGCTTCATTCGTGGAGCAGTTGAGGGTTGGCCGTACAGAGTATGACTCTCTACCTGTCGACATCAGAATGGACATGTCCTTCAATGATTTCATGGATCATAAGAGGAAGAACAAAGGGCAAGGAAGAAACTTTGATCAAAGAAGACCATCAAATCAAGGAGACTTGTACCAAGCTGTCAACAAAGTTATACTTCCTCATTTTGATGGGAGTGATACAAGTTCAGCCTGAGCTTGGATTCAAAAGCTAGATAACTATCTAGCTCTCAGACCAATGGCGGAAGAAGAAGCAATCAAGTTCGCTACGCTACACCTTGATGGGGTGGCGCACGAGTGGTGGTACCATGGCCTCGTCACTCTAGGCCATCGGTCTATCACAACATATGATGAGTTCACCACTAGGCTCATCGAAAGGTTTGAGAAAAAAGATCCTGAGATCCATTTCAGAGAGCTTGCTCAATTGAGACAGTATGGCACAGTGGATGCCTACATTGCGGAGTTTCAGAGACTTTCAGTCATGGTGACTGGAATCACGGAGCGAAGGTTGGTGATTCTTTTCAGTGAGGGTTTGACAGAACCACTCAAAGGTTGGATTAAAGCCTTTGATCCACCAACCCTGCAAGAGGCCATGAAAAAGGCGAGAAACATGGAGTGGGCTGCTCCTAAGGCAAAATTTCAGTCAAACTCCCCTTTTCAGAAAAGGGATAAAGGAAAAAGGCCTCAGCATAAAAATCATTTGAGACCTCAGAACAAGGAGTTCAAGAATCGCAATCCCCATGTCACCAGGTTGGATCAAGAAACCCTGAATGAACTCAGAAGAAAAGGGTTGTGTTTTCGGTGTCAGGAAAAATGGTCTCAAGACCATGTTTGTCCTAAAGGGGTCAAGTTCAATCAGATTGAGTACTATTCTGCTGGGGAAAGTAGTTCTGATTTTTCCGACCAGCAATCTGATTTTGAAGGAAATGAAGAAGATAGAGCTCCAGAAGAGTCCGGAGATGAGAAGGGAAGTGGTGGAGTTTTAGCTCAACTTTCCAGTTTTCAAAGAAACGAATCATTCAAGGTTCATGGGATGGTCAAAGGGCAGCGAATCGTTGCTTTGATCGATACTGGAGCAACTCATAACTTCATTGATGAAGTTGTGGTAGCCAAGAAGGGGCTGCAAATAGAGGAGTTCGAAGGATTCAAGGTCATGGTTGCCGATGGATTTCATATTACTTGCACCAAGAAAATATCTAACATGACCATGCAATTGGGCAACTACGAAGTCAAGGATGACTTCTATGTAGTTCACATTGGGGATACTGATGCCGTTCTAGGCATTCAATGGCTGCAATCTCTTGGAGAGATCTCTTTGAATCTGCAGACTATGGAGTTGAAGTTCCAATCAGATGGGAAGAAGATAGTTTTGAGAGGCATGTCCAATGGGGGTCCTCGAGTAGTGTCATTCAAAAGAATGGCAAAGCTGATCCATCACGATCAAGCTGAGTGGGTTGCCGAATGCATGATACTTCCTGCTAGTCCTATTGAGACTAAACGTGACCAACCTCCTGATATCCTGTCACTACTCACAAAGAAGAGCAAAGTCTTTGCAGATTTGCCTCCTGGACCACCACCTGAACGGGGTTCAGAACACATCATCGAGCTCAAGGAAGGAGCTAAACCGGTGATCACAACTCCATATCGGTATCCGAAGAGGCAAAAAGATGAGATCGAGAAGAATATTCGGGAACTTTTGGAGATGGGTTTCATACGCCCAAGCAAGAGCCCTTTTGCATCTGCAGTGGTTCTTGTGAAGAAGAAGGATGGTACCATGCGCATGTGCGTGGACTATCGTGCTTTGAACCAAAGCACCATCAAGAACAGATACCCCATTCCAAGAATAGATGAGCATATTGATGAGCTACATGGGGCTAAGTTCTTTTCGAAGATTGATCTGAGATCGGGTTACCATCAGATACGAATGAGGGGATCAGATGTGGAAAAGACAGCTTTTAGATGTCACTATGGCCATTTTGAATTCTTAGTCATGCCATTTGGGTTGACTAACGCTCCGGCTACCTTTCAGTCTTGCATGAATCGTGTCTTTCAAAAGCAGTTACGAAGGTTTGTGTTGATATTTTTTGATGATATTCTGATCTACAGCAAAACTTGGGAAGATCACCTCAAGCACTTGGAGGAAGTGCTTAATATCATGGAATCTGAGAGTTTGTTCGCAAAAGCTTCCAAATGCGAATTTGGAATGGTGGAGTTACTGTACCTTGGCCACATAATCAGTGCTGAGGGAGTAAAGGTGGATCCGGAGAAGATCAAAGCAGTGGTTGATTGGCCACCACCTGAAAATTTGACTCAGTTGAAAGGTTTTTTGGGTCTTTGTGGTTTTTACCGGAGATTCGTAAAGGGGTATTCACAGAATGCTGCTCCCCTTACTGATCTCACCAAAAAGGGAGCCTTTGCTTGGTCAGAAAAGGCTCAAATTGTTTTTGATAAATTCAAGAAGATCATGAGTTCGTGCCCAGTCTTGGCTATCCCGGATTTCTCCAAGCCATTCGAGCTGCAATGTGATGCATCAGGTGAAGGAGTGGGGGCTGTCCTGATGCAAGACAAACACCCTATCGTGTTTGAAAGCAGAAAGTTACGGGGTGTTGAGAGGACATACTCAATCTATGATAAAGAAATGCTTGCCATTATGCATGCATTAGCCAAGTTCAGGCAGTACTTGGTGGGGAACAAATTCGTGGTTAAGACTGACCACAATAGCCTCAAGCATTTTATGCACCAGAAGGATCTAAATGAGAGGCAACAGAAATGGGTGAGTAAGCTTCAAGCTTACGACTTTGACATTGAATATGTCAAAGGGAAAAATAATGTCGTGGCCGATGCTCTCTCCAGAAGGCCTCATCTTAGCTCATTGTGTGAGCTTACTGCAGATTGGAGAGACATGTTGCTTGCTGATTATGCCAAAAATCAGTTTGCAACCAGCATTCTGGAAGGTACTTTCCATGATGAAAAGTACCAGGTGGTTGAGGGATTGATCCAGTATAAGGGGAGAATCTTCCTGGTAGCTGATTGTAAGCTCAAGAAGATTCTTTTGAATTTTCATGACATTCCAGTTGCTGGTCACCAAGGTTTTTTCAAGACCTATAGGCAGATCCGAGAAAGGTTTTCTTGGAAAGGTTTGAAGAGAGAGGTTCAACGCTACATTCAGGAATGTCCTGTTTGTCAAGCAAATAAAAATGAGCATACATTACCAGCCGGTTTGCTGCAACCACTTCCAATTCCCAATCAAAAATGGGAAAGCATTTCCATGGATTTCATCACTGGGTTGCCCAAGGCCCAAGGGAAGGATTGCATTTACGTAGTAGTTGACAGATTAACCAAGTTTGCTCATTTCTTTGCCATTACCAACACTTTTTCTGCAGCCCAAGTTGCAGATTTGTTTTTTCGAGAAGTGTTTAGGCTGCATGGGTTGCCAAAGAATATCGTAAGTGATAGGGACAGCAAGTTCCTAAGTACCTTTTGGCAGGAAGTTTTCAGAATGAGTGGTACTGTGCTCACTCCAAGCACGAGTTATCACCCCCAAACTGATGGGCAAATAGAAGTGGTGAACAAGTGGTTGGAAGGCTACTTGAGAAATTATGTGTCAGAACAGCAGAAAGCTTGGGTTAAGTGGCTGCATATAGGCGAGTACTGCTACAACTCTACTTTCCATATGTCAATCAAGATGTCTCCTTTCTTGGCACTTTATGGATATGAAGCACCCAGTTTTGCAGATTTGGTGTTTGGTGACAGCAAAGCACCTTTAGCCAAGGATTTGTTGCAGCATAGTCAAGACATAATGAGATCCTTGAAGGATAATTTGCAGATTGCACAAAATCAGCAGAAGTTGTATGCTGATCAAAGGCATGTTGAGCATTCGTTTGAGGTTGGGGATATGGTCTATCTTCGTTTACAACCTTATAGATAGTCTACTCTCAAGAAGAGTGGAGCTGAGAAGCTCAAACCTCGCTTCTATGGGCCATTCAGGGTCATCAGAAAAGTTGGGGCAGTAGCTTATGAATTAGAGCTACCTTCAGATAGTAGAGTGCATAACGTCTTCCACGTGTCTCGCCTCAAGAAGGCACTTGGACACAATGTGGTTGCTTCTTCACAGTTGCCACCATTGGATGAGGAAGGACAGTTGGTTCTAATTCCCGAGGAGATACTTGATGTCAGAGAACGTTCCTTGAGGAATAAAACTATCAAAGAATGTTTGGTAAAGTGGAAGAACCTGCCTATGGAGGATGCAACTTGGGAAAGTGATGAGATATTGCAACATCCTAGTTTGCGATTGCTTGAGGTCAAGCAATCTTGGGGAGGGCGGACTGTAATGTCCCCTTCTCAAACCTGACATTTTCAGTGACCGTTGGCCTTTCTTTGGGAACCCGAAGGCTAGTCGGAGGATGAATTAGGGTTTCCTAATTTTGAGGAGGTCTTTGCTCAGAGATGGTGGATTCAATGGCGGATTCCTTCTGGGTTTTCAGAGGGCTTCGCAATGGTATGTTCATCTCGGCAATCAGAGCACTTTATGGAATTTACTATTTTTAGTAAATTCTATTTTTGGCAGCTTTCCAGATGAGTTCAGCTCGGTTGACTTCCTGCTTCAGTTGGTAAGATGTTTTGCTCAGTATTGGCTTCAGGGCACATTCGGAGGGATAAGTTAAGTCATGTAATTAAAAAGTCACGTTTTAAATATTATATTTTAACGTTGACCATGGGCCTAGATTAATGACTTAATGATGTTTTAAAAAGGGGGGTCTTTTGAGGGTGGCGCCTCATTAAGGAATATTTTAATTATTTCTTAAGTCTGAGCAAGCTAATGTGGGGTGCATTTATTAAAGTATGATATTTATTTAAAATATCAAATCTAAAAGCTTTGAAGGAAAAGTACGCCCATCCTTGAGGAGAGTGGGTTTTGACCTAAAAACAGATTTTAGGGTTTTGCGAAGTCAACGGAAGAATTATAAAGAGGAGTCTTGGTGCAACATTTCTTCATCTTTGGTCGAATATACTGTTATGCTGCTGGATTAGCTTTGGGACTGCTTCGAGGAATGAAGGCCTCCTAGCTTGGGCATCACTTCGTGTTTGCAAGACAACATCTAGTGGTGAATCATTGTACTGTGAGTTGCATTTAGTTTGTGTTTTGTTCTCAACTCATTGCATAGTTAAATTAGATTTGGCATATTAGTGTTTCAGCATCTTGCATTGTTGTAGACAGCAGATTCATGTTTTAAATCATATGTCAAAAAAAACAAAAATATTGCATCTGGGTATTAGCCCATTCTCTTTGTCTAGGAAGGGCGCTTCAATAGTTCAAGTTTCAGATTTTTTAGTGTTGTATTGAATTTTTAAAGAGAGGTCGACTTTTCCAGCTTGGCCGTACCTTTGAAAACTGCATTGGAGTTCGTGCAAATTAAATTAGAGTCTTTTTGATCAGTCTTAGTGTCTTGTGTTGGTCGCCTATGTCTTGAGGGAGTAATGCATTTTATTTCGCATCAATCGGACAACATCTGAGAAAGTTATGAACAATTCATTGAGGTTGTAAGCTGCTGGTTATCTGTTAAAAGTGCAGATCTGATTATGACAGTTCGATAAATCTGCATTTCTGATTTGGATTTTGGCATTGTGGTTTACTTAGAGCTTGTAACAGATCTATTGTTGATTATTCCATCTGGAAAGACTTTGATCTATTGACATTGCGGGCAATAATTATATTTTGTAAACTGGCAGTAGTACTGACCAGTATTCTTTAATATTGCTTTGTCATTATTTTGTAATACTCGTTCTTGCTTTCAGTACTAGAGTGAAATAGTGATAAATCTCCGCCCTATGGTAGTTACTTCCCATTCTGGGTGAGCAAGCACATTCTGGGTGTTGAGTAGTTTCAGCTTTCAGCATTTCATTTTAAGCTTTGCTTTTTGTACTCACTCCGTCATATGGTCGCCCCTCACTCCGCATTGGATTGGGTAGCACATACTTGACGTTGAGTTCCTTTCTATATCTAGAGTAGAAGATCCTCTGACCAATGCTCGCCATCATCGGCGCCATTCTGGTTAGAGTTGCTTTCTTGCACGTTTTGGTTTATCCATCTAACCTTAATGGGTGCACTTGCTTGTAATGTTGTAATCTGTTAATTGAAAAACGAAAAAATTTGGCTCGGAATATTTCACAAATGCATGGGGGAGCTTTGAATTCTCATGACTTAGAAAAATTTCACCATCCAACACCTTCAAAGAGGGGCGCATTTGACCCATGGAACTTTTAGTTTGATTGCCTTAGAAACCTTTTATCATCCTCCTTCAAGCCAGGCGCATATGACCCCCTGAGCATCAATTTTAATGCCTTAGGCGAATTTTTCACTCCAAAATATTCTCTCAAGTCTGGGTGCATTTGCCATGGGGAGCATCAAATTTTCCATACTTAGAAGATTTTGAGTCATTTCCAAAGTGAGGCGCATTTCCCTAGGCAAGCTTCCATCTTTCCAGAGTTAGTAGCATTTTCATCTATCTTCAGCTTGTCAAGGTGAATTTCGATGCTGGTCTCCAAATTTTATCAAACCTAGTGGATTTCATGCCTTTTGCCAAATTTAGGGTGATTTTCTCCTGCTAACCCTAATTCGCCCTGACTTTCTATTTTTAGAAAGTTCCTTAAATTTTGTGCTATCAACTGACTTCTGACTCCAGAAAGCTTTATTTTTTGCTCTGTTTTGAACTTCATGGTGTGATCATGCTGCTGATGCCTGATATTTGCCCGTACCCGCTATTTTTAGCAACCTGCTAAAAATAGAAAGCGCTCAGAAAGTCTTCAAATTTCACATACTAAGTGCCTGATAGCGTGCTCCTTGTTGGCGAACTTGCCTGTCTGCGCTGGCGCTCGAGATTGACTTTCTATTTATAGCCTACGTCGAGAATGCCTTACTAAAAATAGCAAGTGCTCCGATTGCCTTCAAATTTTGCCAGAAAACTCCTCGGAAGATGTTGATCATGGTGGATACTTCATTTTTGGATATTTTGACGTCTGATTCCTCATTTTAGTTGTCAAGCTCGAAACCCTAATTTTCCTGCATGTTCCTCAAATGAGCTCTGTTTGACCTCATTTCTATTGCATGTTGATCAGTTCGTGGTTCTAAAGCGCTGCGCAGTTGCTAGAATGGTACTTGCTAAAAATAGAAAGCGGCTGAAAAAGTGACCAACTGGTCACCTGATGATTTTGCATGTCACACCACTTGAGGGATCTTGAAAAACCCAGAAAAACCCAGAAAAATCATCAACATGCAAGCACTGGCTAAAAATAGCAAGTTTCTTAAAAGTGATTAGTTCCACTTGCATGTTACATCGTTGCGAAGCTCTTGGAAAACCTAGAAGGAATATGCCGACATGCGCTGAGAAAATCTGCATGTAAACCCTAATATCGGCCTCCGAAGGCTGAATGCTGAAAGTCGTTATCCTGCTCTGCATGTCATATCACTGCGAAGGTTTTGAAAAACCCACAAAGAATCTCCAGACACGCATCAGAAAATGAACATGTAAACCCTGGAATTTGCTCTAGAAGCTGGACTGCTATAAATAGCAAGTTGTCTGTTTTTGTTCAAATTTTGCCGCGGATGAGTTCAAGGTGTTCAGAATGTAATCAAGTTGCCAAAATGTGAAAATCTTGAGAAGATCAACCCCAAGTCGACACTTACTAAAAATAGAAAGTTGGCAGAATTCAGTGAAAATTCAGAGGTCACTTGCCGGAAGTGTTTTAACAGCAGTTCCAAGCTCAGAAGTTGACCAACCAACTCAATTTGACCCCAAAGCAATCTAAATATGTGAAACCCTAATATGAGATTTGGTCAAATTTTATGTTTAAGCTCGCAAACGGGAGCATCCCCGGAAGGCAAATAGCAGAAAATAAATAGAGAGATAAAAACCACAGCCAAAAGACCAGAATGGAGCAAAAATTTAGGGGTCCCCATTTTGAATGGGGCGATGTGTGAAAAGGTCACAACACTTCCAATATTGCAGCACGTATGGAGGCAATTGATCAGGCCTGGGGAGATGCTTCAGTTTATCAGAGCAAAGTTATTCAACGTTTAGAGGCATTGAGGTGTGTTCCATTGCGGATGTTGATTGATGGAGTCATCCAGGAGAATGATAGGTATGACTTTTCTAGGTGGTATTCTTCGGTAATCACGAGACGTGGTTTCTTTGACGCGGCACAGGCTGATTCAGCCAGAGTACGGAAGGCTATGACCAATATTATTGATGGAGTCCAGAATACCTTCGAGGCAATATTTGCTAGGCGGCTGAGTTCCGAGGAAATGACTACTGATAATTTGAGGGGTAAGCTGGTGCCTTTCTTCTCAGAGGTGAAGACCTTTGTGCAAGACGACTTTGAAAACATTTCTACTTTCTCCAGCTTAATTTAGAGTACACAGGACGCCTTAGCTGCTTGGAGAAAATCTTGCACGAGGCATGAACAATCAGTCACGGTGTTAGAATTTCAGCTTGATTGCATTCCACCTATTTCGATTCAGGAGATTGAGGCTGTACTCGCCAAGTTCATTGGGTTCGCAGCCAGAGAGAAGGAGAACGGGAATGCGCTTCTAGATGATGACCTTCTAGAGGACTGATTGTGGGCATTGATTGCCTTTACTATTTTGGGAGTGAGTGGGAATCTTTGATTCATTTAATGTACCACTCCCTATTCTAGCAATTTTTAGGGTTAGGGCTGAGGTGGCTCGATCTGGGCCTTTGATTTGATTGTAATCTAAGCCGTCCATTGGACTGGGCTATCTATAAAAGGGGGAGTCCCCCTCATTTGTACTCATTAGAAATTAGAGATTAGAATTGATATTAGCATTGAGGAGACACTAGAGAGTAGGCATTTTGATAGCATAGTGTGGAGAAGAAGGAAAGTTTTCCTTTGAAAACTTTTGTAGAGATTGTTGTGTAAAAATTTCATGATAATAGATCTTTTCATTGATGGTGGAATTCGTCTTTGTTATGGATAGCTAGCAAGGTTTCTTCATCCCTTCGGATCCAAGTAGCATAAAGTAGCTTTTAAGTAGCATAATTTTCATTTCATGTAAGTAGTTAATTGTGGATTTGTGGTCTTCTATTGAGGTGGCTTCATTTTATTCCATACTACTAGCAACTTGTCGATGACAAGTTCGCCTTGCGTGGTCGAATGAAAATTATTTTGAGTTTAACTTCAATTGTGATTTGTATACTTATATGCGTCGTCTTGATGGTATATGTATGCTAAATTGTAATCTGAATATCTTTTGCTATCCCTTTGAAGATTGCACCAATTTTGCTGAAGCTGTCCGACGTGAGGCTAGGTGAAATTCGGTTGAAGTTTGCTGAAGTTGAGCTTCACATATCTTGCATTTAGAATAGAATTTAGAACCATCTCTCCCTTATACTCATTTACTTTCAGTCCATTCCTGGTTAGCTTTACGAAAATGCACCTTACTGCCAAATCTTACGTGCAAAATCCCCTTCAAATCATCAACCTTGTCATTAACTGCAAGACCTTTTGAACAATCGTGTAAGTCTCCTTGAAATACCAGCAAATCGCATCAAGCCAACTAAGGGTATTCTATTGCATTATCGGAACCTTGGAGTTGAAAGCATGTACTCACTCGCAATCTTAGCATGTTGAATACTTTGTTCAAGAGAGGATAGAGTATCCGTTGGGAAACTTTATTCTGTGTTGGTGCGGTTGCAAAAATCATGTCAATAGGCTCACAGGCTTCTATGGGTTGAATATCTCCTAAAACTTGGGCCTCCTGTTCTGTAACTAAATCATCTTCCAATGCTGCCTCAAGCTCACGTTGGAAGTGTGTATTTGTAACAGTTTTATCTTCTTCCTACTGATCATCTCTAGTGGGTGCATTGACACTCTGGCCAATGGACTCCCTTCGCGGCAACTGATTTGCCTCTTGTAACTCCTATTCCTTATTCAATATATTCCTCTGATCAGCAAACAATGAAACTTATTGTATGCTTGGAGAACGGGTCTCCAATGGCGTAGTTGATTTAACCACAATTCTTGGAGGCTCTAGTTGAACTAGCTCTTTCCTTCAAGACTTTGGAGCTCAAGCAACCTGTTTCTTCTTGGTAGCAATTGGCGTCCTATGATCTCCCATCAAATTGTAAGTCAAAGGAATTGACCTACTCTTAAGTCTGTTTACATGCCTCTCAACCCATCCTTTGGTGAATGTCAGGACTGCTATGCATAGTGTGTCCAAATCAGCAATCTCCAGCTCTGACCAATCTGGAAGTGGGAGTGATGTATCCCTCACTGCCTCATAATTTGGATGAAGAATGTTCATGTCCTCGTCCACCTAGTCTAGTACTGGAATAATCTCACACTCCCTGATCATGCTCAAAGGTAGTCTCGAAAACATACTTCTAACTTTAGCCTCATTCAACGCACCAGTTCAGTAATCTTCAATATTTGCCTTATGCCTGAACTCTTCTGATAGTATCCATCTAATATTGATGTGGGGGTCATAATGCTGCCTACCGGTGTGATAAGAAAGGTGGAAAAACTGAAGCTCATTTTCAGCTTCTTTGTCTGCCTGTAGTGAAGGACACTCTTCGTCTGAATTTCCCATGATGATTTGTGTTGATGTGATTTTTGTGACCACACCAATCAGCAGATCAAAGTATCTGAAGGATACTCTATTCTCTCTTGATCAAAGTATCCTGTACGCTAAGATTGCGAGAGAGATCGTACGTTCAACTCCAAGGTTCCGAAAATGCTATGGAATACCCTTAGTCGGTTCATTGTGATTTGTTGTTTACACGAGGGGATTTACACAATTGTTCAAAATGTTTGCAGTTGACAGCAGGTTAATGATTGGAAGGGGATTTTTGTGAGACGAATGATTTGGCTATGAGGTATGTGCTTCCTAAAACTAACCAGAAATATACTAAAATTAAAAGAGTACAGGGTTTAGAAGATCTAAATTCTATTCTAAGGCGGAATATGGGATTAATCTCGGCAGACCTCAACCAGACTTTGCTTCACCTCACGTTGGACAACTCACACAAAGTCGGTGCAATCTTCGAAGGAGCAGCGAAAGGTATTCAGATTACAACTCAACATGAAAGTACCATCAAGACGACACATACAAACACATGAATCACAATCAAAGTTAAGCTTGTAATGTTTTCCAATTGACCACACAAGGTAAACTTGTTGTCAGCAAGTTTCTAGTGGTATGGATTAAAACGAAGTTTCCTTTATTAACACCACAAATCCACAGCTAACATCTACTTGCATGAAAATGAAAAGTACTCTAATCTAAACTACTTGAAGCAGAAGGGGTGAAGAAATCTTGCTAGCTGCTCATAACAAAGACGAATTCAGCATCAATGAAAGCTTCTTTTTATTATGATAGTTTTCACAACAATCTCTTACAAAGTTTTCAAAGGAAAACTTTCCTTCTCCAAACTATGCTAAGCTATGCTAAACTATCTCTCTGCTCTAAAATTTCTACTCTCTGATCTAATGTCTAATCTAATGATGTACAAATGAGGGGGAATGCCCCTTTATATAGCTGGCCAAGTCCAATGGATAGCTCAGATTACAATCAAACGAAGGGCTCAGATTAAGCCACATCAGCCCTAACCCTAAAAACTGCCAAAATAGGGAGTGGTACAATAAATGAATCAAAAGATTCCTACTCACTCCCAAAATAGTAAAGGCAATTAATGCCCACCATTAGTCCTCCAGGTCATCATCTAGAAGGGAATTTCCGTTCTCCTTCTCCCTAGTTGCAAAATCAATGAATTTGGCGAGCACAGCCTCAACCTCCTGAATTGAGATTGGTGGAATGTGATCAAGCTAAAATTCTAACACCGTAACTATCTGCCCATGGCGTGTACAAGACTTTCTCCAAGCAACTAGAGCATCCTGAGTATTTTGAATAATGCTCGAGAAAGTTGAGGTGTTCTCAAAGTCGTTCTGAACAAAATTTCTCACCTCTGAAAAGAAAGGCGGGAGCCTATTTCTCAAGCCATCAGCAGTCACCTCATCAAAATTCAGCCTCCTAGCAAAGATTGCCTCCAAAGTGTTCAGGACTCCATCAATGATGTTCATCATAGCCTTCCTGACTCTGGCTAAATCCGTCTGTGTAGCATCGAAGAATCCACAGCTATTGATAAATGAAGAGTACCAATTGGTAAAATCATACCTATCACCCTCCTGAATCACTCCTCCATCAACCAACATCTACAAGGGAGTATGCATGAAGGCCTCCAAACGCTGAATAACCTTGCTCTGATAGATATGAGCATCACCCCAAGCCTGATCAACTGCCTCCATTTGTGCCATGATGTCGGAAGCCTGTTGGAAAGCATGAGCAAGATCTTCCATAAACTTTTTGTCTCAGCATGAACGTCGGCCACCCACTTATCTGCCTCCTGTGCCATCCTTCTCAAATCTTCCAAGCCACTAACTGATTCTCTAAACAACTCGGCTTGAAGCTCAATCGCTGGAATCTCTTGCCCACAAGGATGAGATAAATGGTGCACGTAACCTATCAAAGTCTTATGCTCCTTCTTCAATTTTTTGTACTTGCCTTCAGTCTTGAGCAATCTATCCTTGAGCGCCTAATAGGAGTTATCACACTCCTTAATTATCTGTGCTCCTATGGGGCGACCTAACTCTATGGTAGTGATCATGTAATTTTCTGGAATAGCCTCGTCTCGATCACAATCAACTCTTGGCACAACCACATGAAGGGTGCGAGAGCCATCCTCATCTATTGAAATCTTTGAAAATTTTCTATCTCTCTTCTTAGTTGGAGGCGCACTGATCCTACTAAAATATTCTTCCATTTCCACTGTTGGATCAGCCTCTTCACTGGGGCTCCCCCTCATCCCTCCTCTAAGCCAATCAAGGACTACCTACTGTATAACAAATGGTTGCTCATCCCTTGCTTCTTCACAAACTTCTTCTCTAATTTCATTCTGGCGAGGCTCATTGGCCTCTATGGGCTGAGTATCTCCTGAAACTTGGGCCTCTTGTCTTGTAACTGTATCATCCTCTAGAGCAGCCTCAAGCTCACACTGGAAGTGTGTATCAGTATCAGTTTCCTCATCTTCTTCCTGTTGATTATCTCTAGTGGGTGTGTTTACACTCTGGCCAGCGGATTCTCTTCATGGTGGCTAATTTTCCTCATGTAATTCCTGCTCCTGATTCAATACATTTCTCTGATCAACAAATAGTGAAACCTCTTGTATGCTTGGAGAATGTGTCTCCAATGGTGTAGGTGACTCTACCACAATTCTTGGAGGCTCTAGCTAGACTGGCTCTTTCCTTCAAGACTCTGGAGCTCAAGTAATCTGTTTCCTCTTGGTAGCAGTGGGCGTCCTATGATCTCCCATCAAATTGTAAGTCAAAGGAATTGACCTACTCTTAAGCCTATTTACATTCCGCTCAACCCATCCTCTAGTGAATGTCAGGACTGGAATACAAAGTGTGTCCAAATCCGCAATCTCTGGCTCTAACCAATCTAGTAGTGGAAGTGGCGTGTCTCTTACTACCTCATAATCTAGATGAAGAATATTCATGTCGTCGTCCACCTAGTCTAGTACTGGAATATCCTCACACTCCCTAATCATGCTCAATGGTAGCCTCGAGAACATCCTTTTCCTAACTTCAGCTTCATCCAATGCATTAGCCCAATAATCCTCAATATTTTCCTTATGCACAAACTCTTCTAACAGTACCCATCTGATATTCCTATGAGAATCATAATACTGCCTGCTGGTGTGATAAGAAAGGTGGAAAAATTGAAGCTCATTCTCAGCGTCCCTGGTTGCCTGTAGTGAAGGACACACTTCATCTGAATTCCAAGTGATAATTGGGAAGTCAAGTCCTCCCTTCTATTTCTTCTAAATCTTATCATAGGTAATGAGTTGCCTAGATATTTTTTGCTTCATCAAGGCATTTTGTTTAAAGAGTCTAAATCTTGCTAAATGATGTCAAGTATAGTTTCTGGGGCAATATCAAGCATGGAGTTTTGTCAGTAGTTTGTCAGTCAAAGGCATCATCCATTGATCAGAACTTGAATTGGAGGCTCAGAATGAGGCATTTCATGATAAAGGAGCGTTTCACGACAACAATTATGCTTTCACTTGATCATTTCAGTGGCTATGATGGAGTTTTCAGTGATTAATTTATGGAGATTTCTCAGAGAAAAGTAGAGTTGCGCCCCTGTAGCCCAGGGGCGCCCTTCTTTTTGAAGGTCAATATTTTGTTGAAAATGCTCATGAATATAGTCAATCTCTTCTGAATTAGTTTGCCTATCCGATGAGCTATCCAGCGAAGCTATCTCAGACTCAAAGCTCCAATTACTAGCAATAGAAGTTTAAGATCCCGAAGTTGCAGTTTGCAGAAGCTTATCCTTTTTGAGCTTTTGCACTCCTGTAGCTCAAGGGCGCATCTCTTTAAGAGGGGTCAAATCTTGGCATTTATGATGTTTGATAAAGTCAAACTCTTCACGACCAATCTGCCTATCCAATGAGATATCAAACACAATGATCCGAGGTCCGAGGCTCCGATAGCTGACATCAGAAGATGAGCTTCTGAAATGACTTCAGGTCACAAGACTTCCTCAAATGGTGAATTGCGCCCTTGTATCCCAGGGGCGCCTTTTCAAATGACCCATCAGATGGCAAAGTCTGTTGATGAGGTCTTCCTGGCATTTGTGCTACTTTAGTCCAGCTCTACGATGCACCATCCTACCTGTCAATCTGACATTCTGAGTGTTCGTGACAAAGTTTCTACCAAGCACGTAATTTCACAGGCGAACTGGCATAAAATATTCATTGTATTTCTATAGGTCAAGGGCGCCTTCCCTTTTGGCCTGTCAGATGAGGTTGTTTGTCATCGAAGTCTTCACGGGAGTTGAGCGTAATTACTTTTTCTATTCAACGAGCCCAGTCATCAGTCTTCGGGATTTTGCAAACGCTCGTACGAGTGAGGTCTTTGATGAAATACTACAAAATGAAGACAGCTCAAAAAATGGCTGTCTCGTCATCAATTTCATTTTGGGAAAGGCCCATTTCTTTTTGATGTCTTAGAAGCAGTTTTCTTGCTTCGTCACCTCTAGAGACGTCTCTCGTAGGTCCTTCTGGCTACATGTTAAAACAGACGGTGCTCGAATCGGGTAATTCCTGCTCCAGATATCAGAGATCAAAAAAGGTCATTTGGTTGAAGGTTGCACTTTTCTTAAAATGGCGTTTGAGCCTTTTCAGGCCAGGGGTGCCCTTTCTTCTGAGGCCCTTAATGCATTTTTCAGATGCCTTGCATTTATCCGTCGGATGCAGAATACTTCCAGTCACGCAGTGGGCTTGGTTGCCTATTAGCAGGGTTCACCATTCATCGCCACTAGCCGTTTGAAGCGTCAGATGCCAGTTTTAAGAAATGGCTAAGTCTGGTTCCTAAAAATCAATTTAATCAAGGGCACCTATTTTTTTGAGGTGTTAAATGATGGATTTTACAGTGATGACTCCCAACAGACATTCTTCCTTGCTCTGCAGGCTTTGCGATGAATTCTCCAGTTCAGCCTCAGCATTGCCTGGTCACCCCAAAATCAGTGTCGAAGATGGCCAGTTGTAACTTTGTAGTCAGCTACAAAGTAGGAAGTTAATAAAAAGTGCAAAATCTTGAGCAAATGGATGCCTATGAGGTCAAATCAAGACTTTTTGAAATCAGTGAAGTCTGCCGGTGAATCCTAAAGCTTCATTTGGTTTGTCAACTAAAGTTAAATAATATTTAATATTTATTCTTGCATTTTTAGCATTAAATGGCGATTTTTCTAAAGATGGCGCCCTTTTTATGCTGAATTTTCAAATTGCATAATAAATATTATTATTTTTATTTTCGAACTCCGAGTCAGTGGCAATATAACTGAAGGGGGTCCAATTAGAAGTCTTCTATTTTAGTTAGGGTTTTGAATCTTGCAGTAAACAAGGTGGTGCAAATTTTCCTTATTTAAGCATGGTGCCTATCATTCATTATTCACCAAGCTTCAAAGAAATTCGCAATTCCTCATAGCAAAGATGATTTTTCAAAGCAAAGGCAAATTCATTATCAGTTTTCATGGGCGATTTTCATCAAAACATTCTTTTGTAGGGTAAAGTTCACATTCATCAGCAAATTTGAAGAATAAAGGGGCGATTTTCACAGAAGAAGAGCATACAAAAAATGTCTTTTTCCTCCTTGTTTCTCAAATTTCTCTCAAATCTCAATTCACATGTTCCTAAAATTGGCAAATTTCACAAGTCTAAACATCTGGATCATTTTCGTACAACTTCCTCAAGTTAAAATCGTGTGCTTGAATTTTTAGGAATTTTTAACTTCAGAACATCTGTTCTTGAGTTTCTAATTTTCTCAACTGAAAATTCGTTGCATGATCGAGTAGAAGTCATATTTTCGCATTTATGACATTCTAGGTTGTCTTAGAATCTTTTTCTTGACAAAACCCATATCTCAGATTTTTGCCCAAAATAACTCTTTGAAAGGCTATTTTTAATCTCAGCAGGCTATTTTTAGTTTTCAGAAATCTTGTCAGAACATAGTCAAGTGCACAGTCAACAGGCGAGTTTTTCAAAATGCAATACACTCAGCTCGAATACAGGACCAAATCAGTTCTTACTCGTGACTTTATCAAGACAATTGAGATGAATCTTCACAAGGTGCTTCCAGAAGCAGTCTTGGATCCAGTCAAGATCAGAGGTTCGATTATCCAGAACATTTAGCAATCCGGGTTATTAGAGGTCGCTTCCATACCTATCTCCGTTCACTGTATTGAGTTCGCGATGTCTTGTATTAAGCATTACAACTTTGTTACTCGTGAGATAGTGTCAGTAGATGGACGAGTTATTTGTAGTCTCAAGCCTTTGGACATTGAAAGAAGTTTTGGTATTCCTCAACATCCGAACAATCTAGTTATTTCCATGGAGTAGTGCGAGTAGGCATTCAATGTTGATGTGGACAAGTGTCAAAATAAGATGGCAAAAAGATGGTTAAAGCAAGCGAAGAACAGATTGCCAAACATTGTGGGTTGTGGTGAGTACAAGGATGAATACGCGATTCTAATCACACTCCTGAATCGTGTCTCAGGTTAATCACATGCTAATGTTTTCCAGCCTTGGATGTATTACATCATTCGTCGCATCATATCTGGGCAGTGTTGTGACCTTTTCACACATCGCCCCATTCGGATGGGGACCCCCTTATTTTTGCTCCGTTCCGGTCTTTTGGCTTGGGTTTTTTCCTCGCTCTCTCGCTCTGTCTCTTTTCTGGTGTCTGTCTTTCCGGGGGGTTGTGTCGTCATTGAGCTTAAACGTGAAGATATTGGCCAATTCTAAAATTAGGGTTTCATCATTTTTGGTCAAGTCAAAGTCAAGTACGGCCAGTAAATTGAAAATTGAACTTAACGCTTGTTATCAACAGGCATCCAGAAGCTTCCAGCCAAATTTCATCGATTCGAGGTACTTACTATTTTTAGTAAGTCTGCAATTCCAGGCAATCTATCAAGATTTTCGAGATTCCGACATCACACAAAGATTCGGAGTACATCGGATCGCTTGCATGCCAAATTTGAGCAAAATTGGACAACTTACTATTTTTAGCAAATCCGCTTCCGTGGCAATTCGTGGTCCGCATGCAGATTTTCTTTGCATGTCCGATATTCCTTCCGGTTTTTCGAGACCTTCGCAATATATAACATGCAAGTCGAGATGACCACTTTCGTAATTCACTCTCAGGCTATTTTTAGGGTTTGCATGTCGAGCTTTTCGCATGTCGTGATTCCTGATGGGTTTTTCGAGAGCTTCGCGATGGTGTGACATGCAAACAAGGATTCTCACCCGCTGAGGAACTTGCTATTTTTAGCGGTGTGTCCCGGCAGCCGCCACCCAGCAGCCGATTCACGAAGCTGATCGCAGTTTAAACGAGCAAACAGAGATCTTTGATACGCATGCAGTACAAGTTAGGGTTTCCAGCTTCGGAGCCTAAAAATAGGCATCAAAAGTCAAAATCTTCGAAAACCGATGTAAACCATCGCGATCAGCGTTCTTCAGGCTGTCTGCTGGTGAAATTTCGTCAAACGGAGCACTTACTATTTTTAGTAAGTCGAATTGGAAACGTGCTAAAAATAGTAAATCAGTTGCATGCATCAGTGTCGGCAGCAAGGTCACGTGGTGAGGAGCGCCTCATCAAAATTTCACGTCGATCGGAGCTTGGGAGCTATCAGAATCAAGAGCTTACTATTTTTAGTAAGCCACCCTCAGAAACAGGCTATAAATAGCAAGGTTACTAAAAGTTGCAGTGTCGACAAGTTGATAAAGGCATGAGGATGCTATGTTTAAAATTTCAGGCCATTCCGAGCTTCAGAGGCGCGAATACAGAGAACTTACTATAAATAGCAGGGCACGAGGCTGGCGAGGATGATAAAATTTTGTCTAAGTCTGGAGTCTCGTCCAGCAGGCAAGGCAAAATGCGCCCAGATTGATGAAGAGGCATAAAAAATTTCAAGATGCAAGTTCATCCACCACACAGGGCAAAATGCGCCCAAAGGAGAGAAGTCAAACAGAAAGTCAACGAAATTTCATCCTGCCCAGGGGTCCAAATGCGCCCAAGATGAAAGGGGAAAGGTTGAAAAAAATTCTAAGTATGAGAAATCCACCTCAGGGGTCAAAATGCGCCCATCCTGCAAGCAAGGCAAAATGCGCCCAAGGTGAAGGAAAGTCAACAAGGTCAAACATTTTCATCCTTCTCCAAGGCCAAAATGCGCCCAAACTGGGCCATGTCAGGACAAAACGTGGAAGGTGAAGAGTCACCCAAGGATGTTGGAGTGTTCATCCACCAGCAGGGGTGAAATGCGCCCAAGGTTGCAAGGGGGTCAACAAAAAGTCAAAGTTTCTATCCTTCATTACATGCAAAATGCGCCCATCCTTCTCTCTCATCAAAATGCGCCCAAATCATGCAAGTCAGGACAAAAAACGGAAGTTGAAAAGTCACCTGAAGGTATAGGCAAGTTCGTCCTCCTCCTACAAGGAAATGCGCCCAAGCTTGAAGTGTAAAAGGTAATTAAAAATGGTAAACAAGGCGAAAATGTTACCAAGACATGGTGAAAGATGGTAAAAGGCTAGGCGTCATCCCTCTTCATGTGTAAATGCGCCCAAGGTAAGTATGATATGCGCCAAGGTGGCAAAGGAAAGGTGGTGGGCGTGATTTTTTTTTAAATTCCCTCTTAAGGTGTGATGTGCGCCCAAGGTTATAAGTGTTAGAAAATATTTGAAGGCATTGAGGGAGTTATAAGGCGTGGAAAATATTTCAAAGTGTGAGGTGTGAAGTGTGCGCCTAGAGCAAAAGAAAAATCTTATAGGCGTTGAAATGTTTGAAAGTATGCTAGGCGCCTCAGGAGAAAATAAAATATTTGCTAAGTGTTGAAAATTGGCCTAGGCGTTGGACTTTGAATAAATATTTTCCAAGTGTGGAGTGAGGTAAAATGTACAAGGCGTGCCGGGACTATGAAATTTTTCAAATGAAGTTGATAGAAATTTCTCTCCACTGGCAAATGAAATGAATTTTTTTCTAAGAGCAACACAGAGTGATCACGGGCGAAGAACGAGTTTAAATGATGAAAATGATATTTTTCTAAGGTTCAAAATTCGAAAAATTAAATGAACCCGTTCGTTGGGTACCCATGAATTCGAGACATTCTAGCAAAAATTTGCTTCTGGGTACTGAATGTTCGTGATGATGAATGGATTTCTAAATCTTTCAAGCTTCGCCGACACTTTTTCAGTAGGGAATTTGATCAGTGTTTAAGTTATGAATTTTCCTAAGGGAGAATTTTAAATTTTCTAAGGCAAATTCAAATAAATGAGTTTTCAGAGTGAACTTTCTTCGAACGATGAATACGAAGGGAATTGCCTAGATGATTGTGATTAAATTCTTCGAAGATGAATTTTCCAGAGTAGATGATGGAGTTAAAAATTTGAATTCAAGTAACGGAGCTCCAGCTGGTGAATAAAATATGATGAAGTTAAATTAAATTTTTCGAAGAGGAATTCAAAACGCCAGTCAAAGTCAAGTTTCTAGAAGAATAATATTCCCGACGACTGGAGACAAGTGTCAGAAAAGCCAGAAAGGGAAAAATTCGAATTCTTGAAGTGGAGTAGTGGAGTTTAATGGCACTGGCTAAAAATAACGTCTTCTAGAATTTGAAATTTTAGCTATAAAATGAGAAGCTTTTCACTCATTTTCACAACTGAGAAAGGCGAATTTGCTAAGTCTGAGTGAGCTTGAAGAGGTTCGAATTTTGCTGAGAAGTGCGAGTTGCTGAGAGGTGTTTTGCTGAGGCCTGAGTTTGCTGAGAGTTGAAGAAGACGTCCTAAGTGCTGAAAAGAAGGTACGCCATTGTCAGGAGGAAAAGTGTTTGCTGCAATTTGAAGTTACTTGAAAGGTACGACTTTGAGCCTAAAATTTGATTTGCTTGAATTATAGTAAGAGGTGCGCCATTGCTTGAGAAGTACGGCCTTGTTAAGCTGAGGTCTGAAATCTGATTTGTTTAGTTGAGAAAAGCACGAACTTGCTAGTATAAGATTGCTGTTTGAAGTACGAAGTGGTTGAGGTTCAATTTGCTGATTGCTGGTTGAAGTAAAATCATCAAGGTTCACTTAGAAATCTGTTCTAAGTGTTGGAATTTGAACTTATTCAAGAGAAGAGGCTGAGGTTTGCAAACGTGAAAGATATTGCAGCCTCTGGAATTCAACTGCAGCCCCTATATCGTGTCTTATTTTATTAAATCTGATTGCTGATGAAAGTTTATTATCTTGCAGATGGCTGAAGCGAGGACAACCGGAAAGGACAATGGTGCCTCCAGACAAGCTACGATCAAGAAGCTGAGCAAGACGTTCATGCCGGAGACAAAGTTCATCTCAAAGTTGGGCAAGCTGACAGACACGAACCTGGGCTCTGTCAACCTGGAAACATTCAAGAACAGGCTGTTCGGGATTGGAAGTCATCGGGCGTCGGTCACTTCGCACAACATCGTCCGAAGTGGGTTATATGCAGCAGCTGGTTTTCCGCCAGCTATTCAGTGTTCAGAGTTGATTATGGAGTGCGCCAACTGTTACGAGAAAGAACACCGGTCGATCACGACACCAGATGGCCAAGTACTTGCCAATCTCACTCCGGCAGCCATTGGTGAAGCTTTTGGGATCCCGGTGCATAGAAACATGATCTACAAGTCCAGGGAGCGAGCGGAGCGTATGTATGCTTCTGCCTTTGAACGATGCATGGACACTATTAACACTCACTGGATGAGCACTCCGAGGCCGTCTCGTACGAAGCTGCCAAAGCAGATCATAGCAGAGGACCTGAAACAAGAATATTGTGATCTCGTCATGTTGCTGAGCAGGGTTGGTGGTTGCCCTCAGTCTTATATTTTTGAGCCGTGGATGTTTTATTACATCAACCTGGTGTTAGAAGGAAAGGATTATGTCAATTGGGCTGAGATGATCAGCGATAACATACATGAGCAGCTCCTGAGTTTGCGGAGGACAAAGACATTTTACATGAGTTCCTATCTCATTTACATGTTGGCACGGATGACGAGGGACAGGGGGATTTCTTACAAGGAACCCATCGGTTGTGGCTCCCACCAGTTCAAAATCCATGAGGCGTGTACGCAGTTGCACCTTTCGAGCACAACCCATTACAAACGTGTCAACGATTCATTCACCATGTACATCACGAGGCTGCTTCAGGAGAGGTTACAGTGCAGAATCTCTAGAAATGCCCAGGAGCTGATTGAAAGGTATGGGTGCTGGTTTATTCAATTTCCGAGATTTTCATACATTAGGCTGCAAGGATTTTCTTCATACCCTTATAGGCTGCCTAAGTACCCAACCGATAAAATAATCATGCTAGAGATAGCTAGACAGTTGCTAGCTTTTGACAAAATCCAGAAGAAAAAGAAGAAAGGAGGGATAGAGTTTCCAGTTGTGATGGGCAACTCGGACGAGGTTTGTCCTTCGATACAGGCATGTAGAGAAGCTGAAAGTGAGCTTCAATTTTATCATTTCTCCTATCACACTAGTAGACAACACTATGACCCGCACCATAACATCAACTGGGTGTTGTTAGAGGAATTCAAACACAAGGCCACCATTGAGGATTATTGGGCTGATGCAATTGATGAGATTGAAGTGAGAAAGAGGATGTTCTCTAGGTTGCCGATTACTCTGATCAGGGAGTGTGAGGTAGTTCCGGTTCCGGACCAGGTTAATGAGGACATGGATGTTGTTCATCCAGACTATGCAGCCGTTCGGGACACTCCACTTCCGCCTGTTGATTGGTCAGAGCCCGAGGTTGCTGATCTTGATACTCTATCCATCCCGGTTATGACATTCACCAGGGCATGGGTTGATAGAAAGGTGAGCAGATTGAAAGGTAGGTCAATTGCCTTGACCTACAACTTGATGGGAGATCACAGGACGCCCACCACAGGAAGGAAGAAACAGATCACAAGAGGACCAGAGTCCAGAAAGAAAGAAATAGTTCAGCCAGAACCTCCACGAGTTACAGTAGCAGTACCTTTGGAGACACGCTCTCCAAGCATACAGGAGGTTTCTTTATTTGTGATCGAGACTGCAAAGGAATCACACATGATAGTGATATTCAGCTCAATGAGGGAGTTTGCATTGGCCAATAATTGCCATGCTTGACGATGATGACAGGGCATACCACCCTCACCCAGCAGAGATAGAGGCCATGAATGATGATGATGATGATATAGTGTCGGTGACACTGTACCACTTGAGGACGATGAGCCTCGCCGTAATGAGAAGCGGAACAGGTTAGAGAAGTCGAGGCACGGAGCAGCGGCCTTTCGATATACTATATGAGGTGCCCGATTGGCTTAAAGATAGAATGCGAAGAAGCCCGAGTGAGGAGATTGATCCAGCAGTTGAGATGGAAGAGTTCTTGAACCGGATCAGTGCTCCTCCACCGAAAGAAGAAGGCAAAGAAAATTTTCGAAGATCTCCACGGATGAGGATGGCTCTCGCACCCTTCACGTTGCTGTCCCACGAGTCGAGTGTGACCGGAATGAAGCAGCTCCGGAAAACTATGTGGTCACCACTCTTGATTTGGGACGCCCTACTGGTGCTCAGATTGTTGAGGAGTGTGATAACTCCTTCCTTGCCCTTAAGGATAGATTGTTCAAGAAAGAAGGAAAATACAAGAAGTTGAAACGAGAACACAAGGCGTTAGTTGGATATGTTCAGCAGTTGTCTCGTTCTCGAGGGCAGGATGTACCAGTGATAGAGCCTCCAGCAGATATTCCTAGAGAGTCGATCAGCGGCTTGGTAGAATTGGGGAGGATGGCACAAGAGGCAGACAAATGGGTCACAGGAGTTCGTACGGAGACAGAGAAATTCATGGAGGACCTATCCTTTGCTTTTCAGCAGGCCTCTACTATTTTGGCACGGATGGATGCGGTGGATCATGCTTGGGGCGATGCCTCTATCTATCAGAGTAAGGTGATCCAGCGTCTTGAGGCGTTGAGGCATGTGCCATTGCAGTTGCTGATTGATGGAGGTGTCATTCAAGCGAATGACCGATATGATTTCTCTAGGTGGTATTCTTCGGCTATCACAGGGCGTGGCTTCTTCGATGCAGCACAGGCGGATTCAGCCAGGATTCACAAGGCTATGGCCAATATTATAGATGGAGTTCAGAATACCTTCGAGGCCATCTTTGCTAGGCGGCTGAATCCAGAGGAGATAAGTTTTGATAATTTGAGGGGTTTGCTGGTTCCCTTCTTCGCAGATGTTAAGACCTTCGTACAAGATGACTTTGAAAATACTGCTACATTCTCCACTTTGATCCAGAACACGCAGGACTCATTGGCTGCTTGGAGAAAATCTTGTACGAGGCACGAGCACTCAGTTACAGTGTTAGAGTTTCAGTTAGATTGTGTTCCATCTATTTCAGTTGAGGAGGTTGAGGCCGTACTTAGCAGATTTGTTGAGTTGGCAGTCAGAGAGAAGGCTAATGGGAACACACTACTGGACGAGGATCTTCTAGAAGACTGAGTATGGAGCATTTATTACATTTGCTATTTTGGGAGTGAGTGGGAATCTTTGATTCATTTAATGTACCACTCCCTATTCTGGCAGTTTTTAGGGTTAGGGCTGAGGTGGCACGATTCTGGCCACTCTATTGATTGTAACCCTAGCCGTCCTTTGGGACTTGGCTAGCTATAAAAGGGGGAGTCCCCCTCATTTGTAATGGATTAACATTAGGATTCAGAATCAGAGTAGACATTGAGAGAGCATTAGCCTTAGAGCTAGATAGTGTAGTAGTGTAGAGCATTTTTGCATAATTTGGAGAAGAGAGAAAGTTTTCCCTTTTGAAAACTTTTGAGGAGATTGTTGTGTAATACATTTTATGATAATAGATCTTTTCATTGATGGTGAAATTCGTCTTGTCATGAAATGCTAGCAAGGTTTCTTCTTCCTTTCGTATCCAAGTAGATTAAATTCATGCAAGTAGCTTACTTTGGTGTGTGGTATTTCATTGAGATAGCTTCATTCTATTCCATACCACTAGCGGCTTGTTGATGATAAGTCTGCCTTGCGTGGTCAACTGGACATCATCTTGTGTTTAACTTCGGTTATGGCTTACATACTTATATGCGTTGTTCTGATGGTGTACGTATGTTAAACTATAACTTGAATATCTTTTGCTATCCCCTTTGAAGATTGCACCGATTTTGCTGAGGCTGTCCGACGGAGGCTAGGTGAAATCTGGTTGAAGTCTATTGAGACGAAGCCCCACATACCTTGCATTTAGAATAGAGTACAAATTTCTTAGGCCCTTTCCCTTTTACTTTCCGCATACTTCTTGTTAGTTTTAGAAAAGGATACACATTGCCAAATCATACACGTAAGAATCCCCTTCAAATTACATATCAACTGCTAACTGCGAGAAGTCTGAACAACTACGTAAGTCCCCTTGACATACCAGCAATATCACATCAAGCCAAACTGAGCCTATTCGCACTAAAGGAACCTTGGAGTTGAACGCACGAACTTTCTGGCAATCTTAGCGTGCGGAATACTTTGATCAAGAGAGAATAGAGCGTCCGTTGGGCAACTCTGTTCTGTGTTGGTGCGGTCTCAAAAACCACGTCAACAGAACTGGCGCTAGAAGGAGGGCCTTCAAGGATTCTTCGTAGTGAAGCAGTCATTTTCAAATAAGAAGGGATTTCATTGAAAAGAACTTCATTGGAGAAAGAAATTATCATGAGTAAAGATGGTGCTACCGCATAGAGAAATATTCCCAGTGTTGCAGCCTAACTTGGGATTCAACGACGACCAGGAGGACATTCTTTCAGGGTTGAACAATCTTGCTTGGAAAACAAAGGAGAGCTACGCCCAGTACATGAGAACTTGCTTCGTGCTGGAGGAAGAAGAAGAAAAAGCCATTGAAATCCAAGTTGCAATTGAGAGGAATTTGCTCGATCAGAGACTACCACTCGCTCCTCTTCCTCGCCGATAGTGATCAACTACATCCTGGATCGCATTAGCTCATTCTCACCTGATAAGTTGAAAAGAATTCTGAGGTCCACGCCAAGCTCATCCAAAGACTTTGTGGAGTTAGAATTGCCTACTAGAGCAAGGAAGAAGAAAGAGAGCCGTCCAAGTGAAGAAGTGTTGTCAAACGAAGAAGCTCAGTCTAGTGAAGAAAGCGGAGAAGAGATTACAAGTTTATTTCGAACTCCACCAAGTGTTTCAAGGTTTGCTCAACCCAAAGCCGTTCAAGTTACCACACCAGTGTTTGTTCAGCAACAACCACCAGTTCAAGTTACCGCAACCCCAGTTATTGTTTATCAGAGGAGGTATCCAAATCAAGCAATGGCTCAACCAGGAGTCCAACCTGCTCCTAACGGTGCTACTTGGCTAGTCACCAATCCATCTCCTCTTGAGTTTGCTGATTATCACGATATGCCAAAGAATCCGGAGCATTTTTGCACCAAGTACCAAGTCCATGATCCGAACCGTTCTGCAGAGGATCACATTAAGATGTTTGAAGATCATTTGCGAAACCGACAAATTGCCTACGCAGATGTAGCTTGCAGACTGTTCCCGTATTCCTTGGGAGAAGAAGCACACTTTTGGTTTATACACTTACCAGTTGGATCCATCAGAACATGGGAGCAAATGAAGGAGGCTTTCATTGGAAAGTTTGGTATTCCTATTACCCCAGTGGAGCTCTTCCGCCAGTTCACGGAGGTAAGAAGACAAGACAAAGAGCCCATTCATGCCTTCAACAATAGATTCCAAAAGGCTCTCACAAGGCTACGTACTCCGTACATGGTTCCCGATGCAAGGGAAAATTACTATGCAGCCTTAGACCCGTTGACTGCTATGTTCGTGAGGCAAGCTCATCCCATTCCAGCAGACATGAATCAAGCATATGCTAAGGCTGTTGAAGTAAGTCAGAATATGGGCCAAAACATAACTGGACCTTCTTTGTACACTGGCTTGGTCACCACGAACAATCAAATGCAGACTCTTGCTCCAGCCTGGAATCAGCAAATTCCATCATTGAATCCAGTTCCGCAACCTGCATATCATGTTACGCCGCCATCTGATCAATTAGTTCTCCATCCTGGGGTACCCTTATCCCAGACTCCAGCTACACAGCCTGTCTATCTCCAGAACACGGTACCTGCAACAAGGACACAAGAGGAGAAAGACGAAATGAAAGAATTAGTAGAGCAAATGAAAAGGCTGTCATCTGAGGTAACTCACCTCAGAAATCAAAACAATCAAATGCAATCAATGATAAAGAATTATCAGGCACATCCAGGTGCCAATCGAGGATATTACAATAATCCTCAACACCATCAGGATGCCCATCAAGGACATGGACACGACAACAGCCATGGGTATCGAAACAATAATCAAGGATATCAGAAGAGGTCCTGGAATACTGGACCTAACAATGGAGGAGTTCCATCACCGCTGGATAACCCGCCACCTCCAGAAAATCGTCCCACGGACAGAGTATTTCTGGCAGAAGCTGCTATGTCAGGATGGTGTCGGCTTCATAACACAAGTCAACACTCAGAATTACAATGCCATGAGTTTCAAGTAGCGGCTGATATCTTCAAAGGAGAAGTGAAAAGCACGGAAGGTACTGAAAATCCTCCGACCACTGGATATGAGATTGTACCAGTGCAAAGATATGACCAGGCACTAATCATAGAAAGTGTCAATCTTGTGTCCGAATACCAGAACTACGCGCCACCGGAAGCTAATTATAGATTTCCACCAGCTTCGGCTAACGGTCCCGTGGAGGCGCCAGATACTCAAGTTTATGAGGAAGCTCAAGTTTATTCAGAGGCTCAAACGTATTCAGAAGTTCAAGGTACTTATTCAGAAGAGCCATATGACCAGGGTAACTACATTTTCCCACCTCTCAATAACAGTGTTTTGGTAGAAGGAAGTAGAGAGGTGCAAGCATTCCAGACTTCCGGAGGAGCAGCACCCAAGGTGTACCAGAGGACTTATCACCAGAAAGAGCCTTTGACGTCCTCTATTCCCCCGAACAATTTTACAACCCCGCCGAATCCAAACGCGAGCAATAATCCGAATTTGCCTAGGGATTCTCCGGAGTATAGACAGCAGAATGTGATGAACAGAAATGGACAACAGACTGTCCAGCAACAACCCATCCACGTGATGCAGCGTCCTCAAAAGGACAATCTTCCAAGAGATGACATGAAAAGATTAAGTTCCTACGTGCTAGAGGAAGTGAAGAAGATAAAGGTTAGTCTTCCCTTATATGAGTTGATGAAAATCTCTGAAGTTAGAGACACAATTTTGGGAAGTCTATATGAGACACCCGTTGCAAAGAGTACACCTCAAGAAGCACCCAGTTCATCAAGGAATCCTCCAGTCAACACACAGTCCCGTCCCGTACAGAGTGCAAACATGGTAGAAGAAGTGTCGTATGCGCCGTTTAACGCTTGGGAGGCTCCACAGCAGTCGCAAGGTTTTGTGGGAGTAGTGCAAGGATCTTCAAGTGAACCTGAGAAGCCAAGGACCGAGGATAAGAGAAGAGTTAGATTCAGTTTGCCCGCAGAACAAAGGCAAGAGCAGACACAGAAGGTCACCCGTGATAATCAAGTTTCACCATGGGATGAAAAGAATGAAAGAAAGAGCGTTGTATCCGAGGAAAAGAAGAAACCGGTTGTGTTCTATCAGGGGAAAGATGAGCCAGCCCCGTTCTTAGTATCAGTTAGAATCTTTGGGAAGTTATTACACAATTGTCTGATTGATTCCGGTGCTTCTAGCAACGTCATGCCATTGAAGGTGTGTCAAAGGTTGGCATAGTCCCGTTGCATACCACAAAGAAGGTGACTCAACTAGACAAAACTGAAGTACCAGTGGTTGGGGAGTTAAATAATATTCATATGCAGTTGTCAGCTGATCCCCGAATCCAGAGCTGTATAGACATATCAGTGGTTGACATACCGGATGGGTACGGCATGTTACTAAGCAGAGACTGGGCAAGAAAATTAAATGGATACATTGCAACAGACTTCTCCCACATGTGGCTTCCATGGAAGGGAGTCCCAAATCAAATCAAGGTTGATAGTACACCGAGATTGAAGCTGATGATCACGGAATATGGAGAAGATAATGAGATCATGTTCGTACAAACTGATTTAGGCTCATATAGGCCTGTTAAGCAAGAAGTATTAATGCTACAAAGTTCAAGTGAGGGAAGATGTTTAGAAGATACCACGAGCTCCACCGAGGTGTTGATTGAAAGTGACTCAAGCGATAGTGAAGGTGGAGGAACCTTTGAGAATTTCAGGGACTTTGTCCTGAACAGTGTAAGACAAGAAACAGAGTTAGGGAAAGATGCTTCAATTAAAAATTTGCTGCTCCCCAACTGGTGCCGAATACACGAAGCATTTCATTCAGAAATCACTTGTGCCCTGTGCAAGGTGGCACTAGAACAAGTTGCGAGGTTTGTTCCCCGTACTCCATTACAAGAAGAACATCAAGAAGAAAAGGAGATTTTAATAGGACATCAAAAGATGAATGAGGAGAATAGTGTTGTGATAGGAGAAATTGTAAAAAATGATACGACTCAGTCAAAAGATAAAGAAAAGACTCCTGAGGTCTGCAATCAAGAAGAGACACGTGTTCAGTCTCCCAGCGCCCCTACAAATGATCAAATATGGACTTTAAGGTTTGATGGATCAAAGTCAAAGAAAGGAAACGGAGCGGGATTTGAATTGGTTAGCCCGACAGGAGAAGCTTATTTGGGTTCCTATAGGCTCCAGTTTTCATGCACCAACAACGTTGCTGAATATGAGTCCTTGATACATGGATTACTCCTTGCAATTCAGAAGGGAGCCAAGATCGTACACGCTATTGGAGATTCTGACATTGTGGTCCGACAAGTAAGGAAGCAGTTCGCCTGCCATGACAAGAGATTGAGCCGTTATCGGAACAGAGTTTGGGACCTAATAGAAAGTTTTGATGCATTCAACATAAGGCAAGTATACAGATCTAGAAATACCGTTGCAAACTCTTTGGCACAAGCTGCCAGTTCTTTGGAACCACTGGCAATGGAGGGATTAAAGAAGTTCACAGTAGAGTTGGTTTCAACCCCGGCAATCCCTGATAACATAAAGAATTTTCAAGTGTTCGAAGACGACAAGCAGATTCTGGATTTTCTCACAAACTCAGGAGTGTTTGAAGCACAAATCATAGATGAGGAAGATACTGAAGAGGCTGAATATGATACAGAAGGGATATTGAATTTGAAGACTAATGTAATCCCAAAAGGAATGGTCGAGTTAGAAAGGCTATTTGATGCTGACAGATTAAGCAGAAATCAAAGCACGCAAGGCAATGATTGTGAACCTGTCAATCTAGGAACAAGTGAACAAGTGAAGAATGTGTTCATTGGAAAGGTTTGCACACCTGAAGAGAAGGAAGGCATCTTAAAGGTTATGAAAGAGTTTCCAGAGGTGATAGCCTGGGGATATGAAGATTTAAAGACATATGATACATCACTGATTACACATACAATACCACTAAAGCCAGGCAGCAGGCCATTTAGGCAGAGGCAGAGGCCAGTGAATCCATTGCTAGAACCATTGATTTATCAGGAAGTCAGGAAGCTCCTTTCAGCCAGAATTATTTTTCCAGTGAGGCACTCCACGTGGGTCGCCAACCTCGTGCCTGTCAGAAAGAAGAATGGAGAGATAAGATTATGCGTAGATTTCCGCAATTTGAATAGGGCCTCTGAGAAAGACAACTATCCCTTGCCTTCATTAGATGAAGTGTTGCAAATAGTGAATGGCTCACAAATGATGTCCTTTTTGGACGGATACTCGGGCTACAATCAAGTGATGGTTGAACATGAAGACAGATTGAAGACTGCGTTCACCACGAAATGGGGAACGTTTGCCTACAGAAGAATGCCTTTCGGCTTAATCAATGCAGGGGCCACTTTCCAACGAGCAATGGACATCGCTTTTCGAGACCTTGTCGGAAAGTGCATAATAATTTACATGGATGACTTGACGGTGTTCTCGAAGAAAAGAGGGGATCACGTTGAAGATTTAAGAAAGATATTTCAGAGATGCAGAAGATTTGGTGTTTCCCTCAATGCCAAGAAATGTATATTTGGTGTCACCGAAGGAAAACTGCTAGGTCACGTTATTTCAGAGAAGGGTATATCAATTGACCCTGAACGTATTGGAGCCATCTCAAGGATTGGTTTGCCAGGCACTCAGAGAGAGTTAAGATCATTCTTCGGCAAGATCAATTTTGTCAGAAAGTTTATAACTGGATTTGCCGAGATAGTGAGGCCACTGAATGCAATGTTGAAGAAAGATGCAAAGGTTGAATGGACTCCACAGACTAGAAAGGCTTTTGATGAGATCAAGCAAGCTATAGTGGACGCTCCAGTGCTGGTCAGTCCAGACTACACAAAGCCTTTTTATTTGTATTCGTTTGCCTCAGAGCACACATGCGCCGCAGTACTAACTCAAAGAACTGAAGAAAAGGATGAGCATCCAATTGCTTTTATGAGCTCACCCTTGAAGGAAGCAGAATTAAGATATCCAAGCATTGAAAAGCAAGCGTATGCTTTGGTGAAGGCCGTCAAGAAATTTAGACATTACATCTTGAGGAGCAAGATCCACGCGATTGTTCCAGACGCCACGGTGAAGATTTTGTTAATGCAGAATGAGTTAGGTGAAAGAAGAGGAAAGTGGGTCGCCACTTTGCAAGAGTATGATATTGAGATACAGCCTATGAAGTTAGTCAGAGGACAGGCTTTGGCTCAAACGATTGCAATGGTTGGTCCAGAACTAGTTCAACAGACCTATGTATTAGAGGAAGTGTCTCCCGGAGAATGGTACGATGACACAGTATATTACTTGCTCAACCACAGATGCCCTCGTCATTTGAATCCAGTCCAACGGAGGGCACTGAGAATGAGGAGCCAGAGATTTATGCTTCAGGGATCAGTTCTCTATAGGAAGAACTATGAAGGAATCTATTTGAGATGCGTAGGAAAACAAGAAGCAAAACAGTTGATGGAACACTTCCATGAGAAATTTGGAACCGGACACGGAGGAAGTCTGGCCACAGCTCATCAGATCCTGAGAGCTGGTTATTATTGGCCCACGCTTTTTAAAGACACATATGAGCATGTGAAGGCTTGCCACATATGCCAGACAGCGGCTAATAGAGGAAGGCATCCCGCTATGCCTTTGCAACCAGTGATTGAAGTGAGACCATTCGCAAAGTGGGGATTAGATTTTATTGGTGTGATCAATCCACCGTCATCAGGCCAGCACAGATATATCTTGACAGCAACAGACTACTGCACCAAATGGACAGAAGCACAGGCTTTGAAGCAGTGCACTTCAGATGTAGTCATTAGATTCCTTGAAGAAAATATAGTGACAAGATTCGGATGCCCCCATGTCTTAGTCAGTGACAATGGTTCAGCTTTCTCATCGCTGAAGTTTTCCAATTGGGCTTTTGAGTACGGAATTACATTGAGGTTTTCCTCCAATTACTATCCGCAAGGGAATGGACTAGCAGAGTCCACAAACAAGAATTTGTTGAATGCCATTAAGAAGTTACTGGATAAAAATCCGAAAGATTGGCACACACAGTTAAGGTTTGCTCTCTGGGCAGACAGGATAAGAACAAAGAGTTCCTTGGGAACGTCTCCATACCACCTGGTTTACGGACAGGATCCAGTGTTTCCAGTCCAGTTAAGGATCCCAACTCTCCAATTCATTCAAGAGTACCTCGAGGGAGAGGATCAAGTTCAGACAAGATTATCCCAGTTAATGCATCTAGAAGAGAAGAGAGATGAGGCTCTTGAGAATCTAACGAAGCACCAGGCAGTGGTGAAGAGATGGTTTGATAAACAGGCTAAGATCAAGTCGTTCAGGATTTCTGACTTGGTTTTATATTGGGACAAGGCCCACGAGAAAAAGGGTGATCACGATAAGTTCGACAAGTTGTGGTTGGGCCCGTATCAGATTTCTGAAATCCTTGGGGATAATGCATTTAGATTGCGTACATTGACAGGGGAGGATGTCCCGTTGCCCGTCAACGGACAGTTCCTCAAGCATTATTTCCAGTCTTAGGTTCTCTCCGAGAGCCTGCTTTGTAAAATAGTTAGATTAGGGTTTGCTTTCCCGTTTGTTTTCTTTCCGTTCGCTTTTCTGTTTTTCTTCCGTTTTGGTTTTGGTTTGTTGCCCTTTGGGTTTTTGGTTTGGCGTTTCCGTCCCTTGAGTTGTCCGCTCAAGTGGTTTTGGTTTGGAATGGGCAAGGATTTAGGGTTTTCCCGTTGCGATGGGGTGATGATGTTTTAACTTTCACAACGTGGTTTCTTTCCACTGGAATTTGCATAAATTTTTGAAAAGAATTAAGGTTGTTTTCCTCTTGTTATCATCCAGTTAGAGATCGAACTCGTCTCGGGAGGTTAACCCGTTATTGTATCTCAACACACGAGTCTAAAGACCTTAAAAATCTTACCTATCTCCACTCTGAGTCATTTTGGTTTCTTGGGAAAGGTTTTGGCAGGTGAAAATCTTACATCTTGCTTCAGCGCCACTGCAATTCTCAAACCCATTGGAGGCTTCATTGCCTGCCAGCCAATTGAGGGATTGACGGAGAAATCAAGTGATGGAAAAGAGAATATGCTTAAAAGAAATATCTGAAAAGAAAAGAAAAATGAGAAAATGAAAATGAAAGAAATATCATAAAATATTGGTTTTGGGAACATACGAGTAACTCCACCGGGGCTATGGACGCCCGGCCGGCAGTGGAGCAATATTCGTGAGAATTGTAGCGATAACCTCGTCGGGGCTATGGACGCCTGACTGGCAGCGAGGCAATGTCCAGGGTGCTTTTGAAGTTAAGATATTTATATAACCTACTACGGCCGATTCCGGAAGCCGACATGGTTCAGAGATGGAATGCATGCACACACTCACAAGGTTTTAGACGAAAGTGTTTTGATCCAATATCGGATTCTTCTCCCCTTTTGAGTAAGTGTCCTTTTCCGTATGATGGTTTGAGGAAGACTAATCTGAGTTCAATTCTTAAAGTGTTTTTTTCAACACTTTCCCGTGGAGTCGCCAGATGTTGTGACCTTTTCACACATCGCCCCATTCAGATGGGGACCCCCTTATTTTTGCTCCGTTCCGGTCTTTTGGCTTGGGTTTTTCCTCGCTCTCTCGCTCTGTCTCTTTTCTGGTGTCTGTCTTTCCGGGGGGTTGTGTCGTCATTGAGCTTAAACGTGAAGATATTGGCCAATTCTAAAATTAGGGTTTCATCATTTTTGGTCAAGTCAAAGTCAAGTACGGCCAGTAAATTGAAAATTGAACTTAACGTTGTTATCAACAGGCATCCAGCAGGCTTCCAGCCAGTTTTCATTGAATTCCGAGATACTTACTATTTTTAGTAAGTCTGCAATCCTGGCAATCTGTCAGCATTTTCGAGATTCCGATCATCACACAGCATTCAGAGTACATCAGACTGCTTGCATGCCAAATTTGAGCAAAATTGGACAACTTACTATTTTTAGCAGTCGGCTTCGGGCAAATTTAGGAAGTCGATGCAGAGATTTTCTTTGCATACGGATATTCCTACGGGTTTTAGAGACCTTCCACTTAGCGATATAACATGCAAGTCGAGATGACCACTTCGAAATTGGCCTTAGAGGCTATTTTTAGAGGTTGCATGTCGACTTTTCTTTGCATGTCGGTGATTCACGTGGGTTCGAAGCAGCGATGGTGTGACATGCAACGAGGATTCTCGATTGAGAACTTGCTATTTTTAGCAGTGTCGGCGTATACCAATGATCAGTTCCGCGTCGCGATCGCGAAAGCGAGAACAACGAGATAACGTCATGCGGTACAAGTTAGAGGTTTCAACCGGAGCCTAAAATAGAGCATCAAAGTCAAAATCTTGGCCGTGTAAACCATCGCGTCGGCGTTCTTAATTTGTCTGGCTGGTGAAATTCCGGGTCAAGCGGAGCACTTACTATTTTTAGTAAGTGAATTGAAGCGTGCTAAAATAGTAAAATCGGTTGCGTACGCCGGTGTTAATGCGGCAGCAAGGTCACGTGGTGAGGAGCGCCTCATCAAAATTTCACGTCGATCGGAGCTTGGGAGCTATCAGAATCAAGAGCTTACTATTTTTAGTAAGCCACCCTCAGAAACAGGCTATAAATAGCAGGGTTACTAAAAGTTGCAGTGTCGACAAGTTGATAAAGGCATGAGGATGCTATGTTTAAAATTTCAGGCCATTCCGAGCTTCAGAGGCGCGAATACAGAGAACTTACTATAAATAGCAGGGCACGAGGCTGGCGAGGATGATAAAATTTTGTCTAAGTCTGGAGTCTCGTCCAGCAGGCAAGGCAAAATGCGCCCAGATTGATGAAGAGGCATAAAAAATTTCAAGATGCAAGTTCATCCACCACACAGGGCAAAATGCGCCCAAAGGAGAGAAGTCAAACAGAAAGTCAACGAAATTTCATCCTGCCCAGGGGTCCAAATGCGCCCAAGATGAAAGGGGAAAGGTTGAAAAAAATTCTAAGTATGAGAAATCCACCTCAGGGGTCAAAATGCGCCCATCCTGCAAGCAAGGCAAAATGCGCCCAAGGTGAAGGAAAGTCAACAAGGTCAAACATTTTCATCCTTCTCCAAGGCCAAAATGCGCCCAAACTGGGCCATGTCAGGACAAAACGTGGAAGGTGAAGAGTCACCCAAGGATGTTGGAGTGTTCATCCACCAGCAGGGGTGAAATGCGCCCAAGGTTGCAAAGGGGTCAACAAAAAGTCAAAGTTTCTATCCTTCATTACATGCAAAATGCGCCCATCCTTCTCTCTCATCAAAATGCGCCCAAATCATGCAAGTCAGGACAAAAAAAACGGAAGTTGAAAAGTCACCTGAAGGTATAAGCAAGTTCGTCCTCCTCCTACAAGGAAATGCGCCCAAGCTTGAAGTGTAAAAGGTAATTAAAAATGGTAAACAAGGCGAAAATGTTACCAAGACATGGTGAAAGATGGTAAAAGGCTAGGCGTCATCCCTCTTCATGTGTAAATGCGCCCAAGGTAAGTATGATATGCGCCAAGGTGGCAAAGGAAAGGTGGTGGGCGTGATTTTTTTTAAATTCCCTCTTAAGGTGTGATGTGCGCCCAAGGTTATAAGTGTTAGAAAATATTTGAAGGCATTGAGGGAGTTATAAGGCGTGGAAAATATTTCAAAGTGTGAGGTGTGAAGTGTGCGCCTAGAGCAAAAGAAAAATCTTATAGGCGTTGAAATGTTTGAAAGTATGCTAGGCGCCTCAGGAGAAAATAAAATATTTGCTAAGTGTTGAAAATTGGCCTAGGCGTTGGACTTTGAATAAATATTTTCCAAGTGTGGAGTGAGGTAAAATGTACAAGGCGTGCCGGGACTATGAAATTTTTCAAATGAAGTTGATAGAAATTTCTCTCCACTGGCAAATGAAATGAATTTTTTTCTAAGAGCAACACAGAGTGATCACGGGCGAAGAACGAGTTTAAATGATGAAAATGATATTTTTCTAAGGTTCAAAATTCGAAAAATTAAATGAACCCGTTCGTTGGGTACCCATGAATTCGAGACATTCTAGCAAAAATTTGCTTCTGGGTACTGAATGTTCGTGATGATGAATGGATTTCTAAATCTTTCAAGCTTCGCCGACACTTTTTCAGTAGGGAATTTGATCAGTGTTTAAGTTATGAATTTTCCTAAGGGAGAATTTTAAATTTTCTAAGGCAAATTCAAATAAATGAGTTTTCAGAGTGAACTTTCTTCGAACGATGAATACGAAGGGAATTGCCTAGATGATTGTGATTAAATTCTTCGAAGATGAATTTTCCAGAGTAGATGATGGAGTTAAAAATTTGAATTCAAGTAACGGAGCTCCAGCTGGTGAATAAAATATGATGAAGTTAAATTAAATTTTTCGAAGAGGAATTCAAAACGCCAGTCAAAGTCAAGTTTCTAGAAGAATAATATTCCCGACGACTGGAGACAAGTGTCAGAAAAGCCAGAAAGGGAAAAATTCGAATTCTTGAAGTGGAGTAGTGGAGTTTAATGGCACTGGCTAAAAATAACGTCTTCTAGAATTTGAAATTTTAGCTATAAAATGAGAAGCTTTTCACTCATTTTCACAACTGAGAAAGGCGAATTTGCTAAGTCTGAGTGAGCTTGAAGAGGTTCGAATTTTGCTGAGAAGTGCGAGTTGCTGAGAGGTGTTTTGCTGAGGCCTGAGTTTGCTGAGAGTTGAAGAAGACGTCCTAAGTGCTGAAAAGAAGGTACGCCATTGTCAGGAGGAAAAGTGTTTGCTGCAATTTGAAGTTACTTGAAAGGTACGACTTTGAGCCTAAAATTTGATTTGCTTGAATTATAGTAAGAGGTGCGCCATTGCTTGAGAAGTACGGCCTTGTTAAGCTGAGGTCTGAAATCTGATTTGTTTAGTTGAGAAAAGCACGAACTTGCTAGTATAAGATTGCTGTTTGAAGTACGAAGTGGTTGAGGTTCAATTTGCTGATTGCTGGTTGAAGTAAAATCATCAAGGTTCACTTAGAAATCTGTTCTAAGTGTTGGAATTTGAACTTATTCAAGAGAAGAGGCTGAGGTTTGCAAACGTGAAAGATATTGCAGCCTCTGGAATTCAACTGCAGCCCCTATATCGTGTCTTATTTTATTAAATCTGATTGCTGATGAAAGTTTATTATGTTGCAGATGGCTGAAGCGAGGACAACCGGAAAGGACAATGGTGCCTCCAGACAAGCTACGATCAAGAAGCTGAGCAAGACGTTCATGCCGGAGACAAAGTTCATCTCAAAGTTGGGCAAGCTGACAGACACGAACCTGGGCTCTGTCAACCTGGAAACATTCAAGAATAGGCTGTTCGGGATTGGAAGTCATCGGGCGTCGGTCACTTCGCACATCATCGTCCGAAGTGGGTTATATGCAGCAGCTGGTTTTCCGCCAGCTATTCAGTGTTCGGAGTTGATTATGGAGTGCGCCAACTGTTACGAGAAAGAACACCGGTCGATCACGTCACCAGATGGCCAAGTACTTGCCAATCTCACTCTGGCAGCCATTGGTGAAGCTTTTGGGATCCCGGTGCATAGAAACATGATCTACAAGTCCAGGGAGCGAGCGGAGCGTATGTATGCTTCTGCCTTTGAACGATGCATGGACACTATTAACACTCACTGGATGAGCACTCCGAGGCCGTCTCGTACGAAACTGCCAAAGCAGATCATAGCAGAGGACCTGAAACAAGAATATTGTGATCTCGTCATGTTGCTGAGCAGGGTTGGTGTTTGCCCACAGTCCTATATTTTTGAGCCGTGGATGTTTTATTATATCAACCTGGTGTTAGAAGGAAAGGATTATGTCAATTGGGCTGAGATGATCAGCGATAACATACATGAGCAGCTCCTGAGTTTGCGGAGGACAAAGACATTTTACATGAGTTCCTATCTCATTTACATGTTGGCACGGATGACGAGGGACAGGGGGATTTCTTACAAGGAACCCATCGGTTGTGGCT
>VDFB02026320.1:115674511-115733331 GCA_007258455.2 Sequoia sempervirens | reverse complement strand
CCTTTGAGAATTTCAGGGACTTTGTCCTGAACAGTGTAAGACAAGAAACAGAGTTAGGGAAAGATGCTTCAATTAAAAATTTGCTGCTCCCCAACTGGTGCCGAATACACGAAGCATTTCATTCAGAAATCACTTGTGCCCTGTGCAAGGTGGCACTAGAACAAGTTGCGAGGCTTGTACCCCGTACTCCATTACAAGAAGAACATCAAGAAGAAAAGGAGATTTTAATAGGACATCAAAAGATGAATGAGGAGAATAGTGTTGTGATAGGAGAAATTGTAAAAAATGATACGACTCAGTCAAAAGATAAAGAAAAGACTCCTGAGGTCTGCAATCAAGAAGAGACCCGTGTTCAGTCTCCCAGCGCCCCTACAAATGATCAAATATGGACTTTAAGGTTTGATGGATCAAAGTCAAAGAAAGGAAACGGAGCGGGATTTGAATTGGTTAGCCCGACAGGAGAAGCTTATTTGGGTTCCTATAGGCTCCAGTTTTCATGCACCAACAACGTTGCTGAATATGAGTCCTTGATACATGGATTACTCCTTGCAATTCAGAAGGGAGCCAAGATCGTACACGCTATTGGAGATTCTGACATTGTGGTCCGACAAGTAAGGAAGCAGTTCGCCTGCCATGACAAGAGATTGAGCCGTTATCGGAACAGAGTTTGGGACCTAATAGAAAGTTTTGATGCATTCAACATAAGGCAAGTATACAGATCTAGAAATACCGTTGCAAACTCTTTGGCACAAGCTGCCAGTTCTTTGGAACCACTGGCAATGGAGGGATTAAAGAAGTTCACAGTAGAGTTGGTTTCAACCCCGGCAATCCCTGATAACATAAAGAATTTTCAAGTGTTCGAAGACGACAAGCAGATTCTGGATTTTCTCACAAACTCAGGAGTGTTTGAAGCACAAATCATAGATGAGGAAGATACTGAAGAGGCTGAATATGATACAGAAGGGATATTGAATTTGAAGACTAATGTAATCCCAAAAGGGATGGTCGAGTTAGAAAGGCTATTTGATACTGACAGATTAAGCAGAAATCAAAGCACGCAAGGCAATGATTGCGAACCTGTCAATCTAGGAACAAGTGAACAAGTGAAGAACGTTTTTATTGGAAAGGTTTGCACACCTGAGGAGAAAGAAGGTATCTTAAAGGTTATGAAAGAGTTTCCAGAAGTAATAGCCTGGGGATATGAAGATTTAAAGACATATGATACATCACTGATTACACATACAATACCACTAAAGCCAGGCAGCAAGCCATTTAGGCAGAGGCAGAGGCCAGTAAATCCACTGTTAGAGCCGTTAATTTATCAGGAAGTCAAGAAACTTCTTTCCGCCAGGATTATTTTCCCAGTAAGGCACTCCACGTGGGTCGCCAATCTCGTGCCTGTCAGAAAAAAGAATGGAGAGATAAGATTATGCGTAGACTTCCGCAATTTGAACAGGGCCTCTGAGAAAGGTAATTATCCCTTGCCTTCATTAGACGAGGTGTTGCAAATAGTGAATGGCTCACAAATGATGTCCTTTTTGGATGGATACTCAGGCTACAACCAAGTGATGGTTGAACATGAAGATAGATTGAAGACAGCGTTCACCACGAAATGGGGAACATTTGCCTACAGAAGAATGCCTTTCGGCTTAATCAACGCAGGAGCCACTTTCCAACGAGCAATGGACATCGCTTTTCGAGACCTTGTCGGAAAGTGCATAATAATTTACATGGATGACTTGACGGTGTTCTCGAAGAAAAGAGGGGATCACGTTGAAGATTTAAGAAAGATATTTCAGAGATGCAGAAGATTTGGTGTTTCCCTCAATGCCAAGAAATGTATATTTGGTGTCACCGAAGGAAAACTGCTAGGTCACGTTATTTCAGAGAAGGGTATATCAATTGACCCTGAACGTATTGGAGCCATCTCAAGGATTGGTTTGCCAGGCACTCAGAGAGAGTTAAGATCATTCTTCGGCAAGATCAATTTTGTCAGAAAGTTTATAACTGGATTTGCCGAGATAGTGAGGCCACTGAATGCAATGTTGAAGAAAGATGCAAAGGTTGAGTGGACTCCACAGACTAAGAAGGCTTTTGATGAGATCAAACAAGCTATAGTGGACGCTCCAGTGCTGGTCAGTCCAGACTACACAAAGCCTTTTTATTTGTATTCGTTTGCCTCAGAGCACACATGCGCCGCAGTACTAACTCAAAGAACTGAAGAAAAGGATGAGCATCCAATTGCTTTTATGAGCTCACCCTTGAAGGAAGCAGAATTAAGATATCCAAGCATTGAAAAGCAAGCGTATGCTTTGGTGAAGGCCGTCAAGAAATTTAGACATTACATCTTGAGGAGCAAGATCCACGCGATTGTTCCAGATGCCACGGTGAAGATTTTGTTAATGCAGAATGAGTTAGGTGAAAGAAGAGGAAAGTGGGTCGCCACTTTGCAAGAGTATGATATTGAGATACAGCCTATGAAGTTAGTCAGAGGACAGGCTTTGGCTCAGACTATTGCAATGGTTGGTCCAGAACTAGTTCAACAGACCTATGTATTAGAGGAAGTGTCTCCCGGAGAATGGTACGATGACACAGTATATTACTTGCTCAACCACAGATGCCCTCGTCATTTGAATCCAGTCCAACGGAGGGCACTGAGAATGAGGAGCCAGAGATTTATGCTTCAGGGATCAGTTCTCTATAGGAAGAACTATGAAGGAATCTATTTGAGATGCGTAGGAAAACAAGAAGCAAAACAGTTGATGGAACACTTCCATGAGAAATTTGGAACCGGACACGGAGGAAGTCTGGCCACAGCTCATCAGATCCTGAGAGCTGGTTATTATTGGCCCACGCTTTTTAAAGACACATATGAGCATGTGAAGGCTTGCCACATATGCCAGATAGCGGCTAATAGAGGAAGGCATCCCGCTATGCCTTTGCAACCAGTGATTGAAGTGAGACCATTCGCAAAGTGGGGATTAGATTTTATTGGTGTGATCAATCCACCGTCATCAGGCCAGCACAGATATATCTTGACAGCAACAGACTACTGCACCAAATGGACAGAAGCACAGGCTTTGAAGCAGTGCACTTCAGATGTAGTCATTAGATTCCTTGAAGAAAATATAGTGACAAGATTCGGATGCCCCCATGTCTTAGTCAGCGACAACGGTTCAGCTTTTTCATCGCTGAAGTTTTCCAACTGGGCTTTTGAGTACGGAATTACATTGAGGTTTTCCTCCAATTACTATCCGCAAGGGAATGGACTAGCAGAGTCCACAAACAAGAATTTGTTGAATGCCATTAAGAAGTTACTGGATAAAAATCCGAAAGATTGGCACACACAGTTAAGGTTTGCTCTCTGGGCAGACAGGATAAGAACAAAGAGTTCCTTGGGAACGTCTCCATACCACCTGGTTTACGGACAGGATCCAGTGTTTCCAGTCCAGTTAAGGATCCCAACTCTCCAATTCATTCAAGAGTACCTCGAGGGAGAGGATCAAGTTCAGACAAGATTATCCCAGTTAATGCATCTAGAAGAGAAGAGAGATGAGGCTCTTGAGAATCTAACGAAGCACCAGGCAGTGGTGAAGAGATGGTTTGATAAACAGGCTAAGATCAAGTCGTTCAGGATTTCTGACTTGGTTTTATATTGGGACAAGGCCCACGAGAAAAAGGGTGATCACGATAAGTTCGACAAGTTGTGGTTGGGCCCGTATCAGATTTATGAAATCCTTGGGGATAATGCATTTAGATTGCGTACATTGACAGGGGAGGATGTCCCGTTGCCCGTCAACGGACAGTTCCTCAAGCATTATTTCCAGTCTTAGGCTCTCTCCGAGAGCCTGCTTTGTAAAATAGTTAGATTAGGGTTTGCTTTCCCGTTTGTTTGCTTTCCGTTTGCTTTTCTGTTTTCCTTTGTTTTGGTTTTGGTTTGTTGCCCTTTGGGTTTTTGGTTTGGCGTTTCCGTCCCTTGAGTTGTCCGCTCAAGTGGTTTTGGTTTGGAATGGGCAAGGATTTGGGGTTTTCCCGTTGCGATGGGGTGATGATGTTTTAACTTTCACAATGTGGTTTCTTTCACTGGAATTTGCATAAATTTTTGAAAAGAATTAAGGTTGTTTTCCTCTTGTTATCATCCAGTTAGAGATTGAACTCGTCTTGGGAGGTTAACCCGTTATTGTGTCTTAACACATGAGTCTAAAGATCCTAAAAATCTTACCTATCTCCACTCTGAGTCATTTTGGTTTCTTGGGAAAGGTTTTGGCAGGTGAAAATTTTACATCTTGCTTCAGCGCCACTACAATTCTCAAACCCATTGGAGGCTTCATTGCCTGCCAGCCAATCAAGGGATTGACGGAGAAATCAAGTGATGGAAAAGAGAATATGCTTAAAAGAAATATCTGAAAAGAAAAGAAAAATGAGAAAATGAAAATGAAAGAAATATCATAAAATATTGGTTTTGGGAACATACGAGTAACTCCACCGGGGCTATGGACGCCCGGCCGGCAGTGGAGCAATATTCGTGAGAATTGTAGCGATAACCTCGTCGGGGCTATGGACGCCTGACTGGCAGCGAGGCAATGTCCAGGGTGCTTTTGAAGTTAAGATATTTATATAACCTACTACGGCCGATTCCGGAAGCCGACATGGTTCAGAGATGGAATGCATGCACACACTCACAAGGTTTTAGACGAAAGTGTTTTGATCTAATATCGGATTCTTCTCCCCTTTTGAGTAAGTGTCCTTTTCCGTATGGTGGTTTGAGGAAGACTAATCTGAGTTCAATTCTTAAAGTGTTTTTTTCAACACTTTCCCGTGGAGTCGCCAGATGTTGTGACCTTTTCACACATCGCCCCATTCGGATGGGGACCCCCTTATTTTTGCTCCGTTCCGGTCTTTTGGCTTGGGTTTTTTCCTCGCTCTCTCGCTCTGTCTCTTTTCTGGTGTCTGTCTTTCCGGGGGGTTGTGTCGTCATTGAGCTTAAACGTGAAGATATTGGCCAATTCTAAAATTAGGGTTTCATCATTTTTGGTCAAGTCAAAGTCAAGTACGGCCAGTAAATTGAAAATTGAACTTAACGTTGTTATCAACAGGCATCCAGCAGGCTTCCAGCCAAATTTCATCAGATTCCGAGATACTTACTATTTTTAGTAAGTCTGCAATCCTGGACAATTTGTCAGCATTTTCGAGGTTCCGATCATCACACAGCATTCAGAGTACATCGGACTGCTTGCATGCCAAATTTGAGCAAAATTGGACAACTTACTATTTTTAGCAACCGCTTCCGTATAAATTTCGTGGTCCGTGATGCGTAGATTTTCAGATGTCCGATTATTCCTTCCGGTTTTCGCGACCTTCTCGCGAACGATATAACATGCAAGTCGAGATGACCACTTTCTAATCTCAAATTCTCCGGTGGCTATTTTGTGGCTCAGATGTCGAGCTTTCTTTGCATGTCGTGATTCCCCATATTTTCGAGCTTCTCACATGGTGTGACATGCAAACAAGGACTTTCACCGAGGAACTTGCTATTTTTAGCAGGTGTGTCCCGGCAGCCGCCACCCAGCTGTCCAGATTCACGAGCTGATCGCAGTGCCGCAGAAACGAGAGCAAACAGAGATCTTTTGATACGCATGCAGTACAAGTTAGGGTTTCCAGCTTCGGAGCCTAAAAATAGGCATCAAAAGTCAAAATCTTCGAAAACCGATGTAAACCATCGCGATCAGCGTTCTTCAGGCTGTCTGCTGGTGAAATTTCAAGTCAAACGGAGCACTTACTATTTTTAGTAAGTCGAATTGGAAACGTGCTAAAAATAGTAAATCAGTTGCATGCATCAGTGTCGGCAGCAAGGTCACGTGGTGAGGAGCGCCTCATCAAAATTTCACGTCGATCGGAGCTTGGGAGCTATCAGAATCAAGAGCTTACTATTTTTAGTAAGCCACCCTCAGAAACAGGCTATAAATAGCAGGGTTACTAAAAGTTGCAGTGTCGACAAGTTGATAAAGGCATGAGGATGCTATGTTTAAAATTTCAGGCCATTCCGAGTTTCAGAGGCGCGAATACAGAGAACTTACTATAAATAGCAGGGCACGAGGCTGGCGAGGATGATAAAATTTTGTCTAAGTCTGGAGTCTCGTCCAGCAGGCAAGGCAAAATGCGCCCAGATTGATGAAGAGGCATAAAAAATTTTCAAGATGCAAGTTCATCCACCACACAGGGCAAAATGCGCCCAAAGGAGAGAAGTCAAACAGAAAGTCAACGAAATTTCATCCTGCCCAGGGGTCCAAATGCGCCCAAGATGAAAGGGGAAAGGTTGAAAAAATTCTAAGTATGAGAAATCCACCTCAGGGGTCAAAATGCGCCCATCCTGCAAGCAAGGCAAAATGCGCCCAAGGTGAAGGAAAGTCAACAAGGTCAAACATTTTCATCCTTCTCCAAGGCCAAAATGCGCCCAAACTGGGCCATGTCAGGACAAAACGTGGAAGGTGAAGAGTCACCCAAGGATGTTGGAGTATTCATCCACCAGCAGGGGTGGGATGCGCCCAAGGTTGCAAGGGGTCAACAAAAAGTCAAAGTTTCTATCCTTCATTACATGCAAAATGCGCCCATCCTTCTCTCTCATCAAAATGCGCCCAAATCATGCAAGTCAGGACAAAAAAAACGGAAGTTGAAAAGTCACCTGAAGGTATAAGCAAGTTCGTCCTCCTCCTACAAGGAAATGCGCCCAAGCTTGAAGTGTAAAAGGTAATTAAAAATGGTAAACAAGGCGAAAATGTTACCAAGACATGGTGAAAGATGGTAAAAGGCTAGGCGTCATCCCTCTTCATGTGTAAATGCGCCCAAGGTAAGTATGATATGCGCCAAGGTGGCAAAGGAAAGGTGGTGGGCGTGATTTTTTAAATTCCCTCTTAAGGTGTGATGTGCGCCCAAGGTTATAAGTGTTAGAAAATATTTGAAGGCATTGAGGGAGTTATAAGGCGTGGAAAATATTTCAAAGTGTGAGGTGTGAAGTGTGCGCCTAGAGCAAAAGAAAAATCTTATAGGCGTTGAAATGTTTGAAAGTATGCTAGGCGCCTCAGGAGAAAATAAAATATTTGCTAAGTGTTGAAAATTGGCCTAGGCGTTGGACTTTGAATAAATATTTTCCAAGTGTGGAGTGAGGTAAAATGTACAAGGCGTGCCGGGACTATGAAATTTTTCAAATGAAGTTGATAGAAATTTCTCTCCACTGGCAAATGAAATGAATTTTTTTCTAAGAGCAACACAGAGTGATCACGGGCGAAGAACGAGTTTAAATGATGAAAATGATATTTTTCTAAGGTTCAAAATTCGAAAAATTAAATGAACCCGTTCGTTGGGTACCCATGAATTCGAGACATTCTAGCAAAAATTTGCTTCTGGGTACTGAATGTTCGTGATGATGAATGGATTTCTAAATCTTTCAAGCTTCGCCGACACTTTTTCAGTAGGGAATTTGATCAGTGTTTAAGTTATGAATTTTCCTAAGGGAGAATTTTAAATTTTCTAAGGCAAATTCAAATAAATGAGTTTTCAGAGTGAACTTTCTTCGAACGATGAATACGAAGGGAATTGCCTAGATGATTGTGATTAAATTCTTCGAAGATGAATTTTCCAGAGTAGATGATGGAGTTAAAAATTTGAATTCAAGTAACGGAGCTCCAGCTGGTGAATAAAATATGATGAAGTTAAATTAAATTTTTCGAAGAGGAATTCAAAACGCCAGTCAAAGTCAAGTTTCTAGAAGAATAATATTCCCGACGACTGGAGACAAGTGTCAGAAAAGCCAGAAAGGGAAAAATTCGAATTCTTGAAGTGGAGTAGTGGAGTTTAATGGCACTGGCTAAAAATAACGTCTTCTAGAATTTGAAATTTTAGCTATAAAATGAGAAGCTTTTCACTCATTTTCACAACTGAGAAAGGCGAATTTGCTAAGTCTGAGTGAGCTTGAAGAGGTTCGAATTTTGCTGAGAAGTGCGAGTTGCTGAGAGGTGTTTTGCTGAGGCCTGAGTTTGCTGAGAGTTGAAGAAGACGTCCTAAGTGCTGAAAAGAAGGTACGCCATTGTCAGGAGGAAAAGTGTTTGCTGCAATTTGAAGTTACTTGAAAGGTACGACTTTGAGCCTAAAATTTGATTTGCTTGAATTATAGTAAGAGGTGCGCCATTGCTTGAGAAGTACGGCCTTGTTAAGCTGAGGTCTGAAATCTGATTTGTTTAGTTGAGAAAAGCACGAACTTGCTAGTATAAGATTGCTGTTTGAAGTACGAAGTGGTTGAGGTTCAATTTGCTGATTGCTGGTTGAAGTAAAATCATCAAGGTTCACTTAGAAATCTGTTCTAAGTGTTGGAATTCGAATTTATTCAAGAGAGGAGGCTGAGGTTTGCAAACACGAAAGATATTGCAGCCTCTGGAATTTAACTGCAGCCCCTATATCGTGTCTTATTTTATTAAATCTGATTGCTGATGAAAGTTTATTATGTTGCAGATGGCTGAAGCGAGGACAACCGGAAAGGACAATGGTGCCTCCAGACAAGCTACGATCAAGAAGCTGAGCAAGACGTTCATGCCGGAGACAAAGTTCATCTCAAAGTTGGGCAAGCTGACAGACACGAACCTGGGCTCTGTCAACCTGGAAACATTCAAGAATAGGCTGTTCGGGATTGGAAGTCATCGGGCGTCGGTCACTTCGCACATCATCGTCCGAAGTGGGTTATATGCAGCAGCTGGTTTTCCGCCAGCTATTCAGTGTTCGGAGTTGATTATGGAGTGCGCCAACTGTTACGAGAAAGAACACCGGTCGATCACGTCACCAGATGGCCAAGTACTTGCCAATCTCACTCCGGCAGCCATTGGTGAAGCTTTTGGGATCCCGGTGCACAGAAACATGATCTACAAATCCAGGGAGCGAGCAGAGCGTATGTATGCTTCTGCCTTTGAACGATGCATGGACACTATTAACACTCACTGGATGAGCACTCCGAGGCCGTCTCGTACGAAACTGCCAAAGCAGATCATAGCAGAGGACCTGAAACAAGAATATTGTGATCTCGTCATGTTGCTGAGCAGGGTTGGTGTTTGCCCACAGTCCTATATTTTTGAGCCGTGGATGTTTTATTATATCAACCTGGTGTTAGAAGGAAAGGATTATGTCAATTGGGCTGAGATGATCAGCGATAACATACATGAGCAGCTCCTGAGTTTGCGGAGGACAAAGACATTTTACATGAGTTCCTATCTCATTTACATGTTGGCACGGACGACGAGGTACAGGGGGATTTCTTACAAGGAACCCATCGGTTGTGGCTCCCACCAGCTCAAAATCCATGAGGCGTGTACGCAGTTGCACCTTTCGAGCACAACCCATTACAAACGTGTCAACGATTCATTCACCATGTACATCACGAGGCTGCTTCAGGAGAGGTTACAGTGCAGAATCTCTAGAAATGCCCAGGAGCTGATTGAAAGGTATGGGTGCTGGTTTATTCAATTTCCGAGATTTTCATACATTAGGCTGCAAGGATTTTCTTCATACCCTTATAGGCTGCCTAAGTACCCAACCGATAAAATAATCATGCTAGAGATAGCTAGACAGTTGCTAGCTTTTGACAAAATCCAGAAGAAAAAGAAGAAAGGAGGGATAGAGTTTCCAGTTGTGATGGGCAACTCGGACGAGGTTTGTCCTTCGATACAGGCATGTAGAGAAGCTGAAAGTGAGCTTCAATTTTATCATTTCTCCTATCACACTAGTAGACAACACTATGACCCGCACCATAACATCAACTGGGTGTTGTCAGAGGAATTCAAACACAAGGCCACCATTGAGGATTATTGGGCTGATGCAATTGATGAGATTGAAGTGAGAAAGAGGATGTTCTCTAGATTGCCGATTACTCTGATCAGGGAGTGTGAGGTAGTTCCGGTTCCGGACCAGGTTAATGAGGACATGGATGTTGTTCATCCAGACTATGCAGCCGTTCGGGACACTCCACTTCCGCCTGTTGATTGGTCATAGCCCGAGGTTGCTGATCTTGATACTCTATCCATCCCGGTTATGACATTCACCAGGGCATGGGTCGATAGGCGAGTGAGCAGATTGAAAGGTAGGTCAATTGCCTTGACCTACAACTTGATGGGAGATCACAGGACGCCCACCACAGGAAGGAAGAAACAGATCACAAGAGGACCAGAGTCCAGAAAAAAAGAAATAATTCAGCCAGAACCTCCACGAGTTACAGTAGCAGTACCTTTGGAGACACGCCCAAGCATACACAGAGGCTTCTTTATTTGCTGATCGAGAATTGCAAAGAATCAAAAATCGAGATACAGAAAAGTGATATTCAAATTCCACTCTGAGGGAGTCGATGGCCAGAGCGCCTAATGTACCCCGCCGTGCTTGATCAGCAGGATGATGAGGGGACAATTACCGACCCTCAATTTCAGCAGGAGATAGAGGCGGCCATGAATGATGATGATGATGATATAGTGTCAGGTGACACTCAGCCACTTGAGGACGATGAGCCTCGCCAGAATGAGGAAGAAGTGGAGCAGGTTAGAGAAGTCGAGGCACGAGCAGCGGCCTTCGATATACTATATGAGGTGCCCGACATTGGCTTAGAGACGAATGCTGGTTAGGCCCGAGGAGGAGATTGATCCGCCAGCTTGAGATGGAAGAGTTCTTGAATCGATCGCTGCTCCTCCAATCAAGAAGAAGGCAAGAAAATTTCAAGATCTCCACGATGAGGATAGCTCTCGCGACCCCTTTCACGCTAAGCTGTCCCATCGAAATGGCGTGACCGGAATGAAGCAGCTCCGTAAAACTATGTGGTCACCACTCTTGATTTGGGACGCCCTACTGGTGCTCAGATTGTTGAGGAGTGTGATAACTCCTTCCTTGCCCTTAAGGATAGATTATTCAAGAAAGAAGGAAAATACAAGAAGTTGAAACGAGAACACAAGGCGTTAGTTGGATATGTTCAGCAGTTGTCTCGTTCTCGAGGGCAGGATGTACCAGTGATAGAGCCTCCAGCAGATATTCCTAGAGAGTCGATCAGCGGCTTGGTAGAATTGGGGAGGATGGCACAAGAGGCAGACAAATGGGTCACAGGAGTTCGTGCGGAGACAGAGAAATTCATGGAGGACCCATCCTTTGCTTTTCAGCAGGCCTCTACTATTTTGGCACGGATGGACGCGGTGGATCATGCTTGGGGCGATGCCTCTATCTATCAGAGTAAGGTGATCCAGCGTCTTGAGGCGTTGAGGCATGTGCCACTGCAGTTGCTGATTGATGGAGGTGTCATTCAAGCGAATGACCGATATGATTTCTCTAGGTGGTATTCTTCGGCTATCACAGGGCGTGGCTTCTTTGATGCAGCACAGGCGGATTCAGCCAGGATTCACAAGGCTATGGCCAATATTATAGATGGAGTTCAGAACACCTTCGAGGCCATCTTTGCTAGGCGGCTGAATCCAGAGGAGATAAGTTTTGATAATTTGAGGGGTTTGCTGGTTCCCTTCTTCGCAGATGTTAAGACCTTCGTACAAGATGACTTTGAAAATACTGCTACATTCTCCACTTTGATCCAGTACACGCAGGACTCATTGGCTGCTTGGAGAAAATCTTGTACAAGGCACGAGCACTCAGTTACAGTGTTAGAGTTTCAGTTAGATTGTGTTCCATCTATTTCAGTTGAGGAGGTTGAGGCCGTACTTAGCAGATTTGTTGAGTTGGCAGTCAGAGAGAAGGCTAATGGGAACACACTACTGGACGAGGATCTTCTAGAAGACTGAGTATGGAGCATTTATTACATTTGCTATTTTGGGAGTGAGTGGGAATCTTGGATTCATTTAATGTACCACTCCCTATTCTGGCAGTTTTTAGGGTTAGGGCTGAGGTGGCACGATTCTGGCCACTCTATTGATTGTAACCCTAGCCGTCCTTTGGGACTTGGCTAGCTATAAAAGGGGGAGTCCCCCTCATTTGTAATGGATTAACATTAGGATTCAGAATCAGAGTAGACATTGAGAGAGCATTAGCCTTAGAGCTAGATAGTGTAGTAGTGTAGAGCATTTTTGCATAATTTGGAGAAGAGAGAAAGTTTTCCCTTTTGAAAACTTTTGAGGAGATTGTTGTGTAATACATTTTATGATAATAGATCTTTTCATTGATGGTGAAATTCGTCTTGTCATGAAATGCTAGCAAGGTTTCTTCTTCCTTTCGTATCCAAGTAGATTACATTCATGCAAGTAGCTTACTTTGGTGTGTGGTATTTCATTGAGATAGCTTCATTCTATTCCATACCACTAGCGGCTTGTTGATGATAAGTCTGCCTTGCGTGGTCAACTGGACATCATCTTGTGTTTAACTTCGGTTATGGCTTACATACTTATATGCGTTGTTCTGATGGTGTACGTATGTTAAACTATAACTTGAATATCTTTTGCTATCCCCTTTGAAGATTGCACCGATTTTGCTGAGGCTGTCCGACGGAGGCTAGGTGAAATCTGGTTGAAGTCTATTGAGACGAAGCCCCACATACCTTGCATTTAGAATAGAGTACAAATTTCTTAGGCCTTTTCCCTTTTACTTTCCGCATACTTCTTGTTAGTTTTAGAAAAGGATACACATTGCCAAATCATGCACGTAAGAATCCCCTTCAAATTACATATCAACTGCTAACTGCGAGAAGTCTGAACAACTACGTAAGTCCCCTTGACATACCAGCAATATCACATCAAGCCAAACTGAGCCTATTCGCACTAAAGGAACCTTGGAGTTGAACGCACGAACTTTCTGGCAATCTTAGCGTGCGGAATACTTTGATCAAGAGAGAATAGAGCGTCCGTTGGGCGACTCTGTTCTGTGTTGGTGCGGTCTCAAAAACCACGTCAACAGGCAGGAGCATTATAACTGGGCATCTTTCATCAGCGATATTATCCACAAGCAGATCATTGGTTTCTTGGTTGCCCATGAGTTTCACATGTGTTCTTATCACGTGTACTTGATCGTTTATCAAGGTCAGTTCCAAGGACTAAACACCGTGGGAATTCTCAGTGTTCAGAAAGTCTATCATTATTATGATCAGCTTGAGTTCACCAAGGCTAAACGTCATTTCAAGCGTGTTCATGAGGCTTTCTTGACTTATACAGTGAGGAATTTGGACCGGGAGTTGCACATTTGTATCTCAACAGTTGCTAGAGCAGCGATGGATGGTTGGGAAAATTGGCTTATTCAGTTCCCGACATACACCTACATCCGAGTATATGGATTTATTGGAAATCCAGCTATGCTTCCACGTTATCCTTTGGATAAGATAGTTTTCTTGGAGTTCCTAAGGCAGTTGCATGATGTTCATCGTCTTTTGCGTCGCAAGCATAAACTATCTACCAATTTTCCTTTTTGGTTTGGTATGTATTGGTGCAAGTCAGCTGTTGATGCTAAGACTGAAAGACAAGAGCTCGAGAGGTATCACCTCAAGTATCTTGTTGAGGCTCGTGACTATGATCTTCAAGGTCATTACACAGCTCGCCTCGGTGGTCATGCATTTCATAAACCTTCTATGGAGGACTATTGGGCCAACTGCGTGGATGACTTCGAGGTTTGTAGATGTAGCTATGGCCGCTTCTCTCTCTCTCACAGATTTCTGTTTTCTTGTCAGAAGATGTGGGAGGTTTATCAAATGATGAGGGAGAGGTTCTTCCTCAGTTCTTCATAAAGCAAGTTGACACACAGCTGTTGCCAGTAGTTGATTGGTATGCCAAAGAATACACAACACTTACGGAGAGGTCAAGTAGAGTCATTCAGAACAGTATACTTTACCTTGGCAGCAAGAAGACCAGGAGGGTAAGTGTTCCCAGAGCAGAGCCGCCAGTGGTGAATCCTTCGCTACCTTCCTCGTCAAAACCCAAGCAAAAGAAGAGGAGTAATCCTCCCAAGAAGAATCAAGCGCCAAACAATTCAAAAGGTAAGGCGCCTATCACTAATACACACATGGACCCTGTCACTCAACCTATTACAAAGCCAGTTCGGAGGCCAGTTCAAAACCCACCAGTGCCTAAGATTCAGCTTCCAGTTCCTACATCAGTTACGGAGTAGTCACCAGTCCCAATTCATATCGAATTGGACTTAGACTCACCATCTCACAGTAGCTCTTCTATATATTCACTTTCACTAGTACCTCTTGTTGCTAGTACAAACCCTTCTAGTAGCACTAGCTGAGACCAATCTTGGATCGAAGTTCAGCTGGGTAGGAAGAGGAGGCAGCCATCCTATGTTCTTAATCATTCAAATTTTGATCAGGTTTACCAAGATGCGCCAGACAAGAGGATCAAGAACATGGTCCACGTACAGAGGAATACTGATATGGAGATCGCGGTTGAGACTGCTATACCTCCACAAGGGAAGAGTTTGACTAAGTTAGAATCTCAGGATTTTGAAGTTATCACAGTCAACAATTGTCGCAGCACACGCTAGACTCAGGTTGATCTCCTACAGGTTGCTACAGATAGTGCCAGGGATAGAATGCTGAAAGACGGAGAAGATAAGGCAGCCCTCAAGGCTGAAATCAGACAGCTTCATCAGTACATTTCCAGCCTTGTACACAGGTTAGATGCCACCGCCACACTCCCACCGATGTTTGAGCCTCCAGCAGAACAAGGACAACTTAATCATTTAGTTGCATATGGAAAGCATTTGGATGAATGGGAGGAAGAGTTCGTTGCTAGAGGCCGTTCTATGCTCACAGAGTTATATCAGTTGCGGTACAATGCACGAGAACTCCGTCTACGTCTCCAAGATGAGGAGCAAGACTTGGCGATTGGTAGACCTTGGGATGAGATTATGATTTCTCACCTGAGTATGGCATATGATGCAGTCACAGATACAGAGGACAAAGAGGATATCTACTCTTGGAGAACAGAGTTGGTTTTCAAGGCAAAGATAGAAGAGACTTTGGCGTCAGAGTTGGCTAAGAGTAGAAAGCACGTTACTAGTGCACTCCGATTTGTGAGAACTTTAGTTTCTCACTTACCGTGCCGATATCAGATTGAGGGTGGTGCCTACGTTGAGCTTACTGATGTTCATTCAGAGCTTCAGGCACTCATTCATGCTATTTTCAATGGGGAGACCATTGGCTGTAAGGTTAGTTAGCTTACAGTCATGTCAGCGTTGTTTGACGAAGCAACCAGGAGCAGAGGTGAACTTCAATCCCAGATCACAGCTGGTGAGGACATGCTGCACAAACATAGCATACTTCGGCAGAGTATCATAGCTCCAGAATGTGATGCAGTTAACAATCTCATTGAGGGATTGGTTGCTCACGCTTAGTAGACTTCAGTTCCCACCTCTTAGGATAGACATTACACACAGGAGTTAAACTTGATGTTATCTTCTCAAGTTGACTCGCTATTGTATCTCATGCATACCTATTCTGAGATTATCTTTGTTCACTTGGAGTTACATTTAGGGTTTACATTAACTGATGGTAGTGTTCCAGTTAACTCGTTTTCAATAAGGATGTGCATGCTTGCACATTGTCCATTTTTAGATTAGATGTTTCGGTTAACTGATGGTAGTTTTCCAATTGACTGTATAGTTTACTTTATTAGGGCTTAGCAATAAATTTTGCATGCATTGCAAGACTGTAGTTGACTCAAGGTGATTTTAGGGTTCCCTACACCTTTCGATGTCTATAAATAAGAGCTTTTGCTCATTTGTACATAAATTTTGCACGAGAGAGAAATATATGTTGTGCCTACCTTGCCTTCAATATTGCTCATTTTGTATCTGTTCATGCGTTTTTACTATTATGATGAATTATTATGCCACATAGGGTTTCATGCAATTATAATGGTGAATTCTTTCCTTAGATAAATCTGTTTTGTGTTCAATAAACTTGTTCAAATTGAGATGATAGTTGTGCCACCTTGCCTTCAAGTAGAAAATCTGTACTTGGTTATCATGTGATGTGTGTGAGTAATAAACCTATTCAGATTGAGCTGATAGTTGTGCCACCTTGCCTTCAAGCTGAGAATTTGTATTCGATTTATTGTGTGCTGTTGTTTCCAATAAACTTATTCGGATTGAGCTGATAGTTGTGCCACCTTTCCTTCAAATTGAGAATTCATAGTTTGTTTATCATATATTGTTGTTGCCAATAAACTTGTTTAGATTGAGCTAATAGATGTGCCACCTTGCCTTCAAGTTGAGAATCTATACTTGTTTATCGTCAAATAGTCATCCCCGCTCCTTTTCCTCATGCTCTGTTTTCTTGAGGAAACTGGATAGATTTTAAATAATTAGCTTAGTTGTAGTTAGTAGTCTGCGAAACCAGAAAATACTCAGCTACAACATATATAGTTTTCGAGAAAGCCTTGTACCTCTACAACTGAGACAAAAAGACAGAAGATAATTTAGATTACTTTTCCCTTTCCAAGCATTTTTGTTAAAGCACAATGAGGGAGCTTCCCCTCCTAATTTGAAGAGCACTCATTGTGTAGTCTGCATAGCTGTCCATACCAACTCTTACTCCAAAGGTGCTAGTTGTTATGCCAACACTTCTCTCGAGATCCTGTGATGGGTTCTTTGCTGAAGTGATCTCGTTATGTGCATGGTGAAGGAATCATTGACTCGATTGTAATGGGACATGCTTGTCAAGCGCAGCTGTGGACAAGCCTCATGAATTTTGAACTGATGAGAGCCACATCCAATTGGCTCCTTGTAGGATATTCCCCTGTATTTCGTCATACGAGCCAACATGTAGACAATATAGGAGCCCATGTAAAACGTCTTTGTCCTCCTCAAACTCCGGAGCTGCTCATGCAAGTTATCATTGATCATCACTGCCTAGTTGATATGCTCCTTCCCCTCCAACATGAGGTTAAAATAATAGAACATCCAAGGCTCAAAGATAAATGCTTGGGGCCAGCCTCCAACTCTACTGAGCATCATAATTAGGTCATAGTACTTCTGCTTCAAATCATCTGATATTATCTGCTTCGGAAACTTCGTGCGAGAGGGCTTGAGCTTATTCATCCAGTGAGCGTTAATCATATCAACACATCTCTTGAATGTGGAAGCATACATTCACTCAGCACATTCTCTCTTCTTGTAAAGCATCCTCTCGTGTAATGGAATTCCAAATGCTTCACCGATAGTTGCAAGTGTGAGGTTGGCAAACAATCTACCATCAAGTGATACAATAGATCTATGATCAGGGTCATAGTAGTTAGCACACTCCATAATTAGCTTTGGACACTGAATTGTTGGCATAAAACCAACAGCTGCATACAGTCCACTCCTGACGATATTGTGCGAAGTGATTGAAGGACGATGGCTTCCAACTCCCATCATTCGACTTTTGAAAGCCTCCATGTTGAAAGAGCCCAAATTCGTGTCAGCCAACTTGCCCAACTTCGAAGAGAATTTCGACTCCAGCAGGAATGACTTGCTCAGTTTCTTAATCACCGCCTGTCTGGATGCAACATTACTATCTCTGCCAGTTGCTCTTACTTTAGCCATCCTCAACACTTCTTTAGCAACTCTGAACTTTCAAGACTTAGAAGGTTTTCCAAGCAAGCCTCAGCAACTTCAGCACTTAGATAAAATCGGCCAACTTCACTTCAGCCACTTCTCAACACTTAGACTTTTCCAACTTCGCACTTAGAGCCAACTTCAAACTTTCAGCACTCAGTTATTCACTTGCACTGCAATCTTCACTTCAGAGCTAAAATTGAACTTGCCAGCTTGATGGAGAAAAATGAATAAACTTCACAATTCATATAGCTAAGTTGAATTCTAGAAGGAGCTATCTTTAGCCAGTTTATTAAATTTCCACTACCCCTCTGTAGGAATTCGAATTTCCCTCCTCTGGCAACTACAACACTTGTCACCCAGTGTCAGGAATATTTTGACCTTCTAGAATTTCCAAAAGATTCACTTCACTAGTCAAGGCGTACTTCGCATTTCTAACTCTTTTTTTTTTTTTTAAATATTAACTTTAATTGCATCTTTAAGAAATTCACTTCACCAGCTGAAGCTTTGATACTTGATTTTATTCATCTCTCACCCAGGAAGATTATTTCCACAAAGAATTTGATCAAATTCACCTAGGCAATCAACTTTAGATTCATCATCCAAGGCATTTTATTTCAACAACACATTTATTCCTTGCCTTAGAAAATTCATAAATCCGGTGCCCATGGAAAATCTTCGTCTTGAAGGCCTTGGTGAAGTGTGGAAGACTTTAAAATCATTTCTTCTTCAAAGACGTCCAGTACCTAGAAGAGGATTCCCTTTAGAAAGCTTCAAATCCATGGGTCTACAAATGAAGGGGTACATTTAATTTTTAAATTTTAACCTTAGAAAAATATTTTTCCATCAAATTTATTCCCATTCTTCATCTCTGGGTGTATTTTCTTGCTCTGTCTTAACAATCTTCAACAACCTCATGAAGCTGGCACCTTCTGACATACCCACTGCCAATTTTATTCATGCCTTAGTGAATTTCATCTCCTCCATCAAACTTAGGAGTATTTCTTCTAGGAAGGTGGAATTTAAATATTAACACTTAGAAGAATTTTAAATCTTATTATCAACATGGGCGCATATGAGGCGGTCTAGAAGGATTTTCAATCTTGCCTTAGACAATTTTTTTTTTTTTTTTTTTCATTTATCCTTCTCTAGTCATGGCGCATATAGCCTGGGGTGGAGGATTTTCATCGACACTTAGCATATATTTTCCTTTTAGAAAGCCAGCATCTGCAACATCTTTGGGGCACATTTCACATGTCTAGGAGGAATTAACTTCCACTCCTTCCTTAGCCACCTTAGACTTGGACGCATTTTACATACTGAGGAGGAATTAACACTTTCAATGCCTTAAAATATTTCCCAGCTTCACTTCTAACATGGGCGCATTTGGCCTATGGTGAAGGATTTAACCATGCCTTAGTCTTTTATCACCCATCTCACCTTGCACTTTGGGTGCATTTAGAGGGTGGTGAAGGATTTCACCACGCCTTGGTAACTTTCATCCATCTTTACCTTCATCTCGGGTGCATTCAAAGGGTCAAGGAGGAAGTCAACTCTTTTGTCTTTTTCCTAGCCCATATGGGCACATTTCACATGTTGGAGGATTTACTTTGACGCCATACTTAGAAATTTTCACACCATCACCTTATTTCTCCTTGGGAACATTTTGAGGGTGGAGGTGGACTTAAATCCAAACTTAGAAATTTTCATCAACAGTTGAGCAAGACAGGGTGCATTTGAGGGGTGGAGTAGGATATTTTCATGCCTTAGAAATTTTATCAACTTCACTTCCTTCCTTGGGCACATTTAGGGGGTCCAGGTTTCAATTTACAACACTTAGAAAGTTTTTCTTAACACCTCTAGAGATGGGCGCATTTTGAGGGTCAAGGAGGAACTAGCAATGCCTTGAAGACTTTTTCCTTTACACATGTTGGAGATGGGCACATTTGGGGGGTAGAGGTGGAATTAACTTCCAACGCCTTAGGACTTGTCTTGGCTTCACACCTAACATGGGTGCATTTTGAGGGTGGAGGAGGATTTAACACTTAGCAACTTTTACTCCACTTTACCATGGGCACATTTTGAGGGTGAAGAAGGATTTAAGACTTAGTATATTTTTGCTTCACATGCTGGAGATGAGGGTACATTTGAGGGGTCAAGGAGGATTTATCAATGACTTCGAAACTTTTTCATCACCATTGAGCAAGTTGAGGGTGCATTTTGGGGGTCAAGCAGGACAAGCTTCAGACTTAGCAAATTTCAACCTTCTGTCGGCTGAGATGAGAGCGCATTTGAGGGGATGAGTAGGACGAACTTCAGACTTGGAAAATTTTCAACCTTCTGCCAGCCATGGGCACATTTCAGGGGTCAAGCAAGATGTTCTTCAGACTAAGGCGTTTTTCTCATCTTCACCAGCCAGCTCATGCCTTACTATATATAGTAAGTCCTTTGATTTTCACACTTCTAAAGCTTGGATTGATTTGGAATTTGTGCCACAGGATCTTCATGACCTAATTGATCTGTTCACACTGTCATCTCGAGCTGACCTGCTATTTATGGCATGTTTCTAAAGGTGGTTTACTATTTATAGCAACTACTTGATTTCATGACCTCCACAACTCCATTTGACTTGAAATTTGAATGACGTGACCCTCATCGGTAGACTTGCCCGTTCACACTGGCGCCTACTGCTGATTTACTATTTATAGCCTTCAAATTTTACCAGTGAATAGCCTGAAAGATACTGATCATAGTGGGATACACCGGTTTTCAAAAATTATGGCATTTTACCCCTCATTTTGGGTTCCAAAGCCGGAAACCCTAATTTTACTTGCATGTCTATCAAATGACCTCTGTTTAACTTCGTTTTTGTGGTACTTTGCTCTGTTTATGATACTAATGTGCTAGGCAGCTGTCGGAATGGACCTGCTAAAAATAGTAAGTCTTTGAAAAGTGACCATCTCGCCTTGCATGTCATATCACTACATAGCTCTTGAAAAACCCATAAAGAATAACCTAACATGCGCTGAAAATCCCTACATGCAAATCCTAGAAATAGCCTCTGAAGATGGCTCCTAAAAAAGTCCTGATCCTGGTTTCCATGTTATACCACTGCGAAGCCCTTGAAAAACCCACAAGGAATGTTTAGACATGCAAAAAAAATTTCAACATGCAAACCCTAAAAATAGCCCCTGAAGGTTTAATACTGAAAGTCATCATCTCATTTTGCATGTTATATCACTGTGGATGTCTTAGAAAACCCAGAAAGAATCTCTAGACATGCATTGAAGAACTTCGCATATAAACCCTAGAATCTGCTCTTGAAAGTGAACTTGCTAAAAATAGAAAGTTGTCCGTTCTGACTCAAAATTTGCAGACAAATAGCTTGACATGTTTTGGATGCAGTGTGACTGAGAGAACTTCAGTAGTGTTGAGAGAACGCTCTGAATTGAATACTTACTAAAAATAGTAAGTTGTCGGAATTCGATGAAATCTAGCTGGGAACCTACTAGAAGCATACTGACTGCAACGTGAGGCTCAAATTCCAATTTACTTACTCCATTTGACTTCAAATTGACCAGAAAAGTACAAACCCTAATTCTACCAACTTGGCCAACATTTCATGTTTAAGCTCAATGGCAGGCACATCCCTGGAAAGTAGACAATAGAAAGAGATAGAGAGAGAGAGAGAGAAAACCAAAGCCAAAATACCAGAATGGAGCAAAAATTAGGGGGTCCCCATTTAGAATGGGGTGATGTGTGAAAAGGTCACAACAATTGGGAAGCCAAGTCCTCCCTTCTTCTTTCTCTTCTAAATCTTATCATAGGCAACAAGTTGCCTAGATATTTCTAGCATCAAGATCCTATTTGTAGGGTATTTGGGCAATCTATACGGATATGAAGAAAAACCTTGCAGCCTAATGTAAGTAAATTTCATAAATTGGATAAACCAACAACCGTACATTTCTATCAATTCTTGAGCTTCCTTGGAGATCCTGTGATGAGTCCTTTGTTGAAGTGATCTCATTATGTGCATAGTGAAGGTGTCATTGACTCTCTTATAATGAGATGTGCTTGTCAAGTGCAGCTGCGGACAAGCCTCATGGATCTTGAACTACTGAGAGCCACACCCAATAGGATCCTTGTATGATATTCCTCTGTATTGCATCATACAAGCCAACATGTAGATGATGTATGAGCCCATGTAAAATGTCTTCATCCTCAAATTTTGGAGCTGCTTGTGCAAATTATCACTAATCATCACTGCCTAGTTAATATGCTCCTTCCCTTCCAACATGAGGTTGATGTAGTTAAACATCCAAGGTTCGAAGATGATCGCTTGGGCATAGCCTCCAACTCTGCTGAGCATCATAATCAAATCACAGTATTCCTGCTTCAGATCATCATGAAATTATCTGCCTTGGTAACTTCGTGAGAGAGGGCTTGGGCTTGTTCATCCAACAAGAGTTAATCATATCAGCACATCTTTCAAATGTTGAAGCATACATCCGCTCAACACATTCTCTCGTCTTGTAAATCATCTTCTCATGTGAAGGAATTCCAAATGCTTCATCGATAGCTGCAGGCATGAGGTTGGCTAAGAACTTGCCATTTGGTGAAGTGGTAGTCCTTTGGTTTGGATTGTAACAGTTAGCACACTCCATAATCAGTTTCGGACACTGAATTGTTAGTGGAAAACCAACAGTTGCATATAGTCCTGTTGTGACCTTTTCACACATCGCCCCATCACATATGGGGACCCCCTAATTTTCGCTTCATTCGGGTCTTTTGGGTTTGGGTCTTCTGGTCCGTCTCTCTCTGGTCTGATTCTTTTCTTTTTGTCCAGTGTACTTACCATTTCACCTGGGTTTGAATTTTGGCTAAGTCTAGAGTGTTTCTAGTGAATTAGGTTTTTACGTCTTTAGACTGCTTTGAGGTCAAATACGTTGGTTGGTCAACTTCTGAGCTCAGCACTGCTGTTAGAATCCTTCCGGCAAGTTTCCCCTGAATTTTCACTAAATTCTACCAACTTTCTATTTTTAGTAAGTGTCAGTTTAGGGTTAATCTTTTCAAGATTTTCACATCTTAGCAACTGCATTACATTCTGAACACGATGAACTCATTACTGGCAAAATTTGAGCAAAAATGGACAACTTTCTATTTTTAGCAGTTCGGCTTCTGGAGCAGATTTCATGGTTTACACGTTGAATTTTCAGATGCATGTCCGGAGATCTTTTGTGGGTTTTTCGAAACCTTCGCAGTGATTTGACATGCAAAGCAGGACAACGACTTTCAGTGCTCAGCCTTCGGAGGCCGATATTAGGGTTTGCATGCAGATTTTCTCAGCGCATGTCGGCATATTCTTTCTAGGTTTTCCAAGACCTTCGCAACGGTATAACATGCAAGCGAAACTGGTCACTTTTCAGAAACTTGCTATTTTTAGCCAGTGCTTGCATGTTGATGATTTTTCTGGGTTTTTTCTGGGTTTTCCAAGATCTCTCGAGTAGTATGACATGCAAAATCATCCAGCAATCGATCGGTCATTTTTTTAGCCACTTTCTATTTTTAGCAAGTACCACTCTAGCAACTGCCTAGCACTTTAGAATTGCGAACTGATCGACATGCAATGAAAACGGGGTTAAACAGAGCTCATTTGAGGAACATGCAGGAAAATTAGGGTTTCGAGCTTCAGGGCTAAAAATGAGGAATCAGACGTCAAAATGCCCAAAACTAAAGTATCCACCATGATCAGTATCCTTCTAGGAGTCTGCTAACAAAATTTGAAATCGAAGCACTTACTATTTTTAGTAAGGCGTTCCCGACACGGGCTATAAATAGAAAGTCAATAGTAGACGCTGATGTTAGCAAGCAAGTCACCCGATGAGGATCACAACATCCAAATTTCAAGCCAAACAGAGTTGTGGAAGTCATGAAACTGAGCAGTTACTATAAATAGTAAACCACCCCCAGAAACGTGCCAAAAATAGCAGGTCGACATGAGGCGTAAGTGTGAACAAGTCAAGCAGCTGATAAAGACCCCATGGCACGAATTTCAAGACAAAAAGAGTTGCAGAGAATGGAGAATCAGACACTTACTATTTATAGTAAGGCATTTCAGAAGCAGGCTAAAAATAGCAGGTGCAGACAGGGATCAGGCCCCAACAGCACGATCACACCACGAAGTTCAAAACAGGGCGAAAAACAAGCTTTCTAGAGTCAAAGTCAATTCAAAGCACGAAATTCAAGGAACTTTCTAAAAATAGAAACTCGGGGCAAATTAGGGTTAGCAGGAGAAAATCACCCTAAATTTTCCAAAGGGCATGTAGCACATCAAGTTTGATAATTTTTTCAAATCCAACATCAGAACTTGCTTTAAAAGGCTAAAGGCAGATAAAAATTCTTCTAAGGCAAAAATGAAGACTCACAGGTCAAACTTGGAGTTGACCTCTCCATGGGCACCTAGGAACTTGAAGAATAAAATTTCATCAAAAATGAAAGCCCTACATGTGATTTGCACCCAAGGATGTTGGAATGGAAAAATTTGCCTAAGGCATGAAAACTGGAAGTTGGCATAGGGAAATGCACCTTACCTTGAAGAGGAGAGTGGAGTTAGAAAATTCTAAGTCATAAAATTTGAAGGAGGCCACCCTATATGCGCCTTGAAGCTGGAGGATGATGGAAAAGTTTCTAAGGCAAACAAATTTGAAGCCCACCCTCCAAAATGGGCCCAAGAGATTGAAAATTGATAAGGAAATCTTCTAAGTGTCAAAATTGGATGCTCCATGGGTCAAATGCGCCCCACCTTGAAAGGAGAACTTAAAATTTTTCTAAGTCATTGAAATTTGAAGCTCCCCCTTGCATTTGCACCCTTGAGCTTAGAGACTTCAAAATTTGGCTAAGTCTTCAAATTGAAACTTCAAGGGGTTATATGCGCCCAGGGTAAAGAAAGTTGGTTAAGCATCCAAAACTTGAAGGAGGCATAGTGATTTGTGCCCAAGGTGTAAACTTGAAAGAGGACATGTGATTTGCGCCTTAAGTCCAAGAGATGACTTCCAACAATGGCTAAGGCACTGAAACTCAAAGTATGAAGCCCCAGATGCGCCTTAAGTCTTGAGGGGAGTTAGAAAATATTCTAAGTACTTCAAACTCAAAGCACACCATGTATTTGAGCCTTAAGTTCTAGAGGAAGTTGAAAAAGTTTCTAAGTTATTGAAATTCAAAGTACACCCCCTCAAAAGTGCCTTAACTCATGTGAGAGGAGGTCGAAATCTTCTAAGGTGTGAAATTCAAAGTAAGGCAGGTCAAATGCGCCTTAAGGAAAGATGGATAATTAAAAAATTCTTCTAAGTGCATGAAATTCAAAGCTCAGATCACCTTTTGCGCCTTAACTTTGGAAGGAGGCTGAAATTTCTAAGTGTGACAACTTGAAGTGAAGAGTCTAAAATGCGCCTTAAGCACAAGGAAATAAACTTCGAAGAATTTTCTAAGTATGAAACCTGGAGAAGATCATGTCATTTGCGCCTAAAAGCCCATAGCCTTATTTGCACCCTAGCTTGAAGTATTGGAGTGTGGGAATATTTCTAAGGCACGTGAATTTGTAATAGCCACCCTTGAACGCGCCTGGTAAAGAGAAGAGAATTAACCAAAATTTCTAAGTGGTAGAAGCTAGAGGTTGAGGGTCTCAATATGCGCCTTAAGTCAAGTGATGAGGTTGGCATCAAACTCAAAGCTCGACCTATCAAATGCGCCCCTAGAGTTAAGTAGGGAGAGAGGACTTCAAATTTTCCTAAGTCACAAAATTAAAAGTTCACCGAATGATTTGCGCCTAGCTAGGAAAAGATTGAAAATATATTCTAAGTATTTGAAAATGGAAGTAGACATGTGAGAATGCGCCCATCACGAGTTGAGAGAGTTAAAAAGGTTCCAAGTGTTGAAATTAAAAGCCACTCCTCTCAAAAGCGCCCCCAATTTGAAGCTCCCCATGTCTAATGTGCCCTGAAAGAACATGAAAGTAAAATTTTTGGCTAAGGCGTTAAAATGAAAGCCCATGGTATGAAATGCGTTTGATGAAATATGCTAAGTATTGGAAACTAAAAGAGGAACCCCCCCAGATGCGCCCAACTTTGGAGAGGTCTTTGAAATTCTTCTAAGTGTTTTAATTGAAAGCAACACATTCTATTTGTGGGAGAGACTCTAAGATTTTCTAAGTGTTAAAATGAATGCTCATGGTCTTATTTGCGCCTGGATTTGGACAAGCCTCTAAAACGCCTAAGTGCTCAAGGTGAAATGTAAATGCATTCTTCTAAATACTTTGGACTCTAAAGTAGATTTGCGCCCAAGGCAAAAGGGACTTGAAAATTGCTCCAGCCACGCCTTGAAGAAAAAGATTAACAATTCATCTAAGGGTGGCAAATTAAAAGTTGATCAACTCATATGCGCCTTAGCAAGAAGAGGTTGGGTTTTAAATTTTGAGTGAGGCGTTTGAATTTGGACTATAGAAATTAAATGAGGTTGAAGATATGAAGATGTCTAAGGCAAATTTTAAAATAAGGCTTAAAGTATTAAATACACCTAAACTTGAGCTCACATTCAAAAATGTTTCTAAGGCGTAGCAAAGTTGAAGTTGGAGATTTGGCTAGCTCGTTTTTGAAAGCTCGACAAAATCAAAATGTGAAGATGAAAAATTAAAAGGCATTTGGAAGCAATTTTAAATTTCTCTAGGCAATTAAATTCGAAATTTGCCTAAGTCGGAGAAATAAATTAATTATTTTCCTAAGTCAAATTAAAAGTTCCCCTTTAATTTGGACCCATGAAATTTTAAAAATTCGGACGATTTTAATCCCGGGGAATTCATTTCGGAGTTATTATGGATGGAAAATAATTTGTGCCTAGCCATTTTAAAGTGCTGACATCGATTTTTCACAGGCGCTAGTGAGATAAATTAAATGGCATTTAAATTAATTTTTATATTTTAAATATGCCATTTTAAAACAGTGAGATTATTTTAAACCAAAGTAAAAATGATTTTTTTGAAATCACTGGAGGTAACTGGTAGTCGGGAGGGAAGTTTTAAATTCAAATTGAGGAAAGAATCTCCCGGAATAGCAAATTGCTATGACGACTGAAATATTCTCTTTTAAAATTAGAAAATGTCTAAGTCATGATGAAGAGAATTAATGGCATTTGCTAAAATAAGCACCAGCTTTTGGTTATAAAAACTTCGAGGATTTTCATTTTCATTTCACAAGACTCAGAGTTGAGATTTGAGCTGAAGGTTTTCGTTGTGAGGCTGATTTATTTCTTTGAGAGCTGAAAGTTGAGAGTTGCTGAAAAAGTCGATCTATTTCTCTGAAGTTGAAATTGTTTGGAGTTGCTGAGATCAAGAAATTTCTGAAGTTGTGAGATTGCTGAGACTCGAAGTAAAGTTTGAAGTGTAAGCTGCCGAAGTTGAGAATTTTATTTCTCCAAGCTGTTGAAAGTAAGTATTTAAAGTTACTGGAATTTAAAGTTTTCGAAGTTGCTGAGATTTAATATTTTCAAAGTTGCTGAAACTTGAAGTATTTTCCGAAGTTGACATTGCTGAAGGAGAAGTTGTGGCTGCAAATTGCCGAAGTTCAAAGTTTTAGTTTTATCGAGGTTTGACGTTGGAAGTTGACTGCTGGAGTTATCAATTTTTTTTCTTTTCGCAGCCAACTCCATTCGCCTACCATCTCTCAAGGTTTTTATTTTTAAAAGTTTGGAGTGTAATGTTTAATTCTTGTTTTGCAGATGGCTGAAGGACGAAGAGCTGATATTGCTGGGACAAGCAAAGCTCGAGCTAAAGCTGGAAATAACGAAGCTATCAAAGAGAACGCCTCCAGGCAGGCGATCATCAAAATTTTGAAGAAATCCTTTGTTTCGGAGTCTAAGATCGTATCTAAGTTCGGGAACTTGATGGACACCAACCTCGGGTCTTTCAACCTCAAGGCCTTCATGCGAAGGATATATGGGCAAGGTGGCAATCCCCCGACGGAAGTTTCGTACAACATTGTGAAGAGCAAATTATATGCAACAGCCAGGTTCCAACCAGCAGTTCGATGTCCAGAGCTGATTATGGAGTGCGCCAACTTCTACAATTCGGACCATCGGACGATTTTTTCTCCGGATGGCGTGTTGTTGGCTAACCTCACACCTAATGCAATTGGCGAGGCATTCGGGATCCTAGCTACAGACAAGATGTTATAAAAATCCAAGGAAAAGGCTGATAAGATGTATGCCACATCTTTCAAGAAATGCATGAAGAGAATCAACACCACCTGGATGAGAAAGCCAAAGCCTCCTGGCGCCAAGTTGCCAAAGCAAATAATTTTAGAGGAGCTGAAGCAGGAATACTGTGATATCATCATGTTGCTCAGTCGAGTTAATGGTAGCACGCAGTCATATATATTCGAACCATGGATGTTCTTCTACATCAGCGTGGTGCTCGAGGGGAAGACGGAAGTGAATTGGGCTCAGATGATCAGTGATAACATCAATGAACAGTTCAAAAATATGAGAATGAGGAAGTTCTACATGAGTTCATATGTCATCTACATGCTAGCTCAGATGACCAAATACAGAGGGTTGGCATACCAAGAGCCGATTGGGTGTGGTTTTAATCAATTCAAGATTCATGAATCTTGTAGGCAGTTGAATCTAACAAGCACAGCTGACTTCAAGAGGGTAAATGATGCCTTCACAATGTACATCACAAGGACCCTTCAGCAAAGAGTGCAACAAAAGATATCTGAAGAGGCGCAAATGTTGATAGAAGAGTATGGGTTTTGGTTCGTCCAATTCCCGAAAGTTCACCTATTTGAGGCTGCCAAGGTACAATTCATACGTCTACCGACTTCTGAGGTACCCCACGGATAGAATGATAATGCTTGAGTTGTCTAGGCAATTGGTGGCCTATGACAAAATTATAAGAAAGAAGAAGGGAGGTTTGCACTTTCCCGTTGTTTTGGGAAACTCGCTTGAGGAGTGCCCTTCTTTGCAGGCAGCCAAGGAGGCAAAAGACAAGTTGCGGTTCTATCAGTTAACTCTCCATACCAGTCGGCAGGATTTTGATCCCCGAGGGAAGATTGGAACAATGCAGGGTGAGGAGTACAGGCACAGGGCTCACTTGGAGGATTTTTGGGCAAATGCTGGAGATGAAGCTGAGATTAGAAAAAGAATAGTTCTCCAGGTTGCCTCTTAAATTAATCAGAGAATGTGAAGCGGTCCAAGTCCCGGACCAAGTTGATGAGGATACCAGACTTGTTCACCCAGATTATGAATCGATAAAGAACACGCCAATCCCACCACCGGATTGGGCTGAGCTGGAGATTACAAACTTAGACACTTTGTCTATTCTCGTCTTGACTTTTACAAGGACTTGGGTAGAGGAGCGCATTCACAGATTGAGGAAAAGATCCATTGCCCTCTCATATAATCTCATGGGTGATCGGAGGCCACCAATGGTAGCAAGGAAAAAGAAGCAGATTGCCCAAGCTTCGAAGCTGCAACCACAGGAGGAACCTATTCAATCGGAACCTCAGGAATCAGGAGATACATCATCTACTCAGCTATTGGCCCATTTCTCCAGTGTGCACAAGGTCTCGATGTTTGTGGAACAGAGGGTTCGAAGGAATGAAGAGCCAGAGGCTGGAGAAGTTAACCAGCCAATGCCAAGAGAGCTGGATAGTTAGAGCACTAATGATCCTGAAGGCGCCAATCAGCCAGATGAAGGGGAAGAGACGGATACAAATATCCACTTTGATCGTGCATTTAAGACAGCTCTCGAGGAGGAAGACATTATAGAGTCAAGAGTTGGAGCTCATGAGGAGAGTAATCAACATCTGGAGATAGATGAGCCTCAACAAAATACTGCTCGAGAGGAGGTTCGTGAAGTGGAGGCAACTAAAGAGCAACCCCTTATTGTTTACGACACTTAGCGTAGTTGGCTCTCATGTGCTATAAGGAGGGATCAAGATGATGATGCTGACCTGGCCATTGAAATGGAGGAACTTCTAAACAGAACAAGTAAGTCACTGAAAAGGAAGAGGGCAAGGAAGTATTCGAAGATGGAGACTAATGAGGCCGGTTCGCGCACCCTCCATATTACCGTTCCTAGGGAGGATCATGACTTGAGTGATGCAATGCCAGCGAATTACACCATCACCACAATTGAATTGGGACGTCCTTCTAGAGTGCAAGTAGTTGAAGAAGCTGAAAATTCCTTTCACGCTTTGAAGGATAGATTGGTACGAAAGGAACAAAAGTATAAGAAATTGAAGAAGGAGCACAGGGCATTGGTCGGATATGTGCAACATCTAGCATGTCCAGGTGCTCAAGAGAACCCAGCAGTAGAGCTTCCATCTGAGCTTCCATGAGAACCAATCAGTGGGCTTGAGGAAATGAAGAGAGCTATACGAGAAGGAGATAAATGGATAAGCAACGTTCGCACTGAGGCAGAGAAATTCTTGGCCGATCTTGTCTCCTCTTTTCAGAGTGCATTTGGTATCCTTTCATGCTTGGATGGTGTTGAGCAAGCTTGGGGTGACACTCATATTTTCCAAGACAAAACCATTCCTCGCCTTGCCATTTTGATGTGTGTGCCCACGCAAACTTTGATAAATGAAGGAGTGATCCAAGCTGGGGACAGGTACGATTTTCTTGGGTGGCATTCAACTGCATTCACTGGAAAGGGCTTCTTCGACATGGCAGTTGTGGAGTCTGCTAAAATCAAGAAAGCAATGAGAAATATCCACGAAGGCATCCTCAATACATTGGATTCATTGTTCACCAAGAGGCTAGCTCCCGAGGAGGTAGAGATAAATGGATTGAAGGCAAGGTTGCAACCTTTCTTCTCCGAGATGAAGATGTTCTCCCAACTTGACTTTGAGAACATCTCCACGTTCTCAGCAATTATTCAAAGCACACAGGAGTCTATTGAGGCTTGGGGAAGGTCTTGCGAGCGACAGGAGCGGATGGCGTCTATCCTTGAATATCAGCTCAATCTTACTCCAGCAATTTCTGGGGAGGAACTTGATGATGTGCTGGCCCGATTCGTAGTTTATGTGGTCAGAGAGAAGAGCAAGGGAATCCGAATCATGGACGAGAATCTTCTGGAAGGGTAGTGGGCATTAATTTCCCATAGTGGTCAAGGAGTAATCTGCTATTTTTGGGATCATTAATGATGCCACTCCACCTTTTGACAGTTTTTAGGGCAGAATCTAGTCTAGGGCTGATGTGGCTTGATCTGAGCCATCCTTTGTAATTCGATCTGGACCGTCCGTTGGGATTGGCCACCTATATAAAGGGGAATCTCCTCATTTGTACACGAGTACATAGCAATTAGAAAGATATCAGAGCATAATAGAGAGTAGACATTTTTGAGTTAGAATAGTTTTCACTACATTATTTGAAGGAGAAGGGGAATTCTCCCTTTGAGAATTTTTGTAAGAGATTGTCATAAAGGCTAATCATAATAAAAACATTTCATTGATGGTGAACTCAACTTTTGTTGTGAGTAGTTTGTGAGGTTTCTTCTTCCTTCGATTTCAAGTAGAACTTAATTTTCATGCAAATAGTTAGATATGGATGCTTATGTTTGATGTAAGTGAGCTTCTTTGATCCATACCACTAACAATCTTACTGATGGTATGCTTGTCCTACGTGGTCAACTGGAAAACTTTCGTGCTTAACTTCGGTCAAGATTCATGTGCAGCTATGCATCATTGAATCGTGACTTGAATATCCTTTATCTCCTTTGAAGATTGCACTAACTTTGTCGAAGCTGTCCAACAGAAGGCTAGACAACGTTTGTTTGAAGTTCATTGAAATTAAGCTTAACATCCCTTGCATTTAGGTTAGAATTTAGATCTTCTAAACCTTGCATCTATTTTAATTCCACACACTTTTGGTTAGCTTTAGGAAACTCACACGAAAATCCTCTTTAAAGCATATATCTGTTGTTTACTGCAAGTATCCTGAACAATTGTGTAAGTCCCCTCGTAAAAACAGCAATTCACATCAAACCAACTGAGGGTGTTCCAAGTATTTCGGAACCTTGGAGTTGAACATGTGATCTATCTCACAATCTTAGCACACGGAACACTTTGATCAAGAGAGAATGGAGTAGCCTTCGAACCACTTTGTTCTGCTGATTGGTGCGGTCATAAAAATCACATCAACAAGTCCACTCCATACAATATTGTGAGAAGTGATCGAAGGACGATGGCCTCCAATTCTTATTATTTGACTTTTGAAAGCTTCCATGTTGAAAGAACCCAAGTTTGTATCAGCCAACTTGCCCAGCTTCAAAGAGAATTTTGACTCCGGCAAGAATGACTTGCTCAGCTTCTTGATCACTACCTGTCTGGATGCATTTTCCTTGCTGGATTCAGCATTGTTCTCCTTCCTTGTTGCTCCTACTTCAGCCATTCTACAAAAACAAAAGATAGTCATTAGCAATTTAACTTAAAAAAATCAAATCATAGCAGGGCTGCCAGTAGACTTTCGAAATGAGAAGCTGCATCACTAAATTCCAACTTCAAACCTCAACTTCTCCTTCAATGACTTTGAACTTTCAATGCTTAGAAAATTTTCCAAGCTAGCTTCAGCAACTTCAGCACTTAGAAAAAATTGGCCAACCTCACTTCAGCCGCTTCTCAGCTCCAAATTTATTTCAAAGCTCAATTTCAGCTTCAACACTCAGCTTTTCTCACATTACAATCCTTTTCATTTCAAAGCTAAAGTCAAACTTGCTAGTTGATGTAGAAAAATGAACAAACTCATAGCTCATATAGCCAAGTTGAATTCTAGAAGAAGCCAATTTTAGCCAATTCATTCAAATTTCGATTTTCCCTCATTTGGCAGCTAAAAGACTTGGCATCTAGCATCTGGAATATTTTGACCTTCTAGAATTTCAAAAGATTCATCTCCACTGGTCTAGACGTATTTCACTGTAGCATTTTATAATTATCTTTTGAAAATATTAAATCCAATTGCTCCTTTAAGAAATTCACTTCACTAGCTAAGGTGTTGGCAGTTTGATTCCACCCATCTTTGGCTCGAGAAAATTGTTTTCATGAAGAATTTGATCAAAATCATCTAGGCAAATCAATTTCAAATTCATCAATCAAGGCATTTTATCTTCAACAACATATTTTATTCCTTAGAAAATTTTAAAATTTTCCCCTTAGGAAATTCATCAATCAAGTGTCCATCAAAAATCTTCATCTTAAAATCCTTGGCGAGGTGTAGAAACTTTTAAAATCCATTCCTTGTTGATGATGTCTAGTATGCAGAAGAAAATTCCCTTCAGAAAGCATCAAATTCATGGGTCTACGAACGAAGTGGTTCATTTAATTATTGAATTTTTATACCTTAGAACAATATTTTCTTCAAAATTTATCTTCATTCATCACCTTTGGGCGTATTTTCTTGCTTGGCCTTGACAATTTTTATCAACTTCATGAAGCTGGCACCTTCTGACTTTTTCTTGCCCATTTTATCCATGTCTCAGTGGATTTCATCACCTTACTCAAGCCTGGGCATATTTTTCTCTAGGGGAGGAATTTTGTGCCTTAGAAGAGAATTTATTGTCTCCATGAGCATGGGCGCATATAGGGGTTCTAGGAGGAATTTTGAACACTTAGCATTTTTCCTTCGATATTTCTCTCCTATTCATTCTCCAGTCATGGCGTATTTCACCTAGGGTGGAGGAATTTCAACAACACTTAGCACATCACTTTCAATACCCTTGGGCACATTTCACATGTTGAGGAATTAATGCCTAGCATATGTATTAGCTTCATCTTGGACTTGGGCGCATTTCATGTGTTGAGGGGGAACTTAACACTTAGTAACTTTTCCAACACCCCTATAGCCTAGCAAGTTGGGCGCATTTTGGCATGCTGAGGAGGATTTAACTTCAATGCCTTAGTCACTTTTCCTTCGCACCTCTAGGGATGGGCGCATTTGGCATGTTGAGGGGGAATTTAACACCTCACAACCTTTTCAACGTCCTTCAAAGCAAGATGAGATGGGCACATTTTGAGGGTCAAGGAGGATTTAACTTTGATTTATGACTTAGAAACTTTTTATATGTCTCCATGAAGTGTGGGCACATTTGGGGGTAGAAGCAGGAATAAGCCAACACTTAAAAATTTTCCATCACCTTCTTGAGATGAGGGTGAATTTTGGGGTAGAAGTAGGAACTTCTTCAGACTTAGAAATTTTTTATCACCTCTATTTCTCCTTGATGGGGCATTTTGGGGTAGGAGTAGGAATTTCATGCTTGGAAACTTTTTCATCCTCTTTCCATTCTCATCTTGGGCGCATTTGATAGGGGGTGAAGGAATTTGTTCAGACTTAGGCATTTTTCTAGCTTGCTCGCTCCTATTTTACTATATTTAGTAAGCCCTTTGATTTTCATACCTCTAAAGCTTGGATTGATCTAAAATTTCAACCACAAGGTCCTCATGACCTAATTAAGTTGTTCACACTACCATCTCGTGTTGACTTGCTATTTATAGTATGTTTCTGGAGGTGTTTTACTATTTATAGCAACTGCCTAATTTTGAGACTTCCACAACTCCGTTTAACTTGAAATCTGGCTGGTGTGATCCTCATGGGATGATTTTCCTATTCACACTGGAATTTGCTGCTAACTTACTACTTATAGCCTATTTCAGAAGTGCCTTACTATAAATAGTAAGTGCTCTGATTTCCTTCAAATTTTATCAGTGGATAGCTTGAAAGATATTGATCGCAGTGGGATACACTGGTATTCGAGAATTTTGGCATTTTACCCCTCATTTCAGGTCTGGAAACCCTAATTTGACTTGCCTATTGATCAAATGATCTCTGTTTGACCCCATTTCTGTTGCACTTTGCTCTGTTCATGATACTAAGGTGTTGGGTAGCTGCCAGAATGATCTTGCTAAAAATAGTAAGTCTCCAAAAAAGTGATCAACTTTGCTTGCATGTCACATCACTACGTAGCTCTTGAAAAACCCATAAAGAATAACCTGACATGCGCTGAAAAGCCCTGCATGCAAACCCTAAAAATAGCTTCTGAAGACAACTCTTGAAAAAGGTCTTGATCCTGGTTTGCATGTTATACCACTGTGAAGTTTTCAAAAAACCCACAAAGAATATCCAGACGTGTAGAAAATTCCAACATGCAAACCCTAAAAATAGCCTCCAAAGGCTGAGTTCTGAAAGTTATCATCTCACTTTGCATGTTATATCATCACGTAGGTCTCAAAAAACCCAGAAATATTCTTCAAACAAGTGTAGAAAAACTTTGCATGTAAACCCTAAAATCGGCTCCTAAAGTTGATACTTGCTAAAAATAGAAAGTAGTCAGTTTCAGCTCAAAACTTGCGGACAAATAGCTTGACGTGTCCTGGATGTAGTGTAACGATCGAAACTTCAAAAGTGCTGAGAAAAATGTCCCAAATTAGGTACTTACTAAAAATAGTAAGTTGTCAGAATTTGATGAAATTTTGTTGGGGATCTTCTAGAAGCATGTTGACTGTATAGTCGAGCTCCAATTTCAATTTATTCACTCCATTTAACTTCAAACTAACCAGAAGAAAGCAAACCCTAATTCTCAGAGTTAGCCAAAATTTCATGTTTAAGCTCAAAGGCGGGCACATCCCTAGAAAGGCAGACAACAAAAAGTGAGAGACAAAGAGAGAGAGAGAGACAAAACCCAAGCCAAAAGACTAGAATGGAGCAAAAATTAGGGGGTCTCCATTTTGAATGGGGTGATGTGTGAAAAGGTCACCACAAGCCTAAGGGTTTGAATCCTCTTGTATTGCTGGTTTCGGTTGTGTAACACCAACTCTAGCTAGTTTGGGGTGAGAGATACTTCAATCTTTCACATTGAAGCAAAATTTTGTGGCCTTTGGCCAAATTTTGAAGATCAAAGAGAAAATCGATTCAAGAAGAAAGTTGCAGATTTTGTGAGAAGTTTTCAGTTGGAAGAAGGACGAAATTGCTTGAAGAAGATTCCTTGTTGATGACTTCGATTTCTGATGTTGGCTGATTATAAAATCTGAGTTATTCCCTCAAGCTGGGTGCTTCATGACTAGGTGCGATTTCATGAAAGAGAGATGATAAAATCTTCAAAAAATTCAAGAAGGTATGTCTTGCACAAGGAAAGGTTGGCACTACAATTAGAAGGCCAAAGGCATCTTATTCTAAGAGAATCAAACTAAACATTGGCTGCTGCTACATTTCTCCAGGTTCTTCGATTTAAGTTTATGTTGCATTTAGTTTGGTAAACTCATAAATAGATGACACTGGCTGTTATAATCAGCATATAAACATTGTATTGCAGACATTTGATGTCAAAGAAAATTGCATTGTAATGCTGTTGTACTTACAGCCAAATTGCAGTTTATTTTTCAATCGTGGAGAATAGTTGAAACTTTCTTGTTAGCATTCTATATTCAGCTTGTAAACTCTTCATGTTAATGCAATTTGATATTGGGGGAATAAGAAGTTTGACTGCAATCTATTTGTCTCTCATATGTAGTTGCATTTCATTAAACTATTTTTCATGCCAAATGTTTGTAAAAATGTCTCTTGGCTGTAGGTGTGCATTTTGAATTATAATCTCATGTATATGCATTTGAAAAAATACAAAAAGAGTTGCATTTCATCTTAATTACTTGATTAGTCATATTTGCAATCATTTTCAAGCATCCAAACATCATTGCAACAAACCAAACAAAACCAAAACAAAACAAACTGAAACTTATTATCAGCAAGTTGGAGGTTGTAAGCAAAGTGTTTGTCAAAATTACTAAGGCAGAAAATCAGAGTTTTTATATCAGATTTGGCAAGGCATTTTACAGCCACGCTAGCATCCCGTGACATTTCAACATTCAAACAGTTGTTTTTGAGCCTTTTTCCACTTGTCACTTGTCTTTGTCAGTGGGAATGGCTCGAGATGCCTTGCAATGGCTTGGGAACCTTCTTTTCCCTCCTATTCTCTCTTTAAAACCTATCCTTTCAATTTATTCAGTCTTCTTGGTCTCTCTCTTGAACTCTCTTGCTGTCTCTTGAGCTCTCTCTTCTCTTTCTTTCTTTCTCTCAAGCTTGCACAACTCTCTTGCTTGCTACAACACTCTCAAACTCTTATGTATTCTACAACTCTCTTGGGTCACAACTTCTCTCTCTCTCTTTGGCTTCCTCAAGCTTTGCAGATGATATTTGTCTTCTGTCATTGAGCATATTGGGATTTCTCACATCCTCAAATATGCCAACCAATTTTTTCCCAAGATTTACACAACATAAACCAACACTACACCAATGGATTAGTGCTAGCCTCCAAAATGACATTCAAATTAAATACACTCAACGTCAAGAATGTTCACCAAGATCCTTTAGAAGTGAGGTGATAGCATATGGCAGAGGAAACTGAACAATAATTGAAAAGCAAAATTACAACTAAATGTAAATAGGCAATGAACCAGCCATGAGAGATTTCCACACTACCACTTATCCAGTGGGGGGAAAAGATTACAAAGCAAACTAATTCATCTGCTCCGGCGAGCATCCACTCAATAGTGGGAATTCTCCACTTTTCAGTGGGTGATAAATGAGAGATTAATTTGTTCTTTCTCCACACTCGCTGTAAACCATCCATGTTACATCCCGAATTGTATAGCTATTAGGCTATTAGAATTGAATAAGGATTATGTGTTTGTAAAGACAATTATATGAATGAATAAAGATGTGAACCACCTTGTTTTCAATATGAGCTTTTGATCGTCTCATTCTTGTGTTATTACTTGATGTTAATCATGGTGAAAAACGTACATAATGTGATTTATGTGTGATGTTTTTATATCTTATGAAATTTATATGTATTGCTAATTTTGTGAGCAATTAACTGCCGTGAGTTTATAATTGTGAATGCAGGAATGAGATCCAGTCCTCAAGACAGAGGGGGAATATCACTTGGGAGAGGGGTATTGGTCGTTTGACCGGTAAAGTTAATCAGTTGAGCATACACACACATTATGAACAGTACATAGAGAAACAGGTCAGATAAGTTAGACATCCATAGGCTTAGGAGTAAGATTTACTTCCCTATGCTTTATATGATGTGATTGAATGTTAATCTGACTTTACTGTGAATCCCTGTGAATGAACGTAAAAGAAATGAATGTGATGCAGGTCGAATAGGTACGTGTACACATGTATACACTGTATACACATATCTAAATGTATAAACATATCGACACGTATGTACGTAAGCAGATGGATATGCTCGTACATATGTATCGACATGTATATACGCATACATATGTATATACATAGAGTACATGTAAACATGTTTACACGTACACATTCAGCCTGGTATCTTGATAAATGATATTCAAGTATTATTATCTGAAGGATTTAATTATATATTTATATATGATATATATATATATATTAATAATGAGATTATTAATATATATATTTATATATATAAATATTAGCACATAAGAAATGTATAAATAATAATAAATTTATATATTTTATTGATTAAATGTGTTAATATTAAAATTAATATTTATTTATATATAAATACGTTTATATACAAATAAATATTAATGTTTAAATTAACACAATAATAAATAAAGTATATAAATAGAAAATTATTAAAAAAACAACAATTTCAATTGGAAAGGATTAAATTCGCAATTTTGTGGAAAGGATAGAAATTCGCATTTTTGTGGAAAGGATAGAAATTCGCATTTTATTATTGTGAAAGCATAAGTATTTTAGATAGCCGTATGAATCATTTAAATTTTTCAAAATACATTATACAAGGCAAAACTGGAAAAAGTCGAACTTATGAAATAAATAGAAAAAAAAATGAAATGAAGAATTTACCCGTGAAAATGGCGGAACTCCTGCACAGCTGGGAATGGAAGAAGACAATGTCAAGGGTTTAAAACCAGAAAATAGCGATTAAAAGCTGAGCTGGGTCGATTTATAACTTAACCTAAAACGCAGCAAAAATATCATGAAGAATTCTGACGCCTGGCAGAAAAACGTGATTGTGAATTTCGTTTTGCTTTCAAGTTGAAAGATTCTTCGAATTGCTGGCTGAAAAGGAGTCGATTCATCATAAAAGATCATGACTAAAGGATTGGATGCATGGCAGGTATCACTTTGACTAAGTAAATAGTGAAATTTGTCAATAAGCATGCCCAGAAATGGGGAAATCGTTTTGACTGCGGCCTATAAATACCACACAAACTTTCATTCGAAAACATTCCTTGCTTTCTGATTTCTGACGTTTTTAGAAAGAGCTTGCCACTGCAAATTTGAAAGCAAATATTGTGAATTTATGCTAGTTGTCTGTTCAAAGTGTTTTAATGAGTGCTGAGTATTCTCAGTTATAAATTATTGTGAGATTGTGATTTGGAGAATTTCTGCTTAAAGATACTGTTGGCTAAGAGCAACAATAGAAGACTTCTGGAGGGACATTACTGGAAAAGGAGCTTAAAACAGGCATGATTCTGGATTTAAGTTTTAAACTTTAAAAGTTATTTTCCTTACTGTCTTATATTGCTGACTGTGTTAAACAGAAAATAATGAATTGTGGCAGTAATCAACTGTTATTAATAATCTTGAATGCATGATGAATAAAAGGATTTCTTCTTATGCATGGGAAAAAGATAGGAAATGACAATGTGGTTAAGGGAATTAGCTTAATACAGTTCATTATGTTCATTTTTAGTTTTAAAAGATTAAAATGGAATTGGGAATTTGAATAAAAGGAATTCAATGGATTAAGAATGATTTAGTAGAAATGGGAATTTTGAAAAAGAAAGGATTCTATTTGGTTATATGCATTGATAGGGAATAATATGCATTGCACTTCAAGACTGTCTTTTGTATGATAGTTGATTGGTAATAATAAATGATTATGCAAATATTTGAAGTTCTAAACTTGTATGATCTCCGTATATGGAGAATACGTAGAGTATGTAATAATTTCTAGGAACGAAATGATGTTTAAAATAAAGTGTAATCCTAGCTTGTGTTATTAGGTTAACATTAGGAAGCTCTCTCCTAGGATAAAGAATTCCGGAAACAGGAGATAGGATAGCAAACACTTGCTTAAAAACTCATTCCTAGTAAACTGTTTGAGGTAGGTAGTCTGGGGTAAACTGAACCCACTGAAGGACACGACCTACGCGTAGAGTAAGGTAGCCCGAAGGCAAATCGGCCCTGAGTAGTGTAGTGATAGATGACTTATCAGTCGTTTACTGAATCAAACACTATGGCCATAGTAATGTAATGTACCTACATCCTCTTTGTTTAGGAAGATGATTACATTGTCAGTTCACAGTGATCCAAAACACATATACTAGGTTGGGATTGTAAGGCACAAGAATCTAGTAATGTAGGACACGACACTATGCTCAGTTGGTTAACGGAATCGGTCACTCAACCAATCTCTTCGACGAAGGGAGGGCCATTCATTGAAAAATGAATGTGCGGGGGACCGCATTATTAGTCCGTGGTTGGCGGAAAAGCACCCGAGTGATATTTCTCCTCCACAACCTGACAACCGAAGAACCAAGATTTGCAAGGAAGAACCTGGACCGTCTTACTTCTATTTGTGCAAAAGCTTTTAAAGCTGTGTATGTATTCTTATACTCTTATACTCTGTTATTCAAATGAAAAGTTAAAGTTATTTAAATTGGAAAAGTTTGAAATCATATTTAGATGTTGTACTTTATTTCAAAAAGAAAAGAAAAATTTTGTTATGTTGTTGTTTACTCGTTTACTTTGGTTAAAAGTTGTAAAAGATAGAAATTTTTTTTACGTAGATGTCGGGTCGTTACATGTGGTATCAGAGCTACCAGGTTTGTACTCTGGAACCTATGAGCTCACTTATCCTTCCAACATAAATCTCATGTTGTGAAAATACTTGTGTCAGGATGGTGCGTATCAGAATGACAGCACGAAAGTCTGTTATCGGAAATGAGCGCTACCTGAAGGCCAAGAAGGAAAAAGAAGCTATCGTTAGAACTATCCAAGGAACCAATTATGACAACGCAATCTGGTTGAGCGATACAGAAACCTTCAGTCATGCACTTTCTCGAATCAGTCTTGAGAAGAGAAAGATGAAGATGGAAACAATGTATAACTATCTTCCTGTAATGCAACCTAAAGAATCTGATATGTTACCACTCTCCAGAGATGTGCCATCCGAAGAAAGTACAAATCTTGCACTTGTCTTTAGGGATCCAAGGGTTCAACCTTTAGCTGAGATTATTGAAATTTCTTCGAGTAACGAGTCTGAAGGCTATACACCTAAGACACCACCTATGGAGAAATGGTCTCACGAACAAATGTCTGCAAACATTGTTGATGAGCACCATAACGATATTGCTTTACGCAATTATGTATCGGACAATAAATCCGAAGGATACTACCCATTTTGGGATAGGTATGAACAAATTAGAGATGAGGAAAACGAAAGAGAACAACAATTCTCTCAATCCGTAGGATACACCCCCTTAAGTTACGAATCTGAGAGTGAATCTTACTCTCCCCTTGACTTTTTGAAAAGTCCTTCTATGTAATCATCAGAATATTAACTCCTATTATATGAATAAAACGATGTTTTTCATCAATTATGTCTAATATAAACTTTGATGTTTATGTGCATCTGTTTTCTTTGTAAGAATATAATTTACTTAAAAGTAAAATGATAGTAAGATTAACATGAATTAAATATTTAGGTTAGACAATTTTTTTTTATAATGGTGAGAACTTACGAAAGATCTCGAAGCAATCCTGGAACTAGTCGTGAAGGTGAACAAGAATCAACAGGAATGGAAGCCAAGTTGGATCAAATTCTGGCAAGGTTGACCAATCTTGAAAAGGCAAAGGAAGTTGAGATACCAATTGTCAATCATGAAGAGGAAAGCTCTTCGCATGGAGAAGACATTAATCATGGAAAAGAGAAATCTCCAACTTTGTCAATTGAGAAAAAGAAGAAACAAGTATCCACAGAATTATCAAAAGATATGAAAAAGATATATCCTCCTAAATTTGACGGAAGTGCTGGAGGAGATGAAGCTGAAATATGGTTAGTACAAATGGAAAAATACTTTGAAATAAGAAATTATGACGAAGTTACTAAGGCAGCTTGGGGCGCATATCAGTTAGCAGGTGAAGCTTCTAACTGGTGGATGAACAAGAAAATGGAATTGAATATAAGTTCGTGGAAATTGACATGGAATGAATTTGTTGAAATATTCCGAAAGAGATGGCTACCCCAACTCTTTTATGACCAAAAGTTGACTGATTTTGAAGAATTGAAGCAAGGAAACATGTCAGTACATGAGTACTGGGAGAAATTTACTAGGCTTCTTCGCTATGTTCCTATATACCATAAGGATGAACGTTTTCGTATCAGAAAATTCATCTTAGGGCTTAATGGAAAGATTGGTGGAGAGGTTGATATGCATGGACCAACAACTATGGAATTGGTTTATGAAAAAGCTCTTAAACAAGAACAGAAACTGAAGTCAGACTTTGCAAGGCAAGAAAGAAAAGAACACAAAAAGGAGGCTGAAGTTTTCAATAAAACAAATTCTAAAAAGGAAGAATCTTTACAAGGTGTTGCTAAATCAAAGGGGAAAAGATTTCGCTATGGTGGAAAAGATTTCAAAGGTGATCGCAAAAGAAGCAATACTAACACTGGCAACGTTAATAAAACCACTGCAAGTTCAAGCAAAACTGAAGAAGTTGTTGTGAAAAGAGGTCCAAGATCGGGGTGTTTTATTTGCAAAGGAGATCACTATGCAAATGAATGTCCTAATAAGACTTCAGGAACTCAATCTCAAGGCAATGCATTACCAAGTCAGCAAGCAATGTTTCAACAGAGGATTCACGCCGCTGTTGATGATCGCCAAGCTGAATATCAAATAACGCCAATTGAGACACCAGGTACTTTATTTGGTTTGCCTATTTCTATTTTGATTGATACTGGTGCTACTGAAAACTTTATTTCTCCTAAGATAGCAAATCAATTAACTAGAAAGGCAGGACACATGGCTAAATCATGGAGTGTTGAATATGCAAACAACACAAGAGCAATGGTAGAGCAATGTCTGTTTGAAGCTAAACTTGAGCTACCTAGTTTCTCAACCGAAGTCAATCTTTATGTTACCCCACTAGGATCCTATGATGTTATTTTAGGAATGAACTGGTTATGGAAACACAGAGCCATAGTAGATTGCAATACCAAAACAGTTGAATGTCTAGACGACTATGGAAATCCAGTCAAAATTCAAGGAATACCAAGAGAAATAAAAGTCAGGCAAATATCAGCAATGCAACTTCTTAGAGCTAAGAAGAAAGGGTGCAAACTCTTTGCAGTAAAAATAGAAGATCTTGAGTATGAAAATGAAAATTTTGATTTTCAAAGTCAGCAAGAATTAGAAGATGGAGAAATTGAGGAAAGTGGAAAAACGGATATGGAAAAATATCCCATTTTAAAGAAATTTTCTGATGTTTTTCCTGAGGAACTACCGGGTTTACCACCTAAGAGAGTATTTGACTTTTCCATTGATCTAATTCCTAGAACTGAACCCATTTCTAAGGTACCATACAGAATGACTGCTACAGAACTCATGGAATTGAAAGCACAATTAGATGAGTTATTGTCAAAAGGATTGATAAGACCAAGTGTTTCGCCATGGGGAGCACCTGTAATATTTGTCAAAAAGAAGGATGGAACTTTAAGACTGTGTATAGACTATTGTATGCTTAATAAGATTACGATTAAGAATAAGTATCCTCTACCCCGCATTGATGATCTTTTTGATCAAATGAAAGGAGCAGCAGTGTTTTCTAAAATAGATTTAAGATCTGGATACCATCAGCTGAGAATTAAGGATGAGGATATCTTCAAAACAGCTTTTAGAACACGGTATGGACATTATGAGTTTACTGTATTACCTTTTGGATTGACAAATGCACCAGCAGCATTCATGAACCTCATGAACAGTGTATTTAGAGATTATTTGGATAAGTTTGTTCTGATTTTTCTAGATGATATTTTAATTTATTCTAGAAATGAAGAAGAACATAGTAAACATCTGGAGATGGTTTTACAAAGATTAAGAGAGCACAAACTATATGGGAAACTATCTAAGTGTTCATTCTATCAGAAAAAGGTTCATTATCTGGGTCATGTCATTTCAGCCGAAGGAATATCAGTAGATCCAGCTAAGATAAAAGCTATAGTACAATGGCCTGTACCCAAAAATGTGTCTAAAGTAAGAAGTTTTATGGGTTTGGCGGGATATTACAGAAAATTTGTGGCAAATTTCTCAAAGATCGCTTTTCCTATAACATCATTACAGAAGAAAGGAAAAAGATTTGAATGGAATGAGAAGTGTCAAAAAGCATTTGACCTACTCAAAGAGAAATTAACTACCGCACCTATTCTTAAGATACCTGATCCTGAAGGAAACTTCATAGTCATAACAGATGCTTGTGGAGAAGGATTAGGAGGAGTACTAATGCAAGATGGAAAAGTAATTGCTTATGAATCTAGAAAGCTTAAACCATATGAAATTAATTATGCTTCGCATGATTTAGAATTGGCAGCTATAGTTCATGCTTTACAAATGTGGAGACATTACTTGCTAGGAAGACCCTTTGAGCTTAAAACTGATCATAATGGTCTTAAGTATCTCTTTACTCAGCCAAACCTTAATGCTAGGCAAAGAAGATGGTTGGAGTTGATAGCAGCTTATGACTTCAACATTAACTACATCAAAGGAAAAGAAAATCGAGTAGCTGATGCGCTAAGTCGAAGACGTCATATCTCTTCGATAGTTGCAATTCATACCGATTTTAAGGAGCAAGTACTTCAGAAAAGCAAGGATGATGAGTACTATTTACAAGTAAAACAAGCACTAGAAGAAAATCCACAAGATTCCAGATATGAAGGATTTCAATTTGAAACCAATGGATTGTTGAGGTACAAAGATAGAGTGTATGTACCTGAAAACAAAGAATTAAGAAATCTGGTATGGAAGGAAGTGCATGAAGCACCTTATTCTGGTCATCCTGGAGTAACAAAAATGATGGCAGATGTTAAACCTTTATATTTCTGGAAAGGAATGAAAAGAGACGCAGCTAATTTTGTAGCAAGTTGTCTTGAATGTCAAAGGGTAAAAGCTGAACATCATCATCCTGCAGGATTGTTATATCCGCATGAAATACCAGAGTGGAAATGGCAAGTAATTAGCATGGATTTTGTACAAGGACTACCTATGTCTAGGAATAGACATAATGCTAAATTAGTGATAGTGGATCGATTAACAAAAGTGGCACACTTTATACCAGGAAATTTGACTGCTGGAGCACCAATCATTGCAAGAAAGTTTGTTCAAGAAGTATTCAGATTGCATGGAATTCCTGAAAAGATTATTTCAGATAGAGATGCAAGAATCACTTCTAGAATTTGGCAAACTTTGTTTTCTGCACTTGGGACACAGTTAAATATTAGTTCAGCATATCATCCGGAAACGGATGGGCAAACGGAAAGGGTAAATCAAGTATTAGAAGACCTACTTAGGGTATATTGCATGGATCAGCAATATAAGTGGGAAGAATACTTACCTTTGGTCGAATTTGCTTATAATAATTCATATCATTCAGCTATAGGAATGGCTCCATTTGAAGCTCTATATGGTCGTAAGTGTCGAACTCCGATAAGCTGGGATAAGCTTGAGGATCGAATAAGTCTTGGACCGGAAATGTTGGCAGAAATGGATGAGCAGATAAGGGTTATTAAGCAAAGGTTAGCGGAAGCTAATAGTTGACAGAAAAGTTATGCAGATGCCAAAAGAGTGCCCCGAAATTTTGCTATAGGTGACAAGGTACTGTTGAGAGTCAAGCCTCATAAGAGTTCCATTAAATTTGGAAAATCTTCCAAATTGTCTCCTCGTTATGTAGGTCCTTTTGAAGTCCTTGAGGAAGTCAATCCTGTAGCTTACCGAATTACCTTACCACCAGCTCTTGCCAAAATGCATAATGTCTTCCATGTGTCCTATCTTAAAAAGTACATTCCAGGAGATAGTCATGTTATTGATTGGACTGCTTTACAGGTAAAGGATCCCGGAGTAATAACTCTCGAGCCCGTAAAGGTGCTGGAAGTGCGTAAACTCCATTTGCGCAATAGAGATGTCACTCAATGTAAAGTTCAGTGGGATCAGTACGCGGAAGATTCAGCAACATGGGAAGACTATGAGGAAATTCTACGGAAGTTTCCAAAAATTCTCAAAGCCTTTGAGAATAGTGAATAAAACTATGTATTTGCTTTTTATTGTGTTTGAAATAATACCTTAAGTCATCGGGGACGATGATTCCTAAGGGGGGAAGTATGTTACATCCCGAATTATATAGCTATTAGGCTATTAGAATTGAATAAGGATTATGTGTTTGTAAAGACAATTCTATGAATGAATAAAGATGTGAACCACCTTGTTTTCAATATGAGATTTTGATCGTCTCATTCTTGTGTTATTACTTGATGTTAATCATGGTGAAAAACGTACATAATGTGATTTATGTGTGATGTTTTTATATCTTATGAAATTTATATGTATTGCTAATTTTGTGAGCAATTAACTGCCGTGAGTTTATAATTGTGAATGCAGGAATGAGATCCAGTCCTCAAGACAGAGGGGGAATATCACTTGGGAGAGGGGTATTGGTCGTTTGACCGGTAAAGTTAATCAGTTGAGCATACACACACATTATGAACAGTACATAGAGAAACAGGTCAGATAAGTTAGACATCCATAGGCTTAGGAGTAAGATTTACTTCCCTATGCTTTATATGATGTGATTGAATGTTAATCTGACTTTACTGTGAATCCCTGTGAATGAACGTAAAAGAAATGAATGTGATGCAGGTCGAATAGGTACGTGTACACATGTATACACTGTATACACATATCTAAATGTATAAACATATCGACACGTATGTACGTAAGCAGATGGATATGCTCGTACATATGTATCGACATGTATATACGCATACATATGTATATACATAGAGTACATGTAAACATGTTTACACGTACACATTCAGCCTGGTATCTTGATAAATGATATTCAAGTATTATTATCTGAAGGATTTAATTATATATTTATATATGATATATATATATTAATAAGGAGATTATTAATATATATATTTATATATATAAATATTAACACATAAGAAATGTATAAATAATAATAAATTTATATATTTTATTGATTAAATGTGTTAATATTAAAATTAATATTTATTTATATATAAATACGTTTATATACAAATAAATATTAATGTTTAAATTAACACAATAATAAATAAAGTATATAAATAGAAAATTATTAAAAAAAACAACAATTTCAATTGGAAAGGATTAAATTCGCAATTTTGTGGAAAGGATAGAAATTCGCAATTTTGTGGAAAGGATAGAAATTCGCATTTTTGTGGAAAGGATAGAAATTCGCATTTTATTATTGTGAAAGCATAAGTATTTTAGATAGCCGTATGAATCATTTAAATTTTTCAAAATACATTATACAAGGAAAAACTGGAAAAAGTCGAACTTATGAAATAAATAGAAAAAAAAATGAAATGAAGAATTTACTCGTGAAAATGGCGGAACTCCTGCACAGCTGGGAATGGAAGAAGACAATGTCAAGGGTTTAAAACCAGAAAATAGCGATTAAAAGCTGAGCTGGGTCGATTTATGACTTAACCTAAAACGCAGCAAAAATATCATGAAGAATTCTGACGCCTGGCAGAAAAACGTGACTGTGAATTTCGTTTTGCTTTCAAGATGAAAGATTCTTCGAATTGCTGGCTGAAAAGGAGTCGATTCATCATAAAAGATCATGACTAAAGGATTGGATGCATGGCAGGTATCACTTTGACTGAGTAAATAGTGAAATTTGTCAATAAGCATGCCCAGAAATGGGGAAATCGTTTTGACTGCGGCCTATAAATACCACACAAACTTTCATTCGAAAACACTCCTTGCTTTCTGATTTCTGATGTTTTTAGAAAGAGCTTGCCACTGCAAATTTGAAAGCAAATATTGTGAGTTTATGCTAGTTGTCTGTTCAAAGTGTTTTAATGAGTGCTGAGTATTCTCAGTTATAAATTATTGTGAGATTGTGATTTGGAGAATTTCTGCTTAAAGATACTGTTGGCTAAGAGCAACAATAGAAAACTTCTGGAGGGACATTACTAGAAAAGGAGCTTAAAACAGGCATGATTCTGGATTTAAGTTTTAAACTTTAAAAGTTATTTTCCTTACTGTCTTATATTGCTGACTGTGTTAAACAAAAAATAATGAATTGTGGCAGTAATCAACTGTTATTAATAATCTTGAATGCATGATGAATAAAAGGATTTCTTCTTATGCATGGGAAAAAGATAGGAAATGACAATGTGGTTAAGGGAATTAGCTTAATATAGTTCATTATGTTCATTTTTAGTTTTAAAAGATTAAAATGGAATTGGGAATTTGAATAAAAGGAATTCAATGGATTAAGAATGATTTAGTAGAAATGGGAATTTTGAAAAAGAAAGGATTCTATTTGGTTATATGCATTGATAGGGAATAATATGCATTGCACTTCAAGACTGTCTTTTGTATGATAGTTGATTGGTAATAATAAATGATTATGCAAATATTTGAAGTTCTAAACTTGTATGATCTCCGTATATGGAGAATACGTAGAGTATGTAATAATTTCTAGGAACGAAATGATGTTTAAAATAAAGTGTAATCCTAGCTTGTGTTATTAGGTTAACATTAGGAAGCTCTCTCCTAGGATAAAGAATTCCGGAAACAGGAGATAGGATAGCAAACACTTGCTTAAAAACTCATTTCTAGTAAACTGTTTGAGGTAGGTAGTCTGGGGTAAACTGAACCCACTGAAGGACACGACCTACGCGTAGAGTAAGGTAGCCCGAAGGCAAATCGGCCCTGAGTAGTGTAGTGATAGATGACTTATCAGTCGTTTACTGAATCAAACACTATGGCCATAGTAATGTAATGTACCTACATCCTCTTTGTTTAGGAAGATGATTACATTGTCAGTTCACAGTGATCCAAAACACATATACTAGGTTGGGATTGTAAGGCACAAGAATCTAGTAATGTAGGACACGACACTATGCTCAGTTGGTTAACGGAATCGGTCACTCAACCAATCTCTTCGACGAAGGGAGGGCCATTCATTGAAAAATGAATGTGCGGGGGACCGCATTATTAGTCCGTGGTTGGCGGAAAAGCACCCGAGTGATATTTCTCCTCCATAACCTGACAACCGAAGAACCAAGATTTGCAAGGGAAGAACCTGGACCGTCTTACTTCTATTTGTGCAAAAGCTTTTAAAGCTGTGTATGTATTCTTATACTCTTATACTCTGTTATTCAAATGAAAAGTTAAAGTTATTTAAATTGGAAAAGTTTGAAATCATATTTAGATGTACTTTATTTCAAAAAGAAAAGAAAAATTTTGTTATGTTGTTGTTTACTCGTTTACTTTGGTTAAAAGTTGTAAAAGATAGAAAAAAAAATTTATCGTAGATGTCGGGTCGTTACACACTCAGTAGAAACGACAAGGCAAATTGGAGGATAGCTCTAGGAAGTCTATCACATGCCATTACTGTGGTAATCTTGGCCATATGAAGGAACATTGCAGGAAGCGATTGGCTGATTAGGAATCCAACCAAGAAGGGTCTCAACAAAGTGCCCATGTTGCAAAGTATACTGAGCAAGAGTCTTCCTTTTATGAATTCATGGCCAGAAGACCATCAGATTATGGGCAGACTTGGTGTAGTTAGTAGAATGACCATTAAGGGAGGGTATTAAAGTATTATTATAATATTTAATGGTCATCTTAGTTGTTAGTCAGTCATTAGTTGACTTAGTTTGTTTCATTTAGCTTTTAGTAACTTTCTATTATTGTTTTAGTTGACGACAGTTTCTTTTTAGAAACATTGTCTTGTAATTTATTATATAAGGAGTATTCCTCTCCTTTTTTAAATAGATCAATCAATTACCATTTCATTAAAACAAGCACCCCAAGCATGGTACTCCAGAATTGATTCTTATCTTTAGCAAAAAAGTTTTGTAAAAAGTCAATCTGATCCTAATCTTTATATTAGACATTTTGGTGAGGATATTCTAATTGTTGTTCTATATGTGGATGATCTCATATACATTGGGAATAATTCCTTTTTGTTTCTTGAATTTATAGCAACTATAGTTTCAAATTTTGAAATGACTAATTTAGGACAAATGCATCTTTCTTGGTCTTGAAGTTTGGTAGCATATAGATGGTATATTTTTGTCTTAGCAGAAGTATGTTTCAAATCTTCTTCAAAGATTTCATATGTTGGATTGCAATCCTATGGCCACACCTATGGAGGTTGGTGTTAAGTTGTCTAATTCTGATGATTCTCCTTTTGTTAGTCCCACTCTCTATAGACAACTAGTTGGAAGTTTTCTTTATTTGACCACTACTAGACTAGATATTACATATGCAATAAGCTTGGTCACTAGATTCATTTTTGAACCTAAGGAAATACATTGGGGTGCTGCTAAAGAATTCTCAGGTATCTTAGAGGAACAATGCATTATGGTATTTATTTTCAACATTCCAAGGAGGGTAAGTTGGTTGGCCATACTGATTCTGATTGGGAAGACTCTATAGATAGTCAGAAGTCTACTTTTGGTTTTACATTTAGTCTTGATACTACAGACATTTCTTGGACATCCAAGAAGCAACCCACTGTATCTCTTTCTACTGTAGAGGTTGAATACAAAGCTGCCATTTCTGCTACTTGTCAGGATGTCTGCTTCAAAATGGTCCGGTAGTGTGTATTGTGTCAATCAAAGTACTATTTAGATGAATAAAAATACCGTGTGCCATGGTAGGACTAAGCACATTGACATCCAGCACCACTACATTCATGAGTTGGTTCAGCAAGGCATGGTTGAACTTGTATATTGTCCCATTGCTACATAAATTACTGATATTTTCACAAAGCCTCTTGCTCGTGATTGGTTTCAGACACTTCGGAATTTACTTGGTGTTCTTCCCACTGTTCAATATGGGGGAGAAAACGGATAAGCTAATGAACATTTTTTTTGTTGTTTTTTATTTGCATTGTTCATTATGGGGGAGTATGTAGGATAATAAACATTGTTAGTAATCAGTTGTTGTTAATAGACAGTTATGATCGATTAGGTGTCAGTTATGGCAATAGTTATATTATTCAGTTTTATATCAAATCGTATAAATGGACATCTACATCAATGATCAAATCAGGAGAGATTTGTGTGTTCTCTTCAAATTTCTGTGTTGTCTATGTCGATGATCTGTAGATCATCATTCAAGTTTTGTTGGTAATTTATTAATACCTTCAAATACAAGGATAGAGAATAACTCATAATACTGCTACAACTATAAAGAAAACTTGTAATATAATCATATACTTACCATTATTTCTCGACAATATTCCACAGCTACAAAAGGTGGACAGTTTGAACTTGATATTGCAATGTGATCACTCTTTTCAGCACCAGCAACCATTAATGGAGGAGATAAATCAGCATCTGTATAGCCTCCACCACCAAAAACACCTACTGCCGTTTGCATAGCCCTGTAACGAAATTTCACTTGATGTACCATGCGTTGTTTAAGACTAATGTTCTAGGTAAGAAAAAATAAACTTGGCCGTACACAATGATTGAGGTCACAGACATTTTGTCACGCTGTGGCCCACATAATCGTATGCCTAATGAAACTTTATTTCCCTATCACGTGAAAGTATCTCTTCTTGGTTTCATTTGTTGCAATTTGACCTCAGAATTAATCATAAAAACAATAGAGATTAGCATGCTAATCATGTTAGTACCTTGTCAAAGGAGAAGTCACGACCAACTCAATCCCAGATGCAATGCCGCCATTGGTAACATGCCTACGAAGATTGTCAACCTGTTTTGAATACGCTAATTTAGATATTTTTGTCACAAATTACAATCTATCATGCACAGCAATGCTTTACACTTCCAGAAAAGGTCCACATGCTAACAAACGGATTTCCTACTCTTCAAAATTGTTGAGATTAATACCGATGGAAGTAATAGAAAGATGATTAGCCCTGCTGACAGAATTTTTTATAGAAAAGTTAAAATGCTTATTGCATGCTCTATAAATGTACATACTTTTCATAAAGGACAAGAGCTTAATAAGATAGAGAAGATACAACTCTATTGTTTTGCACCAGACTTGTATGTCACATTAAAAATTAACACAAAATTCAGCTGTGTAATCTATTTATGTATCTCACCCATCTTAGAACTACGCTAAAATATAACTAAGAAACAGAAAGTATATTCTCGTGCCCAACTAAAATCTGCAAGGTAAAATATAAGGTTGCTACCTGCCTCTCTATAATATTCGAAAGCATGTCTCCCTTGCACTCACATTTTGATTCCTAAGCTAGTTTAATTCTGCAACTTATTTCTAAAGGCCATTGACACATTGTAGAGTCAGAACCTCTGAAGCCTCTAGAGAACACACACATACCTGCTGCCATCCCAAAGGAGTGAGGCTTGCATCGACAAATTCATAGGACTTGTATGCTTCATGGTCTTTTTCTCCAGCCACATTGTGATAGCCCTTTGCATGCCTTACCTAAACAGATTAAAACACGTGTATCCCTATCAGTACAGACAGACCAGATCACAAATGTTGATTCTATAGTGTTTTCACATACCTAATCAAACTCGTGAGAAAAAGGGCACTTCAAAGTTTGAACAATATTATAATTTGAATTTTTAAAAGAAAAAAAAAAGACCTGACGGCATATAAAATACCATGTGCAGAGTCTTGCAGCGGTGCAAAGGGTATAAGCCGCAATCTGGAGCTATAGACATATCTGCAGAGATCAAATAAACCAAAAACAACAGTATTGTATCAATTCAAGAGAATATGTAACAACAAAAGAGTCTTCTTAATAACAACAACCCATTTCAAAAAAAATTAATTAACATTTGCTTCACTAATTTATAACTACCGACAACTTGCTTAGTCTGCATTCAGACTAACTTTTTTCTGTCTGCCAGTTAGTTGGATTGGAAATACTTCATAATTATTACTTACCTAATGCTAGTCCAGACAACTAAAGTCCTTCCATCTAAGTATTTTCAGGATTTATCACTAAATATACTACTTAATGATCCTACACCAACAACACCGTTAGCTGCAAGAAAATTTGTTGATGACATCACAGTCAGTTTATAAGGGAAGCGATGACAACAAAAATCAGCTCTACATCCAAAATTACAGTGAAGCCCTATTGATGCTAGGACATACAAGCATGCAACCCATTGCAATCTTTCCAAAAGAAAAGAAAGCATTTAGAAAATTGTGATCTCTTACAAATAAAAATTTTCATGTCTTCGCTTGGCTGTCTTTCATTATTTATAGCTAAACTTGCCAGCCATTTGAAAAATTAATCTACATCAAATATATTTATTTTAAAGAGAACCTCACATTCTAAATGTATTTGCCCACTTCATCGACTTCAAAAGAACTAAGATTATATATGTTCTTGACTTATAATACAAACAAAATTTCATGGTAACCTTTTCTAATTTATTGTTCAGGAATTATGCAACTTGAGAGTCAAGATGAACGCCGAGTGCTACCAAATCCTAAAACAATTTGAGACACAATTTAGTTGGTTTAGAATTTCTATCCTCTCACTCTATTAACTGCTATTAATTTTATATATAAATCACCAAGGCTTTGTGTATTGCAGCAAATTATTGGTTTTATTCCTCATTGTCCTTTTTGCAATATTTTGAGAGCACAAAAACACATTGCACCAAGAGAAGAAACCCAAATAATCCGTACAAGTGAACATATTTTCCATTCAGTCTAAAACATCTAATGAGCTCCCATCTATTGTGTTGCAATCTCCTAGTAAATACATATCATTACAAGCCCTCGAGACGAAAACTAAGATGACTCTTCAAAACATTAATGAACATAAGATGAGACATTGAAAACATCTATATCGCAACCCTTCCCAGAACAAAACTTTCAGAAGTTTCAAAAGTTCAATGAAAAATATGATGACCTTCTTATAGTTCATTCAGGATTTCTGTTATAAAAAGCTTAAAAAACAACACATCTAAGATATTCTGGAATTTCATAATATAGTTGGTTTTTTTAATAAGTGTTGTCTATTTTTCATGTTTAATAGTTTCAATGGGATCAATCTCATTAATTAATTCGATGATTAGTATTTTTTTTTTAAATAATGTTATTTTGGATTTTTCTATTTTTACCTATATTTCAAAGCATTCATTTTTTTTGCATGACTTCATGTAATATGAACTGCGCAATAAGAAAGAATCATTATTATATTAGAAAATGGTTAAGTTTTTGCAATAGTAAAAAGTTTAACTTTCCTAAAAAAAAATTTAAGAAAAATTCCCACATCAAAATAGTACATTTTATCTTTATTTTCCATTATTCTAATTTTTCGACCTTTTATATTGTACAAATTTATCAAACATTTTTTTCTCTACTATAACAAGTTCAAAATGCAGATAATATATTTTCTACGGAAGACTTCTCTTATTGGCGTGCAAGGTTTGGTGTCACTTCCTTCTCTTCCTTCTTCTATTGGAACTCAGTTCTGCTCAAGTCGTGGAAGCGGATAAGGAAGGACCAGCATGGATTTAATAATTTATCAGCTGACCAACTTAGTTTCATCGCCAATAATCCCATCTACTACTGAAGGCTTTAAACAACAAAAACTGTTAATTGAATGTTTTTAGGCTCACGCAGATTCTAAGACCCAAAATTTGGAATCCGTATTTTTAAGCCCATCTTCAGTGGAGAAATATTTTGACTTCTAGTTTCGTCGGAGATTACATCACAGATTCTCAAGAAATATAATTAATGAGAATCTTTTGAAGTGCCACCTTTTCATATAATTAGCCAATAGGCTTTTAATTGTGGACTTGCTAGTCCACATTTCACCACTATACCTATCTCACGCCGGTAAACTGTATAGTTGTTTCTGGTTTTCAGTCACTGGCTTTTTCAACGGTTAAGACTCTTCAATGTAGAAATAAATGTTTCAACAACTCCTAGTACTGTTATAAATGCATATGACTAAACTCTTCTAGTTGAGTACGTTAACGAGTGCATCTTTCAATCACTTTATCCGAATGAATGAATGGTTTTTAATGACGTCCACGAGACCATCAGTCTATGGGACCAAGCACCGAAACTTTAGCCATTTTCAAGTTCTTTTCCATGTCAGCCCTTCTATTATAGATCTTGATTAGAAAGCTAGCAGTTTTGAGGAGCCTAGTCTCCCTAAAAAGCTCATTTAGATTATCCACCTTCAAATTGTCTTCATATTGGATATGGATATCATCATAAGTAGCACACTCAATCATGAAGTGCCATTCAGTCTCGACCGTCCCTTTGTTGCAAAAAATACAAGTTCTTTGCTCCCAAGCCTCCTTGGGGACAACCCACCTACCTGTCTTGCACCTAAGATGGTGTGACCTGGTTCTTAATTGAGTGACCAAAAGCCTAGCCTTGCTTTTAATTGTAACCCTTAGATAGTCTTTCTCATCATGCTTCCACGTGGGGTTGAACTCTTGGATATAATGTGACTTTTTAAGGCCAACCTGTTTTGTCCACATAGTAGCCCTAAACTTCTCTAGCACAAACTTTTTTATCTCAGCATTAGTGTTGGGACACTCATGTAGTTTAATGTTCCATTTGTTCAACCACTTGCTATTTTGCTTCATCCAAGTCTTCTTTCTACGATTTAGCTCCTCCCTAACAACCATTTTGGGCCAGCGGTGCCAATCCATGTTCTCAACTTTTTTTAAATAACTTATTAACTGAATGGAAGCAGATGCCTCCAATGGGAACATACTAGTTTCAACTAAGAAAATATCATATGGAACCGAAGATTTGACTTTGATGCTAGTAGTGATCAAATGCTTTTGAATTCTTTCAACTTGCCTCCATTTGTGGTTTGACATGCTACCCCCCCAAACCTCACAACCATAGAGGACAACCGGTGCCACCAACAAACCAAAAAGGTTTTTCTTGGTCTTCCAATCCCATTCAGCTGGATGATTGGATGAAAATAAAAATTCAATTTTACATTCGGCGTTGGATGATTGGGTTCGAACATCTGGTTTAAGTGAGAAATTAATGCAATGTGTCTCTGGGTCAAGTTTATGCACATGCAATACGGATTCCATAAGTTTATTGCTCTGATCTGACATGGATAGTAAAATAATAATATTTCTCCTGCACTGTCCTTTCTTTTTCTGAATGGTTCAGAACTGCAACATAACATAAAGTTTTATTGTGCCTCAGAACGAATACGTATGCATGTACTTGACCCAGAGACACGGGATCTTAGTTTTTTAATTTTACCACCTATACTGGAAAGAAATGGGAACCACGTGACCAGCCGCAGGAACCCATAACAATCGGCTCTACGCACGTGAACCAGGGGAACCACGTGAAGGGGTACAGGAACCAGCCGCTAAACGCCAGAACGCACGTGACTCGAAGTAATGAATGTACGGTGACTAGTACAGAACGCATCGAGAAGGCACAGGAACTACTTAGAATGTCTAGCGCGGCCAAGAAGGTGACAAGAACTCACACTAGTGTTTTGAGGTGAAAGAAAAACAAAAGGTAAGAAAATGGCGTTCCTCGACATTGGGAATGTGCCCCACCTCCTCCAATCTCTTTTCATTGGTGGTTCTATTTACCAGATAGGCTTTTTTTCTCTGTTGTCTTTCTTTATAATACTTCCAAACTCTGCATTTTCAACGCAAAACATCTACTTGAAAACTGTGGAGTGTGGGTCCAATTTTAAACTTAAATACTCAAACCAAGGACAGAAACATCAATATCAGTGGTGGGTCTATCAATGGAGATCTCAAAATGCAAAGATGACACAGGGAATGTTTTGTTGAAAGAACTTGGGGAAAACATTGAGAGAGGGAACAAAATGAAATAGACCAAAATGCTAGCACCGTACTTTCTCACTGATTCCTCTTGGAATATGGAGCATCAGACCTGCACACAAGTCAGAGAGGGATTGACATTTTTAAATGCCAAGCAATACAAGAGGATCTTGCAACGTAGGCAGGCCAAAATAGTTAGAAAACTAAGATGGCTAGGGCACAATAAATTTATTGCTATCCTTCCAAAAGTTATAAGTTTCAATCTAACAACCATCACATCTGAAACTAAACAAGAGCAAGTAAAACCAGTGATAGAACTTCTAGGAAATCGTGAAAATCTAGAAACTCAAGTTGAAAATCTGGAAAGTCAAGTGGAAAACTTGGAAAATGAAGTTGAAAGGATATATTTGCAGAATCAACAGTCTAACGATGTTGAGAGAGTGAAGCAGGAAGAAGCAGCAATAGAGGGGGATGTGGAAGATGAAGGTCAGGCGAACCAATATAGTCCTAACTCAACTCCTTTAACTTGGTCTTCAGACTTGTATGTTAATGAATTAATGGAGCTAAAGAAGAGACTCGAAGGTTTAGAAGTCGTAGAATAGAGGAAGTACAACAAATGCCAAGAGATCATGGATACCAATCACAAACTCTCTCAAGAAAACAAGTTTTTTAGGGAGGAGATAGTCAAACTTCAGGCCAATTTGAAAATAGGTCAGCAAGAAATATCAACCATGAAGCAAGAGATAAAGCATATCAAAGAGGGAAATTCCACAACAAAAGTGGAGGAAAGGAGCAACCCACTGCTAGAGGAGTTCCAATCAGCAATAGCAAGCATAGAAATTAGAGAAGCTAAGCTAAAGGAACAACTAGAAGAGACAAAATCATGGGCACAAGTAACGAAAGGGACAACAAAGAGCCAAAGAGAGCTCATAGAGAGGCAGATTAAGGTGCATCTAGGGGAAGAAAAACATAGGAATGATAGAGCAGCAAATGTAATAATAAAAGGACTGAAGGACTATGGAGAAGGGGAGCACACAAATAAGCTAATTAAAGACTTTTTAGCGGATAAGGTGGAGTGGGTGGGGCATATTGAGCAAGCGAGCAGAACTGGTAAAGTGGCACAAGATGGCAAGAATAGAAATGTAAGGGTAACACTAAAAAATGCAGAGGACAAGAAAAAAATTATGAAGAACAAAAGGCTTCTCAAGGGAACACGATTCTACATAGATGAAGATCTAACCCCACTACAATTGGAAGAGAGAAGAAAAGAATGGGAAAAAACTTGGTAGCAGCAAGAAATGCAGGTAATGAATCTTGGATGTATAGAGGGAAAGCTCAATTCAGCAACAAATATACACATGATAAATAGGAAGGTGGGGCCCCCCAAGCACACCTCTCATTGGTAACTTGGAATTGTAGGGGCTATCCTTGGAGGAGGGGGCCTAGTTTAGGGCCCATAGCTGAGGGGATGGACATAATTGCCCTCCTTGAAACACATGAACATGAGAGCTGCAAGGTTCCAAACTTTGAAGGTTACACAAAGATGTCAGTTTGGAATGAGCGAAAGTGGCAAGGGATACCGAGGGGTAACAATTTTAGTAAGAGATTCTTGGGGAAAAATCATACAAGTTGAAAAGGAAGATACAAATAAGCAGCACATATGGATAAAAATAGAGTTAAAAGAGAACATAATATATCTTGCAGCATGTTACTTTGCTCCCCATGGTTCAAAATTCTACAAGAAGAAGAAATTAGACAAAGAAGACCCATATGCAGCCTTGAAAAAGGATATAACAGCATACAACCACAAAGGTGAAATCATTCTAATTGGAGATTTCAATGCAAGAACTGCAAATAACCAGTCTATTTGCCTTGATATTGAGATGGGAATAGGGGACAACCCTTTATGGCTAGAAGAGGAAGGGAATCAAAAGTGGGAAAGATTATCTCAAGATGGAAAAGGAGATATCACACAGTATGGGGCAGAATTATTAGGAATGTGCAACTTGTATGGTTTAATTATATGCAATGGTTTAAAAATGTGGCCTAGTGCTAGGAACATCACATGTCACACATACAATGGTCAAAGTGTGGTGGACTATGTTATAAGTTCAAAGAAACTCGTGACAAGTTTAATAGACATAGAGGTAAAGGAGTGTCCCATAGA
>VDFB02026320.1:115602020-115674411 GCA_007258455.2 Sequoia sempervirens | reverse complement strand
TTGGTTTAGAATTTCTATCCTCTCACTCTATTAACTGCTATTAATTTTATATATAAATCACCAAGGCTTTGTGTATTGCAGCAAATTATTGGTTTTATTCCTCATTGTCCTTTTTGCAATATTTTGAGAGCACAAAAACACATTGCACCAAGAGAAGAAACCCAAATAATCCGTACAAGTGAACATATTTTCCATTCAGTCTAAAACATCTAATGAGCTCCCATCTATTGTGTTGCAATCTCCTAGTAAATACATATCATTACAAGCCCTCGAGACGAAAACTAAGATGACTCTTCAAAACATTAATGAACATAAGATGAGACATTGAAAACATCTATATCGCAACCCTTCCCAGAACAAAACTTTCAGAAGTTTCAAAAGTTCAATGAAAAATATGATGACCTTCTTATAGTTCATTCAGGATTTCTGTTATAAAAAGCTTAAAAAACAACACATCTAAGATATTCTGGAATTTCATAATATAGTTGGTTTTTTTAATAAGTGTTGTCTATTTTTCATGTTTAATAGTTTCAATGGGATCAATCTCATTAATTAATTCGATGATTAGTATTTTTTTTTTAAATAATGTTATTTTGGATTTTTCTATTTTTACCTATATTTCAAAGCATTCATTTTTTTTGCATGACTTCATGTAATATGAACTGCGCAATAAGAAAGAATCATTATTATATTAGAAAATGGTTAAGTTTTTGCAATAGTAAAAAGTTTAACTTTCCTAAAAAAAAATTTAAGAAAAATTCCCACATCAAAATAGTACATTTTATCTTTATTTTCCATTATTCTAATTTTTCGACCTTTTATATTGTACAAATTTATCAAACATTTTTTTCTCTACTATAACAAGTTCAAAATGCAGATAATATATTTTCTACGGAAGACTTCTCTTATTGGCGTGCAAGGTTTGGTGTCACTTCCTTCTCTTCCTTCTTCTATTGGAACTCAGTTCTGCTCAAGTCGTGGAAGCGGATAAGGAAGGACCAGCATGGATTTAATAATTTATCAGCTGACCAACTTAGTTTCATCGCCAATAATCCCATCTACTACTGAAGGCTTTAAACAACAAAAACTGTTAATTGAATGTTTTTAGGCTCACGCAGATTCTAAGACCCAAAATTTGGAATCCGTATTTTTAAGCCCATCTTCAGTGGAGAAATATTTTGACTTCTAGTTTCGTCGGAGATTACATCACAGATTCTCAAGAAATATAATTAATGAGAATCTTTTGAAGTGCCACCTTTTCATATAATTAGTCGATAGGCTTTTAATTGTGGACTTGCTAGTCCACATTTCACCACTATACCTGTCTCACGCCGGTAAACTGCATGGTTGTAGCTGTTTCTGGTTTTCAGTCACCGGCTTTTTCAACGGTTAAGACTCTTCAATGTAGAAATAAATGTTTCAACAACCACCAGTACTGATATAAATGCATATGACTAAACTCTTCCAGTTGAGTACGTTAATGAGTGCATCTTTCAATCACTTTTATCCTCGAATGAATGAATGGTTTTTAATGACGTCCACGAGACCATCAGTCTATGGGACCAAGCACCGAAACTTTAACCATTTTCAAGTTCTTTTCCATGTCAGCCCTTCTATTATAGATCTTGATCAGAAAGCTAGCAGTTTTGAGGAGCCTAGTCTCCCTAAAAAGCTCATTTAGATTATCCACCTTCAAATTGTCTTCATATTGGATACGGATATCATCATAAGCAGCACAGTCAATCATGAAGTGCCATTCAGTCTCGACAGTCCCTTTGTTGCAAAAAATACAAGTTCTTTGCTCCCAAGCCTCCTTGGGGACAGCCCACCTACCTGTCTCGCACCTAAGATGGTGTGACCCGGTTCTTAATTGAGCGACCAAAAGCCTAGCCTTGCCTTTAATTGTAACCCTTAGATAGTCTTTCTCATCATGCTCCCACGTGGGGTTGAACTCCTGGATATAATGTGACTTTTTACGGCCAACTTGCTTTGTCCACATAGTAGCCCTAAACTTTTCTAGCACAAACTTTTTTATCTCAGCATTAGTGTTGGGACACTCATGTAGTTTAATGTTCCATTTGTTCAACCACTTGCTATTTTGCTTCATCCAAGTCTTCTTTCTACGGTTTAGCTCCTCCCTAACAACCATTTTGGGCCAGCGGTGCCAATCCATGTTCTCAACTTTTTTTAAATAACTTATTAACCGAATGGCAGCAGATGCCTCCAATGGGAACATACTAATTTCAGCTAAGAGAATCTCATACGGAACCGAAGATTTGACTTTGATGCTAGTAGTGATCAAATGCTTTTGAATTCTTTCAACTTGCCTCCATTTGTGGTTTGACATGCTACCCCCCCAAACCTCACAACCATAGAGGACAACCGGTGCCACCAACAAACCAAAAAGGGTTTTCTTGGTCTTCCAATCCCATTCGGCGTTGGATGATTGGATGAAAATAACAAATTCAATTTCACATTCGGCGTTGGATGATTGGGTCGAACATCTGGTTTAGGTGAGAAATTAATGGCAATGTGTCTCCGGGTCAAGTTTATGCACATGCAATATGGATTCCATAAGTTTATTGCTCTGATTTGACATGGATAGTAAAATAATAATATTTCTCCTGCACTGTCCTTTCTTTTTCTGAATGGTTCAGAACTGCAACATAACATAAAGTTTTATTACACCTCAGATGAATACGCATTGCATGTACTTGACCTAGAAAGACATGGGATCTCAGTTTTTTTTTAATTTTTACTAATTTATATTGAAAGAATGGGAACGCACAGGACTAGCGTAGGAACTTATAATACTGTGGTTTCTATGCACAGGAACTAGGGAACGCACAGGAAGGCATAGGAACTAGCGCAAGAACGCAGGAACGCACAGGACTAGCACAGGAATGCACAGGACTAGTACAGGAACGCACGAGAAGGCACAGGAACGACTAGGAATGTCTAGGGCATGCACAAGAAGGCACAAGAACTCACAGACTAGTGTTTTGAGGTGAAAGAAAAAAACAAAAAGGTAAGAAAATGGCAGGCTCCTCGACATTGGGAACAGGTGTGCCCCACTTCCTCCAATCTCTTTTCACTGGTGGCTCTGTTTACCAGTTAGGTTTTTCTCTGCTGTCTTTTTTTTGAATACTTCCAAACTCTACATTGTCAACACAAAACAACTACCTAAAAATTGCAGTGTGTGGGTCCAACAAACTTAAATACCCAAATCAAGGATAGAAACATCAATATCAGTGGTGGGTCTATCAATGGAGATCTCAAAATGCAAAGATGGCACAAGGAATGTTTTGTTGAAAGAACTTGGGGAAAACAGTGAGAGAGAGAACAAAATGAAATAGACCAAAATGCTAGCATTGCACTTTCTCAGTGATTCCTCTTGGAATATGGAGCATCAGAACTGCACACAAGTCAGAGAGGGATTGACATTTGTAAATGCCAAGCAATACAAGAGGATCTTGCAACGTAGGCAAGCCAAAATAGTTAGAAAACTAAGATGGCTAGGGCACAATAAATTTATTGCTATCCTTCCAAGAGTTATAAGTTTCAATCTGACAACCGTCACATCTGAAACTAAACAAGAGCAAGCAAAACCAGTGATTGAATTTATGGAAAATCATGAAAATATGGAAACTCAAGTTGAAAACCTGGAAAGTCAAGTGGAAAACTTGGAAAATGAAGTTGAAAAGATATATTTACAGAATCAATAGTCTAATGATGTTGAGAGAGTGAAGCAGGAAGAAGCAGCAACAGAGGCGGATGTGGAAAGTGAAGGCCAGGCGAACCAATACAGTCCTAACTCAACTCCTCTAACATGGTCTTTAGACTTGTATGTCAATGAATTAATGGAGCTAAAGAAGAGACTTGAAGGCTTAGAAGTCATAGAATAGAGGAAGTACAACAAATGGCAAGAGATCCTGGATACCAATCACAAACTTTCTCAAGAAAACAAGTTTTTTAGGGAGGAGATAGTCAAACTTTAGGCCAATCTGAAAATAGGTCAGCAAGAAATATCAACCATGAAGCAGGAGATAAAGCAGATCAAAGAGGGAAATTCCACAACAGAAGTGGAGGAAAGGAGCAACCCACTGCTAGAGGAGTTCCAATCAGCATTAGCAAGCATAGAAATTAGGGAAGCTAAGCTGAAGGAACAATTGGAAGAGACAAAATCATGGGCACAAGTAACGAAAGGGACAGCAGAGAGCCAAAGAGAACTCATAGACAGGCAGATTAAGGTGCATCTAGGGGAAGAAAAACATAGGAATGATAGAGCAGCAAATGTAATAATAAAAGGTCTGAAGGACTATGGAGAAGGGGAGCACACAGATAAGCTAATTAAAGACTTTTTAGCAAATAAGGTGGAGTGGGTAGGGCATATTGAGCAAGCGAGCAGAATTGGTAAAGTGGCACAGGATGGCAGGAATAGAAATGTAAGGGTAACACTAAAAAATACAAAGGACAAGAACAAAATTATGAAGAACAAAAAGCTTCTCAAGAGAACACGATTCTACATAGATGAAGATCTAACCCCACTACAATTGGAAAAGAGAAGAAAAGAATGGGAAAAAGTGGTAGCAGCAAGAAATGTAGGTAATGAATCTTGGATGTATAGAGGGAAAGCTCAATTCAGCAAGAAAAATACACATGATAAATAGGAAGGCGGGGCCCCCCAGGCACACCTCTCACTGGTAAGCTGGAATTGTAGGGGTTACCCTTGGAGGAGGGGGCCTGGTTTAGGGCCCATAGCTGAGGGGATGGACATAATTTCCCTCCTTGAAACACATGAACATGAGAGCTGCAAGGTTCCGAACTTTGAAGGTTACACAAAGATGTCAGTTTGGAATGAGTTAACCGAAAGTGGCAAGGGATACGGAGGGGTAACAATTTTAGTAAGAGATTCTTGGGGAAAAATCATACAAGTTGAAAAGGAAGATACAAATAAGCAGTACATATGGATAAAAATAGAGTTAAAAGAGAACATAATCTATCTTGCAGCATGTTACTTTGCTCCCCATGGTTCAAAATTTTACAAGAAGAAGAAATTAGACAAAGAAGACCCATATGCAGCCTTGAAAAAGCATATAACAGCATACAACCACAAAGGTGAAATCATTCTAATTGGAGATTTCAATGCGAGAATTGCAAATAACCAGTCTCTTTGCCTTGATATTGAGATGGGAATAGGGGACAACCCTTTATGGCTAGAAGAGGAAGGGAATAAAAAATGGGAAAGATTATCTCAAGATGGAAAAGGAGATATCACACAGTATGGGGCAGAATTATTAGGAATGTACAGCTTGTATGGTTTAATCATATGCAATGGTTTAAAAATGTGGCCTAGTGCTGGGAACATCACATGTCACACATACAATGGTCAAAGTGTGGTGGACTATGTTATAAGCTCAAATAAACTCGTGACAAGTTTAATAGACATAGAGGTAAAGGAGTGTCCCATAGAAATGAATTCTGATCACAATCCAATACAGGTGAAAATCAGCATACAAAATGGTACTCAACGGCAAGAGGTGACGCAACATAAGGAAAATAAAGAAACTACTCAAGGTTCAATCCTTTTGACGCAAAAAAACCAAGAAACCTTCCGAACAGCGTTGGAAAAACAGTTGGACGAGGTGGGAACCAATGGGATGCTCAAAAATAGTATGGACAGCACCATGTTGACCTCTATTATTCTCAAGGCCCTCAACTCTTGCAAAAGGTCTAGGCCTAAAAAAAGTGATAAAAATAGCTTTCCATCAAACCCGTGGTACGATGAGGAGTGCAAAGCAGCAAAAAAAGGGCTAAAAATGGGGTAATAACAAAGAATATGTAAAGCTGGTCAAGCTGAAAAAAGAAGGGTATATGCAAACTAGAAGGAAGGAGTTAATATTGCTTGGGAGGCACAATCCAAGGGACTTTTAGAGAGAATTGCAGCAACAAGACACGAATAAAGAGAACAATATTACGGACCTTGAATGGTTAGAGTATTGTTGACGTGGTTTTTGAGACCGCACCAACACAGAATAAAGTTTCCCAACGGATACTCTATCCTCTCTTGAACAAAGTATTCAGCATGCTAAGATTGCGAGTGAGTTCATGCTTTCAACTCCAAGGTTCCGATAACGTGAATAGACTCAGTTGGCTCAATGTGATATTGTTGGTATTTCAAGGGGATTTACACAATTGTTCGACAGCTAACAACAGACAGTAGACTAAGGGATTTCATGTAATTCAAATGATTTGGCAGGTGAGCACGGGTTTCCTAATTCTAACCGGAAATGAACTGAAATTAAAAGAGTGTAGGGATAAGAATGTTCTAATCTACTCTAAAGCGTGGGACACGGCGATCAATTCTCACAGGCTTCAACCAAGCTCCGTTTTGCCTCACTTCGGACAGCTTCCACGGAACTGGTGCAATCTTCAGAGGAGTGACTTAAGATGTTCAAATCACGATTTAGCATGAAGACACCATCACAACGACGCATGCCAACATATAAACCATAATCGAAGTTAAGTTTCACAAAGTTCCAGTTGACCACGCAAGGCAAACCCACCGTCAGCGAGCCCGCTAGTGGTATGGATAAGCGAAGCTTGCTCAAATCGAGCACCACATTCCACAATTGCTAAGTACTTGCATGAAATGAAATCTACTTTACTTTAAGCTACTTCAAGATGCTACGTGAATTGGAAGGACGAAGAAGCCTCAACAACTATTCACAACAAAGAAGAATTCACCATCAATGAAAATTCTTTTATTATGAAAGCATACATGACAACTTCTTACAAAGTATCCAAAGGGAAGACTTTCCTTCCTTTTCAATCTAAACTATACTATCACTATCTAATTGCTCTCTACTCCTCTAAGCTCGCTTTTACTTCTAAATCTCATGAGGTACAAATAAGGGGGACTCCCCCTTTATAGTTGGCCAAGCCGTCCGTGTCCAACGGATGGCTCAGATTACAATCGACTGGATGGCCCAGATTGTGCCACCTCAGCCCTAAACAGGATTTTCCCTAAAAACCGCCACAAAGGAGAGTGGGGTAATAAATGAGGCATTAATGTCCACCATCCTTCTAGAAGATTCCGTTTGTAGACGCATTCACACTGTTCTCGATCTTCTTCTTGACGTTGTTCTTCAACTTCTTCTTTGTCACTTGAGTTTCAACACTTAGCCATTTTCTTGCAACTTTTCTTTCCTTCATGTGAAACTCACAACTTTATCTTCCTCCGAAGGTTGTAATATCATCGTGCTTCACCACTTCAAGTCATCGTGCTCTGGCCTCCATGTTCATCCTGCAAAACAAGCGAGGAGAAGAGTATTAGAACACTTCATAATATAATCTTAACTTACTTACCTGATTTTCACGTTCTAACTTCCAAGCATTCATCGCCTCTACTAGCCAACTTCACGTTCAAATTCTTCATGCCTTAACCAAATTTCCAACCTATCTTGCATTCTGCTCGGCGTACTTCACTCTGATATTTCATCTGACTTGGAATCCTTGGCAAGCTGTGGAAGACCTTAAAATCCACTCCTCATCGATAATCATCAATACCCAGAAGAAAATTTTCTCCAGAACGTTTCGAATCCATGGGTACCCAACGAATGGGTTCATTTAATTTTCTTGAATTTCAAACCTTAGAAAATATTCTTTCATTAAATTTATTCTCGTTCTTCGATCTTGAAGTATTTCTCTGCTCTGACTTGGAAAATTTTTATCAACCCTGTGAAGCTGGCAGTCACTAACTTCACTTCTGGCAACTCTGCTCATGTTTCAGGAAAATTCCATCACCTCTCCAGACTTAGGCATTTTTCTAAGGGAGAAAATATTTGTGCCTTAGAAAATTTTTGAATCACTTAGCATTTCGAAAAATTTCCCTTAGAAAATTTTATTCATTCCAAAATCACTCTGCCTGTGGTGGGGAAAAATTTATTTTGCTTCACTTGGAAAATTTTCCTTGAAGGCACATACCACGTCCAGCATGTCTTGTTCATATTTCCGTCACCTTGTATTTTACTTCACACTCCCATGAAGGATGGGCACATTTGCCTTGTCATAGAGATCATTCTTAATGCCTTAGTATATTTTAATCTCCCCTTGGGCGCATTTTATACTTGAAGAAGACGTTTTAACTTTCAATGCCTAATATATTTTATTCACCACCTCATAAGCCTAGGCGCACTTCACACTTGAAGAGGATATTTAAAATTCCAACGCCTTAGCATACTTATCAACCTTACTTCAAGCTTCATGTATTTTGGGCGCATTTAGCACCTTGAGGAAGATATTTCACTTCCACGCCCAACACATTTAACTCCCCCTTGGGCGCATTTCACACTTGCAAGAGGTTAACCACGCCAAGTTCACTTCACCTTTACCTTGTTTACCACGTTTTACCCCACACTTACTTTTGTCTTGGCGCATTCAAAGGGGAGAGAGGAAGTCAAAGCTTAGAATATTTTCTACATGCACCATGCCTTGATTCCCTTTTATCTTGCATGGGCGCATTTGAGCATAGGAGGAGGATGACTCTTCAACTTCTTTATTTTTGTCTTGACATGGCTGCTTTTGGGCGCATTTTCCCTATGTAGGAGGATGAAAATCATTGACTCGTTTGACCTTCTTTCATTTGGGGGCATTTCAGCATGAGAGGAGGACGAGTTTCTCACTTAGAAACTTTTGGATTTGCTTGCATGTGAGGGGCGCATTTTAGCATAAGTGATGGATAAACATCTTTGACTCCCCCTTTGACTTTCCTCTAGCCTCTCAAGCATGGGCGCATTTTGGAGGAGGTGGAGGATGAAGACTTGTACTTAGAAAAAATTTTGCTATCAACCCTCTTCCTTGGGCGCATTTTGCTATGGGTGCTGGATAAACTTTGTTGACTTTTATTGACTTCCTGCTCCATGGGCGCATTTGAAGAGTGGTGAAGGACGAGTTCAACACTTAGAATTTTTTCTTGCTATCAACCTCCCTTAGGCGCATTTTGTCATGGCTGCAGGATGAAAAGCATTGACCTGTTTGACTTTCTCTCAAGATGGGCGCATTTGGAGGTGGCAGGAGGATGAAAACATGTTAGAACTTTTTTAAACACCTTGAAGGCAAGTTGGGCGCATTTTACCTGTAGTGGAGGATAAACTTCAAACTTAGACATTTTTCCTCGTCCTTGCCAGTTCCTGCACGCCTTACTATTTATAGTAAGTCCTTCAATTCTTGCATCTCTGAAGCTCGGAATGATTGGAAATTTTGAACGCTGGATCTTCACGACCTTGCTACCCTATTGACACTGCTATTTTTAGTTGGCCTGCTATTTTTAGCTCATTTCTGAAGGTGATTTACTATAAATAGTAATTGCTTGCTTCTGATAGCTCCACTGCTCCGATTGACTTGAAATTTGAATGAGGCGCTCCTCACCACATGACCTGACTGCTAACGTTAGTGCATGCACCTGACTTGCTATTTTTAGCCAGTTTCCAAATTGACTTACTATAAATAGTAAGTGCTTCGTTTGACTTCAAATTTTACTAGCAGATAGCCTGATGGATGCTGATCGTGTTGGTTTACACCGGTTTTCGAAAATTCTGACTTTTAACCCCTCTTTTTAGGCTCTGAAGCTAGAAACCCTAATCTACTCTGCATGCGTATCAAATGATCTCTGTTTGTCTTTGTTTCTGTGGCACTGCGATCAGCTTGTGATTCTGAACTGCTGGGAAGCGGCTGTCGGGACATACCTGCTAAAAATAGTAAGTTCCTTACTGAGTGATCATCTCCATTTGCATGTCATACCACTGCGAAGCTCTCGAAAAACCCACCAGGAATCATCCGACATGCAAAAGAAACCCTGACATGCAAACCCTAAAAATAGCTTCAAAAGAATGAATTCTGAAAGTTGTCGTCTCGCTTCGCATGTTATACCATTGCAAAGGTCTCGAAAAACCCAGAAGGAATATGCAGACATGCAAAGAAAAACTCTGCATTTGAGCCCTAAAATTTGTCCCGGAAGCTGGACTGCTAAAAATAGAAAGTTGTCTGTTTTCCCTCAAATTTTGCATGCGAGCAGCCTGATGCGCTCTGAATGCAGTGTGACAATTGGAATTTCAAAAATACTGACAGATTGCCTGTAATTTCACACTTACTAAAAATAGTAAGTACCTCAGAATCTGATGAAAACTTGCTGAGAGCCTGCTGGAAGCATACTGACATCAATGTTAATCTCTGTTTGCAATTCATTCACTTCATTCAACCTTGAACTGACCAAAAGACCCAAAACCCTAATTTTCAAACTTGGTCAATTTCACGCTTAAGCTCAAAGGCGGACACAATCCTCGAAAGGCAGACAAGAGAGAAGAGACAGACAAAGAGAGAGAAAAAACCAAAGCCAAAAGACCAGAATGGAGCAAAAATTAGGGGTCCCCATTTTGAATGGGGCGATGTGTGAAAAGGTCACAACATCTGGCATCCCCACGAGAAAGTGTTGAAAAACACTTCAAGAATTGAACTTTGATTATTCTTTCTCAAACCATCATACAGAAAGATACTTACTCAAAAGGGGAGAAGAATCCGATATTGGATCAGAACACCTTCATCTAGGACCCTATGAGTGTGTGCATTCGTCCCATCTAAATCATTTCGACTGCCGAAATCGGCCGCAGCAAGTTATATAAATATCTTAACTTCAAAAGCATCCTGGACATTGCCTCGCTGCCAGTCAAGCGTCCAGAGCCCCGACGAGGTTGTCGCTACAATTCTCACGAATATTGCTCCACGCCGGTCGGGCATCCATAGCCCCGATGGAGTTACTCGTATGTTCCCAAAACCAATATTTCACAATATTTATCTTTTCATTTCTCATTCTTTTTCTTTTCTTTTTTGATATTTCTTTTAAGCACATTTTCTTTTCTTCATTTGATTTCTCCGTCAATTCCTTGATTGGCTGGCAGGCATTGAAGCCTCCAATGGGTTTGAGAATTGTAGTGGCGCTAAAGCAAGACGTAAAATTTTCACCTGCCAAAACCTTTCCCAAGAAACCAAAATGATTCAGAGTGGAGATAGGTAAGATTTTTAAGGTCTTTAGACTTATGTGTTAAGACACAATAACGGGTTAACCTCCCGAGACGAGTTCAATCGCTAACTGGATGATGACAAGAGGAAAACAACCTTAGTCCTTTTTAAAAAAAATTGTACAAATTCCTATGAAAAGAAACCATGTTGTGAACGTTAAAACCATCATCACCCCCTTCGCAGCAGGAAACCCTAAAATCCTTGCCCATTCCAAACCAAAACCACTTGAGTGGACAACTCAAGGGAAGAACGCCAAACCAAAAACCCAAAGGGCAACAAACCAAAACCAAAACGAGACAAACCGAAAAGCAAGGAAAAGCAACGAGAAAGCAAAACCTAATCTAACTATGTTACAAGATAGGCTCTCAGAGAGAACCTAAGGTTGGAAATAATGCCTGAAGAATTTCCCATCATCTGGCAACGGGATATCCTCTCCTGTTCTTGTTCGTAACTTAAATGCATCATCTCCCAGGATCTCAGAATCTTGATAGGGGTCCAACCATGTTTTGTCAATCCATCCATTCATAACCCTTTGATGCTTAGCCAAACCTTCCAAAGCTTCATCTCTTTTCTTCTCCAAGCGCATCAACTGGGAATACCTAGTTTGAATCCAATCTTCTTTCTTATGTATTTCTCCACATTCTTCTTCTAAAGTGACTTGTTGGATCATCTCTGTAACTTGCTCTGAGGCTATCTTACTCATGGCACCTATGTTCTCTGAATGGAAAGCCTCGTGAATGCCACATGAATTGGGTAACGGCAAGTCCTCGATGGAAGCATTTTCTTGTTTCACACTTTTTACCACAGAATCTCCAAACATCCTTTCATTCTCATCCCTGCTTGAATCATTTTCAATCCATACTTTGATGGAGGCAGGCGTATCTTCTAAAAGCTTCTCTTCTTTCGAGCTCTGCAACATGAGGACTTCCTTCTTAACGGGCTTGTATGAACCCAAATCAGTTTCCACAAACAAGATATCACTGTCTTCACTACATTCTGTGATCATTAATTTGAGCCGTGGTGTACTTTCAATTTTTATCTGATTTGGAACTCCTCTCCAAGGCAACCACATGTGGGAGAAGTCAGTTGCAATGTATCCATTCAATTTTCTGGCCCAATCTCTGCTCAGCAACATGCCATAACCATCTGGTATATCCACAACTGATATGTCGATGCGACTCTGAATTCTGGGATCCGCCGCTAGCTGCATATGGATATTACTTAACTCTCCTACAACTGGAACTTCAGTCTTATCCAACTGAGTTACTTTCTTGTTGGTCTGGAGCAGAATTATACCCAACGCCTGACATACCTTCAAAGGCATGACATTACTTGACGCACCGGAATCAATCAAACAATTGTGCAATAACTTTCCAAAAATTTTGACTGAAACAAGAAATGGGGCTGGCTCACCCTTCCCCTGATAGAATACCACTGGCTTCTTCCATTCATCTACTGAAGCATTCTTCTTTTCATCTTTTCTGTTCATTGAAGCTTGATTGTCTCGAACAACCTCTTTTGGATTCTGCGTTTGCTCTTGTTTTTGCTTCTGCTCCACGAGAATATTGAACCTAACTCTCTTCTTATCTTCAATCCATGACTTTTCAGGAGCGTTTGAAGAACCTTGTACCATACCTACGAAATTTTGAGGTTGTTGCGGAGCTTCCCAAGTGTCAAATGGCGCGTGAGGCACCTCTTCTACCAGATTCGTGTTTTGTGCGGGACAAGACTGTGTGATAACAGGAGGATTTCTTGGTGCACTAGTTGCTTCTTGGGACGTACTCCTCACAACAGGCGTTTCATACACACTTCCCAGGATTGTATCTCTGACCTCTGAAATCTTCATTAGCTCGTGTAAGGGGAGACTAACCTTCATCCTTTTGAATTCTTCTAGCACATAGGAGCCAAGTCTCTTCACATCTTCTCTAGGAAGATTCTCCTTCTGTCTTTGCCCAACTTGATGAACTGGCTGCTAAATAACTTGTTGTCCACTTCCACCTTGCATTGCATTCTGCCATCTGTACTCTGGAGAATCTCTAGGCAAACCCGGATTATTGCTCGCATTGGGGTGCGACGGAGTTGTAAAATTATTTGGAGGTACTGATGACGTCAGTGGCTCCTTTTGATGATAATTCCTCTGATACACTTTGGGAGCTTCACCTCTAGTAGTTTGAAAATCTTGTACCTCCCTACTTCCTTCTACCAAGACGCTATTGTTGAGAGGTGGAAAAACATAACCATCCCTATGGAGAGGCTCTTCCGGTGATGCATATGTGGCGTGAACTTCTGACGGTACTTGAAACTCTGGCATCCCCATGGGAGCGTTTGCTGAAGCTGATGGAAATTGGTGATTAACTGGTGGGGGCGTGTAACTCTGAAACTCAGGCGAAAAATTGCAATCTTCTATTATCAATGCCTGATCATATCTGGGTGCCGGGACTAATTCATATCCTGTAATTGGAGGGTTTTCTGTGGACCCTGTATTACTTGCTTCACTTTTGAGAATACCAGCCACAACTTGGAATTCGTGGCACTGAAGCTCAGAGTGTTGGTTCGTGTTGTGTAACCTACACCATCCTGACGAGGCAGTTTCGGCCATATAAATTCTATCTGCAGGATAGTTTTCAGGAGGTGGCGGATTGTCCAATGGTGATGGGACACCTCCATTGTTGGGCCCAGTATTCCAGGACCTCTTCTAAAATCCTTGATTGTTATTTCTATACCCATGACTGTTATCTTGATGGTATCCTTGATGGGTATCCTGATGACTCAGAGGATTACTTTGATATCCTCGGTTAGCACCTTGGTGTGCCTGATAATTTCGCTGCATAGTTGGCGTTTGATTATTTTGATTTTTGAGGTGCGTCACCTCAGCTGACAGCCTCTTCACTTGTTCTATCAAATCTTTTATTTCATCTTTCTCCTCTGGAGTTTTCACTAGCGGCACTGTGTTTTGGAGATAAACAGACTGTGTAACTTGCGTCTGGGACAAAGGCATCCCAGGATGGAGAACTAATTGACTTGATGGTGCTTGAACTTGGTAAGCTGGCTGTGGAATTGCATTTAACGTTGGAACTTGTTGATTCCATGTTGAACAAAATGTTGGCACTTGATTGTTCACTGTGACTAAGCCAGTATATAGTGAGGGTCCAGTTATATTCTGTCCTAAACCTTGACTTACTTCAATAGCTTTAGCGTAAGCTTGATTTATGTCTACTAGAGTGGGGTGAGATCTCACGAACATTGCAGTCAAAGGATCAAGTGCTGAATAGTAGCTTTCTCGAGCATCAGCAACAACATAAGGAGTGCGTAACCTTATGAGGGCCTTTTGGAACCTATTGTTGAATGCATGAATGGGCTCTTTGTCCTGTCTTCTTACTTCTACAAATTGACGGTAAAGCTCTACAGGGGTGGCTGGTATACCAAAATTTCCGATGAAGGACTCCTTCATCTGCTCCCATGTCCTTATAGACCCTACGGGTAGGTGAATGAACCAAAAATGAACCTCTTCTCCCAAAGAATATGGAAATAGGCGGCAAGCCACATCTGCATAACCAATCTGCCTATTGTGTAGGTGACCTTCAAACATCTTGATATGGTCCTCGGCCGTGTAGTTAACATCATTGGCAATGAACTTAGTACAAAATTTTTTAGGATTCTTTGGCATCTCATGGTAGTCTTGAAATTCTAGCAGAGATGGGTTGGTAACCAACCATGTAGCACCATTTGGAGCGGGTTGACCTCCTTGCTGACCTCCTGGTTGAGCCATTGCTTGAACTGGTTGTCGCCGCTGATAAACAATAACTTGGGCTGGCTGTTGTACAATAGCTTGAACTTGTTTCGGCTGAGCAAACCTCAAAGTACTAGGTGGAGTTCTAAATAAGCTTGAAATTTCTTCTCCACTTTCTTCGCTTGACTGAACTTCGTTTGATAAAAATTCTTCACTTGAATGAACTTCTTTGTTTGATGAATTTGCTTTGCTTGATTTAGCCTCCTTACTTTAATGACTTTCTTTCTTCTTCCTTGATTTCGTAGGTAGCTCTAACTCAACAAAATCTTTATATGAACTGGGCGTAGATCTCAAGATTCTCTTCAACTTGTCCGGCGAAAATGAACTGTTACGCTCCAGGATGTAGCTACTTCTTCTATTGGCTACGTGCGGGATTCTCCAACTCTAAGAGAACACCATCTTGACTTATGATAATTTTATCCAATAGAATTTTTCGTACTTCAAACCCTTTCTACTTCAACACAACTATATGCTGTAGCTGTTAGTCGCCCTCCTTCTAGCGCCAATTCTGTTGACGTGGTTTTTGAGACCGCACCAACACAGAATAAAGTTTCCCAACGGATACTCTATCCTCTCTTGAACAAAGTATTCAGCATACTAAGATTGCGAGTGAGTTCATGCTTTCAACTCCAAGGTTCCGATAACACGAATAGACTCAGTTGGCTCAACGTGATATTGTTGGTATTTCAAGGGGACTTACGCAATTGTTCGACAGCTAACAACAGACAGTAGACTAAGGGCTTTCGTGTAATTCAAATGATTTGGCAGGTGAGCACAGGTTTCCTAATTCTAACCGGAAATGAACTGAAATTAAAAGAGTGTAGGGATAAGAATGTTCTATTCTACTCTAAAGCGTGGGACACGGCGATCAATTCTCACAGGCTTCAACCAAGCTCTGTTTTGCCTCATTTCGGACAACTTCCACGGAACTGGTGCAATCTTCAGAGGAGTGACTTAAGATGTTCAAATCACGATTTAGCATGAAGACACCATCACAACGATGCATGCCAACATATAAACCATAATCGAAGTTAAGTTTCACAAAGTTCCAATTGACCACGCAAGGCGAACCCACCATCAGCGAGCCCGCTAGTGGTATGGATAAGCTTGCTCAAATCGAGCACCACATTCCACAATTGCTAAGTACTTGCATGAAATGAAATCTACTTTACTTTAAGCTACTTCAAGATGCTACGTGAATTGGAAGGACGAAGAAGCCCCAACAACTATTCACAACAAAGAAGAATTCACCATCAACGAAAATTCTTTTATTATGAAAGCATACATGACAACTTCTTACAAAGTATCCAAAGGGAAGACTTTCCTTCCTTTTCAATCTAAACTATACTATCGACTATCTAATTGCTCTCTACTCCTTCTCTAAGCTCTGCTTTTACTTCTAAATCTAATGAGGTACAAATGAGGGGGACTCCCCCTTTTATAGTTGGCCAAGCCGTCCGTGTCCAACAGACGGCTCAGATTACAATCGACTGGATGGCCCAGATTGTGCCACCTCAGCCCTAAACAAGATTTGCCCTAAAAACTGCCACAAAGGAGAGTGGGGTAATAAATGAGGCATTAATGTCCACCATCCTTCTAGAAGATTCCGTTTGTAGACGCATTCACACTGTTCTCGATCTTCTTCTTGACGTTGTTCTTCAACTTCTTCTTTGTCACTTGAGTTTCAACACTTAGCCATTTTCTTGCAACTTTTCTTTCCTTCATGTGAAACTCACAACTTTATCTTCCTTCTAAGGTTGTAATATCATCGTGCTTCACCACTTCAAGTCATCGTGCTCTGGCCTCCATGTTCATCTTGCAAAACAAGCGAGGAGAAGAGTATTAGAACACTTCATAATATAATCTTAACTTACTTACCTGATTTTCACGTTCTAACTTCCAAGCGTTCATCGCCTCTACTAGCCAACTTCACGTTCAAATTCTTCATGCCTTAACCAAATTTCCAACCTATCTTGCATTCTGCTCGGCGTACTTCACTCTGATATTTCATCTGACTCGGAATCCTTGGCAAGCTGTGGAAGACCTTAAAATCCACTCCTCATCGATAATCATCAATACCCAGAAGAAAATTTTCTCCAGAACGTTTCGAATCCATGGGTACCCAACGAATGGGTTCATTTAATTTTCTTGAATTTCGAACCTTAGAAAATATTCTTTCATTAAATTTATTCTCGTTCTTCGATCTTGAAGTATTTCTCTGCTCTGACTTGGAAAATTTTTATCAACCCTGTGAAGCTGGCAGTCACTGACTTCACTTCTGGCAACTCTGCTCATGTTTCAGGAAAATTCCATCACCTCTCCGAACTTAGGCATTTTTCTAAGGGAGAAAATATTTGTGCCTTAGAATTTGTTTTGAATCACTTAGCATTTCGATGAAAAATTTTCCCTTAGAAAATTTTATTCATTCCTCAATCACTCTGCCTGTGGTGGGGAAAAATTTATTTTGCTTCACTTGGAAAATTTTCCTTGAAGGCACATACCACGTCCAGCATGTCTTGTTCATATTTCCGTCACCTTGTATTGTACTTCACACTCCCATGAAGGATGGGCGCATTTGCCTTGTCATAGAGATCATTCTTAACGCCTTAGTATATTTTAACCTCCCCTTGGGTGCATTTTATACTTGAAGAAGACGTTTTAACTTTCAATGCCTAATATATTTTATTCACCACCTCATAAGCCTAGGCGCACTTCACACTTGAAGAGGATATTTAAAAGTCCAATGCCTTAGCATACTTATCAACCTTACTTCAAGCTTCATGTATTTTGGGCGCATTTAGCACCTTGAGGAAGATATTTCACTTCCACGCCCAACACATTTAACTCCCCCTTGAGCGCATTTCACACTTGCAAGAGGTTAACCACGCCAAGTTCACTTCTCCTTTACCTTGTTTACCATGTTTTACCCCACACTTACTTTTGTCTTGGCGCATTCAAAGGGGAGAGAGGAAGTCAAAGCTTAGAATATTTTCTACATGCACCATGCCTTGATTCCCTTTTATCTTGCATGGGCACATTTGAGCATAGGAGGAGGATGACTCTTCAACTTCTTTATTTTTGTCTTGACATGGCTGCTTTTGGGCGCATTTTCCCTATGTAGGAGGATGAAAATCATTGACTCCTTTGACCTTCTTTCATTTGCGCGCATTTCAGCATGAGACGAGGACGAGTTTCTCACTTAAAAAGTTTTGGATTTGCTTGCATGTGAGGGGCGCATTTTAGCATAAGTGATGGATAAACATCTTTGACTCCCCCTTTGACTTTCCTCTAGCCTCTCAAGCATGGGCGCATTTTGGAGGAGGTGGAGGATGAAGACTTGTACTTAGAAATTTTTTTGCTATCAACCCTCTTCCTTGGGCGCATTTTGCTATGGGTGCTGGATAAACTTTGTTGACTTTCATTGACTTCCTACTCCGTGGGCGCATTTGAAGAGTGGTGAAGGACAAGTTCAACACTTAGAATTTTTTCTTGCTATCAACCTCCCTTAGGCGCATTTTGTCATGGCTGTAGGATGAAAAGCATTGACCTGTTTGACTTTCTCTCAAGATGGGCGCATTTGGAGGTGGCAGGAGGATGAAAACATGTTAGAACTTTTTTAAACACCTTGAAGGCAAGTTGGGCGCATTTTACCTGTAGTGGAGGATAAACTTCAAACTTAGACATTTTTCCTCGTCCTTGCCAGTTCCTGCACGCCTTACTATTTATAGTAAGTCCTTCAATTCTTGCATCTCTGAAGCTCAGAATGATTTGAAATTTTGAACGCTAGATCTTCACGACCTTGCTACCCTATTGACACTGCTATTTTTAGTTGGCCTGCTATTTTTAGCCCATTTCTGAAGGTGATTTACTATAAATAGTAATTGCTTGCTTCTGATAGCTCCACTGCTCCGATTGACTTGAAATTTGAATGAGGCGCTCCTCACCACGTGACCTAACTGCTGATGTTAGTGCATGCACTTGACTTGTTATTTTTAGCCAGTATCCAAATTGACTTACTATAAATAGTAAGTGCTCCGTTTGACTTCAAATTTTACCAGCAGATAGCCTGATGGATGCTGATCGTGATGGTTTACACCGGTTTTTGAAAATTTTGACTTTTAACCCCTCTTTTCAGGCTCTGAAGCTGGAAGCCCTAATCTGCTCTGCATGCGTATCAAATGATCTCTGTTTGTCTTTGTTTCTGTGGCACTGTGATCAGCTTGTGATTCTGAACTGCTGGGAAGCGGCTGCCGGGACATAACTGCTAAAAATAGTAAGTTCCTTACTGAGTGATCATCTCCATTTGCATGTCATACCACTGCGAAGCTCTCGAAAAACCCACCAAGAATCATCCGACATGCAAAAGAAACCCTGACATGCAAACCCTAAAAATAGCCTCAAAAGATTGAATTCTGAAAGTTGTCGTCTCGCTTCGCATGTTATACCGTTGCGAAGGTCTCGAAAAACCCAGAAGGAATATGCAAACATGCAAAGAAAAACTCTGCATTTGAGCCCTAAAATTTGTCCCGGAAGCTGGACTGCTAAAAATAGAAATTTGTCTGTTTTCGCTCAAATTTTGCATGCGAGTAGCCTGATGCGCTTTGAATGCAGTGTGACAGTTGAAATTTCAAAAATGCTGACAGATTGCCTGTAATTTCACACTTACTAAAAATAGTAAGTACCTCAGAATCTGATGAAAACTTGCTGAGAGCCTGCTGGAAGCATACTGACATCAATGTTAATCTCTGTTTGCAATTCATTCACTTCATTCAACCTTGAACTGACCAAAAGACCCAAAACCCTAATTTTCAAACTTGGTCAATTTCACGCTTAAGCTCAAAGGCGGACACGATCCTCGAAAGGCAGACAAGAGAGAAGAGACAGAGAGAGAGAGAGAGAAAAAACCAAAGCCAAAAGACCAGAATGGAGCAAAATTTAGGGGTCCCCATTTTGAATGGGGCGATGTGTGAAAAGGTCACAACAAGTATGCAAAGCAACTTTATGAGAGGGGGAAAGATAAAGACAACCCTCCAATAATTAACTCAAGGGTTAAACTTTTTTCTTCGGATAACATTAAAGAAGGAATAAAAAAGTTGGCAATGGGTAAAGTTCGGGACATAGATTGTTTACAGGCAGAACACTTAAAATGGGGATTGGAGGCTCACGCCTCATATTAAAAAAAAATCAATGAGGTCCTTCAGTATGGGTTTCCAACAAATTGGACGACTAGTGTTGTCATCCCTCTACTCAAAGGTGGTGACATCAACAACCCTTCAAATTACCGCACTATAATGATCAACCCTCTTTTTGGTAAACTCTTTGGAAGCATGATAGAAAAGCGGATCAATGTTTGGGCAGAAAAGGAGGGAAAGCACGCACGCAAAAGGGCAAGCAGGATTCAGGCCAAAACATTCTACTATTGATCATTGCATGACTCTTAGACACTTGATCGAGAAGGTCTGGGATAAACAGGGGGAGGAGGTTTTTTGCTACTTTGTTGACTTTAGGAAAGCTTTTGATACAGTTCCTAGGAGCAAATTGTGGAGTAGGATGGAAGAATTGGAAATTCCAATACACTATAGAGCTACTATTCACAGGCTATATGAGCAAGTTTGGGCCAAAATTCGAACCAAACAAGGATTTTCAGAATGTTTTGGAAGTGATATTGGGGTCAAGCAGGGATTCCCTTTATCCCCTACATTATTTAGGATATACATTGACAAATTAGAGGAGTGGATCGATAAGTATGGTGGGGGTGGGGTCTACTTGACCAATTGTGTTATAAAGTTGCTTTTATATGTGGATGATCTTGTCTTAATGGCAAAAAAAGCACAAGATTTGAACGAACACTTAAAAGCGTTAGAGCTCTTTTGTCATCAAGTGGGGATGCAAGTGAACACTACCAAAACTAAGGTCATGATCTTTACTTTGAAGAGAAAGAAGGTTAAGAGAGAATTTGTTTTTGAAGGCAGCCCCTTGCAGGTGGTCAATGAATATAAGAATCTTGGCCTTGATTTCCACAACAAACTCAGTTGGGAAACATGTAGAGCAAAGAGGATACAAGGAGGATGGAAAGCTTTGCACTCATTGCAAAATAGATGCAGAAGGGCCGAGTTATGGGATTGGAAGACAAAGAAAACTCTTTTTGGGCTTTTAGTTGTTCCAGTGGTACTATATGGATGTGAAGTTTGGGGTAGCAACACCTCAATAAAAAAGTGGAGACAGATAGAGAGATTGCAAAAACATTTAATCACACATAGTCTTAGGATTAAATCTACTGTACCTTACGAGATTGTTCTAGCTGAGGTCGGGGCTTTCCCTGTCGAAGCATCTCCTATGTTTCAGTTGCTAAGCTATCTAAGAAGACTAAATAACTTGGAGACTCATCGATGGCCAAAAATGGCAGCTAATGAGAAATTAGATAGAAGAAAGAGCACGTGGATGAAACAAAATATCAAATGGATGAGCAAGTGGGGTATTAACATAAGTGAGTGTCCAAATAACAATAGGGAAATAAAAAGGTATGTGCAAGGAAAGTTCAAAGAAAGCATGTGGAAAGGGCCACTTGGGAGGAAAAAGGAATACTATATCAAACATTTTAACCCCACACATGACCATGCACAAAAGACCTACATCGGAATGGAAATAAAAGGGAAAGCAAAAATGTTAATGGCCCAAATAAGAACAAGTTCGCACCAGCTTAGATGTGAGACCGGAAGATGGATGATACCTAAAGAGGAGTGGGCAGACAGAAGGTGCAGATATTGCACCCAAGAACTGGTTGAGACAGAATGGCACTACATCAGGGAATGCTTGGCTTATAAAGATATTCGGATCAATTATATTGAGACATTAAAAGGGAACAACTTGGGCGATCTGTTTGAAGAAGAGAAGATAATAAGGTTTGCAGATTTTCTAGTAAAGATACACAGCAGAAGATCCAAGTTGCAGAAAGAAAAAGAAACATAGGCGTTTGCGTTTTCTGGGGGTTCAAGTTTTCTTCGCTAGCTATTTGTGGGTCCCATAGGCTGCTTGGCCTCGTGGACGTGATTAAAATCATTCATTCATTCATTCATCTTGAATTTGAATGCACATAGCATAAATTTGTTGTGTGTTCATGTTAACATATGAGATTTCTACGTGTGCATACAATATGTCTCAAACATTGGTCACGTGGAGAAGCATGTTTAGGGTCTTGTTTGGAAGCAAAATGTTGAAGTCGTTGGTTTATTCTTACCTAGGTAAATGTAAAAGGTCGAAGCCACGCCATGTAGGTATGCGACAAGTAAAATAATTGGCATTTAATATGAAAGCTTTTATCCATCATATCAAATCTGCCCATTAATGTGTGTCGTAAATGCTTTAGTCGATGATATTTAGCAATGATGATGAAATATATCCTAAGATTTCAGCTTCAAAGCGTAGTGTACATTTTTGTCCTACTTATGCTCTGCAAAACCCAATTTTCTATCAATCATCCTCTCATATCCGTCTCGTGAGAGATTGTAGATTTGAAGTTCAACAGTTGCAAAGAGTAGAAAACGACACGGTGAAATGCGAGATACACAGAATGGGGATAAAAATTGGCCATGTAAGGGGATACGTGATCTTATGGGAATTGCAGAAAAGAGTGCATCTTGTCCTTCACACTATCGCCGAAAGCTGCCTTCCATGAAAATATCGAAAAAGGTATAACTCTCTTCACCAGTTGATTAAGAAGTTGTTTGCATTTTTGGAGAGAAGCAATTCAGGTATGCTTATGGTGCACTATGGCTAGGCTTAAAGTTTTGACCTTTTGTAATCTATCTTGCAATTCTTACCTTCCAAAAATCTCTCTGGCATAAATTTTAAGGGCTCCTTCCAGATTGCAGGGTACCCTCCAATAGCCCACACATTCACTATAACCTAGGTGTCTTTGGGAATAAAAAACCCAACTTCACAAGAGCTCTCAGCTTTGTGGGGCAGTAGCAATGGAACCATTGGGTGAAATCAAAATAGTTCTTTCACCACTGCATGGAGATAAGGCAGTACATCAATGTTAGATTCTTCCATTCTTCTGTCTGTACCAATTGTCTCATCCAATTCTTCTTGAAAAGCATTGTATGCTCACCCTTTATATGGCTGTATGTCTGTCCCTTATGAACATGAGAGTGCACTTATGGTCTCGTGGCACTAACATCCTACACTCTACATGACTGTCATGGAGCTACATCTGTTACCATTTATATCTATCCCTCTGTCATATCTTTGAGTGACTGGCATGCTTACTCACAGTCATCATTTGACTTCCTTATCACTGTTCCTTTGCTTGGCCGTCCAGTGATACAAGCACCGCCTCCTAGAAAACGAAGATTAAATTCTTCAAGTTGGCCACAGTAAATGTAAACTTTCTCATTTTTTTACACAAACTTATACTGCATTCCTCTATTCAAGAGCCCGTCAGAAATAATTAATTATTCCCCTATAAAAAAAGTCTGTGTTGCTATTTTTTTTCTGATGTAGTGCAAATAAAAATCTTTGTGTAAAATATACATAAGCTATTAACAAAGGAGATTTTCAGCCATGGATAGTTGTATGGCTCCGTTGAAACATTTTGGAGAATATTTTTGCCAATTTGCAGCTACTTATAAGCTATATTATGTCTGTTGGAATATGCAATCCCAACCACTGTTTCTACTATTATGCTCATTCTCCATTTTTTTTTTTTACAAGTGTATATCTCTATATTATCTTTTTCGGTACTCTATATTATCTTTTCCGGTACTCTGTTGTTTTGTATAAAAACAAGGGAATCTTATTGTGCAGGGGTGTATGGGTATATCTACATTTAAAAAAACCTATATCTTATCCTGTATTTTGTTGTTTGAAATAAATACTACAGGATAGTAGAGTGTGGGAGAAATGTACATTACTAAGAAAAAAAATTATGTTGTATAGTGTAAAGAGAACTCAAGTATGTTTGGTTAAATTTTTATAGGAGGAATTTTATTAGTATAGAGAGTAAATCTTTGTGTTTTACCATTTTGTTTTTATTCCTTCTATTTGTTTCATATGGTATGACAACTGATAATGACACATTCATTAAGTAAAAGTCTTATTATTCCTTTAATAGGGTTGGCATGCATATTTTCAAAATCCTGTTCTTCTTTTACATTATCTTTCACATTATCTTTTATGGTTGAAAATTGACTATTCCATTTAGTGTTTACATAATTAAAATATTCAAAAAAATTGGCAGTTATATTTGTTACCATTTTTTCTCCCTTCTAAATGATCACTTTCAGTGGTGATCTCACAATAGTGGTTTACAATTTTTGGCCAAACTGGACACCGAAATATTTTTTTAAACTAAATATTCACTTTGGGGCACCTATAGCAGCTAAACCATGAGGAATTTGAAGATGACACAAACTAGAGTTTCATGAAATTTTGTCTATAGATTCTAAATATATATTTTTTAAAATTTTTGGAATCAGATTGCACTTCTTTTTCCATCTCCCTCGAAAACTAGTTTTTTTCATAAAACAATATTTTTAAAAAGTGATGCTCACTGTATAACGCATAACTTTTTTTCCATGAAGGATAAAATTATAATTCTTTCAAATTTAGATTTTCAACTCTGATATCTAGTGTTTCTACTTGGTTAGATAGTTTTTTATTGAATATTTTTTCTTTAATCAAATTTCAAATTCAAACCAATTATAATTCAGACATAGCGCGACCGTATAATGCGTAACTTTTTTTGTATGTATCAAAATTCAATTTTTTTCCTTTGTTGGATCAAAGACTTCAATATCTGGTGCACTAATATTTTTAATATTTTTTTTAATAATCTGCTATTTTTTCACATGTGCAGAACAAAGAGCTTGATTTTCGGTGAAAAACCTACATTCACAAGAAATAAAAAATAAATATAATAATAAAATTAAATTTATTTAAAATTATACTTTTTGGGAAGCTTATAATAAGCACTACATACTTGCAAAAATAAATTTTAAATGAATTCATTTGATCCCCCAAAAGGTAAATCAAAAGTGGTTTTTTATCAGCATTTTGATAGGTGTAAAGGAGACTCTGTTATAGGTATGGTTTAAAACTAGCGGAGTTCTATCCAAAGGGGTTTGATTTAAGGTAGTTTTATCAAGCCCTCTTCAATTGAAATTCTTTAAATGAAACTTTTCAAGGCTCAAATCATTATATTTTCTAAAAATATGTGATTTCAGCAAAAATCAGTTCCTCCCAGAAATTGTAAACCGCTATTGTGGCAGCATCATATGAGAGTCTTGTATTTCTTCTGGAATGATTTTTTCTTTTTGCTCTAACTAATGCCCAGTCGTAGGACACCATAAAATGGGTGTTGTTTCTGGAGAGGATGTACCATTTTCTTTAAGGAAAGGGAAGTGATAGCCATTTTCTCTTTATGATCATAAGCATAACTTTTCCCTTTCCAATGACATCCTAAAGCCACTTTTATCTTCTCACACCTGACTCACCTATTGCAGATGCTGCATAAGAAAGATCATTCTTTGCATGGAACTCAGGATGATTTGTAGCCTTCTCTTTCCTCAAATATGACCTCGTATGATGTGTTTTAGGTGTAGCAACAATGGTTTTCTTTTTAACACCCATTGTAAACTCACTGAAATTTATCTCCTCTCTCTTATCAGAGTATTTTATTAAGGATGTATATTTTTCCTTAATCTCACTTGCACCCATATCTACTCATTTCTTTTGGTCATCTACTTGTCTATGTACTTCGATATTTAGGTAATTTTTCTTCACTGTTTGTCTCACATTGTTTTTGAATGCGTTCATTGATTTGAACTTTCGACACTTCCTCTAAATCTTGTTGAGTTGGAGGATGCATTTTTTATTCTTTAAATGGCATCTTCTCTACAGAATCACTTGAGCTATCAATGTGGGTTCCAGCTTTAATTTTATGAATATTTGGGGTTACACTCCATTTTCCTATTTCTAACTCATATTCCTCACAAATTTCCTCCACTGCTCAAGTAAAGTCAGATGCAATCTTTCCATAACGTCTAGCTATCAATTTATAACAAGTTATATTGAAAAAAAAATGGTTCAGACATACAATCATGAATTTGAAAGAGAATTGGTGTGTCAGACACCCTAGACAAGATTTTTATCACTTGTTATTGTTGTCTATATATAGAAAATTATATTTACAACCAAAAAAAATGAAAAATGGAAATAGTTTGGATAATAGAAGCTTAGTAACATTTAAATAAACAATGCAAAAGATGACATTTTTCTCTTATTGTGAGGAACATCCACAAATTTAAATGAACACGTTTCAAAGAAAAATTATCATTACCATAAGAGAAGTTACTCTTCCAACTCTTCTTTGGAGCGTGCCTTTTTATGTCTCAAATATCATTAGTCTTGACAGAGGGAGATCAAACTTTAAAGGAAGAAATAAATTCATTAGGAGATGGGATCAAACTTTGAAGGCAAGAATAAATTCATTAGGAGATGGAAAGAATGTTTTCAACAAATTCAAGTTGAAACAACAATAATCAACATCAAGTCAAATCAGTCTCATAAAAAAATACTTTAAATTTCAATTTCAATACCATTACTATCAAAAGTATCATTATACAAATAAGTGTAGTTAAAAAATAGTTTGATTTCAAAAAAAAAAATACAAATTTTTTAGAGGAAATCATAATAAAAGCACTATATTTTTTTGCATGCAATGTTACATAGAAGAGTCCAAAAAATGTTTTAGATTCAATATGTGGCAATCAAATGATAAGAAAATTACTTTTTGAGTGTCAATAAATTAGTAAAAGCATATGTTATTTTTAGCTAATAATAATAAAGTGTCGATAATGTAAAAATCAATGTCGATATTCTAATTAAGAAAGGGAAGGGAAAAATTATTTGAAATGTTTACTATGTTCCTAGTTTAAAGTGTAAGTTGATGAGCATTGGGTAGTTTGTTCATAAGGGGTATAGAATGTTTTTTTAATAATTTTAAACTAATTTTTAAGAATTTGGCTAATAGTCAAAGTTTAAATAATCAGCAACATGTCTCCTTTGAAGTTGAAACCGAATTTAAGAGTGGAATTTGTTTGAGCTTACCCCTTAACAAGGCCTCAAATGGGTCAAGAAAAATAAGCAAAAGATTGGTGCTTAAACCTCTTAAAGTGATATCTAAGTTAGCAATCATTCAATCAATCAACAAGATATCACTCAAATAATACCTCCTCAAGTGTAATTTAAAAAAAAAAAAAAACTCAATATTTTGGAAAAGTGATTTCTTGAACTAATTTTCAATCAAAATAAAAGATGATAATTGAATTTGGAATTTATGATTTGGAAACTTAAATTTTGGAGGTCTAAATTTGAGAAAAATATAAAATAAAATTTGGTATTAATAGAAAAATTAGATAGGGTATGTGTAGAGTGCATTTTGGGAAAGAAACACAAAGAATCATTCCCAAACAAATGGCAACTCAACAAGATATCAATCAACAAGATATCACTCAAATAATACCTCCTCAAGTGTAATTTAAAAAAAAAAAAAAAACACTCAATATTTTGGAAAAGTGATTTCAATCAAAATAAAAGATGATAATTGAATTTGGAATTATGATTTGGAAACTTAAATTTTGGAGGTCTAAATTTGAGAAAAATATAAAATCAAGTTTGGTATTAATAGAAAAATTAGATATGGTATGTGTAGAGTGCATTTTGGGAAAGAAACACAAAGAATCATTCCCAAAAGGCAACTCAATTAGACCAAAGACACCATTGCAGATTGTTCACTTTGATTTGTGTGGATTAATGTAGACACATCCTATTAGTGGATGATTTTAGTTTTTTACATTCATTTGTATTGAAATTATTACAAGTATCTTATTCTAATATGTATGTATATTATTCTTTGCCATGGTGTGGCTAGGTGGGAATTTTTTAAACCAGATTTATTACCTCTATTGAGATCATCCCATTGAGATACACACAACAAATATATATCATTCAGGGTGAAGTCATATGTATCCATTGTTCTTATAGTGAGTTGCTAATATATTTTAATAAAACTTTTAAACCATCAAGTTTTGGATGGAAGCAACCACAAATTTTACAGGTGTGGGTGCTTTTTTGTATTTATTTTTTTATGTAATGGTCTAGTTGACATGGTTGATCAAAGACAACTAATTGGGTGGGAAATTTTTACCTTGGTTCATATTTGCACAGTTTTTGCGAAGATGTTTTATTTTGACTAATTGTTCATGTTCAAAAGACTAGGGACCCCTATTGTTTGAAATGTGGGCATTAAATGCAATTCATTGTTTAGACCTTTTCAATCAAGCTTGTTGATTATAAATAACTTTTATGTTTCAATATGGTATGTTTGTTACTATTTATTTTTAGATTTTAAATTTATGAGAAAACTAAACTTTGGTTCATATTTGTATAGGTTTTGTTTAGATGTATAAGATCCCTAATGTTTGAAATGTGGGCACTAAGTGTTTAGATTTGATTTGTCCCTTCATAATATTTTTTCATTAATGGATGTGTTGCTATCCACATCAATGATTTCAATTTCTCTACCATTGTCGTTAATCACCACCCAAATTGTAGGTAAACACATGATAGAATACCTATGAAGTTAGGACATTTGCATTGCAATTACAAATCATTACTATTTTATTTTAACAGGTAACTCTATTTTTTAAACTCAAGTTCCAAAGTGGATCTTCAATGAAATTTTGTCTTTAATTTCTTATGGACGTATCCCTTGAACCTTTTATGGGTGCAAGTGCTAGTTAATATTTTATATGATGTAGTTTCTTATGACCATGTTTTTAGCCAATAGGCTCTTTATTGTGTGCTTTGCCCACGGAAAAGTCTCGCGCCTGAGAGACGGCATCGGGATTTTGCCGGACAATGCCCGCCAACGGCTCCAAGACTGCACTTCACACCAGCACCGCCATTGGATATCCATGTACTTCACAACTGCACTTCACATGCCTCGTTAAGCCTTGTTAATAGCACCGCCATTGGATATGCATGTAAAAAAACTACAGTTAGGGCACCAGCAGAACATTAGCAGTTTTTTGAAGGGTAGGGTTTTTAATTAGCAGAACGTGCCTGTGGACTCCTTATGGCTCCTGTTCGTGAAGAAAGGCAAACACTGCGACGATGGCAATGGCAATGACAGCTGAAAGAAACTTCTCATGGGACAAGATGAAGAGGTATGTTTCTCTTACATCATCATCTTCTTTCCCTCTGCGTACAAATTCACTCGTGATCCTAAGTCTTGAAACAAATTCATAAGCCCTAATAGAATTTCACATTAGGTTCTAAAAACATAAATAAAAAAATAAAACAGACGCTTGATTATCTCTGGAGAAATCTGAGCTTGCAAGGCTGGGTGAGCTCCGGCGGGAGGCTCAAAAGGAAGATTCTGGATGGCTTTCGGCAAATCCTTCACCAGTTTCTTCTAGGAAACGAATGTTGTTTTGTCAGGCTCTAATTTTACATGAAATGCTGCCTTATAGCCCCAACTCTTGTTAATTTATTTTCTGCCATTGCCAACAAAATCAACCGCCAAGGCCAAAAAAAATCAAGATTTACAAGATTTTGATATTTTTTCCACATGAAGGCGATGCACATGTAATTCATAAGAACAATTTGAGAGACACAGGACTGGGATGAAAAAGAGGGGACCTGGAGAGTCCGTGGGCAGTGGGTTTTGGCCTCCCTAGCAGATTTGTTCTTTGATTGTTTGTCGTTCTGTATATTGTTTTCTCTTTTTAAGATCTGCTAATATCTACTTGAGGAGCTTTATTTTGGCTTCAGCTTTCAGAAATTGAGATCTAGCCATAATCTCTGGTAAGAATCATAATTTTATTCTGGAATGCACCATATGTGGAGTGATTCCTCATGAAATTTGACTCCCTGATTTGCCATATGGTCTTCTTTCTTATCTAGGGATCTTTGAGTGCTCTGATTTAGAATAATTAAATTTTTCCTTGATAATATCAATGCTTATCACCAAGTATTTAATAGACACACAGTTAAAATATAAATACTTGACAGTGATCCCAAGACCAAAGGCATACTTTGAGGTGAATTTTCCCATCTGAGACAAGAACACCTCTGGCTACAAATGTTTTGAAATTTCTGTCATAGATTCAGCAAGTAACTATTGACATATGTTGGTTCATTAACGAGACATTGTGTGTTGGTTTTACCATTACAGAGCTTGAAGATGAGCTGCCACATTCTAACGACAGTATTTTGTTTATACACAAATTGCAAATATCATTAAATAAAAATCTTTCTTTCAGATTATTTTGAGCACCTGAGGCTGAAGGATCAATCACTATCCCACACTTATTAGGATGCCCAAATTCAAATCTCTGCTAGAATAATGCTCAAATGCCCTTGGACTCGACTTAAAGTGGGTCGAGTGATGCCATGCCAGATTATAGATAGTGATGTAACCATTTATTTTAGCTTTAGGAAAATTTTGTGGGATTAGTCATAAAATTTGGCAAGATATTTCACTTTAGTTATATCAGTAAAATGCCAGGGTCTTGTGTTGTATATGAGAATGAGTTCAGGAAGTTACATGGAGAAAAGATCCAGCAATTTTCTGCACAGTCAAAAACCACAGAATCACAACATCCCATAGGTACAGGAGCGATAAAAAAATGACCACTATTACTTCATACTTTGTAGAATTATATGAGCATAAATGGATTAAATTTCCTCATGCATATTGGTAACAGTTTTAGATCTAGAATCAAAGCCAAAGCTAACTTATTACTGTACGAATGTTAGTGCAGTTCAAAGTATGAAATCTATTTATTTTACCGTAGCATTATTATGGAGATTCCATTCTAGAGGGCTTATGAAAATTATCTCTTCTAACGACATTTTGTTGCAATGCATCCAAATTTCAGGACTTCAAAAGAGGACGTGACATTTCCAAGCATAACAAACTGGAGGATCTTACAAATATATTAAGCCTATAAAAGTGTGTGTGCTAAAGTAAAATAGCTGAAAGAAGTGAAGAGCAAAAGCAAGGTACCGAAAGAGTGCAAGAGCAAAGGCCAAAGAACCAAGGGACAAAAAGCAAGCCAATAGACATGACCAGGGCACCCAAGAGATCAAGAGAGTCAATTGGCAAAAATTTGAAGAAGTCACAAACTAACCAATATAGCTTTACAAAATTAAGATTGGAACACTAGACTCCAAGAGAGCAAACATTGTTACTCCATGAGAAACTATGAATAAAAGCTCTCCCAATTGAGAAGATAAAAAGTAAATCCTTTCCTTTTCATTATAGTGCTCTTTTAGGACTCCAAAGCGTCTGAATTGAGGACATGTGATCTGAAGTGAGTCATGAAAAGAATTGTTCAACTTCAGATGGATAAGTTGATCAATTGAACTTTTTAGTTTTTAGTTCATTTATCTGACAAAGGTTTTAGTGCAGATTCTGAGATAGAACAGAGCAGAGACAGGAAAAAAAATGAATCAGGGAACATTTTCAGAAAAACAAAGCCACCCGGTACAGCAAGGTGACAGTTGTGTTTCTTTCATAGGTGAATTCAAATGCATCATGGTGGTTTCTAATGTTTCAAGTGATTTGGCTAGCAAGGAGAGGCTTTGAATTTATCAGAACAGTTTGGTACATAGGATGCAGTTTTGCCTTGATGTAAGAAGTGGGTTTTCCCGTTTCAAATGCATAAGAGTGATGTCAGAAAAGGTGTCTCTTCAATTCTTTGTCAATTGGGATCTCCTATTTGACTCTTGTGTTGATTCCATTCCATAATATATCCTTCAGGGGATATGGAATTGGCAATGGAAGAAAGATTCAAGATAGCAAGTAGTTGGGGCATTAATAGCTTTTGAGAATGCCCATGTTAAAAACCGAATGTAAAAATATTAAGTGATTCTTTCATGTTTAAGTTTTGATACCTGACTAACTATAATGATTATGACTTTATTTACCCACGCCTTAGCAGTAATTGAGGTGTATGCTTACCATCTAAGACATTTGTCTTACAAAGATCTATTACAAATGGTTCATGTTTGCTCATATTTGTTTGAATTATTTAAGTTGAGCCTTATCTCTGTAGATAGGTGCTTTAGATCCACCTATTAAGGGACTCAATACTTAATTATGTGATATTACTTGATGTTCGATTAGATAACAATACAACCTTATTTCCTCTATGGCCCCAAGATAATTATTACAATCATAGAAAAAAAGAAAATACAATCTAGACATATCATGTTTCCAACTTTCCTGACTCAAAGATTCATTAATAATTTAAATATATAAAGTTATGGGATGGTAAGAATCTCCACCCAAATGGCTTGTCATTCTGCCTTTGCAATGTTTTGACCTTCACATGATGGGAAATTGTTATTTTATTTATATGAAAACCCCTTTCGGCAGACATGAACCCAGGTTATGCTCTTTTAAGTGGGAGATCCATTAAACTCGAATTGGATGTCAAAGATATTTCCGATATTTGGCTTGGAAATAGACCATTTTGAGAAGGTTTAATAGGAGAGACAGATTAGTAATAAAAATATTAGAGAAGAACCTGATGCCTGGGATGTTTCATCCTAAGTTCGAGTTGAGCATGATGAAAGACAACGCATGACCTAAACTACCTTTAAGAAGTGTTCACCCTGTCTATCTCAGAACATTAACTCTCTCCTCCTGTGGTTGGTTGTGAATTAACTTTTGATCATAATAGTTCTGAATAAAATTAAAAAATTAACTAGTGAATCAAACAATTCATTCAGAAAAGTGGGATTCTGAGTTCTAGCCAACTCTTGAATTTAGTAATGTCTCTAAACTCTATAACCTGATCAAGAAAGAGGACATTATTCTAGGTTAACCACATTTTAAGTTGATTGGAGAGCTGAGGTTCTAATTGTCCCATTTTGTCTTCAAGAAAATAGATTTTCACTCCATTACAGGCATCCAATAGATATGCTGAGATATGAGGTCTGAAGCAACTTCCAAATTTGTGTTTAATTCACCGAGGAAGAGAATTGTAGAGATGATCTGTTTACATGACAAAGGTATTTTTGGGAGAGAAATTTAACCCACCATCTATCCTTGTTAGTGATCATTCTCTAAAGTCTAGAGATGCTTAGCAGCCAAGGCCTCTTGATGGTATTGAAGGCTTCTCAAATCCAACTTCCTTTCATTTTGCTCCTTATTAGTTGCTCCCATTTAATGAAATGAAATTTCTTCTTTTTATCTTTCCTTCCTTGGGTTCCTTCTGTTAAATTTAAAGATCAGATTGACATGCACAGAAAATTAATTTAAAATCAAACACAATAACACGGCAGATACCCTAGGAAAACCCTTCGCTTGAGGGAGAAAAACCTAGCAACAAAGATATCTCTTATATATATGAGCAATGGCAACAAGTTACATTACAAAGAGGCCACACATAAGGCCAAAGATCAGCATCAGCAATGGCTGTAACAACAAAGAACAATCTGCTCTTCCTTAAACACAAATCTGCTCTTCAATGGATTCACAATCTGCCCTAGAAGAAATTCACACTTGACAGAAGGAATGAATTGGACTTGCTTGCAATTATCAAAGGAAAGCATTACAATATATAGAAGGTAGAAATACTGTAGCCACTATCTACAAGACCCACTACCACCACTAACTATCCACTAACTAATAAACTAAAGATGAGTTGCCCACTAAGCAACCCACTAGCTATCCACTAGCTAATAAACTGAAGATGAGTTGCCCGCTAAGCAGCCCACTAGCTATCCACTAGCAGCGCATTCACATTAAATATGAGCTGCCCACTAAGCAGCCCACTAGCTATCCATATAAATAAATAGCCAATAGGCTATATTGATTTATGTCTTCACTTGTGGCTGGAAGGATGAACCCAAAGCTGCTATATCATTAACACCTTCTTTACATAGAAACCTTCCAAGAAGCTATTCCATCTTATGTATGATTCCTTATAGGGCACTGATGATACTTGTCTGATAGACTGGGAGAGCAACGAGAAGTGTGTTTATTACTTGATCATCCTATTTGGAGGAGTCAACCAAATATTAGAACCAACTGTTAATTTTTGCCTTTATTTTTCTAAGTATCTTATCCCAATGCTAAGAAATGAGGCTTGTGAAGGAAATAGGGAAAGTTTGTTCATTGTTGACTTTACAACTAAGAATTCTTGAAATTTGAGCAGCATCATGGTGTGATTTGGGTGTGGAAAATAGATCAACATACTTCTCACTAGAGAATGGTCATCTTCTCTTCTCATTATTAGTGTGGAAATGACAAAAAGATTGCCTACTATGGTGTTTCTGGAAACTTGGTTACTAGTCTCACCAATGTCATGCAACATAACACTGCCACTGCTGTAAAGAATGCCAATGTTTGGTACAGTGTTACATCTATGCTTCCTCTTCTTGGAGCTATTTTTAGAATTCTATTAGGGACGATAGTGGGCCATTTTTCCCTCATCTCTCATCTATTTGTTGATCGGCATTTTTTAAACTAATATCCTCTTTTAAATACATTGTGCTTAAACTTTTGATTGATAATAGTTATTATTATCTAAATTAAAATGATTTTTCTGACTTACTAAAATTTTGGACACGATTTCATCTTATTGATTAGATTGATACAAAGTCTCTTGCATAGTTTTATAAATAGCTTTATTCTCATTTATGAAATATAAAACTTTATATTCATTTCTCCTCTTACTTTTTCAACTAGCTTGGTTTACTAATAACTATTCATTTTTCTTTCTTTCTTTCAGTTTCGCAATGGTGAATCATGGAGTTCAACCTAAAACATGGAGAAAAAACTCTGGATGTAGATTCAAGAGGTCCTTGAATAAGGAATCCAAATCTTTCCTTGACTTTTGTTCTTCTAACCTAATCAACACAATGTCAGGTTTGATACATTTTTTTTTTTTTTTTGGTTGAACAAATGGCGATCGAACTAAGGTTGGAGCTACTTCATTATCCTTTAGAGAACCCCTAGATATAGTACCGGTCGGGCTTAGTCGGCACACTCTAAGCACTGAGTGCTTAGGTGGCTGGGCCCATTCTCCTGACATTTCTGTACCCTATCACATTCACAGTTTTGCTTTTTAGAAAGTCTGTTTCGGTAAATTTTGTTCCTCCGTTTACTCTGTTCCTTCATTTTCATGTTTAAAGTTATTCTTTTACTCCCACATTCCACGCGAAAATAAATACAGTGGAAACTTCTCCTATAAATCCTCCATCGAAGTAGGGGAAAACCCTCAATTGCCGTTCATGATCCAATTGTTGTTTACTCCTTGTTCACTTGACCCCCCAATAACCATTTACATTTTACTCATTACATTGTTTTAATTATGCCAATAAAAATTTACAAATTACACCAAAATATGTTCACTACTGAATGTGTAGTTGACCAAAAAAATTTAAACACATTGAAAACTATTGAAAACATCATTTTAACTATTGAAAACATCGAAGTTAGCCCTGATGGCTACTAGGGGTTTTCCCCTAATACAATATCTTTGTGTTTTGAAACGAAAGTGTTTGGCTATATGTAGGAGATGAATTCGGTGTAGGGCAGTTTAAATCAAGATGCTATGGTATTTAAATAATATAAAATTTTAAATAATTAATTAAAATTGGTTTAATAATAAATATAATTAAAGATGATTGAAAAAAGTTTTACAATTAAAAAGTTAATGATGATGAAAATTAAAAAATATTTAATAATATATATATATAATTGAAGACTTTGAATAAAATTTACATACTAAATTATTTTATATTTTTATTTTTTTAAATATATTTTTGTTATAAAAGTCTTTTATAATAATATATTTATATAATATTATTATCTTACTTTTAAAATAATATAAATATACTAATTAAACTTGTTGATACAAAAGAAGAGTTAGAGAAATTTGTTAAAGAACTAGAAAAATAGATCATGGAACCAAAAATTATGCATATACTAGATTCAAACCTACAAGAAAGGGTCCTAGCAAAAATTATGGAATATGAACAAAAGAAAGAACAATTCTAGATCTACAAGAAATGGATAATAAACAAATCGTAGAAAAGTATAGAAAAAAACTATGAGTTTCAAGAAATTAAAGTCTTATCACTTTTTCAGAAGAATTATATAAATCCTTATGTGAATGAGAAATTATTATAGTTGAGCATGAGGAAGAATAAAATTCAATGTTGCAAGAATGTGAAAGATAGTAGATTTTGGAAGAATTCACCAAGAAGATGAAAGATATGGATCTTTTCTAAGAAAATAAATCCTTGTTAATTTTCAAAGTTGAAAGTAAAAAATTCACTTTTTGAAAATATACTTGAAAAATATGTTCCTTTCTACGAAGCATCCATTAGTCTTCAAAATATTGAGTTAGAAACATATAGATTGATGTCCTAAATAATTAGGCTAATGAGTGTGCACTTTGAGGAGAACTCTATTTAATTTTAGTATTAAAATTTTGAGCCATAAGAAAGTTTATGATGATGCCAATATCTCTAGTTCAATAGAGAGAGCTAAGATTTTTTACTATATACATGTTATTAGATATCTTTTACTTCATGCTTTATCATTTTGATTTGTTAGCATCACCGAACAAATCATAAGAAAGGTGAAATAATTCAAACTTATCATTCCATAAGATTATGTAATTTAAGAGTTAATTGGAAACATGTGATAAGAAATGTTTAAGTTTTTCTTACTATATTAACCAAACAACTAAAAAGGGAAGATATTATCATTGTTAATAAATTCATCAACATTTTCTTGGATATTTAAAGACCAATTAATTTATCCATGAAAAATTATAAGATAGATGGTCAATTGTATGTTTATAAAATTGACATTAATTTATGTTTATTTATTTAAAAGTTATTTTATAAATCTTTTTCATTTACTTAGAAGATTTTAATTTTTAAAAAAACTTAGATAATAAGTAAACAAAAAAACTTTAATAATTCTTAGATAGTTTTAATTTTCTTAAACATTTAGTTGTGTTTCATGAAATTTAAAATAATTCTTGAAGTAAATTAAAAAAAAAAAATTCTTAAATAGTTTTAATTTGTTAAATATTTAATTATGTTTCATTTTTTTATATATGACCAGGGCATGCCACTTTATGTCTTACTACTATTGTAGATATCGATTATGGTACGATTATAATTCATGGGGAAATATTATTATTTAATATTTATAATTTAATAAAATTCAATATATTTCTATGAATGAAGAAAAAAAAATGATATTAAATTTGAATATTATAAATTTTTCTACAGTTCATTAACATGGACTATAAAATATTTTATGAATTATAATATTTTTAAAGTTGTTTATATTTTTTATGTTATTGTTATATTTTCATTTAAGAATTATTTTTCACAAATCATTTTAGCAAGTGTTATTGGAATTAGTTTTGTTGTAATCTATTAGAAATTATAATATTAATTGTTGTTATTTTTTATTCATAAGATTTTTTTATAAGTCATTTCAAATTAAAAAAAAAATTATAAATAGAAATAACTCTTACTAAATAAAATAAATTTTTTTCCAACAATTATAAAATAAAAATATATATCTTCAGAAATCATTATATATATGACCTCTCATAGCAAAAAAATAAAAATATAAAATAATTTATTATATAGAACTTATTCAAAATCTTTCATTATATATATTTATTATTAAATATTTTTACATTTTCATCGTCTTTATTTTTTAATTTTAAAATATTTTTCATCATTTTTCATTATATATATATATTATTAAATATTTTTATATTTTCATCGTCTTTATTTTTTAATTGTAAAATATTTTTCATCATTTTTCATTCTATTTATTGTTAAACCAATTTAATTAATTATTTAAAATTTAATATTATTTAAATACCAGTGCATCTTTATTTAATCTCTCATTACACCGAATTCATCTCCTACACAAGCGCACAATTTTGGTTTATAATACTATCCTATAATAGTACTTCGGCGGAGTATTTATAGGAAAGGATTCCAGAGTGTTTATTCTCGCATGAAATGAAATATTTTAATAACGTCCACGAGGCCACAGCAGCCTATGGGACCCAGGAACAGCACAAGACCACCACCGAAAAGAGAAGACCCTAAACAGCCTGAGATCTTCGCTCGAGATTAGCTCTACGACAATGAATTTTGATGATGTAATTTGCAGATTTGACCAACCTTTCCTCCTCAAACAAGGTATTTAAGTTGTCCACTTGTAAGATGTCCCCATAAGTGACCCGAATATCTTTGTATGCTGAGCACTCCATAACAAAGTGCCACTCTGTCTCCACTAATCCCATGTCGCAAAAACGACATATTCTTTCTTCCCACTCTTCTTTAGGAACCATCCATCTGCCCGTCTCACATCTAAGACGATGTGAGCTAGTTCGGAGTTGAGCTATCAACATCTTTGCTCTCCATTTAATATTTGCTCCTATATATGCCTTTTCATCATGGTCCCCCTTAGGATTGAATTCTTTGATATAATAGTCTTTTTTTCGCCCTGATTGTTTTGTCCATAAAGCTTTTTTGAATTTTTGTTTCACATATTTTTTTATTTCTTCATTTGAACTTGGACAATCTTGCATATTCACACCCCACTTTTCCATCCATTTTTTGTTTTGTTTCATCCATGTATTCCTTCTTCTATCCAACTTTTCTTTTACGATTAGCTTAGGCCACCGATGGTCGTCCATGTTTTGAACCTTTTGAAGGTAACATAGTAACCGAATCATCGCGAAAGCCTCCAAGGGAAAGGTGCCTGACTCCGCTAGTAAAATCTCATAAGGTATCGTGGTTTTGAGTTTAAGGCTGCTAACAATTAGATGCTTTTGAATTCTTTCCACTTGCCTCCATTTCTGATCTGACATGCTGCTGCCCCAAATTTCGCACCCATATAGAACCACCGGGGTCACAAGTAAGCCAAACAACGTTCTCTTGGTTTTCCAATCCCATAGCTCAGCATTTCTACATCTGTTTTGTAGAGAGTAGAGCGCATGAAATGTGGGAGTAAAAAGAATAACTTTAAAGCTGAAAACGGAGGAACAGAGTTTACCGAAACGGACTTTCTAAAAAGCTAAACCGGGAATGTGATAGGGTACAGAAATGTCAGGGGAATGGGCCCTGCCACCTAAGCACTCAGCGCTCAGCGCTTAGAGTGTGCCGGTTAAGCCGGCCCTATAGTACCTTCTATCCCAATTTAACTGCAATTTCTTAAAGAGTCATATCTCACTATAGATGCCTTTTCATGTAAGGATACAATTTAGTGTTTGAATTTCTGATAGATTGTTTCTGGGATCACCGTTAAGTTTCCTAAGTCCTACTGTTTGAATTTATTCTTCAAGATACACCTACAAGAAAATAAATTATTATTTTTTCTACAAAGGAAATAATGTTATTGATTCGAAATAAATATGAAATTTTATGAGAATTTTTCGACGTCACTCTTTCCACACAATTAATATTCCTCTATTAGCGAAGTAAAATGTGGTTTCCTGCAACTTCAAATTTTTGCAGATATCATTTTAAGCTCTCTACAATACCATTGCTCTTGATCAAGTTAATCATAGGTCTCCATGGGTCACTCAGAATGAGGCCATCATCTTTATTGATATTACGAGAATGCCTTTCTTATTCAATTGCGTCTTTTAATATTCATTTCAAGTAACATTATTCTTAGGCAACGATTTTTGCCTCTTAAATATAAATATGGTGTTTAATCTTATTCTAGTTCTCAGCCAGGATGACGTTTTTACTTGTAAAATCTCATTTGCATCTTCATTGATTCTAACTTGGATTGACTTGCCCATCTCGCCTATCTGTGGTCTCCTACATGAATAATAATATAGAGAGGAATAAAGTCGCTTGTTTAAATAAGACAGGCACAAAAAAGGAAGGAAAATTTTGAATAAAGTAAGCCCTTTCTAGCTCGAAAGAGGGTGTGCATAAGTGCGTGCTGACCATATTTTTTTGGGATATGTGTTAGAGAAGGATCCACAAAATAAAATCTCTGTTAACCAAGTTATGTGGCATTAGGCAAATAAATTTACGTGGGAAAATTCACCATCATGAATTGCTAGTGAATTTTCCGACGGTGAATTGCTGACAGACAGTGAATTGCTGACGGTGAATTTTCCTAGAACCAAATTATGTTGACCATTAATCAGAAAGGGTTGAAAGGGGAAAATGCTTTGATTTAAGTGGATACAACTCGTTGAAATGAAACAAATGTAAAAATAAAATAAAAAAAAATCGATGAAGTCCAACATTTGGATTTGATCAAATCGATTATTCTTCTTGATCAATAGTTAAACTAATGTCTGAATATTATAAAAACCTCATAGGAAATAATCAAAACCTAAGGAAATCCCTACTAATTTGACTTAGATGATCGGCAAGAATTGTAGATGCTTGAAGTAATGAGGGAGAGGAAAAATTTAATGGAACGTTAATATAACTAGAAAGCCTCGATCCATCGATCAAGACCCTCCCCCTCTTTCATTGGGTAGTCCTCCCCCGTTGGCACTTGGGCAAGGAACCTGCCCAGCAATGCCATGGAAGGTCCTAAGATGTCCTAAGTGATCCATTGTCTTCAACAAAATTTAACAGCAGCCTTGGTTCCATGAGAGCCAAAAGGTGCATCACAAATATGTGGTGTCGATTGCCTCAATTCAAAAAGAATTCCAAAACAAGAAAAACAAACAAAATTTCGATCAACCCTCACAAATCAGGAATGGTTTTCGCGTAAAACTTTAAAGAGAAAAACACCATTAGAAAGGAAAAGGAAAATAACTACTAACCTTTGATAATGAAGACCTGCAACGTATGAAACTTGAGATTAGCGTTGCAGAACAAGTGAGAAGACTCTGGAGCAGGACGTATCAAATGAAATGAAGTGTAAACGTTTTAAAATTTCTGAACAACGAAACAGAGTACGGATTCTCCTAGAGTCGGGTCAAAAGCTATACGGATCTCCTACAAACCAAGTTTTAAAAGACACCTGTGGGGTCGTCATTGGAAATCGTTGGACTTCTTAAAAAAGTATTTTTAAATTTAAAAGTCAAGTGGGGTCATCATTGGAAATTGCTGGACTTCTTAAAAAGGTATTTTTAAATTTAACAGTCAAGTGGGGTCGTCATTGGAAATTGTTGGACTTCTTAAAAAGGTATTTTCAAATTTAACATTCAAGTGGGGTCATCATTGAAATGAAATGAAATGAAAAATTTTAATGACGTCCATGAGGCCAAAGAAGCCTAAGGGACCCAAGACCAGCGCAAGAGCCACCCACAAAAGGCCCTAAACAGATTGTAAACTCCGTTCGAGATCAGCCCTCTTGTAGTGAATTTTGATGATGAAGTTTGCAACTTTGTCTAACCTTGATTCTTCAAACAAAGTATTTAAATTATCGACCTGCACGGTGTCCCCCATAACTAGCCCGGATGTCTTTATACGTTGAGCACTCCATGGTGAAATGCCATTCCGTCTCCACCATACCCATGTTACAAAAATGACATTTTCTATTTTCCCACTCCTCTTTAGGAACCACCCACCTGCCCGTTTTGCACCTAAGATGATGAGAACTAGTACGCAATTGGGCAATCAACATTTTTGCTTTCCATTTGATATTCGCGCCTATATAGGCCTTTTCTTCGTGATCCCTCGTGGAATTGAATTCTTTGATATAATAATCCTTTTTGTGCCCTGCTTTTTTCATCCATATAGTATATTTAAATTTTTCTCTCACATATTTTTTTATTTCTTCATTTGTGTTTGGGCATTCATGCATCTCAACATCCCATTTTTTCATCCATTTGATATTTTGTTTCATCCAGGTGTTCTTTCTTCTAGTTAGCTCTTCTTTCATGATTAACTTAGGCCACCGATGACTCTCCATATTATAGACCTTCTTTAGGTAGCTTAATAACCGAATCATCGCCGAGGCCTCCAAGGGAAAAGTATCGGTCTCTGCCAATAAAATCTCATAGGGCACTGTAGTCTTAAGCTTGAGGCTGCTTATAATTAGATGTTTTTGTATTCTTTCCACTTGTCTCCATTTCTGGTCTGACATATTGCTGCCCCAAATTTCACACCCATATAGAATCACCGGAGTGACAAGAAGCCCAAAAAGCGTTCTTTTAGTTTTCCAATCCCATAATTCAACATTTCTACATCTATTTTGCAGAGAGTATAGCGCTTTCCAACCTCCCTGAATTCTTTTTGCTCTACATGTTTCCCAACTAAGTTTGTTGTGAAAATCAAGCCCAAGGTACTTGTACTCTTCCACTATTTCCAACGGTCTACTTTCAAAGAGAAATTCAATTTGCTGTTTTTTCTTCCGCAGCGAGAAGATCATTATTTTGGTTTTGCTAGTGTTCACTTGCATCCCGACCTCTTGACAAAACGTTTCAAGAGCCTTCAAATGCTTTCTCAAATCAAGCGCAGTTTTAGCAATTAATATGAGATCATCAACATATAAGAGCAATTTTATTACAAAATTGGCCAAATGAATGCCATTCCCACCAACCTTGTCTAACCATTCTTCCAACTTATCAATGTAAAGCCCAAATAACGTTGGGGAAAGCGGGCAGCCTTGCTTGACACCAACATCGCTGCCAAAGGATTCTGACATACCATCATTGGTTCTGATTTTAGCTCTGACCTGCTCGTATAGCCTATGAACAGCCGCCCTAAGCTCATGCGGAACTCCCAAATCCTCCATTCTCTTCCATAACTTACCCCGCGGCACCGTGTCAAAGGCTTTTTTAAAGTCAACAAAGCAGCAATAAGCTTCATCGCCTTGAACATCCCAAATTTTCTCAATCAAGAATCTAAGGGTAACCCCATGGTCAATAGTGGAATGTTTGGGCCTAAAACCAACTTGTCCCTCAGCCCTTTTTCCCTCTTGTTCAGCCCAACTGCTAATCCTACGCTCAATCATGCTTCCAAAAAGTTTTCCTAGAAGAGGATTAATCATAATAGTGCGGTAGTTTGATGGGTTATTTATGTCACCACTTTTGTGCAAGGGAATAACAACACTAGTGGTCCATCCTTCCGGAAAGCCTTCTTGAATAACCCTGTTGAAAATGCCCCTGATACAGGGTGCAAGGACCTCGATACCCCACTTTAGATGCTCTGCTTGCAGCCCATCAATATCTTGTGCTTTCCCACCTGCCAACCTTCTTATGCCTTGACTAACATCTTCAACGGTGAACAATTCAATGTCTGCGTTGATTATTGGAGGTCTATGTTTCTCCTGCTCACGCTCATAGAGAAGTTTTGCATAGTCTAGCCATTGCGAGCTTGTAATATTATTTTCTATTTGTTTTCTTTTCTGCTGTAGCTCCTTCCAAAATTTCTTGGGATTGTTCTTTCCAAGGGTAATCAGCTCCAATCTTCTTGTACTTACATATTTTTCTTTTTTACTTCGTATCACCCTTTCATACTCTTTCTTGTTTTCTATTGTCATTCCCTCCTCACAGAGCTTCCTTTTTGTTAACTTGCACTCTTCATCGAACCATGGGTTTGCTGGGAAAGTATTTGCATTTCCTCTCTTGGGTTTACTCCTCTTACACTCATCCAAAGCTTTGTGTATTAGAGGAATCAATGTGTTCTTGTTTATTGAGTGCTGCTTTATGTAATCTGATTTTTTTCCAGATTCCTGAAAGAGATTTTTGAGGGCATCTTTGAATTTTTTTTTATTTTCCTGAGTCATGAGAATCCTTCCCTGTGGGGGTGCTTTCTTCTTGCTGATAAGATTTTGCTCCCCTTGCTGCTTGATTGTGTGGATGTCAAGTTTTACATATATTGGATTGTGATCTGATTTCAACTCTATTGGACATTTACCAATCACTAGCTCCATTATCCTTGTTGTATAGTTACGAGATAGAATGACATAATCCACCACACTTTGCCCATTTGAGGTCTTACAAGTGATGTTGCCCGAACTTGGCCATGATCTCATACCATTGCATATTACCAAGTTGAATAAACTGCATACGCCCAACAATTCTGCCCCAAAGTGCGTGACATTACATTTATTATCTTGAGAGGTTCGTTCCCAAAGTTGATGGTTCTCTTCTTCCAGCCATAACGGATCGTCTTTCTCTTTATCTTTGCTTTTCAAGTTAAGAGCTTGAGTGTTAGCTGTCCTAGCATTAAAGTCACCTATTAATATAACTTCCCCCATAGTGTTAAACACCGAAATGTCTTTTTTGAGAGAGGCAAAGGGATCTTCACGGTCAAGACTCCTTTTCTTATAAAATTTGGAGCCTTTTGGGGCAAAGTAGCAAGCAGCCAATCTAATTGTAGTCTGATTTTCTGTTATTTTTAACCATATGTACTGTTTGTTTGGGTCTTCTTTCTCTACTTTTATATTTTTGTCCCATGATTCTTTGATTAGGACTGCAACTCCACCATGACCTTTTCCATTTTCCGTTCTCTCATTCGAAATTGAGATCTTTTTATATCCTTCAAAATCTGGAATTTTACACCCTTCATGTTCATGAGTTTCAGTAAGGATAATAATGTCTTTTCCAGCTGCTATGGGCCCTAAACCAGGTCCTCTTCTCCATGGATAACCTCTGCAATTCCAACTTACCATAGTTAAATATTCCTGGGGGGCCCCGAGTTCCTATTTTTGGTGTGTGACTCTATTACTGACTTGGGCCTTACCATTTTGCAACCAAGCCCATTTACCTTCACTTCTTGCTATTTTTACCTTTTCCCACTCTTTTCGTCTTTCTTCTTGCTGAGTTATGGTTAGGTCCTCATCAAGGTAGATTTGTGTACCTTTAAGGAACCTCTTGTTCCTTAATAGCACATTTTTGTCCTCAAGTTTCCCCAATGTAACTCTTATGTGCCTATTCTTGCCACCTTCCATCCATTTTCCAATCCTTTTTGCCTGCAGAATAATCCCTGACCAATGAAGTTCATCTCGAAAGAAATCCCTTGCTAACTCTTTTGTAGTTTCTGACTCACCGTAGTCTTTTAGCCCTTTGACAATGACATTCATAGTCCTATCATTTTTGTCCTTTTCCTCTCTTAACTGCCTCCTAACTTGCTGTTCTATAATGTCTCTTTGTGATTCTGATGGTCCATTTACTACATGAGCCCAAGATTTGGCCTCTTCTAATTGATCCCTTAGCTGCTCCTCTTTTAATTTCATGCTGTCCATTACTGATTGCATTTCCTTTAACTGTGAATTATTGTTTTCAGCTACATCTTTTGGCTTGTTTGTGTTTGCTGCATTCGTTTGAACTAAAACTTGCCTTATCGATAATAATTCTTGTTCACCTTTTGCCATAGAGATTTGCAATCTGTTATCTATTCTTTAAGCAAATTGTTCTCCCTTGTTAACTGCCTATTGGCTTCTATGACCTCTTTCACTTTGGTGCTTTCAAAGAGCTCTCTTGTTTCCAAGGATTGGAGTCTCTTCTTCATGTCCATTAGCTCATTGACATATAACTCAGAAGACCACATAAGTGGCGTTGTGGTGGGGCTGTACATATCCGAGTTAACTTCCTCCCCCAATGTCTTGCCTGCGTGAATGCTTTCGCCCTCGTTTTGCTGCTTTCTTGAGACTATGTGAGATATTGAACTCACATTTTCTTTTCCTTTAGACTGCCCTGTTTTCTCTTGCTGAAATTCTGTTGTAATAGTTGTGTTCTTAGGTTCTATCCTTGGTAGTATTGCTGCAAGCTTGCCCCTCTTTGCCAACTTCACTTTTTGAGTTTGCCTACGCCTTAGAATCCCCTTGTACTGTTTTGCGTTTATGAAGACACACCTTTCCCCCATGCTTAAAAGGTTATTTTGTGGGCTGCCTAGCACACATGTTCCCCACATGTTATTCGCTGCCCCAACAAACGCTAAAGATTCCATCGAAAGGTGCGCTGAAAAGTTAAAAGGGATTAAAAAATTCCCCTGAGCTAACATGCCATTCATAGGCCACTGTGAGCCCTTTTGTCTTTTTCCAGTTATTTCAACACTTTCTGACCTGGATGTTTTTGAGCCATTTGCTTCAGACTGGATTGAAATATTGTTAGTGTCAGTTACAACATTCTCTTTATTTGCATCCCCTGAAATTAACAGGTCCTCCACATTTCCATCGTGCCCTTTTGGATGTTGCCATTGGATCTATTTTTCCAACTTCATTTTCCCTGATCTGGACTATTGATAATAGTAACAAAATTTGTTTTGATTCCCCCTCCAATCCTACCAGACCCTCAACCCCCACGTCATGTTCTAGCATTAGGGCACACCCAGTTTGAGCTTTTGGTTTGAGAGCTAAGTTTACAGGTTTTGTTATGGTTTGAGAGATCTATTTAAAATGCTGGTTACATTGATGCAAGGTAAAAAAGAGACAAAGACAAAGCGAAGACAAGGTGGGGCACACCTGATTCAGCTGCCGAGAAAAAATGCTGTTAAAAAGGGGCAAAGAGCCAACGGACCCATTTCTGCCAGGACCCACCATGCACCCTTTGCTGTTCCAGACTTTATCCCACGAAGGTTCTTCTAGAACTCTGGAGACAACTTCGGTTGGCCAGTGGCATTCCGTTGGAAAGGCCCCTTGTCTGAAAAATCCCTCCTTGTCGTTATTGGAAAACCCCTGCGCATGTGCTGCCCACTATTCTCCGTGCCGGCTGTCCTGCCTCTGCTCCTCGCGCCTCTGTTCTCCTGTTATTGGAAATTGCTGGACTTCTTAAAATGGTATTTTTAAATTTAACAGTCAAGTGGGGTCGTCATTGGAAATTGCTGGACTTCTTAAAAAGGTATTTTCAAATTTAACAGTCAAGTGGGGTCATCATTGGAAATTGTTGGACTTCTTAAAATGGTATTTTTAAATTTAACAGTCAAGTGGGGTCGTCATTGGAAATTGCGTCTCAAGATTAACGTGCATCAATGCCGCTCAAGCTGTTTTTACTTTATTTCACTTTCTTTCTTTGTTTTATTCAAAGTGTAGCTTTGCTTTATTCTGTGTAGCTTTGCTTTATTCGTAGTTTAGCTTTGCTTTATTCTATGAGATAGGCTATTAATTTTGTATTTAATTGGGTTTATTTATGCGTAAAAGTTGACATATATATATTTTTTAAATTCCTTTCATTTTAGTTTTTATTTATTCGTATATTTTATTTATCATTTATTTATATATTTTTATAAAATTGTGGATGTAATTTTTTTTTAGGATAGAATTGTTGCTTTGTTGTTTAATTACATCTATACAATTGAAATTATTTGTTGTTTATTCTAAATTAATTTAATTCAAAATTATGATAATTCACATCAATATATATGTTAAAGTGTTCAAATTGAGGTTAAGGTTTTCATATTTAAAGTCAAGGCTTAGGTTATTAGTTTCTTAAGATATATGAGGAGTATATATCTGATTTAGAGAAAGGAATCAAGAAAATTTATCAATCACAAGCTTGCATCGGTATTTACAAGAAAAGATACTACATCAATCTTCATCCTAAATAAATTGTATTGTTATGTCAACTTTCAAATAAAATCGCCAACAAGGGAGTAGGAATGGATTCATAGAATTGTAATTGAGTTGGCCCTCATAAATCATATCAAAGTGTGTGAAAAGAAAGAGGCATCATGTTGTTAGGGCTATTGAGGAATTAAAACTAGTGTCCACCCCTTCATCCATATAGACATGAACATAAGATGAGACATATGATACAATGTGTAGGTTTATCAAGGAGTTAGAACTAGTGTTTACCCCTCAATCTACACAACATAAAATCGAGTAAAAGCTAAAAATGATAGCATTGTGCATAGGGTTGTTACGGGGTTAGAACTAGTGTTTCCTCCTCAATCTATGCATGAACAAACCTATGAATTAAATGAATTGATCAATTAGATGTTAGAAGGTGAAACTAGCATACTTGTGTCATTTTCATTTAGTTTTGGGTCCTATGTAGTGAATTTCCTTAATATAATAACATATCAACAAGTGGCATACTCTTGTGTTAAGCTTAAATCATGGCCCAATTCTTATCCATGCATCTATTGCACTTATATTTGCACTATTTCCATACATTCATCATTTACTCATCATTATTGCACCCTCATCCACACTTCATTCCATACATTGGTTCCCTACCTCAAAATTATCATTTTAACCTAACATTCATTTATAAATGGCTTGAGATTGACCTAGTTCAATCCTAGGTCAATCTCAAGGGCATAGGAATGGTCCCAAAATTTAAATTATAACTTTCCTACTACTTCTACTAGTCATTATGGATCACCTTAACATACATTTGTGCAACATGTTGGGGTCATAACACAATAGTGTGTCCCACTTGTCAAAAAAGAAACAAAAGTGAGTTTTGGAAGGCAAAAATATTCAAATGCTCTTGAATGAAGGTCTTTCATTTGAAGGTACAACGGTTGCCATGTGTTAATAGATTTTGAATAAGGGTGTTTGGTAGAAAGCATTTTTTTGCATTTGTAAATGTTCTCCTTTCAAACTCCCTATAGGAAGAGACCTATGCTGAATGTCTTGTGTTACCCTCCTCCTTTTGGTCTCTCAAATTTCAACAAAAAATTATGTTTCAAAATAAAGTTTGGACCACCAAATGGAGTCACCATGACATGAGATTCTGTAGAATCAAATCTCTTGGAGTAGCTTTTTGAAAAGTATAATTTATTATATTTTACTTAATTATTATATTTATTATATTTTCTTGTTAACATATTTTTTTATCAAACATAAAGGCTTTTATTTGATGCAATTAGAAAAATAAGAAAATAAAAAATTCTAAAAATTATATATTCTCTCTATATTGATGTCCTTATTTCACAAAATAATAATAATTTAAATATAATTATGCATTATGACATAATATTACTCTAAATTGTAATATGAATTAAAAATTACTAATAAATAAAATTTGCATCAAAAATTACAAATTTATGTGTATGCCCTAGAAATCAGTGTTAGTGATCTATATTTAAGAAATTATAAATTACTCTTATTTCTAAAAAAATTATGCACTACATGGCATCCTAGCATTCATTAAAATAGTATAAAGTATAAAAAATAAATTATTAACAAAATGTTTTAAAAATAAAATAAAATATTTTGTAAATATATATTCAATCTACACAAAATTTCAAAAATTGCTAGTTCACATCAGATGTTCAAATTCTTCATATTTGTTTGTTATAAGTGATTAACAGTGAAATTTTGGTTAAAAATATTGATTTGAGTATACCACTTAAGCCAAAAATTAGGACACAGTATTGTGTTATGACCCATTGTTATGTCATACTATTTAATGACATGTAAAATATGCACTAAATTCCATATGAATAAAATAAAGGACCTTTAGTGGGCTTAATTTGATTTTTAAAAGGATAAAGAATCATGTCCAAATTATTTGAATATAGGCCATTTGCATATTACTCATTATCACTAATTAAGCCCACAAAAAGGGTTTTCCCTAGGAGAACTCATTCACCTCTCAAGCCAACAAATTCTTAAATAGTGTACTTAGACACCATCATGAATATTCAAGTATCAAGAAGGTGAGGCAAATAGGTCTACTACGGCACATTTGATCATATCATTCCTACACAACACAATTCAATCTCATGTGTCCAATTAAGTTCATGGAACTTGAGATCAACCCTATAGCACTTGAGATTGAACCATAGAGATTTTTTAGAGAATGAAGGCTTTGAGACAACTATTAGATCTAAAAATTTAATTTCTAGATGGTGGCAAATGGATTTAGCATGACTTCAACCTCATTTCTACATTCATCAATTTTAGATATGAGTATCCCTATTCATCACATTTAACTTTAGAATGTTTGTTGCAATTGTCAAACCTATAATTAATCTAGGTAAATTATATAATTATTGATTGCATTTTTTTAATTAGCTTGGACTATTTATTAGTGTGATATATTCCTCTACAATTAGATAGCTTATAGCATTTTTAATTTTCCCTACAAATATATTATAAAAAAAAATATACTTACAAAATAAAAAGTTATAGCTTGTGTAGTCAAATTATTTAATTTCCCTACAAATATAAATATAATTGTACAAAATTATAATATACCAACCAAATAAAAGATAGCTATAGTTTATATTAAGTATATATATGGGGATTGTAAATTTGCATTCACATTAATTTATATTATAGAAAGTTTCTCTCATTTAGCACTAAAATTTAGTGCTTTGTTAAAAAATATAGTCATGTCTAGTTTATAGTTGTCTAACACATTATTTTTTAAACATGTTAATGTGTTTCACCTCTTTTCATTATCTTAACTTTGATGCAATTCTACCCATGGTCATATCCTCTAGATAGGACCATGAGTGATCATGTCTACATATGCATTGGCCTATTCATCAAATGGATGTTAAAAGTGCATTTTTAAATGGTGATTTACATGAAATTTATATGTTTCAATCTTTGGACTTCATTAAGGAAGGCAATGAACATCTTGTTTGTAAATTAAATAAATCAATATATGATTTAAAACAATCTCCTAGAGAATGGTATTCTAAAATTAATGCTTTCTTTTTGTCTCAAGATTCTATTAGAAGTAAAAATGATCCAAATTTATATATTAAACATAGTGAAAATGATATTATGATTATTATTTTATATGTCGATGATTTAATTATCACTTTTAGTTCTAACAATTTGATTAGTGATATTAAGTCTCAACTCAATAATCAATTTCAAATGACTGATTTAGGCTTATTACATTATTTTTTGGGTATGCAAATTTGGAAAACACCTAAAGGTATTTTTATTTTTCAACATAAATATGCTCAATATCTCTTAGGAAATTTTAAAATGAATGATGCAATTTGTGTTTCTACTCCTTGTAAATTAGGAATATAATTAATGGTTGATATGAAAACTCCTTGTGTTGATCCTACTTTATATAGGCAATTAGTTGGTAGTCTAAATTATTTAACACTTACTAGACATGTGACATTTCTTATAGTCTTGGTTTAGTTTCTAGACTTTGTCTAAACCACAACAAACTCATTTTAAATTTTTAAAAGGAATTTTAAGATATGTTAAAAGTACTCTTAATCTTGGTCTCTTTTATGATGCAGATTGTGATTTTTCTTTAAGGGGCTATACTAATTCAAATTTAAGAGGTGGTCCCAATGATGGGAGATGTACTTGTGGTTATTGTTTCTTTGTTGGATCAGGTGAAATCTCATGGAATGGTAAAAAAACAATCTGCTTCTCTTTGTTCTATAGAAGTTGAATATAAAGGTTGTACCAATGCATCCAAAGAAGCACCATGGTTAAGAAGATTACTTGAAGACTTGGGTCTACCACAAAAGGATCCTACTCCTTTATATTGTGATAATAAAAGTGTCATTTCCTTGGCAAAGAATCATATTTTTCATGCAAGGACCAAGCACATTTCTCTTCAACATTAGAGAGCACATTGAAGACAAGCAAATATCTCTTTTATATTGTAAAGGTGAAGATCAAGTTGCAGATATTCTCATCAAAGCTTTTTGTAAAGATAATTTATATTTCATTGTAAAAATATAGTATTACAACCCATTGAAGGGTTTGATGTAAAATCCCCAAGTAAAGCTCAAGGGGGACTGTTAGAAGATTAATCTCTACTTGGTAAAGGTTGTTCTTTAATTACAAATATTTATTAAGTTGTAGGAATATTCCAAAAGAATCCCTATGAGTCTTTTTTCTTTTTGTCTCCTCACACATGTGTGAGGATGACTCATTTTATTTTTAATTCCTTTATTAAGGAATATTGGTGTAGCCACCTCCTTATGAGGTTCATGACACTTTTCATGCACATAGCATGAATTATGGCATTCATAGAGTTGGGAGTGACATTGTGACTCCTCTTCTCACCTCTATTTATTGAGGTGTCTCTCCTCTCATTCTTCAAGCAAGCAAGAAAGCTTAAGGCTTAAGTGCTCTCTCTCTCTCTCTCTTTGTATCATTATTAGGAATTTTGCCTCTATTTATAATATTGGGGTTTTTTCTCTTGTTTTTTCTCATTATCAATTTTTTGTGTCTCCTCTTCATGGTGTTGGTGCTTGGATTGGCTTCTCTCCTTTTTGGTATTTTTTCCTTCAAACAATGCTCATTAATTAGTACTTTCCATTGCTCATTTTGTTTTTCCTTTCTCATTAATTAGTACATAATTTTATTTTCTTTTTTCATTTTTTTTCATTGCTCATTAATTAGTACATAATCACAACATAACATTTACATTATTGATCTTTGAATCTTACACAATCTTCTCTCACATGCTATTATTTCCTCACTTATACACATAATTGGTTATTTAAGTATAAAATTAAACAAAGGTGTGCACTCATACCCAAAACAAACCCCACTCACCGTTTACAATAAATGTCACAAAATATTTTCCATTGATTTTCACATAAATTCCACAAACAAAGAACAACATCCCAAGGATTTATTAACACATCAACAAAGATCTAACAAGAGGGTAAGGCCCTACCATGATATTTTCAATCCAAGTTGATGAAGAATCTCCAAGCCCTCTTTTCCCAACCTTCCTTTATCTATCCATCTTTCTTTCCTTCATCACCCTTGAATATTGTTTCTCCCAAAAATGAAAATCATAAAAGAAAATCAAGAACAACCATGAGAAAAAAGCCTCTTCTCCACTCAATGAGAAAGAATAAATAGAAATGGAAAAAGAAACTACCTCTCTTTAACCACCCAACCAATTCCAATTTTTGCTGCTTTTCCAAAAAGAAAAATTATAGTGGGTTATAAACTCTAACAAAGGTATTTTGTAAGGTGAAATAACCCCTAACCTATAAGTCTTACACCTAGGGAACTTTTTAGACTAAAAAGGTGAAATTTAAACCACATAAAGGACCATGTAATCAGAAAATAAATAAACACACTAAAAGATAACTCAAAAGATAAATATTTCACAACACGACACATATAAAACAATATTTCACAACAACATATCACATGAGCTTAGTTCTCCATAAGGTCAATATTTCACTAGGAATAACAACAAAAGTAGCTATATGACCCCCACCACCATTGAAAAAATTCACTTGTTCACTCAACAAAAAGTGTTAGTACATCACATGAATAATAATAGCTTAAGCAACTACTATGAATTAAGATAATTTCAAATCAATAATGAATTAAGAATCAAATCTAACAACCATAATATTGAACATATATAATTTTCATCTTCTCAATATCCACACACAACTGCTTAATGAAATTAATGATAACTTCATATTTAATCCATAAATAATATGTAAACCCATCATCTAGTAATAATTATGATAGTTAAGACATCCATGTGAATCTATGAATAGTATCTATACAATAGGGAAGCAACTGTCATCCATAAAGATCCTATAACTAATGTCCAAACACATGAAAATATCATGTATGAGTCATGATAACACCAAGGTACATATATTAAATATGAAATATATAACATTGTAACTCTTGTATAATGTCCAATCATAGAAGCCTATGAAACATCAAGCAAGAACCATGACATCATCAATGACACATGGAGTGAACAAGATCATGAAAAGGGGAGTCTCACATTAATGAGCCAATATCTAAGGAACCAGTGATATATCAACTTGTGTAAATGATTATCTAAATCATATAAGAAAAAAGGTGAATTTTTTCAATTCTATGTGATTAATAGTGAAATTTGAAACTCGCAACTAGTTATTTATATACTATTTGTGTGACATATTTACCACAAGATGGACTAGGATTTCCTTGTCCTCTTCAAGTAACACTTCCAAGTTGAGGGTATAAGGTATAGGGTTGAGGTTGTAGGGTTTTGGGTTGAGTGTATTGGGTTTATGGTTAAGGGTATAATATATAGGGTTTACAGTTGAGGGTATTGGGTATAGGGTCAAGGGTATAGGGTTTAGGGTTGAGGGTATAAGGTATAGGGTCAAGGGTACAGGCTTTAGGGTCAAGGGTATGTAGTTTAGGGCTGAGGACTAGCATATAATCTTTAAGGCCTATGGTTGAGGGATAGTGTTCAAGGTTGAGGGTATAGTGTCCAGTGTATATGGTACAGGGTTTAGGGTTGAGGATATTGGGTATAGGGTTTATGGTATAAGCTATATGGTATAGGGTTGATGGTATAAGCTATATGGTATAGGGTTGAGGGTATAGGTTTAGGATTTAGGGTTGATGATATTGGGTATAAGGTCTATGGTTGAGGGTATAAGGTTGAGGGTTAAGGATGTATGGTTGAGGGTATAGGGTTTAGGGTTGAGGATATTGGGTATAGGGCGAGGGTATTAGATTTATGGTTGAGGGTATAAGTTATAGGGTTTAGGGTTGAGGGTATAGGTTTGAGGGTATAGTGTTTATGATTTAGGATTAAGGGTATAGGATTTAGGATTTAGGGTTGAGGGTATTGGGTATAAGGTATAGGGTTGAGGGTGTGGGGTTTAGGGTATAGGGTTGAGGGTTGAGGGTACAAGGTTTAGGGTTGAGGGTATCAAGTATATGGGGTTGAGGATATAGGGTTTATGGTTGAGGGTATAAGCTATAGGGTCAAGGGTATAAGGTTTACAATGGAGGGTATAAGTTTGAGGGTGTAGGGTTGAGGGTGTAAGATATATGGTTTAGGGTTGAGGGTATAGGGTATAAGGTTTAAGGTATATGGTTCAAGGTTAAGGGTATTGGGTATAGGGTTTATGGTTTTGGGTATAAGTTATAGGGTCGAGGGTATATGGTTTAGGGTTGAGGGTATGGAGTTTAGGATTGAGGGTTTAGTGTATAAGATTTAGGTCCTAGGGTTGAGGGATAGTGTTCAAGGTTGAGGGTATAGGGTTGAGTGTATAGGGTATAGGGTTTAGGGTTGAGAATATTGGGTATAGGGTTGAGGGTATTGGGTTGAGGATTAAGGGTATAAGGTATATGGTTTAGGGTATAGGGTATAGGGTTGAGGGTTGAGGGTACAAGGTTTAGGATTTAGGGTCAAGGGTAGTGCGTATAAGGTATAGGGTATAGGGTTTACAATTGAGGATATAAGGTATAGGGTTTAGGGTTGAGGGTATAGGATTGAGGGTTTAGGGTTGATGGTATAGGATTAAGGGTATGTCGTTTAGGATTGAGGGTATTGGGTACATAGGGTCAAGGGTATAGGTTTTACATTGAGGGTATAAGTTTAGGGTTGAGGGTATAGGGTTTTCTATGGAGGGTATAAGGTTGAGGGTGTAGGGCTGAGGGTATAAGGTATAGGGTTTAGGGTTAATGGTATTGGGTATAGGGTTTAGGGTTGATTGTATAAGGTATAGGGCCAAGGGTTTAGGGTTGAGGGTTGAGGGTGTGGAGTTTAGGGTTGAGAGTTTAGCATATAGGTTTTAGGGGCTAGGATTGAGGGATAGTGTTTAGGGTTGAGGGTAAAGGGTTGAGTGTATAGGGTATAGGGTTTAGGATTGAGGATATTGAGTATAGGTTCAAGGGTATAGGGTTTATGGTTGATGTTATAAGGTATAGGGTTGAGGGTATATGGTTAAGGGTTGAGGGTGTAGTGTTTAGGATTGAGGGTGTTAGGTTTATAGTTATAATAGTCCATAAAAGACATAACATGTATGAACTTTCAAAAAGTTAAAACACGCTCGTGCTTTGTACAAGTTAAAGCATGCTTATACTTTAACGTGAGCACATTTAGGAAGTACAAAAAAATTAAAAACACATGTGACCCATGATTCAAGCCCACATGCTCTGTTGTTCTCTAGTTTCTATGTATTATTCAACAAAGAAACACTTTTTCATGGCATTGAGAAAAGCACAAGCATATTTTACATATTCCACCACCTTTCTAACACCTTTTTTTGTTTGACAACATAGAAGGACAAAATACCTGAGTTTTTAGATCAAATTTGATTATTTAAACTAATATTTTCATATTTTTCACCTATTGGAATGCTAATTATGATTTTTTTAATTTTAATTTCATATTATAGATTCGTTTGTTCATAGTTTTTACTAATTATATTAAATTTATATAAAATTGAACATTGAAAACAAAGAAACTTGGTGAAAAGCTCTATTTTTAAGGATTTTGAAGCAAAAAAAATGAGCTAGACATAATTGTGCAATTTGTCAAATTGAATCTCAAAATTTTAAGGTATGTTCTATTTGTGCATACCACCTTGTCCACTTCCTAGCTCTCAAAAAACTATATGCAAAGGATTATATATTTGTTGAAATGATATTATTTGTATATTGATAAATATAGTTGAGAAATATACAAAACTATCTACCTTAGCATTCACATAATTGTATCAAATTTGTGCTATCCTTATTGAATTCCTCCAAAATAAACAAAACTACAACATTAGTGTTGAATATCTATGTAATTCATTATCATGTATAGGGAATATTCACACATACTTTTTAGAGGCATCTAAGTTATGTTTGAAGGTCTCTCTTCTTAGTGTTAGAGTGCAAGGATATCACATACATCGCCTACCATTCATAGGAATTCACATTACGAGAATTGGATCAACTCATCACCTAGGAACTTAAAAATAGCACATAAAGTAATAACAAATGATATGAATACAAGGGGGTTTATTGAGGAATTCCACTTGATTGTGAAAATCAATAATTTTATATTATAATCAAGTACATCTTCATAATCCAAAGGAAATTACATAAATCCATAGATAAGTACAACACACTAGTGTTAGTGGTGCAAGATGAAGATTATTGTTCTATCCACTAGGAGGAAATCATTTCACATCACCATATACGCTTTGATAGCCCTTTGTGTTGTGTGAAAGAACTTACAATGTTACACATGCTACTATACAAGCTTCGATACCTCTTTGCACCCTATGTAATCACTTATGTATTTTCACATGCTATCATGAAAACCTCTATAGACCTTTATATTCTTACACAAGAACCTACAATTTTTAACTTATCATGACTTCACAGATTGTGTAATCATGTTCCATCATACATGGCCTCATGCTACTCTTTATCATCCAAAACCCTCATGCATTTATCATCTAGTGAGATATCATGTATGAATTGGTATAACTTTAAATAAATACCTTTCTATTTTATGCATCCATTCCTCCCTCCCATCTCACTAACATTTCACCTACCTTCCACACCATCCCTAGTGTCATGGCTACTCCATGTTCCTAGTGTCTCCTCTACTATATCCACTTCCACCACTAGTATGGCCCCTTCTTCCCAACCTTTTAGTGTTATTCATACCTCCATTATTACCATCTCTTACTTTATTCCTTACTCCACCCCTAGTTCATTAAATCATTTTATACCTTCTTCCATAATTCATTTTGCACCTTATTTTGTACCTTATTCTAAATCACATGTCACACTTGCTATCATGATCATGCCTTATTATCCTCTCCTATTGACCTATATTTACCTAAAATTTTGTCTCATGTTCCTACTACCACCATCTTTTTTGCTTCCTTGCATGTACATATTCAAACTCTAGATAGAATGGAACATAAATTTGATGTTATGTCTAATGATCAAGAAAAAGATAGATATGCGGAAGTTCAAAATATATTATACTTGCATTCAATATTGTTACTTATCCTTCACCTAGTGGTAGTGTGACACATATTTGAAATGTAATCATGGTAAATATTGTCACTTATGTTATTTAGTGGTTGTTTGCTTTATTGAGTAGACATATTCATTATTTTTGTATGCCAACTAAAGCATTCCTAAAGAAAAAAGTAAAAATTTAATGTCCTAATGAACCTTAGACCATCCTAATGAATTTATGATAGTCCTAATTTTATGATTGTTTTCATATTTTTGTATGATATTTATTTACTCTTTATTACCATGATAGAACTAATCTTTATGTCTTATTCATGATACATATAGAATTATTCATCATGCTGAGGAAACGACCAAAGACTCTAATACTGAATGAACATGAAGCTAAGAATACAAATAAATTAGAAGGAACGAACCAACTTCGTGAAAGTAGGAAACTAAACACCATAGAAGAAGGCATTCCAATTCAAGAGGAACATGAACCATCCACTCTATGTAAGAGATATATGGAATTGAAAACACAAAGACAATGAATGCAAAACCTCTGTGTAATGAAATTTTTTAATCTTGTAGTTAGAGGCACGTCATTTACCACATGTCAAGATGGAGGCACACCATCTACCACATATGAAATTTAAATTACATCATCATTTATATGTGAATATGGAGGTATGAATATTTCACATCCCAAGTTGGAGGCACACCATATTTCACATTCTGAGTTGAAGGTACAACATCTTTTCCCTCTCAACTTCAAGGTATGCCATCTTTGTCATCTCCAAAATTGAAGGTATGACATATATCCCATCTCATTTAAATATTGATGAAATTCCTAATGTTGAGGCAACTTTACCTTTGAGAACACCTCCTATATTTTTTACATAGAAAGCCTAAGTTGTTGATTGATAAGATTCCAAAGTGTACTTGTCAAAGATATGCTAATAAGATTTGGAGATTGTTTATAAAAAAATTAAATGAAATTAGAAGATGTCAACTATTTGTTGAAATGATGAGAAATCTAAAATTTAGGTCCATTATGAAGATTTTTGAGCTAAGAACATTGGATTCTTCAAGTGGGAAACCTATTCTCAAGAATCTAATGAGTGCATATGAGAGTGTGGGTTCCACCTCACTCACCAAAGATAGTAATGTCACACAAAGTTTCATTTCATCAATAGTAAGCAATCAAAATAAGAAATCTCATCTCATTAGGAAGACAATTCAAGCATTGAGAATAAGTAGAAAATTTTAATGAGAGCTATTGGAAGGTGTCAAAGAGTGGAGGACCCAAATAACAATGAATTATAGGAATTATCTAGAAGAATAGCACAGAAAGATAAACCAATCATTGTAGCTTTGAGATCCCTAATTCAAGAATTTTGGAAGAATAACACAAGGGTATCTCTTAATCAAAGAGATATTGTAAGAAAGAGAATTGGTAGTTGAAACTGTGAGCCACATCCAAAGCATTTTTTGGATGACTCAAAGACATTTTTTTGCAAAATTTCTAGAGATGTATCTTCAAATTAAAAAATTTCAAAGGTATTTTGAAATGCTAAAGCCTTTTTATGTCAAAATAAATCACACATGCACTACTTGTTGTAGATTACATATTGAGTTTTCTAGCCATTATGATGTTTATTGATATATATGTTTATATTTGCATACTATAGATGTTTTGTAGGAGTGTAACATACATGCTCCACCTAGATATTAAAAAAGAAATCATGTCAAACATTTTATGTGAAAGAGTGGATGGTCAATTATTTTACAATAACTTATGCTTGTATGACACATGTGATCATTGTGGTGGCTTGCAACATTTTCCAATTCGTGAACATATGAAAAGTACACATGCAATTGGAAATGAACTAGTAGAATTTGGAAAATATAAGGCAGTGACTTATAATATAAAAGATGGTGAAGAAGAAAAAAGGTATGAATTGGTTAGTGAAAATATTCCAATGTATCAATTTATGTCAATGTTTGGAGAGAATATAGTGTATGATTATTCAAGGCATACCCATAGAGCTTGATGGTTGGACTTGCAATTCAAGTTATGAAAGGACATGTTTCTAATTGATACAATTTTTTTAGTTTTCAACTTTGTAGAGAACTACAATCTACAACTATAGAATGTGGTACAATCACAATATTACAACTTCACACAAGTTGATATATTTGTACATATAGAATTCATTCATGTGGGTGACAGTATAGAGGAATACAAAAATATCTTAAGGGAGTATCATTTTTATATAAGTGATGATCATACGCATTCTACAAAGTTCATGCAAGGTTGCTTTTAAATGTTCTATCGTGATTTGGCTAGAATGAGTATATCATTTCGTTAGCATATCATATGGTTAGATAATTGTGCATCACAATTCAAGAGCCCTTAAATGTTTTATTGGTTGAGAAGGATGCATAATATAATAGGTGTTCAACATATGTGTAATTTTTGTGAGGTTGGGCATGAAAAGGGCGAGCATGATGGTGCAAAAGAATATATTAAACAAGTCTTAGAACAAGAAGAGTTGAAGTACAAAGATAATGCAAAGTTGATAGATGTTAAATCTATAGTCGAATGGTGTGATGGTACAATAGGTCCGGGTAATGAAGGTAAGTCTATAGTTCATATATTTTTCGGTTTCTAGATGATACTAACATTACAAAATATAAGGATTATTGTACATTGATAGGATCGAGTGAGCTACACTCTTTTAGAAGCTCTGATGTGCAGGTTCATGGAGTATTCATGCGTGCAAGATGGCATGATTTTTTTCTTCATTTATAAATCAATTTTGGAATGAGTGTGAGTCAAAGGAGTGGGTTGATGAATGGTCTTCAAGAAGTCTAAGCTCACTTGAGATGTATTGACTCCCAAAAACACTACAAATCATAGAGAAAAAATCATCAATTGAATTTAATCACATATTAGATCTAGTTCAACCCTAAGGTAATATATCTACATGTGTAGTTTAAGAAATTATCAATTTTGTGTTACTTTGTATTTTTTGTAATGTTGACTAAATTCATCTAATTGGATGCAAATATCAATGCAGGACATGTTTATGTAGTTATTGCAGATGAAGGAAATGAATCTAGGGAACAAATTATTACTTGTGTTGTTGTGTTGAGGCAAAACAAAAATTGGGGGCCCCTATTATATATGGAGAAAAAATCAAGTATCCTACAGGGTCAGTGCTTGTTACTAGAATATGGCTTAGAAGGTAATCAATTAAGAAGTTTGATGTCTAGTTGTTTGAGGACTTTAAAACGCATCGAAAGATTTTTTATTACTCAAACATTGTTGTGGCATCAAATGTTCATTTGATAAAATATGGGGGTAGATCATTGAACAAGAACTTGTAGAAGGTTCGTGAGTCCAATCATGAGGCAATACTTGACACAATAAAGAGTAGAACAAACTCGTATGGTTCCATGGATTGATTGTAAATGAAAAAAATGTTAATCCAAGCTGATTTGTAAATAAGTATATTCAATTAATTCTTAGTTCCAATTAATTTAATTATCTTATTTAATTCATTCAATCAAGATAATTGCTTCAAAATCATGGGTTATAGGTTTATCACACTTCATAAACCAAACCTAGTTCCACCTTCCTTTGTACTTTATCTTGTCATAAATAAAAGCTTGATATATATTAATTCATAATGTTATGTATGTTTGTGTTTTTTCCCTATATTTATGTGGTTATGTATGTCTTTCATTCATGATTTTTCTTGGTTTTAGTGTAATCTTGCATGTCTTGTTTATTAATGTGTGAATTCTTGTAATTATGTTAAGTTGATTTACGAAGTTAGCAAGAGTTGGTCTAATGCTATTAAGAATACATGTAGTATGGGATGAATGTTATTCTACCTTAAGATTGCATGTATGGTTAAGATGTACAACATTGAATAATTATTACACTTGTTGTATGTGATGTGAGTAGTATTCATTTGAACGTGTGGTATAGATTTAGATATTTTTAAATTTTATTTTATTTTCAATGTTATTTATGTATTTTGAGTGAGCATTATTTATATTAAATGTGTGTTATAATGATTATATGATTAATTATGATGTATTGAGATATATTGTATGATATTGTAATGTGCCACATGCATTTTGTATGTTGGTTGATGTGTAAGGCTTATGCATATGTATGTATCTAGAAATGAACAATTAAAACATATAAATAAGATAATTAGCAACAAGGACCACTTTAGAAGGTTTTACATTTTGGGAATTTAGGGTAACAAGTTGGGTCTTAGATTGCAAGATATCAAGATATCAAGCTGAAGAATTTCCATATGGATCATAAGATCATTGTCTTGTCTAGACACTTCTATCTTTTGATATGGAGTTGGGGAGAACATGCAACTACTTAGCTAAGTATATGATGCCTCACTATAGAATACTTTAGCATTATAATCATCATATTAACTAGGGTTGGGAGCATATGATGAAACACTTGAAGGGGTAGGACAAGTTGTTGGAACATAAAGTGTATCTCCATGAATCGTAGAGAATAATCCAATACCTAAGCCCAAGGAAGGTCAACTTGGCACATTAGAAAGAATCTTGTGATAATACTATGGAAAATAAAGGGAAAAAGAATAAGAAAATAAGGTGAATCAATTTATAATTGTAATCATGTAGGTTTAAAATAATTATTTCTAACATCCCCAAGGATGCTAGGCTTAATGTATGTGTTTATTGACTTGTTTTATGAGGCAATTTAAATTAATACATTAGGAAAAACTATTATTTTCATGTTTGTAGGTTAAGTTTTCTAAGGATACAAAAACAATTATAGAATGTATTCATAGGTTCATTAGGACAATCATAAGTAAATTCATTAATACTGTCATAGTGTAGAATAGGGGAATTCGCTACTCACAAGTTCCCTTCATTCAAAGAGCCTCATAGAGTAAACTACCCTAAACTACCTCAAAGAAAAACAAAGAGAGTTTTAGAATCTAAAAGAGTAGGTCACAAAGGTTTTCTAGACAAACTATCAAGCTCTTGACCAAAGGAAGGAAGTGAAAAATACGGATGACAGTGTGGCATGCTAGTGTCTCTTATGGACCAGAAAGTGAGAATGTCATAGTAAATGCCTAAGCAACAACTAGCAATATGATTACTAAGAACTAACAGAATGTGATAAAGTAACAGAAAGTGATAGAAATGAAATGAAGAGAAGTAGAAGTGACAGAGATAAGGAGAAGAAAGGAAATACTTACAACTACCTGAGTGATGAAGCCTCTAGCACGTGAATGTCTTAAATACCTACATGCATGATATCTGGAGAGAATGTCGAGGCTGTATATGGGATTTCCTTAGTCAAACCCTTGTTTTGGTGTTCCCACCTTCATGGACAACCGGATAGAAAGAGAGAGTGCAACTGAAATGGAGAAAAGTGTGTAGTGAAAGCAAAACCCACTCAGGAGTAGAACCCGCACCATCAAGTATGAGTGATAAAAGAAAACCCTGATTGAGGAGGACAACCTGTATCACAAAAGAGGTGATAAAAGAAATCCCCGCTAGGAGGAGAACTCGTATCGTGAAGTAAGGATGCAAATGGTAGGGGATATGGAATCCGAGGATGCTCACAAGCATGAGGCAAGGGAGATGGAGTTACAAGAGGGTAGCTAAGAGAGCTTCAAAGTGCTTGAAGCTACTATGGAAAGTTATGCACAAGCAAGATTTGGATAGTAGAAGGCTGAATCCAAAGCAAGAGAGAAGCTAGAAGCAAAAGAATGGAGCTAGAAGAAGTTAGAGAAAGAAGATGCAAATGGAGTGAAAAGACTGCTTTTAAGGAGATAAAATAATCTTCTTCAGTTGTTACAAGGCATCCTAGGCTGTTACCACTAACAAAAGGAGGTGACAAGTGGAAAGCATGCACGAAAATGATCATTTGAATGTTGAAACGTCGCAAGACACTAGCGCAGCGTGCGGACATCCATGCGGCATGTCAGTGTCTAGACACATCACAGTACAAAATGACGAGAATGAGAAAAGCCCAAAGTTTGATGTAAAGCTAATGTGTGAAGGTAGCTATTGAAAAGGGGTGTTGGAGCATCCTAAGAAGGGAAAAAGGCCGATCTAGGGGCTAAAATGAGCCTACACAAATGCTAGGGGAGTGGACACTAAACCAGATGCAAGAATGTATGCAAAATTGAAAGGGGTACAATTTTATGACTAAACATTTTTCCCCCACTTTAGTAGGCATATGAATCTACATTAATATGCATGCTAAAGGAAATCTACTAAACATAAATAACATCATATGCTAAAAGGATACTATAGAGGAAGTAGATAACTCTTCGAACCATGGAAGCATGCCACTAGGCTAAAGACCTGCAAGAAAAATGCATTAGACAAGAAAGAATTGCACCAAACAACAATGTTAGAATGTAAAAAGCTAAAGGATTTGAGTCAGCAAAGTGAAAGAGACCTCAATGTAAAATGTTGTCTCAATACTATGTGTCATCCCCAAACAAGAACACGCAGAAGAATTCTAGAATAAAGAAAGGAAGACAATATACTTAGGATGAAGAAGATGCAAATCTTTGATCCAGTATACACAAAAGAGAAGAGAAGAGAAATTAAGAATGTAAGTGCCTTATAGGTCCACAGACCTACAAGGAAGGTTTCCTCCAAGATTTCTCACATGAAGGAAACCAAGAAAAGCATTTTACAGGCTCACAAACCTGCAAGGAGGTAGCCCCCAACATCTCTCACATGAAGCAAAATGAGAAGTAAGTGCCTCACAGGCCCGCAGACCTACAAGGAAGGTATCCTCCAAGATCTCTCACATGAAGGAAACTGAGAAAAGCATCTTACAGACCCGTAGACCTACAAGGAAGCATCCCCCAAGATCTCTCACATGGAGGAAGCCCAAAAAAGTTCCCTCTAGACCCATAGACCTATAAAGGAGCTACCCCCAGTTCTCTCACATGGAGGAAGCTCAAAGGAAGTGCCCTACAGGTTCTCAAACCTGTAGGGAGGTACCCACAAGATCTCTCGTATGGAGGAAACCTAGGAAAGTAGACTCCGTAGAGTCAAGAAGTGACTTCACAAGCACACCTGCAAAGTGACATGTTTATCTGAAAATAGAACATGTCTGAGAGTGTCCACATAAGCAAGTAAGCAGAAACTCACATAGACCATCGACAAGTTGGAAGGCTTTCAAAGGGGTCCCTTGGGAACCCTTTAAAAGAGAAAGGGGTCCACTCAAGGGACACTATTTGAAAAGTGAGGTCTAGTCAAGTTACCCCCAAGCTAGACACAGAGAATTCATTCAAAGAAGAAGCTTTCAAAGGGGGTCCCTTGAGAACCCTTTAAGAGAAAAAGGGGTGTACTCAAGGGATGCTTTGTTTGAAAGACAAAGAGAAAAGAGGGGGTCCTTTAAGAAGGACGCACATCCTCAGAACAGGTTATCACTACCCCCAACATACAGGGGAGGAGAACCATGCAAGATACTTGGAACATGTAGGATAGAGGTAAACCTCAATATCACTTATCATGTGAAGTAAAGGTAGGTGCATCAATCAAACGGGAGTTTGATGGCACCTGAATCAAGAAGTTGTATTTTATCGTTCAAGGCCTTGCATTCACTAGTGGAATGGCCAAGCACTTGATGGTATGCATAGAAAGAATGTTTTTCTTTATCATGTTTATGGGATTTCTTATGTGTAGGAGAAGGAAGAGTGATTAAGAGGGCTTTTAGAAGCCACAAAAAATACACTCGTGCTCAGATAAAGAATGAGGAGCAGGAAGCAACCCTTTCTCTTGTGGAGAAAAGTTTGGCTACTCACAAGAAGAAGATACAAATATGGAAGATAATGGAGGATCCTAATGGAGAGTATTATTTTGGCTAGGGGGATGATACTCCTCTATGAGATTTCCATCATCCTCTTTGACAGGACTACCAATGCTAACCTCCTTAAGCATGATTGTCTTCTTCAAAAGGAGGATCAACACCAAGAACATTACAATTTGCATTCACATTATCCCATGATACATAAGAATAACCATCTTTGATAGTGGGTGTGGATGATGTTATTGGAAGGTCTAAGTGGATCGTGTTGACTTTATGCTCCCCACTGAAGGAATCTATAAATTCTAAGGAACTCCAATCATCACCAAGACATGCATTCTCTTGAGAAGAGGTAGACTTAGGATTTCTTACTTCAGAAGGATCTTCTTTAGGGACATTTATCTCAAGAGTATCCTTTGTAGTAGGTACTACTGGAGTAAAAATCGACACATCGAAAGATACTGAAGGAATAAGAGTAGGCACAACCAAATCCTAACCAACAACTGCTATTTCACATAAGTGGATAGCCTCAGGGTCAGCCTTGACTGTGACTACTTGATTATTGTAGATGAACTTAATAGTTTTATGCAAGGTAGATAGGACTGCACCCATAGCGTGAATCCACAGTCTACCAAGAAGAAGGTTATATGGTATCTTTTCTGCCATAACATATACAAGGGTAGGTACAATAATGGGTCCCAACCTTAAAGGAAAGATTATCATTCCTAAGGCTTGTCAACCAACATTATTGAACCCACAAATGATAACAAAAGTATTAAGAGAAGATGAATCAATATTAATATCAGGAAATAGATTGATGCTACATACATTGAGCATTGAACCAAAATCAATGAGAGTATGTCTAATGCCAATTTTATTAATGTTATCTATGATCATTAAAGGGTCCACTTGCTTTTGTACTTCCAGAGGTGAGAGTTCATGTGGATAGAACATAATATTAGGTGAATCTACACAAATATACACCATCAACACATTAGCATCTGTAGGCCTAGCGGAAGAAGGAAAGAGGATCTTTTGCAAGGCTTCCTAAAGCATACCTTGATAAACCGAAGTATACCAAAGCAAGTCCCACAATGAGATCTTATCTAGAGCAAAAAGTAGTTGCTCGACAAGATCGTAATCACGAGGTGCTTTAGTTGTAGGTTTAGGTACTTGAGGAAGACTTGGTTGTTTATTCATATTATTCTCATAAGTATGGGCTACCGCTCTATAAGAGGGAGCCTTAGAAAGATCAAGGGAATTACTATCAATTGGAACACTATCAATAGAACAAATCCTTTTAGGAGAAGGACTAGCTAGAGTCACATAAATGAATGGTCTCTTAGGATTTTGAGGGGAAAAAGAGACACAAATTACATTTACAGAATCCTCACAACTAGTAGAATAATTATTCAAAGACATATTCTCAACACCAATCCAAATAGGATCAAATGTGGAATAATTATTCAAAGGAACATTCTCAACATCGATCCATGGAGGGTTAGATGTGGAAGGAGGTTTTTCATTTGCAATGCATCATCTCTAGAAGAGTGTGCATCAAAACAAAGATGAGATTCATCATTCACGAATGCATCATCTCTAGAAGAGAGTGCATTGGAATAAGGATGAGATTCATCATTCACCAATGCAACATCTCTAGAAGAGGGTGCATTGGAATGAAGAGAAGGTAGAGTAACATTAAGAAAAGTATTGATGATTTCATCTTCTTGCAACAAGATATCCTTCGAAGCAAGAGAACTTTCATGAGAAGGATCAAAGATAAAAAGTGACATGGGAAAATCCAAGTCACTATCACATGCATGAAATAGAATATCATTAAAATTTTGAACAAAATTAGATACTAAACTAATAAGAGAAGATATTAAATTCATTACAATTTTTTTGATATTTTCTATGTTCTAGTAATTCACATTTTCTGAGGTGTTCAAAGCGGAATTTGCGGTCGAAACTTGTGCCGGTCCCTAAAATTTGACTACCAAAGGCACTTGTATTTTAGGGACTTAACTAGTTCTCCAGGAGACCTTTCAAATGGTGCAAACGGTTTTGAATTCTAAGCATTGAGTCAAAAGTTGTGACTCTACCAAGTAGGGGTAAATAAATTCCTAGTTTTTTGAAAGATTTTCTCTTCACGTCAGGTTCACCAAAATGTAGAATAGGGGGATTCACTACTCAATGAGTTCTCTTCATTCAGAGAGCCTCACAGGGTGAACTACCCTAAACTACCTCAAGGAACAATGGTGAGAGTTTTAGAATTCAAAAGAGCAAGTCTTAAAGGTTTTTTGGACAAACTATCAAGCTCTCGGCCAAAGGCGAAAGCACAAAATATAGACAAAAATGTGGCGTACTGGCATCTCAGAAGCATGTTGGTGTCTTGTACGGACCAGAAAGAAATAATTTCACAAGAAATGCCTAATCAACTACTAGCAATCCGATTGCTGAGAACTAACAGAATGTAGGAAAATGACATAATGTGATAAAGTAATAGAAAGTGATAGAAATGAAATGAAGAGAAGTAGAAGTGACAAAGATAAGGAGAAGAAAGAAAATACTTACAACCGTACGAGTGATGAAGCCTCCGGCAGGTGAATGTCTTCAATACCTACATGCATGATATTTGGAGAGAATGTTGGGGTTGTATAGGGTTTTTCCTCAGTCAAACCCTCGTTTTGGTGTTCCCACCTCCACGAATAGCTAGATAGAAAGAGAGAGTGTAACCGAAATGGAGAAGAGCATGTGGTGAAAGAAAAACCCACTTAGGAGTAGAACTTGACCACCAAGTATGAGTGATAAAAGCAAACCTCGCTCGTGGAGGAGAACCCATATCACAAAAGAGGTGATAAAATAAATCCCCACTCGAGGAGGAGAACTCGTATCATGAAGTAAGGATGAAAATGGTAGGGGATATGAAATCCCAGGATTCTCACAAGAATGAGGAAAGGGAGATGGAGCTACAATATTGAAGCTAAGAGAGCTTGGAAGTGATTGAAGTTGCTATGGAAAGCTATGCACAAGCAAGATTTACATAGTAGAAGGTTGAATCAAAAGTAAGAGAGAATCTAGAAGTAGAAGAATGGAGCTAGAAGAAGTTAGAGAAAGTTAGAAGATGCAAATGGAGTGAAAAGACTACTTTTAAGGAGAAAATAAGCTTTTTTAGCCATTATAAGGCGTCCCTAGCCGTTACCACTAACAAAAGGAGGTGACAAGTGGAAATCATGCATGAAAACAATCATTTGAATGTTGAAACATCACAAGATGATAGCACGACACACAGACATCTGTGAGATGCTCTAGTGTCCAGATACATCATGCTACAAAATGACAAGAATGGGAAAAGCCCAAAGTTTGATGTAAAGTTGATGCATGAAGGTAGCTGCTAAAAAGGGGTGCTAGAGCATCCTGAGAAGGGAAAAAGGATGATGCAGGGGCTAAAATGATCCTACACAAATTCTAGGGGAGTGGACACTAAAGTGGATGCAAGAATGTATGCAAAATTGCAAGGGGTGCAATTTTACAACTATACACATAGATACATTTGGAAAATCATAACTTGAGATGTGATGATCATAGTTTCATTAGGACTACCAAAAAATCATTAGGATGGTCTAAGGCTTATTGGGATAGTCATAACTTCATTAGGACTATCATAAATTCATTAGGATAGTCATAACTTCATTATGAATATCTCCCAATATGCTTAAATTGTTGCAACTTCCTCAAAAATTATTATAGGGTATATGAGAAGTGAATTGAAAAGGTTGGGACCTTCAATGGAATGGGAGATTTTCTATGATAGGATATGACACTTTTCATCACCTTTAGGATCTTTTTATCTTTGTTTTTTCGCTTTATGCTCATCTACAAAATTGGCATGTGCTTTAGATTTGTTGAAACCAACATATTGTCATGTTGGAAAGGTCTCTATTTTATTTTCCTTCTATCTTATAGACCTTTGGAAATAAGCTATCTACCAACATACTTAAAATCATTTTCATGTTGAAACCAACATACTCTAAATCCTCTAACAATACTCTATCTACCATTAACTTTGGCTTGATTGAGATATCATCAATATCAACATCACAAGATTGTCATTAGCCTTTATGTCACCTATGAGGTTTGATTGTCATACACTTCACAGGAAGTCTACATTTAACTATCATAGTTACTTAATCTTGGACTATCCTAAGATTACCATCATGCATAGTAGACTAGCTTTGACCTGTTTATGAATGATGAATACTCTTTTTAAAGTTTTGATTATCCAAAAACCCTCTGATGATAATACATATCTATCATTATTTCTTTAGGTCTCTTCAAGTTTCATAGATATACATGAGTCTTTTCTCTTACTAATATGTGACCATTGTTGGGAGACCATCCTTTGATGACTCCTTTAAAAAATTTGGATTGTTTCCTCATGACTATCCTTGAACACTCTTATGCAAATTTTAATACCTTGTCCTTAGTTGCTTGAATCAAGGAAACTACCCTTTAACTATCTTCTCAATTATGTATTATAACTTTCATATCTACCCTATGTTATTTTTACTCAATTATCATTAGGGTTTAAAGTAAGGTTTTGAAGAGAACACCATTGGAAAATCAAGCTTATGATGGTATGTGTGCTCTCAAATTGTTGAAACATTGCCACATGTCATTATTTATTCTTGTTTTCATATCCACACTTGTCTTGCAGAGAATAAATCAAAAAGCTTAGGTCAAAACTAGTTCATGTTAAGCTCAATAAAAATAGAGTGTACCTAAGATTCTTGACTTGCACAACCTACTCCACTATATTTTTCCCTAGTTTCTCATGATTGTCCTTGAATACTTTTATGCAGACTTTTTAGACCCTATCCTCAATTGCTTGACTCAAGGAAAACTTGTCAAGAGCCATACTTTGCATTTTGTGCATTGTGGGGCCAAATAAATAGTTACAACACATATAGATTGGTGAGTTTATGGTAGGAAAGGTCTTATATTTCCTGAACATTGCAAGCTACATTGTGTTGGCACTTTCTCTTAAGAGCCCTAAGTGCTAAAAAGTGTAAAACATTGACCCAAGTTATTTCTCAGAAACCATGACACCTAAAATGTTTCATCTAAGGTATAGGGTCATGTAGGGTCCCTCTAAAATAACCTCTCTCAATTTTTGAAATCTCCAATCCACTTGACTATGGTGATAAATTTTTAAATGTTGCAAAAACATCAATTGTGTTTAGTAAAAACTTGTAAAGAGCCATACTTTTTATTCCATGCATCATGGGACCAAACCAATAGTGCCAACACATTCATATGGGTGGTTTTATGCTGGGAGAGGCCCTATTTCACCCCCCATCTTGCTCAATCATTCTTCACTACATTGTGTCAAAGCTTTCTCTTAAAAGACCTAAGTGCCAAAAAGTACCAAACCATTATGAGTTGTTTTTCATAAACCATGGCACCTTAAAATATTTTGTTTGAAGGTATAGGGTCATGTAGGGTCCATCCACAATAACCTCTCAAATTTTTAAAACTCCTATCTTTTTTTTTTGGCAACAAGTTTTCACATGTTGCAAAAAGCATCAAATGCATTGAAGAGAAAGTTGCAAGGTAGCATAATTTTTGTTTTGTGTGTCATGGTGCTAAACTAACAATGTTGAAATCTATGAGTGAGTGGGTTTATACTAGGAAAATTCCCAATTCACACTCCAACATGCTTGATCATTTCATACTACATTGTGTTGACACTCTCTCTTAAGATCCCTAAGTGCCAAAAGTGGCAAAATTTGATAGGATATTTATCAAAAAATTTGGCACCTATAAATGTTCCACCTAAAAGTACATTCCCACATATGGTCCCTCCATAATAACCTCTCTCAAAGTTTTAAAAATCCAATCCATTTGGTCGTTGCAACAAGTTTTCACATGTAAAAAACATGAAATGCATTAAAGAGACACTAGTAGAATTTGGCAAATAAATGACCAGGTGACTAAAAATTTTAGTCACAACAACTAAAATATGATTGATAAAATAATTCTTATACACTAAAAAAATTGATATATACATATAATAAAACAAATATAATAATATATCAAGTTTTAAAATATATGTAATAAAATAATTTTTAAAGGATAAAAAATGTTTCATACTTAATATATAAAATATAATAAATATTTCAATTTTTAAAATACAATTAATAAAATGATTGTGAAATAAAATGAAATAATTATTAATGAATAAAAAATTGATATATATATAATAATTTTAAAATAATATTCATTCATTTTTTAATTATTTTATTAATTATATTGTAAAAAATTGATATATTTATTTTATTTTATTTATTAAATACTTACTAGCATATATTATTTATTAATAATATATATAAAATATGTCGAGAGATATCCTTTTGATGCGTCTATTGTACTATTACAAAATAGGTGCCTCGACAAAGATATCTCTTGGCGTATTTTATATATATGAATAAATAATATATATATATATATATGCTAATTGCACAGCATGAAGACAGATTAAATTACTTTTAGTTTGTAGAATTAAAGGGTTTAGGGTTAGATATATATTTAGTTAGGGTTGGGGTTGAAATAGTGTGGAGTGTTAGTTTCTGATTAAGTTTAGGGTTAGAGTTAGGTGAGAATTATTGTTGAGATTGAATCATGCTCTAATCTATGTAACCTTAAACCTAATTGAACCCTAACCCTATTTGTAATTGAACTTTAACTCTAACCCCAACCCTAACTCTATCATTGAACCCAAGCTTTATCCTAGACCCCCAACTCTAATTAAATGGTAAGCCTAACCTAACCTTAACCCTAATGCTAATCCCAACCCTAAGTCTATCTATAATTATAATCCTAACCCTTCTCATTCTAACCCTAATTATAATCTTAATTATAATTCTAACCCTAACCATAATTCTAATGCTATTCATAATCCTTAGTTTAACACTAGCCATAGTTCTCATGACAACCTTAACTCTAATTATAACCCTAATCAAACCCTGACCTTAACCTTAACCCTAACCTTGAGCTTAAT
>VDFB02026320.1:115490724-115601920 GCA_007258455.2 Sequoia sempervirens | reverse complement strand
CTCTCCCACTCCCTCCCTCTCTCTCTCACTAAATCCCTCTATCTCTCTCCCCTCTACCTCTTGGTTGTTTTTACTATAACCAGGTTGGTCTTCTAATTTACCTATGAAATTTCCAATTCCAATCAAGGGAAACTCAAAGGACTTGGACGAAATAATGAGGATTTTAAAGACCTCCTACACTTTGGGCTCTACAAGACCCGGGAGAGTGATCCCTTAATCCATTTACAACCTATGCACCATTATTGTTAAAAAAATTAACAACAATAGATAATATCATTTAATAGCTCAACATAATAGCATAATATTGAATAGAATTGGTTGTTCATTAGTAATATCAACTATTTGGAGCATGGGATAACTACAACACATTCCACAGTGTAAAATAGTCATTGACTTACAATTTGTAGCAAGTGCTAGGTAAAGACAAACAAAATACTGAACCATACAAATTAGTATAACTTACATCAGTGCCATATATCCATTGAGGGAGTCAAATTCATAAACATCTAAGGGTTTATGATAGATTTAACACATAACATATAATATCCTTGAGAATATTGCTTTACAATTTCATCATGTATTCTAACCCAATAATACTTATAAAATCCTTATAGAGAACATATCCACCTACAATCCCATTCAAGCATTTTAATTAATTCCTTGAATTAAAGCCAAAACATAAATCATACACACCACAAGAGTGAGATGAACGAGACAACCCTTGATTATCTTATTCAAAATTCATATATGCATGTACAATGGAGAGACATAAGTTTGAATTAATCATTTCAATTCAAATGTCAATATTGTCATAAAACATCAATTCCCCATGAATTCAAAACCTACTATAGAATGAATCAAAACCTAAATTGCATTTTCCTGAAAACCATTAAACTTTACAATTTGCTCTGCAACTCTATCTAGATTTGACCAAAAAATATCTAACTTGCTAACCCGTACTTCTGGCCTTGAAATCCTTATAGAAAATTAAGGAGCAAACAAGCATCGAGCCAGAAAGTACCTCTCATTTCACATGCTTTTCTTCACAAAACTCAAGGACAACAGCTATACCTTCTTTATTTCTCATTGTACACCCTATTCATGCATCCTACAATTACAACAATATCTATGGGGCCTCTTACACAAGCTACAGTAATCACAAAAAGTGTAAGAGCCCCTTTATATCATGTTTGGACTACAAAACCCTAAAAAACAAGGTAACCGGGCTATATGCAAATAAATGAAGCTTTCTAACTCAAATCAACGCCTTATGCCCTCAAATCAGATTCAAATCAAAACTAACACATATCTTCATGACCTAGAATTGATTTCACATCAAAATATGGCTGCATGTGACTGTACAGTGCTGCATAATAGGAAAAACATAGATTTTTAAATGTCAAGAGCTTGTATTTTAAATCCTCAACCATCAACAACCATTACAATGATCACTTTATGCCTTTTAAAGGCCTTTACATGTCAACCACTGAACAACCACCTCTACAACTGATTTTTTAATCTTTTATGATCACATGAAACATAAAACACACTAATTTCAAGGTTGTTGACATCATTATTGAAATGTTTTAACTTTTTGACCTTTCAAACATTAAAAAGTACATCATTAAATTAATTATGTAATGACATAAAAATTAAAACCATCATGAATTAATTATGTAACCACATAAGTCAAATATAATTCTATCAAGAAATTAATATCAAATAGATAATATAATTGCATAACTCATACATTTCAATGTCATTGATCTTCTTCTTAATCCAACTCTTTGTTTGTATTATCCAATCTAGATTCAACATTTTAAGGATTGGTCATATTATCATCATTTTCATCAATATCAATTTTGATAATGTCATCATCCACATGGATACCATCTTTATGAACATTAACTCCTACATCATCATGATCTAGTTCCTCCTCTTTGACATCTTTGTCGGGGACATCATCAACTAACTATTGATCCTGATCATCATCTACATCATATTCTAGTTCTTCAGTATCTTCTTCTTCCACCACATTATACTTTATCAACCTTCCTCTTGGATCATGTCTAACAACAAATGACCAACATGGTTTACCTGGAACCTCTGAGTAAAATACTTGCTCACATTGGCTTGGAAGAACATAGGGCTCATTTCCAGCTTGCTTGATCAACCTTGTATTAACCATGGTAAATACATTATCATGTTCAATAATAGTTCTCTCAGGATCATTTTTATTCAATCGTAGCTTGTACCATAGGATGACGAACATAATTAATCTGAAGGACTTAAAGTTGCACTCAAGTATATCATCCAAAATCCCATAGTATCAATTTTTTGAGACTTTTAGATGTATGTCGCTTCTAGATGAAACATTAGTCACCTGAAAAATTGTAGTTATACCAGAATCACAATTTTTCTTCATGTCATCCAACATTTTGATTCGAAATTTATGACCATTTCACCACATAGCCTTGTGGTGTTTCACCTGCAATCTGTCAAACATGTAAAAATTATTGCAATATCGTCAGTTGATAAACATATTTATTCTTGGCCGAATGTATGCAAAGAAAACAATCTCAACATATATATACATCAATATAATTGAAAATAATTAAATAATATGGGCGATTAATATATTTATACGTACCTATTTATCTCTTAAACCATATGCTAAAACAATTTCCCTTTGTGTAACATTGGAATCTCCATTACGATGAGCTTCTTTAACCAATGAAATCACACCTTCCCATGTAAATGTGTGACCAAATTGTTGAAATCGTTCAATCCATACCATCATCCAATCAAGATTGTTTGCGACATAAAAATTTAGTGCATCCCACTCTCAACCAACTGTATCAAAAAAATGAAATTCATAAATGACATATAATTAGTTAATACCACAATATACGACCTTAATTTATAATTGATGTATATTGAAGATTAAAAATTAAATAAGTAAAATATACATAAAAACCATATGTAAAATATATTCCAATTATTCTTCATGACCATCTTATAATTTTCTCACTTTCCTCAATCTACCTTTCCCCATCAGGTACTCCCCTTCCAATTTATTAATGGAGTTGGGATCCCAAATGAGATCTACATGGATCTTTGCTGCAAACTTAGGAAGATATTCACTAATGTACACCATGGTCTAGTATACCATATATCCCTCCACCATATAACCCTCAGGATGTGCTCTTTGTCTAACCAAAGCCTTCAAAAATTTCAAGTGCCTCTCAACCATCCACATTGACCTTGTGTGTACAGGTCCACACAATTCAATCTCCTCAATTTGGTGTATGAGGTAGTGTTCTTGTGCATTGAAAAATGTCGAAGGTAGACACTTTTTCATTTTACACATTAGACAAGGAATTTTTCTCTTCCAATAATTTATATCTTCTTTATGGATTTTTTTAGATGATATCCATCTACAAGTGATTCAAGATGCAAATATATTAATGATATTTAACAAAAATATATAGTATATTACATAACAATTTTTAAAAAAAGGCAATTATAAGATATATACAACAAATTGAACAAATATTGCTACTTAGTTCATGTATTTTCCAAGATAATATATAACTTGCTTGACATTGTTGTCAAAGTTGTTTGGGAGATAGAGGTAGAACATACTGCAACAATTATAAAATGGTCTTTTCATTATTTTTCCAAAAGTAGTAAACACAATACACTAAAAAGTACATGCATTATACAAGTGTATATAATATACTAGAATAATTACCTTAATGAAGGTATGCCAATAATGCATTTTCATCCCTGACCCAAATTCACCTTTCTTTGTTGTTATATTGTTTATGTTTGTAGTAAATCTTGTGGCAGATCAAATTTTTCGTATGACTTCTTTTATAGCATTGCTTTGTTTTTCTATTAATAACCAAGGAAGGGAACTTATATTAATTTGGTATCCATCACTATTTAATTGAATGACATTTTTCATTGCATGATTGGCTTCTTGAATGTCACAACAAATTTTGACAATTTTTTCTTTGTCATGCCTTCCATCCAATATTTTCCATAACGTTTCTATTATATTCTTTTTGATATGCATTGTATCAAACAAATACACAATTTGTAGCTGCTCATAGTGGGGAAACCTACTAAATTTTCTGGGATAACTTTTCAGTCCCTATGGAAGCCAACCATTAATGCCTTGATGACCTTCATGAAGCATATAAATTAAACAAATTAACAATGACAATTGTTGTCAATTACAACATTAGTAAACACAACACAATATAAAAATATAAATTCAAAACATATCATATATGATAGATAAACAATTTGATATGATATATAACCTTGATGATTAATTCTATTATATTCTAACTTCCATAGGCGAGGTGTTATTCTTTGTGGTTTTGATGTAGTCTACTCTTTCCTATTGAAAATATGTTTTTTAGTAGTTCGATACTTATGATTTCTATGGAGGAATTGCCTATACTCATCAAACACCTGCTTTCCTAAACTTGTTGAATGATGAGATTTCATCTTTGGAGCACAAATTGGACATGCAAATTTTCCCTTTGTTTGAAGAACTGCAAGATCATATATAATTGGATTAAATATGTCAATTTTTATAATTACATATAATGAATAGATTATTTTAAAAACATGAATGATATCTACTTCATCAAATTAAATATTGTTAAAGTGTAGTCAAATGTTATAACATACCACAAAAATGTGTTAGCCCTGGGGCATCATGAATTGTCCATACAAGCATTGCATGGAATTGAAATTGTCTTTGTCCTATTGGTCTAGAGATGTCATACATAGTGATGCCATTCCATAACTCTAGTAACTCATTGATAAGAGACTCGATATATACATTCATATCTTTAACTTGGTACTTACCTAGTTGAATGAACATAAACATTACCTAATTATTATAACCATTTTACTGCAATATATATAAATTAATGTACATGACTATTGAATGAAAAAAATATAAGTCATTATGTAACAAATAAGACAAATGAGATGCTACTATGTTAAAAAAAATTGATGTAAAAAAATACCTGGAACAATCATTGACAACATTATGTGCTCCCTCTTTATTGACATCCATAGAGGAATATTATTGTTGATAACAAAAATAGGCCACACCGAGTAAATAGATCTCAGCTCTCTAAATGGATTAACACCGTCCACTCCCAATGAAAGCCTGAGATTATGAGGTCTTCTTTAAAGTGTGGCCATTTTTCCTCCATGTCCCTAAATGCAGAACCATTTGCAAACATTCAAAGAATGTCATCTCCACTTCTATTCCGTGCATGGTAATCCATAAATTGCACTAAGCTTTCATACCTAAATAATTGTTGCATATGTGGAATAATGGGAATATAACGAAGAACCTTGTGAGACACATTTTTTGTTAGTTGATCTATTCGATATCTACTGATATGACATTTCGGGCATTATGTTGCAAATTCATGTTGTTTATGATATATATTATAATCATTGGGACATGCATCTATTGCTTGATACTCCATTCCAATATCTTTCATAATGCCAGATAAATCTCGGTATGAATGAGATAAAATATTTGATGGTGGTAACAAAAATTCACCAATCAATCTACAACAAAAAATAATTTTTTAATATAAAGAATATTAATGGTACATATTTTATCCTTTATTTACTAGTGATGAACTAACAACAATTAAAAAAGATGAAAAAAGATGACATATATGACATACCTTAACATCTATGAGATTGCTATGTTTGATAAACCATTCATAACCTTCAAGTTCAACAATAAAGAGAAGAGCTGTTTGGGAGCCTTCATAAAGTGGCTTGTATGCCTTCTCAAGTATAGGTAAATCATGAACATCATCAAAGTCATCTCGATCATCATGATTAGCTCGATCATCGTGATCAGCTCGATCATCATGATCAGCTCTACCACTAAATGTGTCATGGATCAATGTATTTGTACCATCATCTTGAATTGTGTTTTCTGGTGCATGATCATCTTCTTCCATAGGATCATTAACTTCAACTTCGATATTCACAGCTCCATGTTCGTCCGTTTGCAAAACCACATTCTCTGAGCTGTGATAATCCATATCATCTACCCTAGGGCACCCCACCTTTATAATAATGATAGACACAAATAAACCATGATCATGATCAAGTGATTATATGTATATATATATATATATAATGTTAAAACGATATAAATATTTACAAATTCAATCAATATAAACACATATAATGAACAACTTACCAATGGATGATAATCATGCCCCCTTCAATGTGACCATGCTACCTACAATGTTTCTCAGCTGTTGTGATTAAAATTTGTCTCATCTTTAAGCCCTTGCAATTATTGCAAGGACAATAACATTTTCCATCACCTTTTCTTTTCAATCAAGCCCACAATCTATTAAGTGTATCTTCATTTTGTTCTGGACTAATATTATCTGATATGATTTTTCTTTACCAAGCTTGACTATTTATATCTTCAAAAAATATCAAACTCACACTCCAATAATTTTTACTCATACATAGGTAACAAAATCTAATAATTTTGATATTTTACACCAAAATTTGGCATGCAATCACCCTACAAAAGAGAAGATAGTCTGAAGTTAATGACCCAAAAAAATATTTTAAAATGCTAATTCCAAAACTTATTAAATTTTGATTTTACTATGATTTCCAACTATTAAGACTCCTAAAATTAGAATATTGGACTTGATCGCAAACTTCCTACAACGATGGAGGTAGTGAACTAGTAAGAGCAAGTGACACATTAACAAGTCAGAATCATCATTGCTAATGACAATATGGATTTATCATTTTAGTTAAAGATGCAATGTGTCACTTCTTATGATGAGCTTATCCCTAGGGCCCTCAAAATTAAGAGAGCCCTAATTGCACAAGGAAGCACATACTAGTAGAATTTGGCAAATAAATGACTAGGTGACTAAAAATTTTAGTCACAACAACTAAAAATGACTAAATTCTGCTCATTTTTTGTAACTCGGCTATAAATGAGTTAATAAATTACTAGTTTGGTCATTGATTAAAAATTATTTAGTCACACAAATAAAAATGACTAAATAGTTAGTCATTTATTTTGTCATAATCCATTTGAATAAATCATTTAAGGAATCAAGAATATAGCCCGCCAAAATACTCTAAAACTTTAATAAACATACCCTAAATTTTTTGTCAAAATCTTATTTTCAGGCATAGCCCACCAGAATGGAGTTTTCATTTTAATAAACATACTCTAAAACCTTCGTCAAAACAATATTTTCAAGCATAGACTGCCAAAATGGAGAAGTGTTTATGTAAAGAATGACAAAGAATGGTGAGGAGATGTATGTGAAAGGAGGCATAGAATTCATTGCTGCTTATCTCATTCTTGCTCTGCTCAACAAATCTTACATTGTTCCTGCTACTATTTATAATCTAGGAATTTACTTGACATATATTTGCATAATCTCAAATTCCTTCAAAATCTTTTGAAGTATCAATGTATCCTATATAGGGTTTAGAATGATTTCTTTTAATTAAAAAAATAAATAAATGATGTATTTCCCTATAATTAGATAATGTGGAGATCTCCTAAATTTGCCCTAGCACACTATCCTCTTTGGCACTGTATTCATTACTCCAACTACTAGGGTTTTTCATGTGACATCTTTAATATCTTCATGACCATGGATTTTAACTAGATTTTAGTCTTTGCTTTAATCCTTTTCATGGCAACCCTTGAGTTCCATAATCCACCTTCAATCTCTTCTAAGAATAGTTTCTTAAGCTAGATTGCATAGTATGCATATAAAGCAAGTCCTTCATACCTGCCATTGTTCCAAACCACCACTCATTGCCTTGCTTAAAATGTTGCCTCCATAAGCACAATAACATGTTTTAAAATCATGGTTTCCAATGATTGACTATTAAGGTCACCACTTTCATCAAGATACAATGATATTTTTGTCTTCAAACTCAAGGCATTATGCAAGATAACATTGTGAATTGTTTGTTGTGTACAATTTGATTTATTGCACATTTCTTTGCTTTGCTAACTTCCTTTAAGACTGGGTATTGCACCCTCAGCTGCAATCTCAAACAGCTCACTCACTATCACTTGAAGATTCCTTTCATGAGCATCCTTCTATAAAATCAAAATATGCCCTATAGACTGCCTACTTACTACAGGGGACTCATTGTTTCATGGTATTGTAATCTTAACTCCTTATTATTGACACTACTTCCACCGATTACACAAGGTATTATTCACTATTCTCCCCATCTTTGGTGAGTCTCAAAACACTGCTCAAACATGCAATCCACTACCTCCATTATACATTAATGGCTAAGAAGAAACATTGAACCTATGATTACCACTATTACTTCATTTGGACAGTCATTCCCTGATTGTATTTGCCTTGTCTAACACTACCAAAAGCATTTGAAAAACCCTTAAGGTCAACAAGGGGGTAAGGAAACTCACTGTTAAAATCTCCACTTTACTATGCAAGGTTTGAGCTTTATTATCTTGTCACTGCTCAGCCTCTTTTTGACTGTCACATCTCAAGTGACTGTCATTCTTCTTACCATAGATTGTATTTATAAATGTCACTAAGCTACATAGTGTGCTTGTTATTGGCTACAATCTTTAGATTGCAAGATTTTGTTATTAGCTACAATGTCTCAATCTTTCTGGTATTGCAACCTCACTAATCCACTAGATTTATTGTTTATGTTTCTACTGTTGGTGTAATTAATTAATTATTATACTAGCATAAGTTAACTTAGGTCTTGCATTTAATTAATTAAGTCCTAGGTTGCAATCATTTAATAAATGGGATAATATTCCCTTCCTTATTTGTAGGAGATAAGTTCCTTCAAAACTTATCTCATCATTTAATAATCATCTAGATAGGGTTCACATGTTGTCACATGTTGTTAGATCAAGACACATGGCAACATCTCATGCATATTAGGGTTTAGCTCTTGCCTATATAATCAGGCATCTTGTACATTTGTAATCAATCATATCATATCAATATTGAATCTCCATTGTGCATGCCTAGTTGCAACACTTTTTGGGTGGTTGATTATCTTTCCTGGCTTAAAGGTCCTACATCAAAGACTGCAGGTTCAAGGACTGTGCATCCATAATCTCAACATGCTATCAGAGCTTATCTAGTGAAACGTCAACCCTCGATCAAGAAAGTCGGTGTGCGAGATTCTCCGCAGGCTGAAGGTTTCCATTGAGGCTACTTGTTTCCACCCGGGGACAAAGCTGATTTTGAAGCAGATAGAGTCAAATCCGAGCTTTCCATTGTCTTCAGAAGGCCTCAAAACCCTAGGATCACCTGCCCATCATCAAAATCGGATACATCAACCCAGGAGCTTCAGAGGTATTTTTAGGGTTTGCAAAATCAATCGTACTATCCGTACAATTTGCAGCAAAAAAATCTCCCCTTGCAATTGTCCTCTGAGGCAAAAAAAATTTATACGCAGGCCTTTTTTGTTTCAAAAAAAAATCAAGGCATTTTGTTTATATTATTGGCAAAAATAATATTTTAGGTTTCTGCTATAGTTTGCAGAAAAATTAAAAAAAATTCGGGCGACCTGGTATTATATTCTCCCATCGGCATACATATATTTTTTCGGCATTTTGGATTATTTTACACATACTTTTCTATGGTCGGCATATACTTTATTTTCTACAAATATGGGCTTTCAATTTTTTAATTGCAATATTTTGCAATATTAAAAAATATTTTCATTTGCATTGTCGGCCACCTTTTTTAAATAGTATGCAGAGTATTATTTTGGTCGACCTTCATTAATTTTCCACAGTGTTTGTGGTACCTATTTGTCGGTACCGGTCTGACCCGTCCACCGCTATTGGAGTCCACCTACCGTTGACCACCGTGGACGTCCCACCGGTGATTGTGATCTCCTCCCGCCGGTGCTATGTTACTCCTGCCGGCCATCCTCCCAGCCCCTGCCGACGAAGACTACTGTCGGCCCCATCCAAGCTCCTGCCGACACTGACATACTATTCTCCCAGCCCCCGCCGACAAAGACTTACCGACTGCAGGAGTATTTTGTAGGCCTCTGCCAGTGACCGCTACCGATTGCTCCGACCCGGTCCTATCAATGACCGAGGGGTCCGCTCCACTAGCGGCGCCGCCCCAGCCACCGCCATCTCTCCACCCCGCCACTGCCCAACTGGCGGTGCCCATTTTTTTGCCAACTTTAGCACCGATGTCACATTAAGGACTGATAGCTAAGCCCGAAGGGGCTGAATTTTTGCCCTGTTTAGCCTGTGAAGTGCCTAATCAGGGCATTTTTTTCGTTTTATCATAACTTTCACCCAGTATATCAAAAATTAGAAAACGATATACCCTCGGAAAGGAAATTTTTCTTACTTTCTATTGGTGACATCAGTTCTGCAAAATTTTTCTTGCAAAAAATTCTACAGCCAACTAAAGACAAAACCCTAATCTGAACTCAAAGTTGCATATCTTCTCAACCGTTCATCGGATTTCAGTGATTGTAGCGGCATCAGGAAGGTGATTAAGAGCTCTTTTTATCAGTCTAACCCTTGATCAGTTTCAACTCCAGGTACTCTTGCATGAGTTTTTTTTCAGTTTGGTGCATTTGATCAATAACTTGGTTATTCTGAAGCTTGGGACAAGATTGTTTGATCCGGGTTGCATCACTTTAGTTGTAAATCATATTTGGAAGTCTTTATTTGCTATTGAAGGTCAGTGTCTTTGTATTCTTGTGAAGAAATTTCATTATGGGGCTTGCATATTACTCTCCTTTGTTGACTATGTTGCACAAGGGTAACTATAAGCAATGGCGAGATGGGATTTGCCACCATCTTCGATCACTTGATTTGTTGCCACATATATTTGGTATTGTTCCTCATCCAAGTGAAGGTATTCATGAACTTGCTTGGAGTTGCAGCAGATACACTATTTTGGAGATCATTTCTAGGCAAGTTGATTGTGATGTTTTGAATGATATTGATCACTGTGATTGTCCTCACATTCTTTGGGCTAAGCTTTGGGAGATCTATGGAGATTCAAACACTCCACCATTCCCCGATGGTCATGATTCAGAATGTCCTAATTTAGATCAAGTTCCCCACAATGATATTTTTGTGCAGGAAGTTGATTTCCTTGATCTTTCTGAAGAGGCTGACAAGGTTCCTTTCGGTGCTTCTTCTTCATCAGAGACAGTTGGTATCCCTTCACATTCAGTGATTCCATTTCCAAAATCATTGATTCAGGCTTCCACCATCATCATCCATCAAGACACATTCAATTTTCCAGACTTGACATCACATAATGGCTTCGTTTCAGGATTTGCAGTTTTCTCAGCATCTACCATTGGATTTGCTTTAGAATTCCTTTAGTGGTTTTGAGGACACCTCATTCAGGGGGGGCTATCAAGTCTCCATCATATCCATTCTATCTCCGTCTTTGGATATTGTTCAACATCAGTTTCTGCATCGTCCTGGTTTGTCACTCTCTTCATTGATTGTGGCCTCTTCATCATCAGGCAAGGATACACTTGAGCAGAGTTATGAGACATCATCATCCATGTTTATCCTTCCTTCCTTCAATTCCTATCCGGAATGGGAAGAATCTCTCCACTTGTAGTTGGTTTTGTTTCTTCCAAAAAGGAGACAAGTTGTTTGTTGGCATTGGATCTTGTTTTGTCTTCAGACACTTACCTTTCTTGCAGGTGATCTCATCTTCTGGGGGGGCTATTTTGTCTCTCTCTTTCCTCCCTATGGGGGGGATTTTGATTCTATTGTATCCATGTGATGGATGGTGTCCTTGGGGGGTATTTGGGAGTCCTCCATCCTTCCCATCCTATCTCACATTTTTTCTTTTTCATCTCCTTTTTTGGAGAGGGGTTTTATTCCCACTAGGTTTTCCCCTTTTCTCCATTTGTGGGAGATTTTTGCATCTTCATGTACATGGGTACCTAACATGGCCTCGTAGTCAGACCCATCATCATCTTGCATAATCATTGCATTTTCTCTCCCTAAGTTGCCTTATGGGGTGTTGGTTAATTAATTATTACCTAGCATGTTAACTTAGGTCTTGCATTTAATTAATTAAGTCCTAGGTTGCAATCATTTAATAAATGGGATAATATTCCCTTCCTTATTTGTAGGAGATAAGTTCCTTCTAGAACTTATCTCATCATTTAATGATCATCTAGATTGGGTTCACATGTTGTCACATGTTAGATCAAGACACATGGCAACATCTCATGCATATTAGGGTTTAGCTCTTGCCTATATAATCAGACATCTTGTACATTTGTAATCAATCATATCATATCAATATTGAATCTCCATTGTGCATGCCTAGTTGCAACACTTTTTGGGTGGTTGATTATCTTTCTTGGCTTAAAGGTCCTACATCGAAGACTGCAGGTTCAAGGACTGTGCATCCATAATCTCAACATCTCAAGGCCTAGGGTTTGTACCCTAATCATGCTATTAGCAATGCTTTTTTGGTATTAAAAAATAACCTTAAATCTTGGGTCAGAAAATTAGTTGTCTTGACAAAGTTGTGGTATGATCTTGGATTGTATCTTAGAGTGTGTGGGAAGCTTTTGTTTGATCATTAAGGTATGTAAACTTGATCAGGAAAATGTATCATATATAGCATGGGTCTTGCTTTAATACTTTCCATAATGGTTATTAGTAGATCACATTATTATAGTTTGTGGTAACCCAAGATTTCATTCAAGTATGTAACAAACTTGGTTTGTAGTTTAAGCTATACACTTTTAAGTAACATTCATAAGGTTTAGAAAATCTTGATCACTCAGCCCATTAAACATGGGTTGTGCTTGAATGCACTACATAATTGATATAACACAACCACTTTGCATATCAACCAAAGTTATAAGCTCTTTATTGCAGCAAGAGGTAATCACTCTTCGATCATGCTATAATTACATCCTAACCTATTAAACTTGAGACAACCTGAATGCACCCAATGATGATTGACACCTACATTATACAACCTAAATTAACTACATTATATGAGTGCCTCCATTTCTATCACAACATAGCCACATTAAACTTGGTCACACATGAATGCATCTTTTATTTGTTATAGCACAACTGTGCCACATGACCAATAGAGTTATGGATCACATAATTATAGTCACAAGAATTTGTTCCTTTGTTGTGATCTTATGGTGATCCACACAACAAAATCTGGACATGAAATTTTCAAAACCCTAAACCTCTAAAAATGAAATATGATGAGATGTTGCTTTAAAATATTATTTTCAAACCTGGAACTACAAATCTAACTTCACAACTAAATTCTACAAGAAGACAATGACTACCCTCAACTTGGCAATATCTTCTTGAATTTTTTTTTATTTTCCCAAGAAAAGCATCCTTAGTTCTCTACAAACTGTCTCAAGTAGAGAAAAACACTGTCACAATAAATCAGTGAACTCACTTTTCTTTATGTCAGCCACAATTTGATTTTTTTCTATATTTTATGTTTGTCAAAATTTTGACGAAACTGATAGTCGAAATTTCGATGAAAACCAGGTTTGTCAAAAAAATTATGAACGTTGGGGATAAACTTTCAAAAAATTGAAAATTACACATCAAATTTTACTAGCACTCGACGATACATCAAATTATACATATTTCGTCAGATTTTGCAGTCAAATAAGTTAGCGCTCCCTCTTGTTTGTTGATGTATTCATAAAATTAAAATGAACTTAAGTGTTCCTATCTTTTTTACTCAGTGGGAAGGACACAAGGGTGCATAAATACAATGCATTGTAGCTAAGGCTTTCTCTAGTTTTTGCAGATCTTAGCTACAAATAAACTAGCTTTTAATCTATCCTATTACCTCAAAGTAAATAGAGCATGAGGGCATAGGAGTGGGAATGGATTGGTTGGATCATTTGGTCTTACTATCTTTCAAAATGTGTTTGAGGCTTTGAACTCTCAAATTTATGTTGGAATAAGGCTTTATGCAAGTAATCAATCTCACTGTAAGAGGGATCTCAAACTTTCCAAGGAGGAACCCTTGTCTGAGGTATAGGCTGGGATACAACTAGCTAGAAATAACAAATTATGATGAAATGGCTAATAGGATCCTTGAGGAGGTGATGACACCTATCCAAAGCGCAGGTTGAAAGTGGATAATTATACAACATCTAATGGCAATCATTAACAAAAAAATACCCAAGGAGGTGTTGGCACCTATCCAAGAGGGGGATTGAAACAATAGATTATTAGAACAAGATGTTGGAAGAACTCAAATATTTAGATCAAATTGCATGCGCCTTTTGATTTCCTTCTTCAAGATTTCTCAACGAATTACAAAGTTTTAGGACAGAAAAGGTACAAAATCATACACAATTGCTTATCAAACTAAACAAACTCTCATCCAAGACTGAACAAATATGCACTTTCAAACTTGTTGGCAACAATGGCATGGACATTTTGTGTAGTAAATAAAGGTTAGAAAAATAATTAGCCTAAGGCTCTTATTTATAGAAACTCAAAAGAGTAGGAAACCCCAAAATCTCCTTGAGTTAACAATCAATTCTTGCCAATCAACAAGATTTATTCCTATGTCTAAAAGTAGGTGAACAAGCAGTTAACTAGAAATCTACTTCAATTAACTAAAACTAAACAAATATTCAACTGGAAGTCTACTTTAGTTGACTAAAACTAAACTAAAAATGAACTTAAATTACAAAATGTTCCTCCAAAATAGAGATCCACAATTAGTGGAGATCTGAGATAGACATCCATAATTGGTGGGATTTGACATGCATGATTAGTGGGACATGGAGCTAACTTGGAATGAGGCATCAAGTTAACTCTTGTAACCATTAATGCTATCTTGAAGGGTAGGATGTCCTAAGTGGGTTCTTTATACCTCTTCTCCATTGGTCAATAGCTCTTCTATCCATTTGTTGACTTCCTCAGCCTCTGGACAATCAATGGTTTGTACAATGATGATGTGGCATTTCAGCATCTCTTCTCCACTCACAGGTTGTCACTGATACTCAATGCATTTTGCAGCTATGTCATCTAGCTTGGCGGACATGTCTGAAATCTTCCTCAACTTGCAACCAGCAAGGTCACTGCAAAAAGTGCCACGGATGAGATCTTGGAACTATTTTTGCACTATGTCTAGCTCAATATATGCACCTCCCTTGTGTTGGTAGAGACAAGGGATGTATATTACCAATGTTCTTGTGAAGTTGATAACACCTGCCATGATCTGTCGGTACTTGATCAGTTCCATGGAATTCGCATCATAGGCTTTCACCTTGTATTTCAGATGTTCTTTCCAAGTGAAAATATGTCACTTTTTTTCTATGGTGGTAATTGATTGGTATGTCAATTACAAGTTTGAAACTGTGATTTCATCCCCTAGCCTCTTCTCTATTGTCCTTTACTCTAACTGTTGAATCTCTGAGCAGAGTTCATGAGCTCTATTCCTCAACTGGTATAGTTTTGCCAATATACACCATCCTTTGACAAAAAATTCATCCACGAGTGAAGCCACAATAGTTGTTTACAATTCAAGTGAGGAAGGAAAAATCACAAAAATGACCCTAAGGAAAAAAATGTGATTTTGGGGGTTCATACGAACCTACTAGTTCAAGTGAAACCTTTTGAATTAGGCCACCAAAAAAAAATGCATTATGAAGGGGTTTGAGTGAATCCTGGTTCGAGCAAACCCCTAGGGGTTTTCTCAAACCCCAATGGGTTCGTACTAACTCCCCTTATCGCTCATCCCCCCTGAGACACAAAAAAAACCTAAATTTTGGCAATTCAAAGCTCGGGTTGAGGATGAAAATGGAGGAATCTTCACAAACCCAACTAGAATCAGGTAGTCCTCAAAACGAGCTATCCAACAAATATAATTTTAGTATGTTTTGGTTTTATTATGTTTTTTTTTTCAGTTTTATTAAACATAGGTTTTTCATCAAAATGAAGGTCTTTGTTATGCACATGTGGAAAAATAGCAGATTATAAAAAACAAAATTGAAAAATAGGCAAAATAAAGTCCTTGATCCAACAAAAAATTGAATTTTGATAAATACAAAAAAAGTTACATGTTATACGATCGTGCTACGTCTGAATTGTAATTGGTTTGACTTTGAAACTTGATTAAAGAAAAAATATTCAATAAAAAATATCTAACCAAGTGGAAACACTAGATATCGGAGTTACAAATCTAAATTCGAAAGAATTAGAATTTTATCCTTCATGGAAAAAAATTTATGCATTATACGGTGTGTGTCACTTTTTATAATGTTGTTTTATGAAAAAAATTGGTTTTCATGGGAGATGGAAAAAAAATTGCAATTTGATTCCAAAAATTTTGAAAAAAATATTTTTAGAATCTACAAAAAAAATGTGACGAGACTCTAGTTTGCATCATCTTCAAATTCCTCATGGTTTAGCCACTATAGGTGCCTAAATGTGAAGATTTAGTTAAAAATAATAATAGCAACTCTCATGGAAAATTAGAGACGTTTGGAGTACCGTGCATCAAGCTAGATATGTATAGCCTCAACTACTGATTTTCATCCTTTAAGGTTGCTTTGTCTCTTTCGTCCTTATCTGTTCTTTCTTGAACACTCACCGAGGAAATTCCAAGAAGATCTACCTCCACCTAACGAGTGGTCTTATTGAGGTGGACCTTCGACAATGTGAAGTCCTCAACCTCTAACTCATGTATATTTTTTTCCTCAGGTGGGGTAGTTGTCTCTATGACAAATTCATTATTTGCATTCCTTCCTACATGAACCTAGTTCTTCAATTTCTTCACTAGCATGTCTTGAGGGACATGATCAAACTTTGTGAGGTCAAGATGGTAGGATGGCCTTTCTCTCTTCCTTCCTAGGAGACCCTCAAGCCAAATTGAATCCTAACTAGCCTTGTTGCAAGGAGGAATGTTAGGCCCCTGAATGCTTGATGAATGAGATTGTGTTGCAATGATGTCTCATGGTGGAGAGTCCAAGTCAATGGGGACTTGTGACTGATGCAATGGTGGTGAAGTAAGAGGTTTTGTCTCTATCAAAGGTATTGTATTTGTTGCAACTGCTACCATTATGGGCTTTGTCTCAGCTGTGATTATCTCAATCAATAGTTCAACTACAACAGTTTCCATGAATATATTAGGTATGCTTGTGGTCGTCTCCACATGTACTTCTTATGCTCTTCCCCTTGTGTGCCTTGACATTCTCATTCCTTTGGGAGGGTTACTCCATTGATTTTATCTAGGCTTCTTCCTTGATGTGGAAGGAAGTGAAGGTTGAACCGATGGAAGCTTTATGCAGGGAATTACTACCTTCCTTTTCTTCTTACTATCCAAATAGAGTTGACTATTTTTGACAACCCTACTTGTTCTTTCCTCTATAGATGTGTTCTCCTTTGCATACCAATCCACTTTTCCAAGTGGTTGTGAGTCCACTTGATCCACAAAGAATGTAGGGAGAATAACCTCCCTATCATCATTAGATAGGCATTCCACGTCTTCTGACATGAAGTCAACAATTTGTGGGAGCCTAAACTGGCTGTATTTTCATCTTCATACATCAAACTCATCATCATAGTTGACCCAATAGTCTTCCATGGAAGGCTCATGTGATGAGTGCTACTCAAGGTGTGTTGTACAAAGGCCTCTCAAATCATATGACCGTCTCTCAATGAGATATTTGAGATTAAGTCTCACCATCTATAGGCACATGGTTTTGGCATCAACTATTGTTTTACACATGTAAAGTCCCATTTGGATAGGAAATCTCACAACTGTCTTATTTTTTAGGCACATATGAGAATGAACTTCAGTTAACTGCCACAAGAACTCCATGAAGACTGCTCTATTTGAAGGTTAGCGGGGTAACATGGGAGGATGACTTTTGTATCCACATATGTGTATATAGGTGAAGGTGGGGAATTGGATGAACCAATCTGCCCAATCCACCATTTCCTCCTTGGTTTCTAGTGATATATGTACATGCATCTCATGGTCGAGGTCCCTTACGATGTGTATAATGAAAAGATCATTTATCCGCTTGAAATGTAGTTCTACTTGTGTAAACTCAAGTCACGGAAATGTTTGTGGACCTTTTGCACACCTAAGGTTCCCACAGTGTTTAATGCTCTGAAGTAGCCTTGGAAGGAAATTAGGTATACAAGATATGAGCACATGTGGAACCTGTGAGCCTCTAATAACCTTGCCATTTTCTGGTGGAGCATATCACTAATGAGGGTAGGCCAGTCATAATGCTCTTTGTTGCTTAAAATCTTAGCAATGATGTAGTAAATCCATGCCTGAAATTGGTTCCCATCCTCTTGTCTAGTGATTTGATTAAGTAGAGTGATTATCACTGCATACTCATCTCAGAACTCTCCTCACCCAACATTCTTGGGCAAGTTGGCCTTTTTCACTTTTAGCCATTTTTTTTGCATTCTCTGTTGACACTTATCCTTGGATACTTTGAATGCTCTTTCACATTCTCTCACAAATATGACCACATTGGTCAGACATGGTGGAATTGAAAAATACCTTTCGATTGTTGGCATATGGCTTAGGGAGATTATTGGTATAGCTTCTAGTGTTGTCATTGATTGCAACTAAAGTCACTATTGTGGTCCACAGATCCAAACCTAGTTATACCAGTAGCTAAAGTCAAGTATAGTGTACTACCGATAGAGAACATGATGGATAGGGTATCCGGTTAGTATTTCAATTTGTATGCTTCACCAGTTCATCATCTTGTATTGTGGATCCCCAAGACAAGTTGTTAAGCATGTATGGTACCTTATTGGTAAGTTTTGTGATGTTGCATTAATCCATGTACGAGTAAAGAGATCCGGTAAAATGATTTTCTGTCTATTTTTTCATTATGGTTGACCTAATAAATGAAGCATGTTGTGGATGTATAAGGGATGATTGTTTAATTGTTTCTATGTTTGAGAATTTTATTTTGGGTCCTAGCTATGGTTTGGACAATGTGTGCGGGAACACATCAAAAATTATATATGATTTGAAGCTGACATGTAGAAGAATATTATATTTTAAGTGAAGCCAACATATAGTGTTTGAATTCTTGATAGCGGGTATTTATGCGAGTTTGGGAAATTCATTTTGTGTGCATGAGATTTATGAGAGTATTTATAGGGAAGAGAAGTTGGGTATGTGAATATTAGAAGATAAACTATGGAAATTTTGTTGGTACAAAAGAGGATTTGGTGACAGAGCAGAAGTGAAGTGCAGTGTCTAACAGAAGGTTCAAAACTTGATTTATGAGCTTCACCAAAACTGAAACTAGGCATTTGTAGATGCTATCTTCTCAGTTCAAGCTTTTGTTGTAATCTCTAAAATTTTGTAAGGCAGTGAGCCTTCCTTGTTTTGAGTAGTGAGCTCTAGGTAGTGTGCCTGAATGCATGTGCATTCCATTTTCTTCATACTTTTAACAAAGTATATAAATTGTGGATTAATCTCCATAATGGTTTTCCCCTAGTAGGGTTTCCATGTAAAAATATTGGTGTTATGATGTTTTTATTATCTTGTTCATGTGCTTTCATCTTTATTTCTATTTTTTAGAAACCAAGATCAGACATGCAAACCAAAAAACCTTCCACATAAGAGAAAAAGAATTTATAAAAACAGAGCTTTGCATGAAGATGTGCTAATAATATTATTCAGGACTTCATAATTACATGAGATGGTTTTCTTTATAAAAGCAATGTATGCATAACCCTTAATCTTATCTTGAGCAACAAGATAAATCAACAAGATAAGGATGAAAATAATAACCTAGGAATTAAAATATTACTTAAGTAAACTTATGCAAGTGTAATAATTAATTAATTACACTAACACCCCCCCATAAGTGCAACTTAGGGAGACTAAAAAAGCATGCACCTAAAACTAAGATGAATGCAAGAAAGCATGAATGGGTTGTAGAAACAAGGCGTGATCAGGTACCCATGTACAAATGCAATAATGAGATAGAGAAGGAAAACCTAGTGGGACAAAACCCCCATACAATGAGATGACTGTTGCAAAGAAGCACTAGAAGAACATTGTGGAGGAACACTCGAACCGCAATCCGAAAAGTAAGGAAAGATACTTCTGTCTACTACTGAAACAAAATGAGAATCATTAATTGGCTCAAGGAATCATGATAAAGCAACAACATACCCGATGCCATGAAACACTAGAAAAATCACAAATTGGACCAACCCTAGAATATGTGAAGCAACAATAGATGAAATGATGACATAATTTGGAAACTGTGTATCTCAATGCCCATGCCAAACTGAGACTAAAACTCTTCCATGGGAACAAGTACCATAAAGACTCTGGAACATATACCATAAAAACATGGCCCTCAAACTATGATGGATTTGAACCAATGTAGATCAATAATCGTAGGCTCCCAATTTGAAGTGTGAACCAATGTGAATCTGATATGTGTCAAGCAAGAGCAAGATATGGCCAATAGAAACTAAGAAATCAAATTCAACCCATGCAAGTTGTCATCAATAATCAAGATGGAGATCAAAGTGAAACTACACTCTAATCAGATTATTATGCAAGAAACCTCCCTGATGGAACTTTATATCAGTTCATTTACTACAATAACCCAACGATTATAAAAGGAGAGAATGCTAACATGCATAAATAGTAAATAAAATGATGTGATACTGAAATGAAGTGAAAAGATTCAAGTTTCACCCTTCCAACTACCAAAACATCCAAGTAATCTCTAAAACACCCATCAATACAAATCTAGAATAACAATCAACCTAGGGAAGATACAAAAAAAAGTGCATGGACAACAACATAGAGCTCCTCAATACCTTTCCAATGCTGCAAAGATGGAAAAAATTAGAGATTGTGGAAAAAATTTATGAGCTCGAAGGCCATAAATGAACATCTGACTTCAAACAGCAACAAATTCAACTAAATAGAAAAATACTAAAACATAAACTGCACCACAGGATAGTGCTTGGAACCATCTTTTCAGTGATATCTCGCCCGATTTTGATACCATATGCCCAAGTTATGCCAAAAAGAAAAAAATTTTCCTTGAAGGAAAATTAAGGCTAGGAGGGGGCAAAGAGGGCCATACGGCTGTTGATGTCATGCTGACGTCATCAATTTGTGAGAAAAAATTTGACATCCATTTGGCCATTGCCGAAAAAATTTGGCCCCCTTGTTGAAAAAAATCCAGTCGCTTGAAACTACTTATGCGTCGAAATATTCTCATGGAATCTAAAGATTCCCCTATAGATTTTCATATTCGCCAGATTTTGCATGAGGGCCAGAATAAAAAAATTCCTCTGGAATCTTCAAATATTACTGCCTGTGTGAAGCCCGGCCGACTGGTTTGATTAACCGCCGGTGATTTTTATGGAGGGCATCGGCGGTAAGGGTGGAGGCCCACCGACCTCTGCAAGTGGAAAGTGAGTGAGGGGCCCACGGTCTGTATAGCTTGCGTAGTCCTGTGCAAGCCTCTATGATGGCCTGCATGCATGCAAACTGAGGTGCTTAGATCTGTACAAATTTGTGTGCCTCTAATTTTTTTTTTCCTTTTGTTGCAACTGCTCAGATTTGAGAAAAATGACAAGCGATCTCAAGGTTTTTGGGTGCTATGAATGTGATGGTGGTGTCCATTTTGCTCCAAAATGCACCAAAAAAATTCTCAAGGTCAGATCCCTTCAGGAACCCCGAACATACTCTGCACTGAAATTCTCCAAAAATCTAAGAAGGGGTTGCATATCAAGGCTCTAATACCATGCTAGAAACCAAGATCAGGCATGCAAACCAAAAACCCTTCCATAGAAGAGAAAAGAAAATAAAAGCAGACCTTTGCATGAAGATGTGAAAATAATATTATTTAGGAATTCATAATTACATGAGATGATTTGCTTTATAAAAGTAATGAATGCATAACCCTAATCTTATCTTGAGCAACAAGATAGCTCAACAAGATAAGGATGACAATAATAACCTAGGAATTAAAATATTACCTAATTAAACTTATGCAATTGTAATAATTAATTAATTACACTAACACTATTTATGTGTTGTTAATGGCTTAGGGCTTAAGATCTGGATTTAAAGTTTAAATTTGTTAAACACGGATTCACCCCCCCTCTTAGTGTTCCTTGAGTCCAACATCGACATCCTTAGGTTTAAGGCTGCAAATCACCTGGCCATCCACTAATTGAATTTCTCGTGTGGTAGGGTTGTAATGCTTAATGTAAGCAATTACAAACTCCACACTCTTTAATGTGATGGGGATTGACACAACCTAAAGCAATTTGGATTGGTCGATGTTTTGTAACGTGATCTGGTCCATGTCTTCCAGATCTTCTGAGTTGACCTCTGGGTGTACTTGATGCAAGTCTATGTCTATTGTTTTCAGAAAATTATGGTACAAGACCATTTTGATCTTGTATTGTACTTGGGAGAATTGCATCCTAAAAAACTTAAAGATCAACTATGCACACAACCCTATTCAGACAACTTCTGAAACCCTTAAAAATAGCACCTACCGAGAAGTATTTTTCAGGAAAAATTGACACATGGGTTTTGTTTACGCTTCAATGTTGAAAAAACCCAATTCATTTTATTTTCAAGTCTGTGAATTTTTTGAAAAAAATCCCTAAAAATAGGGGCAATAAGTTTTTCGTTTTTGGAAAATTTCAAGAGATGGGTTTTGCTAAAAAATTACATGTTGATCACACCCAGTTGGTCAGATATGTGATTGCTTGTTGTATTCTATGACATGTAAGAAGTTTAAGATAAAAGAGAGGAAGAAGAAAAGAAGAAGATTGGAAGTTATTTGTTTCCCTTCTATAAAAATATTCCCCTAGATGCAACCTCTAAGAAATTATCCTTCTATACAACTGATCTTCAAAAATATGAAGAATGGTCAAAACCCCTCTGTTAGATCTTGAAAAGATGTCTTGGAGAGAAAATTGTTGATTTATCCTTCAACCTACAAATAAATATAATGAAATGGGACACCTAAACTTGATACATAATGATTGAAGCTTGAATGCATCAAGTTTGGGTGCCAACTCTTGATTGAGGTATGATTTGGCTTGATCTAGAGTTCCTGGGAGTGATTTCCACTAATTGTGGGACATTTTAGACATGAAAGGCCTTCAAAATATCTAACTTCAATCAACAAATCTTGCTTTGAATTTTGGGCATCCCTTTTGAGGAGCTGAAGTTATATTCATTCTTTTTTCATGGTGAAGTGCCTTTGTTGAATCTTCGATCCCAGTGTAGTTTCTCCTGAGATGTTGTTGACAGATCCATTGTTGAGATGGAACAAGTTTGATTAAGTGTGCTTGGGAGCTGCAAAGCTCAAAAACTAAATCTGATGCCTTGGATTCAAGGGTGCCTTTTCTCAGTAGGGGTGCTTTTGGCCTCAAACTTAGTCGATTTCTTGATTGTTCTTCAATTTTACCATTTTGACCCTTCGTGCTCTAATCTAAGATCATTGTTGATTGATGAATCTGATGATCTTGCTGAAATGTGGGATGGATAACTAGCTCAGTCCTAGAAAGAATGAATGGCTTCATGAATTGTGAAGGTAGGGCTAAGTGCCTAAATATCTTGGGTGTCCCTAGCTTGTAGGGGCACTTTTAGCTTTTTAACTTGTTATTTTTATGTTGCAAACCTTCACGAATGGTGCTAGTTTGATCTCTATTGTTAGATGTTTAATTTTTTAGTTTCCTTCACTGATGATGTCATTGTTGAGACTGATCAAGATGGAGAAGATCATCTTGGAGGTTGCAAAGCTAACAAACTGCATTTGATTGCCCACAAATTTGAGCGCCTTTACTCAACAAGGGTGCTTTTCCTTAACACTTAGCCAATTTCTTCATATTCTTCCTTCATCTTTCACCTTTAGGTGTCTTTTGCTTGATCTTTGTCTTTGATTGCTTGACAAGTCCTATGGACATGTAACTAGATTGCTTGTGAAGTTAAGAGAGAGATAAGTAGATGCCTTATAGAAAGCAGTTGTTGAAAACTTCATCAAGTGGCATAGATTGAAGGGTTCTCCTGGCTAGCAGGGGCGCTTTTGTCTTGATATGCATTGATTTTCCACTGATTTTGCATGCTTTGATGATCAACTGTTGTTGTCGTTTGATGTGTCTCGCAAGTTGGCTAACAGGTTCATTGCAAGGTTGAGCTGATGTTGGAGAGATCATCTAAAGACAAGTTTTCTCAAAAACTAACATATGGATCCTTTAGTTCAAGGATGCCTCTAGTCAACAGGGGTGCTTTCTCTCATGTTGACTACATATCTTCCTTAGTAGCAAGGTGTACTTTCTCCAGAGTTAGTCAATTTTTGGACTTTTTCAATTTTGAAAATCCCCTCCATGAGATAGAATCCTTTTTTAGTATTTCTACCATGGATTCATTGTTGAAGTTTTTGAAGCTTTTCTCTTAGCACCTAGTATTAGACAATCTGCCTTTAATGGTTGCAAAGGTCCTAACTTTCTTCCTGAAAAATGAAAATAGACCCACCAGAGTAAAACTAACTTTTTGGTGATTTTGACTTGACCAGTGTGATCGTGAAGTCAATTCATCATATCAAAATAATTTTCAATCAATTCTAGAAAGGTCTTATTTTCAGGGGTTTCCCTAAAAATAGGGGTACAAAACCCTAATTTTTAAATTTTCAAAATTTTGCACATATGTTCCTTGACACAAACCCACAAAAAGCTTATGTTTGGTTTGACCTAAAACATACTTTTGACAATTTTTTTACATGATTTAGAAAAATGTCTCTTTGAAGAAAAAAATTATTTTGGGTACAATAGTTTTCAAGTATTTAAGTACCTTTAATATAATTTTGAGTAAACTAGGTAGTATTGATTTTAAATTAGAAAAGGGGGATAACCGTACTTTTTTACTTTTCTCTTTACTTGAATCTTAGCATAATCTAATTGTTGTACTAAGTTATTCTACTATAGAAGGAAAAATGGAATCCCTTATTGATAATTTAATTAGTGAGTAAATGAGGTGGAAATCCATGGATGATTGTTTCAAGGATACATTGCATGTTGTACCCAAAATAAAAATTTTGCTTCAATAAGGCATTTTGGTAAAAATGGTCTAAATCTTGTAAAATTATTGTCAAAAGTCAGTTTTAGGTCAAACAAAGCATGGGATTTTTGTGAGTTTACTGTCCAAAGGATAGTGGAAAAATAAAAAAATTAGGGTTTCAAGCCTCTAATTTTAGGAAAACCCTAAAAAATAGGATCTTTCTAGAATTGATTGAAAATAATTTTGATTGGCTTATTTCACTTCACAATCACATCGGTCAAGTCAAAATTAAGAAAAAGTAAGTTTAGCTCTGGTGGGTCTACTTCACTTTTTTCGGGAGAAAAGTTAGGACATCCAAGGTCAACAATGGCAAATGGGAAATACTAGGTTTCAAAATCTAAGCCTCAAACACATCATAGAAGATTCTATGGTGAAAGATGCTAAAAAATATGCTTCACGACAGAGGAGATTTTCAAAAGGTGAAAAATGTAAAAAATATTCAAGACTAGAAACACTACGCCTTGCTACAAGGGAGATGCCTTTGCAATCAATGCTCAAGTCAAATTTGCAGTCTCCATACATGTAGAAATGGTGAAAGTAGTCACAATGGTGAATGTACTCGCATCAACAATGACAATGCTTCAATGCAATCAAACTCGCCTAGCAATATAGTAGTCACAAAGCGTGAAGAAGTTGAAAATCATCAAAAAATGATCAAGTCTGGAGCCTAAAGTGCCCCCACTGGCCAGGGGCACCCTTGAATTTGAGAGGCCAAAGGTAGTTGTTAACATTTGTAAAACCAGTCATCTTCTCCAAAATTATGCTAGCTTTCTAGCGAATCATCAAGCAAATCCATTTGATTTGTCAAACATCAGCAAATGACGGTAGAGGTAGAAGATGTTGAAGGTCAACAAACATCCAAAATGGCAGTCTATTACAAAAATTGCACCCCTGTAGCCCAGGGGCACCCAGGAATAAAAGCTCTTAGATGTCAGTTTTTGCAATAACTATCTCCAGATGATCTTCCCAACTTCAATCCAACTTTGCAATGAATTTGTTCGCCAATCCACAAGACGTATCAAACGACAGTAGCAGTTGATTCAACAAGCACATAAAACAGAGGATTAAATGTAATTCAAAAGGTCAAATGTACCCCTACAAGCTAAGGGGCCTAGACTTTTGATCAACCAGATGAGGTTTTCAGCAGTTGTCTTCTTCAAGAGATCTACTCAAAATCCTTCTAGTTATGCAATGAATCCAATAGCCAACTCTCGAGACTTGTCAAACGCTTGTGAATGAAGATCAAGCTTAAAACACCAGTGATGAAAGCAAGTTGAAAAACATGGAAATTTGATTAAGTGTTGAGAAAAATGCACCCTTCTTAGAAAAGGCGCCCAACTTTCTAGGACCTCACCTATAGCTTTTAGACTTCGTGACTCCCAGGAACATCTCTTCAAAGTTGATCAATCTTCGCGATAAGATCATCAACACAAACATCAAAGTAGTCAAACTCCCGACGAGGGTCAAACTAGAGCATTTCGTCAAAGGTTACAAATTGCAAAATGTATCTATGTCATGTCTCTGAATTGTAGATATGGTGATTTAATTAAATTAATTAATTAAGTTGTCCAAAATTAATAATATATTAAAAGGATAGATTAATTGATTATTTTAATTAAATAAAGTGGGAATATCAAATTAATTAATTATAAAGTTAATCCAATAAATTAATATCAAAATGATGGCTTTGTATTTAATTAATTTAATAAAGTGACTAAATAAAATAATAAATCATAAAGTCACTTAAAGGAATAAAATAATATTTTATTCTAGAAGCTTCTTAGAGGTGAATGAGAATTCTTTATAAGAAGCTCAATGCAAGTCATTTGGAGGGTGTCTGGAGTTATTCTATTTTTCTATTACCTATGTGGTAAGAGTTGAGGCTTGCATTGCCTAAGGGTTTGAAGAATCTAAGGTGTCGATTTCAGTTGTGAAAGATCAACCCTAGCTAGAGTGTTGAGAAATCCATCCAAGGTTTCTACATATGCTTCATTAGAGAATTTCACAAGTGCAATATCTGGTGTAATATTGCCCTTCTGACAAGTAGTGTGATAGTTGTTTTATTATCACACCATCATCATTGCAACAACTAAAGTATTGTTGCAATTAGTGTTGAAAGGGTGGAGATTTGTAGCAGTTGTTGTATCGTTGAAATCATCATTGGAAGGAGTTAATCATGACATCATTGGGTTGTAGCAGTTGTCGTATTGCTGCAAGTTCACTTGAGATAGAATTCATAGTTGTTGGATCATCTTGGAAAAATTTAATGGCCTTAGGCCAAACTTTGGAGAATTGGGAAATTGATATTTTTTGGTTATATTCCAAATTTGAAGAAATTGATTTGGGAGATAATTGTTGTGTTTTTATCAATCAAACTGAGCTTGGAGAAGGATGATTTTCATTGAGAGACATCATCAATTTTTGGAAAATTGAATTTTGAAAAAGAAGGGAAAATTCGCTACATCTATTGGAGGGTTGATATTGACCAAGGTGTTGGTGTGATTTTATATAGGAGAGTAGATAAAAGTCTGCAAGTGATTGGGATATGTTTGTTGGCTACCCAGAACTCTAGGCATTGCATCCTTGCATCACAAAAGTCAGATTTGAAGGAGAATCGAACAATTTATCTTAGTCCAGTTTTGGCATCCCAGGTTCTTTAATTTATCATATTTTTTCATTGTAAAGATTGCATGATATCATTAAAAATCATCTTCTCTTAAAGAGGAAATTAGGTGAATCAATAGCATACATATTGTGATTAGATTTCAATTGTATTTGCATAATAAATCACTGCCATATAGTGTTCTATAAATGCATTTATTTGTCATAGAGAGTTTGCATTGTCATTAAAAATACATTGTAATCATCTCATCATATAGGATGATCAACATCCTACATTCATTTCCTAGAACTATAATCATTTACAAAGCATTTTAATGAAGTTGGAAGGTTGTATGGATTTTTTTTATAAAAATGCCTCATTGTTGTAGAAGTGAATTTGCATGAGTTAGTCATCATATATTGCATCCAAAAATACCAAAAACAATATGCACTTCACCCTAAATGTAAATTATTATGTTTCTCATAGTTTAGACAAGTTCTATTTGCATTCCAACATTTTATTTCAAGGGAAAACATAAACAAAAAATTATATCAAACCAAACACAATTCAAGGCAAATGTTTGAAGAAATGTCCAAGGCTTGAAAAGGTGAGAACAAGTCAGAATTTGCTAAGGTCATTACAGTGGTATCAAAGCTATTGAACCTACCAACATGTTGGATAGATTGAACATTAATTCAATTAGTCAATTGCAGATCACAACTTCAGTTTGGATTGAATCTAAGTTGTGGGCAGTTGGCTAGTTAATCATGTTTTCCAAAGATGATATAGAGGTTGCTCACAAAGAATATCTTGCACTTCCATAAAGAATCAGAAATAACCTTCCCTTCATTGAGTATATGGAAAATCAGAAAGATTATAGCAAGTGCACCAAGAATTCAAAGACATGTGAGTAGCCAAGTGTGGAAGACATCTTGAGTAAGTGGAGGGAATTCATGCTCTCATAGCAAAGGTCAGAGCAGACATTGGAAGCCTATTTAAATTGGTATACATCACAAATCAATAAGAAGAATAAACATGATGTATTTATAGATGAAATATTCAAAAGCCTCTATAATGAATTTTCAACAGTGAATGACCAACATACAGTTAACCAACCTAAGGAGAGCGAAAGGTAGGAAAAAGGTCTTGAGTAGGATGCCACAAAAGTTCTTCAAGAGAGACCAAAATTTGTAGGTGAGAAGTTCAAACTCTTACCTCAGGCTAAAATAGCTCTCTTGAACCTTTGGGAGGAAGCAAAAAGTTGTTTCTACAAGGTTAGTGAATCACCTTCTCAAACAATGGTTGTAGCTATGTCTCCATTGGTGCATTCATTTGTCAAGCCAGAGTTGATGAGACATCAACATGAAGAAGTAAGATTAGTAGTTGTCACTTGCATAAGTGAAATTATGAGGTTTATAGCTCTTAAAATACCTTATGATGATGATAAAATGAGAGGGGTCATGCAGCTGATTATTGAAAGCTTAAATGGGTTAAGAGACATCAAAATCCCTACTTTCAATAAGAGGATCAAAATTCTAGAATTGATGGCATAGCTGCACTCATACATTATCATTTTTTATTATGATGGTCTTATTCTCCAACTATTTGATTGCTTCATATCTGAAATAAGGAAACATCATTCAGACAAAGTGAAGAAAAATATGTTCAACATCTTGTCTGAAATCCTAGATAAAGATTATGATGTTTATAAGCAGATACAATCTAATTTGTTGGACATGTGGAGAGGAGAGCAACATGTTTCAACTACACCATATGATCTCACAAGAAGATTGGTTGAACAAAAGATTGAGAAATTCAAGGAGCAATTGACTATAGGAGAGTTGATCTCATTTGGTTTATAGGTTCCATCTTCTCTTTAGGGGGATAGAATGCCATCATCCAGTGATTCGATTGTGTGGGATGATGAACTTAAAGAAAAAATAGAGCCATCTTGTGTAGTGAAACCTAATAAGGGAATTGAGGATATTTATATAGATGGAATTAGTGCTAACCTGATTCCAAATTAGAATGAGAGCATATGAGACTTCATAGAAAAATAATTTCAGGCACAATTAGAAGCTTCTCCATGTGGAATAGAAGCTAATCATTGTCCACATAGTTTGAAGAACTAGTTGAAGGTGAGTGAGGATGGGATTATGGTAGCATTATCTCATCATGATAAAATGTACAAACTAATTGAGAATCACCTTTGGATGGTTTAGTTAGAGAGAGGACATAGGGGAGTTGAAGCAAAGTATTCTCATGACAACTTGCAGGAGATCAAAGAAGGTATGGGAGCAATGAATACAAACTATTTGCACCTTCTTTCAGACCATGATCACTTTCTCAACCCTACTAAGGTTTGTTTAGATGTGTTGAGAAGGAAAGAAGATGAAGTAGATAAGCTTACTCATGACCTTATGGTTATCCGTGATTCCTTGAGGAGTACTTAGTTGGCACTTTAGGATTCTGAGAGTCATGTTGATGAGCTTTGCTTAGATTTGAGCTTGGATATATGTACATCATGTTAAGCAAAGACTCAGTCATCTATGGTTTCCTAGGTACAAGATGAGGATAGCAGCATGAGTTCCCTTAGCATTCACACTTAGGGTATAGGTGTAGTGCCTTGTGTGTTGGATATAGGAATGAGGAGTCAGTTGGAGATGGGTGCATCATTCTTGATCTTGAGAGGTATAAGATTGAGTTATTGATTGGTTTCAATCTATGGGTTTGAGATAGACATGTTGGAAACATTTTTCTAGTGCCATCCTCTTGGGTTTTACCTCCTACTTCATTGATTAATGGTTGTCCTCCTTTGCTAGTTGGAGTTTTGTCAGGTGACACTTTGAGGGAAATATCTGTTGGTGTGTAGAGGGGTGATTGGGATGGTCACCTTGGAGTTAGAGGATGGAGTGATGATGAGTTCTTCCCATCTTTGGGTAGCAGAGATAATTTTTTCTCCATCATGTATATGATTCACAAGTTGCATGGCATTGTTCTGATTTATACCAGCAGTTTGTCAGAGATTCACATGTGTTTCTACACACCTATGGTTGGCATCTTTCACATTTGTAGGAGACCACTCAATGTGGATTGGACTATTGAGGATACATACACATCAGTCATGGCTACAAATTTAGGTGACATTGGAGATCTAAGTACCAAGCTCTACTTTGGTACTTTGGAGACTGCCCTTGGTCAGTTTTATCAGAAGTAGATGGTTGCTTCTAGATCTTACATGATGGACTTGGATATTGTTCAAACCACTTTCCAGGTAGTAGATGGCATTCATGATGGTGCTCTTCTCACTCCTGAAAGTGAGTCAAGACACAGTTTCTTTCTAAGAGAGGTCTTGATGACATTGTTGTAGGTCCAACTCATCCTATTGTGAGTTGTGAGTCTTCTTCTGAGGATGGTAGTACACATGATGGGGTACACTTGACTATTCGGGTTTTCCATTGGCATAGTCAAGGGAGTTCCACCTCAATTGCGTCTTGAGGTGTGCTCATTAGTTTGTGTTCATCCCACATACACAGTATTTGACTATGTCATTGATGACATAAAGAGGCGGGTTGAATAAAAGGGGTTCAGGTCCACTATGGAGAGACACATTTATGACTTCAGGTGATGAGTCCAAGTTTCTTAATTTTCCCTTTCTAGTAGATTGCTTCCAAATGTAGGGTTTTGAGAATTGGTCAGATTGGACTCTAGGGGTTATTAGAGTGGCACAATGGAAGTTAGTTGGTGTTGAGGTTGATGGAATTCTAGTTTATCCAGGGGATCCAGGTATGATATTTGAGGTGTATCAACACAGTATTTGGAGTTGGTTTGATGAGGTTGATTTACATAGTTGGGAACTAGGAATTCCATTGTTGGTTAGTTGGTTTCATTGGTTGATAGAGTTTGACAACCTCTTGGGTTCCAATTGCATACAAAGGTTATGGGATTGTACATGTTGTAGGATCACTTGGGATCTAGGTGGTTGGTGAATACGTGCAGTTGATTCTCCATTTGGGCTTTAGGTGTTGTGGCAGTTGAGATGGTTTGGTAGTTGTAGATTGCTTGAGGGAAAGCAATCTTTGGGAAGGGAGGACTGTCATGTCCCCAAATTGGAGGTATGGTGATTTAATTAAATTAATTGATTAAGTTGTCCAAAATTAATAATATATTAAAAGGATAGCTTAATTGATTATTTTAATTAAATAAAGTGGGAATATTAAATGAATTATTTATAAAGTTAATCTAATAAATTAATATCAAAAGGATGACTTTATATTTAATTGATTTAATAAAGTGACTAAATAAAATAATAAATCATAAAGTCACTTAAAGGAATAAAATAATATTTTATTCTAGAAGCTTCTTGGAGGTGAATGAGAATTCTTTATAAGGAGCTCAATGCAAGTCATTTGGAGGGTGTCTAGAGTTATTCTATTTTTCTATTACCCATGTGGTAAGAGTTGAGGCTTTCATTTCCTGTGGGTTTGAAGACTCTAAGGTATCGATTTCAGTTGTGAAAGGTCAACCCTAACTGGAGTGTTGAGAAATCCATCTAGGGTTTCTACATGTGCTTCACTGGAGAATTTCACGGGTGCAATAACTGATGTATTATTTCCCTTTTGACAATTAGTGTGATAGTTGGTTTATTATCACACGACCATCATTGCAACAGCTGAAGTATTGCTGCAATTAGTGTTGAAAGGTTGGAGATTTGTAGTAGTTGTTGTATTGTTGCAATCATCATTGGAAGGAGTTATTCATGGAATCATTGGGTTGTAGCAATTGTTGTATTGTTGCAAGTTCACTTGAGATAGAATTCATAGTTGTTGGATCATCTTAGAAAAATTTAATAGCCTTAGGCCAAATTTTGGAGAATTAAAGAATTGATATTTGTTGGTTATATTCCAAATTTGAAGAAATTGATTTGGGAGATAATTGTTGTGTTTTGATCAATCAAATTGACCTTGGAGAAGGATGATTTTCATTGAGATATATCATCAAGTTTTGGAAAATCGAATTTTGATAAAGGGTTATTTTGCTGCATCTATTGGAGGGTCAATATTGACCAAGGTGTTGGTGTGATTTCATATAGGAGAGTAGATAAAAATTTGCAAGTGATTGGGATATGTTTGTTGGCTACCCAAGACTCTAGGCACTGCATCCTTGCATCACAAAAGTTAGATTTGAAGGAGAATCAAACAATTTATCTCAATCTAGTTTTGGCGTCCCAAGTTCTTTAATTTATCATATTTGTTGTCATTGTAAATCTTGCATGATATCATTAAAAATCATCTTCTCTTAAAGAGGTGATTAGGTGAATCAATAGCATACATATTGTAATCAAATTTCAATTGGATTTTCATAATAAATTGTTGCCATAAAATATTTTGTAAATGCATTTATCTTAGTCATAGAGAGTTTGCATTTTCATTCAAAATACATTGTAATCATCTTGTCATAGAGGACGATCAACATCCTACATTCATTTTTCAAGAACTATAATCATTTACAAAGCATTTTAATGAAGTTGGAAGGTTGTATGGAAATTGTTTGTAAAAATGCCTCTTTATTGTAGAAGTGAGTTTGCATGGGTTAGTCATCATATATTGTATCCAAAAATACCAAAAACAATTTTCACTTCATCCTAGATGTAAATGATTATGTTTCTCATAGTTTAGAAAAGTTCTATTCGCATTCCAACATTTTATTTCAAGGTAAAACGTTTAAACAAAAAATTATATCAAACCAAAGGAAACATTCAAGGAAAATGTTTGAAGAAATGTCCAAGGCTTGAAAAGGTGAAAATAAGTCAAAATTTGCTAAGGTCATTACAATCTTAGAGACACAAAAGCGCCCCTGCAGGCCAAGGGCGCGCTTGAATTTGAACCTCATAAATCAACTTTTAGATGGGGCAATACTAGTCATTCTTTCTAGAATTGAACTAGTTTTTTGTTCCATATCTTGACATGTTCGCAAGATTCATCAATCACCTACAGTTGCAAATTGAAGCACAAAGGGTCAAATTGACGAGATTGAAAAACATCCTTGAAAAATGGTTCTTTAGTAAAAAAAGCACCCTTTTGACAAAAGGTGCCTTACATTTCAAGCTATTAGAACTAGTTTATGAGGTTTTTAGATCCGAACAACATCTCTTCAGACTTGATCTAGCTTCACAATGAATCTATCAAACAAGCTTCAAGGTCAACCAGGCATCCAAAATTCAGGGTCAAACAAAGGCAATTCATCACAACAAAAGTTGAAAATCTTTAAAAAAATTCTAACTCCCTTAAGCTTGGGTGCCAAAAGTAAAAGTGGGCCTAGTTGACTCTCAGTTGCAATTTTTGCATGCTTCCTCTTGCATATCGCGTCCTAAAATTAGAGAGCTTTCAATTAACAAAGCATGCACAAAAATTGATTCCTCAATTAGGGTTGGTGCACCTATCTGACATTCCCACCTCTAAAATGGATATTTATTCAAGCATAGGTGTCACTTCTCCATTATTTCTTGCAAGTTGAAGCTAAAATAAGCTATTTTCTCTCTACTAAATTTTGAAGGAGTAAACGAAGGCCATTTTTAGTGTTCTTCACAGTTCCAGGTTTAGATTGCACAAAGGAATATTTTTCCATGCTTCATCTTTCCAATACGTTCTTGCCAAGAATTCATTAGATTGGGTTTATACAAAGGCATTTTTCTTGAGGATTGAAAGAGGTAATTGATAATGTTTATCTTCTCCCCCTCACATTTCTTCTATCCTTGTCTTAGGTTTTCTCTTGCATGTCCAAGTAAATGATAGTTTTTCACATATCTAGCTTTTTCCGTATGTTCAACATAGTATTAGCAACAAAACCCATGTCTCAGAAAATTTCAAAAAAAATTCCCCTCAAGAAGTTATTTTTAGCCTCATTAGAAGTTATTTTTAGCCTCACTAGAAGCTATTTTTAGCCTCACCAGAAAAGTTTCTAGAACATATATGTGTTTACAATCAATAGTCTAGTTTTTCTGTATGCAATTCACTCAAATTGAATTCAAGACAAAATCAGTATTGATTCAGGATTTCATTGGAACCACTAACACAAATTTGCATCAAGTGCATCTGAAGGTTGACTTGAATGCTTCTTAAGGCATAGACCAAACAACACTTTACAACATTAAGCAATTTGGGTTTCTTTAAGAGGCCTCATTTCCCATCTCAATATAGTGTATAGAATTTGTAATCACTTGTGTAAAGCATTACAACCCTACTGCATAGGAAATTCAATCAATGGATGGGCGAGTGGTATGCAGTCTCAAGCTCAAAGACATCAAGAAGTGATTTGATATTCCTCCAAATGAAAATAATTTGGTCATATCCATGCATGAGTGTGAGAATGTGTTCAATTATGAAAAGGAATAATGTCAGAGAAGAATGGCAGAAAGGTGGCTCAAGCATAAAAATAATAACTCACCAAAGAATTTAATACATGGAGAGTTTAGAGATGAATACGAAGTTATGATCACCCTACTAAACCATGTCACCAGTCAAGTAGATGCCAACAAGTTTCAACTGTGGATGTACTACATCATGGCTCAACTTGTTAATTGTAAGGAACACTATGATTGGGCTACTTTGATCAACAATAGTCTCCACAAATAGATGACTGATTTCTTGATTACTCATGAATTCCACACGTGTTCATACCTCATGTATTTGATAGCCTTCCAAGGCCAGTTTAGAGGGTTGAATATTGTGGGAACTCTCGGTGTACAAAAGGTTCATCAATATTACTCACAACTTGAATTCACACAATCATAGTGACACTTCAAGCAAGTGAATGAATCATTGCTAATGTACACAATGAGGAATCTTGATCATAAGTTACATGTGCATATTTCAATAGAAGCCAAATTGGAAATGGTAGATTGGGCGGATTAGTTCATCCAATTCCCTACTTTTACCTACATCTACATGTATGGATACTCTGGTCATCCAACCATATTACCCTATTATCCATCATATAAGGTGGTGTTCATGGAATTTCTACGACAGTTGCATGAAGTCCACTCCTATCTATGCAATAAACACAAGACAACTGCCACTTTTCCATTTCAAATGGGGATTTACGAGTGCACATAAATAGTTGATGCCAAGGATATGAGCCATGAGATGATGAGATTTAACCTTAAGTATCTCATTGAAAGACAATCATATGACCCTTGAGGTCACTTTTTAGCACGCCTTGGCAGACATTCTTCACACAAGCCTTCCATGGAAGATTTCTAGTTTAACTATGAGGACGAGTTCAAAGTGCAAAGGTGCAACTACAACAAGTTCACCCTTTCACAAATTGTTGAATTCATGTTAAAGGATGTGGAAGGGTTATCAAATGATGATGGGGAAGTCACACTTCCTCAATTCTTCAAATATCAAGTTGACATGCAACCTCTTCTATCTGTTGATTGGTACACTAGAGAAAGCACATCTGTTAAGGAAAGAACAAGTAGAATTGTTAGAAATAACATACTTTACTTAGACAACAATAATACAAGGAAGGTAGTCATATCCAACACAAATTCATTACCTATTACTACTTCACTACCTTCCACTTCAAGATCAAAACCCAAACAAAAGACATGGAGTAACCTTCCTAAAGGAAGCAAGATGTCAGTGCATACAAAGGAAAAGACACTAGTTGCTGATATAAATCAACAAGAACATGTGAAGGTAGCCACAGATGCAACTAAGATAATTCCAAAAACCAAATTAAAGCCTCCCATCCTGTCACCACCACAATAGTCTTCAATTCACATCGACTTGGAGCCAGACTCATCACCACGTGCCTTCTCAACATAATCTCACTCATTAGGAGTTCCTAGGACGAGCACCAATCCTTCTAGTGAGATTATTCGAGATTCTTCTTGGCTCAAGAATCTCCTAGGTAGGAAGAGGATGAATCCATCCTATAAATTAGACTTTGCAGAATTTGATCATGTCTACCAAGACACATCAGATAAAAAGTGAAAAAATTGGGTTCATGTGGAAAGGAACGCTGACAATGAGATTATCATTGAGACTATCGTGCCACCAGAGGATAAAAAATTGGATGAAGTAGAGGTTGATGATTTCACCTTGATAAAGTTCAACCTTGGTAAAAGCACACACCAAGTAGATGTGGACCTCCTTGAAGTTGCAGTGATAAGCATAAAGGAGAGAGTGATAAAGGATGGTGAATATAAAGCAACCCTTCAAGATAAAAACCATCAGCTTTGCTAATATATCTCCAACCTTATGCACAACACTAAAAAAGTCACCATGTTGCTCTCGTAGATGCTTGAGTTACTAGCAAAAAAAAATCAACTAAGTTAGTTGATTGTTTATAGGAAGCGCCTAAAAGATTGGGAAGAAGTGTTCATCACAAGGGGTCATTTCATACTTTCAGAGTTGTACCAGTTGAGGTACAATGCCCACAAACTTCACACAGAGATTTAGGATTCAAAGTAGGACATAGCAGTTGAAAAACCACAAAATGAGATCATAGTATCTCACTTAAGGATGGAATATGACTTGATCACTACAGAAGAGGATAAGGAAATGCTTTTTACTTGGAGATAACAACAAATCTTCAAGGTCAAAACACATGAGACAATTTCTCCAGAATTGACCGAAAGTAGAGAAAAGGTGGCAAGTGCACTCAAGTTTGTAAGAACTTTTGTGTCACAAGTCCCTTGCCAGTATCAATGTGAGAATGGTGAATACATTGAGATCGCTAATGTGCAGTTGGAGTTTCAAAAACTCATCTATAGCATTTTCAACAGTGATTCAATTGGCTGTAAGTTGAGTCAACTTGTAGCTATGTCAGCACAATTTGATGAAGCTTCCAAGAGTGGAAGAGAATTAGAGAGTCAAATCACAAACGGTGAAGAGATGTTGCAAAGACATCAAGTACTTTAGAGGAGAATCAATGCTCTGAATGATGAGGAAATTAACAACTTATTGGAGGAGTTGATTGCTCGTAATCATAGCCAGTGAACTACTAAGTCAGGACATCCCAACTTTTCAAGATAGAACTACTAAGCCAAGAAATTATAAGCATTTTAGTGTAGGCTTAGTTGTAGTTGGATTTATGAAACTAGAGAAAATCTCAGCTATGACACAAAGAGTTTTATAAACCTTGTGCTCTCAAGCTGAGAACAAAAAGATTGGCCATTATTTTAGTTGTTTCCTTTAAAATAATAATTAGCAAAAGAGGGAGCTTCCCCTCCTAATTTGAAGAGCAGTTTATCTGTGCATAGTTGTTCTTTTCCAATGCACACTCTAGAGGTGTGAAATGAAATGCTAGCATTGCATATACAGGGTAGACCCAAGGAAAAAGGTGGCAAGAAAAAGTGGGATAATAAGAGTAAGTTAGAAGGATGGCCTAAACCCCTTGTAAGAGTAGAGTTAAATTTTAGAACTCTTGTAAATGATGCCACATAAAGAAGGAATAAAAGAAAGGAGTCCTATAAATATTTTTCTAATGATAAATCCTCTAATGATGATTTTTTATTTCATTATTGGTGCTTAGATTGCTAGTGACGACTCATGGTTGATTAATTTAGGTTTCTTATATCACATGACTCCTCACGTGGATTATATTTCATCATATAAAGAATATGATGGTGAAGAGGTTTTCCTTTAATGCAAAAATTCACATCATATTGTTGGAAAAGGGAAGGTAAAACTTTTGTTTAGTAATGGAAGAGTAAAACATTTCATAGATGTGTTGTAGATGAACCAAGATTAGCAAAAATCTTAATTTCAATTTTTAAAATGAATGGTTGGAGTGCACATCACATTTAACAAGAGTGGTTGCAGGCTAGCTAAATGAATCTAGTGCTATCCAAGGGATCCCAAGGTGGGACTTTGTTCAAGCTTGATGCATTTATTTATTGTAACTAAACTTGTGTAACTAAAAAATTAGATTCGTGTATGTTCTAGCACCATAGGATAATTCATGTTGTCAAAAGGGAGAGTAAAACCCTAGTTAATAAACATATGGTGGATGGTTTGTCTAGTTATTATGTGGATTTTAATTTTTGTGAGAGTTGCATGTTTGATAAATAGAGTAAAGTTTTATTTTGGTAGTACTAGAAAAAATATATTATAAGATGTTACTCATATTGATTTTTTTGGGCCTATGGATGTTAATATAATTTAAAACATTGTTACTATGTTTCTTTACATGCAACTACTCACATTATACTTGGATTTATTTTCTAAGACAAATCTAAAGTTTTTAGAAAGTTAATTGTTGAATATCAAACAAATTAAAAAATAAAATTATTAAGGGGAAATAACGGAGGGGAATATCATTATAGAGAATTTGATAACTTTTGTAGACATGTTTGGTATTGTAAGGTAGAAAAAAACTTCATATATGCCACAAGAAAATCACATCATGGAGAGGATGAATAAGAAACTAATTGACAAAGCTACAATCATTGTGAAAAGTGCTTAGTTGGATCTATGTTTTTGGGATAACATTATTTAAGTGCTACTTGTTATTTAAATAATAGGTGTAGGAGCTTAAAATTAGCTCTATCCCAGGGCCACCTATAAAAATAATGAAAACGTTCTATAAGATATTATGCAAGAAATGAGCTTGCTTGATATTAAGATCTATCAAATATGATGATGAGGTATATTACAAGAGTGTAACCTTTCTTATATAGACAAGGTGTGATGAAGTACCAAATATTAAATGATTGTGTCATTATTAAATTACATGATCCATCATTAAATGACCTAGGACTCTAATATTTAACAAAAGCTACAAAGATAAAATATTATCTAATCAACTTAAATATTCTTAGGACCTAAGTGGGCTTAACTTGTAAACAAGAGCCCACTAACTAGATAGGAAAAGTACTTATTTACACCAACAACCCCTTAAGTGCAACTTAGGGAGAAGCAATTATTATGCAAATGATACAAGGATGGGTCTTGGCTACAAGGCTATTTTAGGTACCCATGTTCAAATGTAAATGCAATCTCTCACAAACATAGAAAAGGAGAAAAAAAACATGGGAAAAAACCCTCTCCAAAGAGATAAAAGATACAATCAAGTGATGAAAGATGGACTCCATGATACCCCCCAAGTATAAAATCCATCACATATATACATTACAAATTCCCCCCATAAGAGGGAAAGAAGGAGACCACATAGCTCCCCCATATGAATTGGCTCCACAACCACTAAAGAAAGTCTAAATACAAAAGAGAATCTAATACCAACAAACAACATGTCTCCCCTTTGGAAGAAATAAATACAATATTTGATGCTAAAGAAACATCATCCCCATGATGAAGCAAAAGGGAAGAAGCATCATGGATGATATCTTGGAATATACACCAATTGTCTCCAAAGGTGTCTCAAAAAAATCAAGTGTGACCCCAATAAAAGAAGAAGACAAAGGATATGGAAACTCAAGAGTAACCTCCAAATAATATGTGTGATCAAAGAGAAAAGTGACCCCATCAAATATTTCCTCCAAATCTACAAAATAGGAATGCCAAACCAAATCTGATATACCTATCATGAAACCATCCTATATAGAAAAATATAGAAAATAAGATGTATCTTGCTCATTTGAAGTCCTAGAAACCAAGTCAACACTCAAAAATAAAGAAGCGGAAGATGATAGAACCTCATCAAAGGGCTGATGAAAGGCGAGGTTCAGAAACCACCATCTAAATAATTACCCACACTTGATCTAGGAGAGTGGTCTTTAGAACATTAAAATTCAAGAATAAAATGAGAAGATATGTAGATATTTTCATTATGGTCATCCCTACCCATTGCAACAAGTTTTCTATTATGCTCACAAATGAATATTGAATCTAGAGTGAGCTTAATGGATTTATTAGTTCATGCTATTTGATATACAAAAAGAAGATTATGTTGAATATCAAAAATACAAGAACATCTTGAAAACTACCATTGGGTACATCAATAACTCCTTTACCAAATACATCAAAATAAACACCATTAGCCATCAAGATCTTCATGATTGAAGCAAACTTCAACGATGAAAACCTATCAGGTGATCCTTCCATATGATATGAGGCCGTAGAGTCAATAATCCAATTTTTGGACTCATCAAAATGTGTTACAACAAGAGCATGACCTTACATCTTATTATATTTTACTTTATCACTCCCATAAGTAATTATTGTGGTACCTATACATGTGTAGAAGATGAAGGTTCTAAAAAAGAGGGAGAACTAGTATATTTAGAAGGCAAATAAATGCTATATTTATTTAGAAGTTGCTTCATTTCAACTAACTCTTTCTTATAAAAATTATGTTCACCATTCCCATGTATGTCACAATAACCTCACTTGGGTTTCTCCTTTGTAGTTTTATCCTCTCTAGGAGAGGTGGGTGTATCACAAGATTCTATCTTAGGTTTTGACTTATTCTTTCCTTTACCTTTAGGTGATGCTACAATCAAAGCATGATTCTTAGAGTGTGTATCATGTTGACTAAGTTTAACTTGTTTCCTAGTCAACCTATAATAAAATGTCTCAAAAGGAGGCATGACAAATGAATCACCTAATCCATCCATTATAGAATAAAGGGAAGTAGAGAAGTATGCAAATGAACCTTTCAACTTCGAAAAAAACAATAATATGTATTCCTTGTCAGTTTTACCTTACCACAACTAGCCAATTTAGACCTTAATGATTTAAATTTTACCAAATAGTCTTCAATGGTATTAAGAGAATTTTTGGAAAGTAATACCAATTCTACCTCCAATTGCATAGCATGAATCTCACTAATTGAACCAAATAACTCCTTGTACTTATCACTTACCTACCTAGGAGTAGTACAATCCTCAATATGGAAGAACAAACTATTAAAAACATGCATAGAAATCAAGCCCATACCTCATAACATTTATTCCTATGAGAAAATCCTTCATATTCTCTAGAAAAAATCAAGTTGTTCATCATCTAAGGTGGACCACAAACCCCTAGACCAAAGTAATTTCCTCATTATTTCCTTCACATGTATGATAATTATGAGGATTTAGGAACCTCAAACCCTAATTCAACCATTAGAACAAGTGCCAAGAGGGAAAAATAGAAAAATATGTGAAACAACCTGATTTGATACCTCCCAAATCTGAAGTACAACTAAAAATGAAGTCCCCCAAAATAGAACTTCTCTTGGAGACAATGTCCAAGTAATCAATGAAGATGCCAAATATGCAAAAATTGAATAAATGATAATTGGGTTTGAATCTATAAAAAGTGGACGAGACAAATGATAGAGCTCTTGAGTACCTTTCAATTTCCATTGGAATCACAAAAATCAGATGAATTGGCAAAAAGTTATGAGCTTGGAGGTCCAAAAGGGAAAAGTCACTTTAGTTGGCAATAAAATGTAACTTCAACAAAATTTGGCAAAATGATATGCACCACTGTGAAGTATGCGAAACCATATTTTATTTGATATCTCATGTGAAATTTTTTGGTCTAGGTGAAAAGTTATTCTCTAAGGAAAAAAAGGCCCAATTTGGGCACCTAGGGTCAAAATTACCTCAAACATAAGCCAAAATAAACCTGCAATAAAAACCCACAAAGAGGAACCCTCCAAAACTAGTGTTTTTTTCAAGTTTTTATAATTCCCAAAATCACCATAGGGTGCAAGGGAAGAGCATACCCAACCTTACTAAAATCCACCAATATCTCTCATTGACAATAGCTCTACTCTCAAATATGAGAAGGAATTTGCAAGGTTATGCTCTGATACCATGTAAGAGCTGGAAATTAGCTCTATCCTAAGACCACCTACAAAAATAATGAAAACATTCTACAAGAGAGTATGTAAGAAATGATCTTTCTTGATATTAATATCTATAAAATATGATGATGAGGCATATTACAAGAGTGTACAATAACCTTTCTTATATATACAAGGCGTGATGAAGTACCAAACATTAAATGACCATGACATTATTAAATGACATGAGCCATCATTAAATGACCTAAGACTAATATTTAATAAAATCTAAAAAGATAAAATTTTATCTAAACAAATTAAATATACCTAGGACCTAAGTAGACTTAACATGTAAATAGGACCCCACTAAGTGACTACATAGGAAAAGTACCTATTTACACCAACAATAGGTATCCATGTTTTGTTTTGTTTTATAAACATTATATAAAGTGTGGATAGTTATGAAACTCTCTATTTCACATATTGGAATTTTTGGTTATGAGATTTATATTCATTCCCCAAAGAAAAATGGTTTGAGTTGGATTTCAAAGCTAACAAATGTATTTTTATTGGTTATGACTATAATACTAATAGTTATAAGATTTGAAATCCTCTAATCTTAAAAATGGTATATTATAGATATAGGATTTTTAAGGAACTTAGGCTTAAGTCTAATCAATTATATGCAAAATAATAGGAAAATAAAATTGTGCATTTTAAAACCAAAATAGAGAAGCACAAATATTCCTAGGTGGAAGAGTAATAGATTGGACAAGAGGATGTAGAAGAAGAAGGTTCAAATTTAGAGAGTTTGGAAGAACATTAAGAACCTCTTACTACACCATTGATAAGGTCCAGTAGGCAATATAAATCAATTGATATTTATAGGCCACTATATTTCTATTTTGTATTTTCCTAATCTTATATTGATGTTGATCCTAGATTTTTTACGAAAGCTCTTTCTTTCAAAGAGAGCGACTCTTGGATGAAGACCATGTAAGATGAGTTCATAGATATAGAAAAATGTGAAACTCAGGATTTAGTTGAGCTTCCTAAGGGAAGAAAACTCATTGGTTGCAAGTGGAAATTTAAGAATAAATTTAGAGAAAATAAACAAGTGAAAAGGTACAAGGCATGATTAAGGGAAAAAGGCTACTCCCAAGTAGAGGGAAATAATTTTGGTGAAATTTTCCCTCTTATTGAAAAATAACTTCTACATGTAGAGAAAATGAATGTGAAAACTAATTCTTGCATGGGGATCATGACGAAGAAAATATATGAAACAACATGATGGTTTTATGATAAAAAGGATGGTGAATATGGGTTGCAGTTCACAATAGTAATTGTATAGTCTAAAATGATCACCTCATTTATGGTATTGAAATTTTTTATGCTTTCAAATTATACCTAGGGTTTTTTATGGTGAAAATGATCATTGTGTTTTTTAAATTAATCAATTTTTAATCATTGTCTTACATATTAATAAAAATATTTATTAGAACAATAAGGGAATGATTAGGGAGATAAAAACTTAGTTGTTTTGTGTCTTTGACATATTGAACAATAAAAATGTATTTTAGGTGTAGATCAACAAGGATTGGGCTCATCAAAAGCTTTAGATTAGTTAGAATCAATATGTTCACACTATTTTGTAGAGATATGTAATGTAAGATTGTAAGTCAAACAATATTCCTTTACCTTTTGGTTTTAAGTTATCATCGGATTAGTGTTTTAAGTCAAATAACAATTTGGAGGATAATTTTAATGTTCCATAGTTTGTTTCATTAATAGCCTAATCTAGTTTATGACATGTACAAGACCAAAAATTTCCCAAAGGTTTATGTATAACCTTGGTAAAGAACATTAGAATTATGTGAAAATAGTTTTCATATATTTACAAGGGACTTATTATTTACATATTTTTTATCATGGAATAATGATGTGGATAAGTGTTTGATATATAGGGCATTATTGATTCCTATTGGGATAGTGATTTGGAAAACAAGAGGTCCACATGCAATTATGTGTTTACTTTGTTTGGAGGAACTATTAATTTGATTAGTAAGAAAAATCTATAGTTTCTATAGAAACGTAAAATATATTAATTGATCTTATACACCTAATCCTGATTTACTAACACCAGTTTGTCCTGAATCATCTGCTTTACTAACCATTTAATCAAATAATCTTTATTTGATTAAATTCATCATATTTTATCTTTTAATTAAATAAATCAATTTTATCTAATTAAATCACTATCTCCTATTAATTAAATAAATCATTTTGTTTAATTAATCCTAATGTCCCCTTTTTTAAATAAATCAAACTTTATTTCATTGAATCATAATATCTCTCTTTTAATTAAATAATTCACTTTATTTAATTAAGTTCTAAAGTCATCTCCTTTAAATTAAATAAATTAATCTTTATTTGATTTAAATCTAACACCATCCTCTTTAATTAAATAAATCAAACTTTATTTAATTGAGTCTAAAATCATTATTCCTCTCATTTTGATTTATTTAAATCCTAAAATCTAAATCATAATGTCAAATAAGCTAACTTCCATTAAAATTAACCAAATCATGATTAATGCTAACACTAATCCCTCAAATCCTCTAGATTTTGCAACTTGCACATGAAAATCCATTTAATTGATTTATTAAATCTCTATTTTCATTCAAAAGGGGCATCAAAGAGGGAATATTCCTCAAATTTGAAAATCTCTCCCCAAAAGGACTTGTCCCTCCAACAAGGCATTAAAAGCCTCTTACATGTCCCTTGCCTTGAGCCAAGTGGCATTAACTCCATTTTCTTCTCCCTCCAACATGTCACTTCTCCAATTTTGAATATCGACCTAATGGCATTAATGTGCACATTCATCAAAATGTGCTCCACCATTGTCCACTCACATGTTGACAAGTGGCATTTGGCCATTGGTTGATGTTTTATCCCACATTCATCCTTTTTTTCTTATTCTTCCATCATTCTCTTCTATAAATAGAAGGCTCCCATATTGCTTTTGGATCCATAACTTATGCAAAGTTATCATCTTAATTGTTTTGAGCAATCTTCACCCATTATTATCCATTTTCATAGTTTTTCATCATTTCATAGCTAGGTTATGGAGAAATTTCACCTAGGAGCACCAATCTTCATCCATTAATCATCTTTAAGCGTGTAAGGAATTGGGAAAGGGATTTTTTCCACATCAAAATAGCACCAATTCCCCCATGGGATTGAGAGTTTGTTTGTTTTGAGCAAGATTTGATAGCTTTAATTTGTGTTCATGTTATTTCTTATTAGTTGAATTTTAAATGAATCTTATGGGGAATGATGTTTCTAACTTGCATAATGGACTAATATTGTGTTTGTTGTTTATGTTTATGGAGGTCTAGGATCACCATTCACATTTTGGCGCTAGAAGGAGGGCAGATTTGAAGAAATTAACATGTTTTTTTTACCAAATTCCACTTCTTTTTTTTGAATTTTTGTGTGTCTATAGGAAGCTACACCACTGTCAGGTCAAACTCCGTCACTATCAGTCTAGCGGTGCTATTTAGCAACACTTTCAAACTACAAACTATGTCACTTGAGTCATTCTCCACTCAGCCTATCCAACTCAAACTCCAAAGTTTGTTGTTGGGTAAAAAGTGCCGCAATCGCACTCACTATCCCTCCACAGAGCGCCACTGGTCTCACTAGAGCACTCATGACATCTTCCAAACTACACCGCCATCACATACTACATTGCTAGGGTGGGGTAAAAGGAAACTTTCTAGTTTTTTCAACATGTACTTCTTTTCATTTTCATCTATTTGAACTTCTAACTAGTTTTTGGCTCTATTTTTTTAGTTTTAACTAGTTTTTCTAGGTTGGCTTGATCAAAAGGGGAAGGAGGAAACAAAAGCAAGAATTCTTATGGCATCTTCATTTTATTGTATCAAGTGTTTTTAAACACTTTGGGGAGCAATTATAATCCCATTTCTAAGGACTTTTCCATCTTCAAGCTTTTTAGGACTCAATAATTTTCATTTGGGATTAAAAAGAACAAATCAAAGAGATTAAAGAGAACTTTAGGAACTTACTAGAGTTTGTTTTGAGTTTTTAAAATTGAACAAGCAATCTTCACATTTCAATCTTGGTGCTTAAAAATAATCCATTCTTGCTTTGAAGGTTAAAATGAACATGTGTTTTTCGTGTTTCGTAATTTCTTATACAAAGTAATATCATTTAAAATGCACATGCACTTCTCTCGTGCCTCACTTCGATCTTGAGAATCAAAAGTATTTTGGTGATATTAAGTTGTGTAAGTGATTTCCTTCACACTTCAATTTGAGCTCTTAAAATTAAACAAAGTTTGAGAGTACGAGTTGAGTATATCACGTGTGTTCTCTCTTTGTTTCTAAACAAGGATCAATTGAACTATGGATGTGCTTGCTTGCTTTTGTTTACCTTTAGAGGGGCCTACCTAAGACTAATTTGAAGGCGACTCCAACCAGTTTTTCACTCAAAATGGGGTACTACCTTAAAAAGTATAAGTGCCCCGAGTAGGATTAATTAAAGCCTTTAGTGGCTTGTTGGACGCTCACAAGGTGCCACATCCCTGATCACCCTTACTAAGAACCAATTTTTTTAGAATCCCAAATCCTTATCTATTTATTGGTGCAAGAATGATCATTTTGAAGTTGTCCCACATTTTTATGGCTCTTAGTAGAGATGAGAAGTATGTCATGGGAGTTTCATGGGTACTAAAGCTTGGCTAACCCAAGAAGTGTGTGTCATGGAGGGAAGCCAGTTTGGTCAAGCTTCTAATCATCCGCTAAGAGTAGGCGTAGCTGGATTTATCCAAGTGGGAACTCAAAAAATATTGTCTCTTGACTATCCATAGGGTTGTACATTTTCTTGGAATAAAAAACACTTTGATTGGATCTAAAACATTGGAAAGAAAACATTTAACATGAACAAAAAATTTTAAACCCTTTAGGAGGAGAAAATACCTTTGACAAAATTCAAGTTCTATTGCTTTCCCTATGGATTCTATCCTTAGAGGCTTCTAAGTATTTGAATTTACATCTCAATTTTCTCTTGCTAAAGTCAACATTAGGGAACTATTGGCTTAATTTCCTTGATTTCCACATAATGAACTTTGTGGGATGAAAAGAAGTTGGGACATTAGACATTTAGTTTGAAAATCTAATCAAGAGGGTGTTTGTGGTAAAAGGAATTCATTAAGAAAAGATAAAGAAACAATTCAACCCCACACATGTGCTCTTCCAAATGATTTCTTGAAAGATCAAAATTTGAAAACCAAAGTCCAAAGGTCTTAATCAAAGAGCTCTCAAAAAATATTTGTCTAGGCTTTACGAATTTAGAGAGAAATTTCTCTTCAAATTTTACAAACATGCATCAAAGAACAATCCCAACTTGTACTCATTTTACTATTATCAAAATCTAAGGCTTTTTCAAAGAATTGAGTTTCCATAGGAAGTAATAGCATGTTCTTTAACATCGAGGTCTTGTAAGAAAAAGGTCTTTCTAAGTTCATCTAGGATTCAAACCAATCACTTTCATCCATCCCCCAAACATCAAATCAAAATCATCTCACAAACAACTCTTGGAAATCCTAAAAAAATCATTCATGTTATACTTTTGGAAAATCCTCTTGATCAAATCCAATTCATCTTGTTTGATTAGATGTGTGTGTAGATGAATCCTTCTTCACATATTTAGTCAAATTATCAATCCTTGTGAAAAAGTATATCACTTGATAACATCCAACATCTTGGGATTTGTGAGTTCATTATCCAAAATCCAAAATCAAATCAAATCCAAATCATCTTGTTTGCCTAGGTGTGTGTAGATGAATGCTTCTTTACACACTTAGTCAAATTATCATCTTGTGGACAAGTTTACTCTAGGAAAACATCCAACCTCTTAGATTTTACGAGTTCACTATCCAAACCAAATCAAATCAAATCCAAAGCCAAAAAATAAAAAATCCCAAAAGTCCTAAAGTCTAGTATCTCCTTCAAGATTTCTCAAGAGTTCAATCATTCACACCATCCATCATTTATCTCATCATCACCCTTTGATCCTTAATCGTCCTAGATTTTTTTTTTTGAGCCTAAAGTTTAGATCAATCTAAAGAATTAGAGGTTCATCTCTTACATTCTTGAAAATTGATCCCTATTTTATGGTTCAAACTAGATCTCAGCACAAGAATAACATGGAAACCAACAAAGAAACATCAAATTCCAGTGACTTTAGTCATACCACACCTGAAATCAATCCTATTGGGTCAAGCAATCCCACACTTAATCTTCTTCCACTTCCACAAGATTCTCAAGAAGAATGTGGCCAAGTGGAGGACATCACCAATAATGTCCTAGAGATGACCCAAGATGAAATTATTGAAATGGTCCAAAATCCTGAAACACACAAAATTGTCAATGCCATGATAAGGCTCAATCCTTCACAATATATGCTAGAATTGGAAAAAGAAGGGGCTAAAATCCTTTTTGATTTTGACGTAAGCACTATTGTGGAGAAACATCTTAGGATTATGCCACCGATCTCATTTATACCTCCATTCCAAAGCATCACTCAAACCATCCTACAAATCACATCATCCATTTCTCCAACTCAACCAATCATCAACAAGGGGAGCTCATTACTTCATTCTCTTCAAAAACACCCCCTTGTAAATAATCAAGACTTGGAGGAAAATACCATATTGGGTCAATTTGTTCCTCAAAATCTACTACACAAATACGTTCCACTCACCTTTCATGACCCCACCAACCCATCCTCTTTTCATGCAACACTGGCATATCCTCTCAACACACAAGCCTCTCTCCCCATGACCTCATAAGGAGAGGGTGGGTTATTTGGACAAGGGGGGATCTTCGATCCCTCATCATCATCATCATCATTTTCTCAAGGGAACACACCACCCATCTTTCCACCATTTCTACCTCTACCCCCAACATCCACATTGATTCTCAATTTAGGGAAACCCCCTTTACCAAACCTTAATCAAGCCAATCAAAACAATCTGCCAATCATAAATCAAACCATCATGCCAAATCCGTCAATCATACCATTGATATCACAAAGACAGGTGGCAACAATTCCAACAACACAAGCCATCAACACATCATCTACCATCCCCCAAATACCTAAAAACGTGGTCTCTCAAGGACCAAGAAAATCAATCACACCATCCACTACACAAATCCCAATCATCAATATGATAACACCTCTCATCACAACAACAAACACCATTATGAATCTGCCACCACCACCTCCAAAATTAAACATCACAAATTCATATACCATCACATTTCAAGCAACTCAACAAGCCTACCAAAAGGCACTTCAACAATTTCAAAATCAACAAGCCATGTAGGCTACTCAACAAACACAAGAACAACAAGCTACCCAAGCTCAAGCTTTGTTGCAACAACAACAAGCTACCCAAGCTGCCCAAAATACGCAAGTAGCTCAAGCAGCTGAAGTTGCACAAGCTGTATAGGTTGCCCAGGCTACACAAGCTGCTCAAAAAGCTCAAGCACAATACCAAGCCAAGCAAGCACAAGCACAAGCACAATATCTAGCACAACAACAGACAACTCAACAACAATCCTATCAATAGGCCTTGCAACAATACCAAGCATAGCAAGAATCGATCCAACTATTAGCCAAACAATAGCAAGACCAACAACAAGCGTTGTTGGTGTGACAACAACAAGACCGAAAACAAGCATTGTTGGCACAACATCAGTTTTAGGCCTATCAACAAGCATTTATTACACAAAAAAACTTGCAACAAACTCCCACCAACATACCCAACACTCCACCCATCACTTGAACAAATCCACCACCTCAAAACATGTTTACTCCACCTCTTGATCTGCAAAATGATGTTACAACATAGATCAAATTTCTCTCACAACAAGTGCTCGATCTCCAATCAGGGAAAACAACAAAGACACCAAGCAATTTGTGCCCCTACTCATTTGACAGGATCCTTGCAATGGTACCATTCCCAAAGGGGTTTGAAATCCCTAAATTTGACAAATATCATGGGCTTGGTAACCCTGAAGATCACATTAGGGAATTCCATGTACATTGCATGGAGGTCGCATATGACAATACATATCTGATGTGGCTATTCCCTTGAAGTCTAGCTAGTCCTGCCATGGAATGATTCTCTCACCTTTCTCCTGGGATCAAGAAGTTCCAATAGATTATAGATGCATTCATAAAAAACTATGCATTCAACATTGGCATGGATGTTAGTCTAGAGGAACTATCTGGTCTTAAAAAAGCTAAGAGGGAATCATTTGTTTCCTTCTTGCAACAATGGCGATCTGAGGCCAACAAGAGCAAGTGGGCCATGTCATAAGAACAACAAGTTTGCACCATCATTGCTAATCTTGAGAAAACCTTGGCATTTCATCTTAAGATGCAATGCATCACCACCTACGACCACTTGATCCCTAAGGTGCTCAACATCGAAAGAGTCCTTATTGCACAAGGGGGGACACCCATATATCAAGAATATCAAGATAACCGCCCATCAACCAGTTATAACAAGAAACCTCACACTTTGGCGAAGAACAAAAATGTCACTGACGATGGTGTGGTTGATGCCAAGTTTTGCTCCAAAACAAAACACCCAAACATATCAGTAACCACAAAACAACAATTGAAACAACACACAATACAATGCGGTATAACAAAAATCACCCACTAATCAAGTCAACAATCTGAATAATCAAGGGGGACCACCTTCACAAAACAAATATCCCCCCAAGTGAAAGTACAAAACCCTTGGGGAATCAATCAGATCCATCATGAAGAAACCGATATAGGATAATCTCATCAAAATCCCCACTTATGAGAATTATCAAGAGCCCCAAGTGAAACCACCATGGTACAATGAAAACCACCTTTTGTGATTTTCATAAAATCAAAGGGTACAACACGGCCAGTAGCATGAGGCTAAATTTTTTGATCCAAGACCTTATTGATGATAACATCATAGTTGTTCTTGCCACCATGGTTCAAACCCTGTTGGGGTGGTATTGTTGAATGGTTGTATCTGGTTCATAGCTCCGGTCAAAAGTGTTTACCCCTTGAATAAAGATAACATCATAAGCATTGAACAACCAGCTAGAAATCAAAACCTTAAAATATATGAATTCGATGCCCAATCATAACAAAGGGAATAACCATGGAAAGATAAAGTATTCCAATGTAAACCATGTATATGGTCATGTTGTCACATCCCTAGATTAATGGGTCACTGTTGTTAGCATCAAGGGAGCCAAAGTTGATTGTGGAGTCACCACATGCGGCGACAAAGTTACGATTGTTGGGTCATCACAGCCACCTAGGGTATCCACCTCCAATCTAAAATCTATCCCCAATGGCTACAATGCCTTAGACCAGTTGAAAAGAACTACCACTTAGATCTCCATCATGGAGTTACTGAAGATTTTACCCGCACATAGAAAGATCCTAGAGGAAGCATTGGCTTCATCCACTGTCTCCGCGGATCTTGATGCTAACCAATTGCAAGCTATGGTCAGACACATCACCACCCCATATCTCCTAACATTTTCTAATTAGGACTTCCCCACCCAACCAACTCACACTCGTGCACTCCACCTTGAGGTCATGGTTCATAAAAATAAAGTCAAAAGGGTCTTGGTGGATGGGGATGCAGGTCTAAATATCTGTTCACTCAAACTAATAAAGAATTTGAGATTCTCCAAGGATGCCATTGAAAAGGGCAAGGTTATCACAATCAGAGCATATGATGATCAAGAAAGATTGTCTCAAGGCACTATTCAATTCCCTATTCAAGTAGGGCCAACCATCATGGATACCGCATGCTAGGTTCTTGACCTTGATTTAGCTTATAACATCCTCTTGGGGCGTCCATGGATCCATGGGATGCAAGCTATCACATCAACCTTCCATCAATGTGTCAAATTCCCAAATCAAAATCAAGAGGTCACGGTCCATGGTAATCTCGATCCCTTTTCTTACTACAAGAGCCTAGAAGCAAAATACTATAAAATCCCCAAGTCCCAAAGAATAATGAAGGCCCAACATCTCCATATGTAAACCTAGCTACTTTAGCCTCCACTTCTAAGACAAAGACACTCGCCATCCCTGATATCTTTGAAATCAAGGTCATTGTCCAAGATAACGGGTGTGGGGATTACAAATTGAAGAAAAGTGCTTTCGTAATAGGAGAGTTACCTCAATCTCCTAGATCTTATGGGAAACCCCAACTAGCTGGAACATCATCCCAAACATTCATAGTAGACCCCTCCAGATTCAGATGTTGGGGAGACCTTAGTCGGGAAATAGTAGATGAAAAAGACATATCAAACTTGTTGTACCAAGATGAAAGGCCCGTACCTAATCTTCCCATGGATGAAAACCATAAAGGATTGTAAATGATGCTTGGTATGGGCTATAATAGAAACAAGAAGCTTGGAAAGAATGACAATGGTCTCCTAGTACCACTCATTCCTGAGAAGCGCATGAGAAATATCGGTCTCGAATGTACCCCTCTAAAGGTAACCATACTTGGTAGAGGTACCCCAGTTAAAAGAATCAAAACTCCTCCTTAGTTATCCACAGTTGCCCTTCAGTTACCTGTATCCACAAGTCGAGTCATAGATAACTTTACATTTAACATAATTGAAGTGTGTAGTAGTGATAAGTAAGATCCCATAACCAATTTACCTATTCTATTTGAGGATTCCTCTCTTCTCATGATTAGTACCCTATCTTTTGATTCAAACAACCAAACCCATGAGACAAACTTAGTCTATCCCCAACTCATCGATTACGACCAATGAGGACCACTAATTTTGGACACATTTGAAAGTGATGAGGCACTCTCAAAATTCATGGGATTATAGGATACTATACCATGTGGAGATTACAAAGCTGGGTTTGACATTGTGATAGACAAACACACCTACTATGGGGAAACGATTGAATCCTTCAGTCACAAAAGTGAAAATTTGAGAATCATCTCTAGCTCTTTGAGTGAAAACCACACCGTGGCACTCTCTGACTTGAAAACGGTAAAAATAAAGGACGTATCTGTTGGTGAAAACCTCTTTGAGGCACCAAAGGATGAAGGATTCAATATTCCCTTTAGTGACATTCATTAGGAGAAGTTAGTAGTTTTGGAAGAAAGGTGAAATCCAGTCAACTTGGGATCAGAAGAAATGCCACACATAACATTCTATGCAGAAATGCTTTTGACAGAAGAACAAGAACTCTTGGCTGCCTTCCTAAAAGAAATAAAGATAAACTTTGCATGGACCTATGCCGACATGCCCAGGCTTAATCTAGAAGTCATGGTGCACCACTTAGTAGTATATCCTAAAGCAAAGCTAGTGAGAGAAAAGCTAAGAAAGATGCACCCATAGATAGCATTGTTGGTCAAAATGGAATTATAGAAGCTCCTAGATGCATGGTTCATACGACTGATTGATTATCCAGAATGGGCCTTGAATCTTGTAAATGTTTCAAAGCCCACTGGAGGCATCCACATCTACACGGAATTCAGAGACCTCAACAAAGCATGTCCCAAGGATGACTTTCCTCTCCCAAACATTGACATGATTATGGATATGAAAATAGGGCATGAAATGCTATCACTAATGGATGGATTCTTAGGGTATAATCAAATCATAATAGCTAAGGAAGACCAACACAAGACAACTTTCACTTGTCTGTGGGGAACATACTGTTGGAACATGATGCCATTTGGGCTAAATAATGTCAAAGCTACTTATCAAAGGGCCATGACACTAATCTTTCATAATATGATGCACAAAACTATGGAGGATTATGTGGATGATATATTGGGCAAGTCAAAGAAATGTTGAGATCACATAGCGGTGTTGAGCTCCATCTTTGATAGGCTAGAAAAGTATAAGGTTTGACTAAACCCAAAAAAGTGACTTTGGGGTACAATCAAGCAAGCTCTTAGGGTACATTATATCCATGAGAGGAATCGAGGTAGACCCTGCCAAAGTCAAAGAAATCCTTGAAATGGAGGCATTGAAAACATTGAAGTAGCTAAGAGGCCTACAAGGAAGACTCCATTCCATCTATCGATTAATAGCACAACTAGAAAACAATGCTATCCCATACTCTCATCTAATCCACAAGGGGGTAGCATAAAAATGGGATGAAAATTATGATCAGGTGTTCATGAAGATCAAGGAGTACTTACTCACACTGCCAGTTCTCATGCCACCAATTCTAGGAAAACCATTGATCCTGTACATATCAGCAATAGCAACAGCCCTTGGCATTCTCCTAGCCAAACATGATGAAAATGGGAAAGAGAGAGCCATTTATTACATCAGCAGAACAATGGTGGGGCATGAACTGAATTACACACCCATTTAGAAAGCTTGCTTGGCAATTGTTTTCACAACACAAAAATTTAGACATTACATGCTAACACATCAAATAAAACTCATTGCAAAGATAAACCCTCTCAAATATCTCCTTTCTAAAGCAAGAATCACAAGGCAAATGACTAAATGGGTTATGATCATGACAACGCATGACATTGAGTATGTGGAACACAAGGCCATTAAAGGAAAATCAATTGCAGATCAACTAGCAGAAGCACTGATATATGTAGAGAACCCACTTGTATCAGAGTTCCCCGATGAATTAATCTTCAACCTTAGTGTGGAAGATCGCTAGCAAATGTACTTTGATGGATCCTACACACAACATGGGTCAGGAGTAGGGATCTTCTTCATCACTCCATAAGGGGATTGCATACCTAAATCATACAAGCTATCATTCCCTTGCAAAAATAATATTATAGAATTTAAGGCTCTTGTCATAGGGTTGAGAATTGTAGTGCAGTGGAAGATCATGGCACTTAAGGTATATGGAGATTCATAGCTCATAATCAACTAGGTGAACAATGAGTACCAAACCCAGGATGATAAGATGATGCCATACAAGAAACTGGTGGAAAGCCTCACAAAGTTATTCATTGATATCACATTTGAGCAGCTACCTAGAGCAAATAACAAAGTAATAGACACTATAGCAACAATTGAATTTCTACTATATGTCCCACGCAACATCCCAAAGCAAGAATTCCTAATAGAGAAGCTTCTTGTACCAACATTCAAGGTACCAGAGTCTGAATTTGTGTGCAAAATTGTTGGTCCCATGATCCCTGGTATCATGATATATACACCTACTTGAGGATAGGAGTCCTTGTAGATATAACCCTGAACATCAAGAGAGCCTTTGTCAAAAAGTCATCCCATTTTGTCATCCTAAGAGATTCCCTATACTGTAGAAGCATTGAAGGAACCCTTTTATGTTTCCTAAACACTGAGGAAGCTTTGACTGTTTTAACTGAGGTACACAATGAAATTTTTGGTTCACATTTGAGTGGTATGACCTTGTCTAAAAAATTGCTAAGGACTAGGTACTATTGGCCCACAATGGAAAGGGAAGCTCACAACTATGCCTAAAGGTGTTTGCAGTTTTAGTAGCATGGGGATCTCATCCATGCACCAACTCAAGAACTCCACCCAATCATTACACCTTGGCCTTTTTCATAGTGGGGGATCAATCTCGTCCGAAAAATTACCCCCACCTCATCCAGTGGACATAAGTTCATCATTACCACCACAGAGTATTTCATGAAGTGGGTGGAAGCCATCCCCATGACCTATATCATAGGAAAGAAGATATCCAAGTTCATCCTGAACTACCTAATGTGTTGCTATGCTATCCCTCAACCCATTATCTCAAATAACGAGACACCTTTCAAAAACCAAGATGTTCGTGACCTATGCCAAAATTTCAAAATCCAACATCACTTTTTCACTCTGTACTACCCCCAAGAAAATGGCCAAGCTGAGGCTAAAAATAAGACCATCCTAAAAATCCTTAAGAAAACAGTTAATGACACTAGTCATGACCGATACCTCCAACTGAATCCCGCCTTATGGGCCTATCAAACAAGTATCTACACACCAATAGGTGCCACCCTATTTTCCCTAATCTACGGATGAGAAGCCATACTCCCTATTGAGATCAATCTCTCGTCCCCGAGGATATCTCTATAGAATCTTGTCACAGATGAAGAATATTGAGTGTCAAAGTTGAATGAGTTGGAACTACAGGATGAGTGGTGCATGGATGCCTTAAACCATTTGCAAGTCTACCAAAATTGCCTTAAGAGAAGTTACAACAAGAAAAGCAGGAGTTGGATCTTCCAAGTCGGAGAGCTTGTGTTGAAGGAGAATCAGAAGAATGTTCCAAATCTAGATAGCAAGGGAAATTTTGAACCCAATTGTTTGGGACCCTTCATCATCACAACAAGCTACAAGTCAGGGGCATATCAGCTATCAACACCTAAAGGGGAGCCTCTACATGAGCCCATGAACAATTCCCATCTCAAAAAGTTTTATGCCTAATCTTTCAAGGTGTAAAACCAGAAAATACAAAAAAATCAAAAAACATAAAAATAAAAATCAAAAATCAAAAAAAGGATTAAAAATAATAAAGAGAAAAATTGTCCTGTAGTGAAAACCACTTCAGTGGCACTTTAGGCAAGTATCTTGGTGAAAACCTGGCAAATAGGTGCCTTGTGTAAATAAGAAATTTCCATCCACCAGGATCTCCATGGCTTGTTCTGCATCATCCATCCATCATGCTTCCATCATCCATCACATTCCATATCTCCATCCATCACTCGTTTGGGTCTGCATCATAGCTTGGTCATGTGTTCGTGCCATGATCCCTCCTAGTACTACTCGACCCATTCTTAAGGTTAATTTTTCCTACCCATATCAAAGTAGTCTATCACATCATGTTGGGGGAATTTTCTTGCATTGGATCGGATTCGTGTATATTCTTAAAGGTCTTCCTTAAAATAAAAAATCCAAAAAAATCAGAAAATCCAAAAATCCAAAAACATAAAAAAATCAAGAAAATCCAAAAACATTCATAAAATTAGGAAAATCTAAAAACATTCAAATCATATCAAAATCCAAAAATAGGTCAAAAAGTCAGTCAAAAGGTAAAAAAATAGAGTCATCTTGTTGAACTACGGGAATCTAAGCTCTAAACGTAGGCAAGGTTGATCTTTGATCATCCCTGAGACACTTAGGTCAGTCCTTTAGGAGTCTGCCATAATAAACTAGCAATCCATTTGTTCATATCTCATCAAATAATTGAGTTTGTGTCAATCGAACCATGTGGTCTTTGCATGTATAACGTAGGCAAGGCTGAGCTAATCTTTGATCTGTTGGATATTCTTGTAATATAACCTTGGTGAATACTTGCTTTATTGGGTATGGATGGAAGGTGTTTTGGACAACTTGTTGACTATTACATTGTTAAGTTTTTCCTTTCTATGTTTTGGTTTGAGATGTTTGAAATATCTGAAGTATATCCTGGTAAGGTTTTCGTATGTCAGGTTTGAACAAGAATACTCCTATTTGATTGTCGAGTCAAAGTCCATCACACTAGGTGCAATGCCATCCTAGTTCTTTATACTTTGATGCATCATGCCTATGTGTGTTATCAAACATAAGGAAAGTAAGCCCTTTTAAAATCCCAAGTGGACCATTCGATATCATGAGAGATGGGTTCCGATGAACCACTACTCATGAAACACGGGTCAATGAGTTTGACTCGAAACTACACGGTTGAATCCTGATAGCAATATCATAATTTGACACGCTGTGGAAAATACCTCCTACTTATCAAGAAATACATCATCATGCATCATCATATCTAATAAGGTCTTGATGACTCATGGACTTGTTGGAATTTTGTATCATCTCAGACTCAAGGTTTGATCCATCTTATTCTTCTTATTCTTCTATCTTTACTAACATTTATATCCAAGTATCAAATATATGTGTTATATCAAAATATACACAAGGATACCCATGGTCAATGACTTCCTATACATCATCAGAATTGTCTACATCAAAAATTTGAGCTTTCTAGTCCCCTCTAAGCTAAAATTATCTTAAACCTCTTTGTTGTGAGATCACCCAAAAATCCAAATTTTTGTTTAATCTCTTGAGGAGGTAGTATACTAGCGTAATTCTCTCACTGGGGCAGCAATAGGGCATCTGAAAATTGAAATTTCTTTGATCTCAACAAGTTTATTCTTTAAACCAACACAACGGGTACATTGCTTCAAAGAGGGGAAAAATGTAGACACGTAAAATATATTGATTGATCCTATACACCTGATCCTGATTTACTAACACCAGTTCATCTAGAATCATCTCCTTTACTAACCATTTAATCAAATAATCTTTATTTGATTAAATTAATCATATTTCATCTTTTAATTAAATAAATCAATTTTATCTAATTAAACCACTATCTCCTATTAATTAAATAAATCATTTTTGTTAATTAATCCTAATGTCCCCTTTTTTAAATAAATCAAACTTTATTTGATTAAATCATAATATCTCTCTTTTAATTAAATAATTCACTTTATTTAATTAAGTCCTAAAGTCATCTCCTTTAAATTAAATAAATTAATCTTTATTTGATTTAAATCTAACACCATCCTCTTTAATTAAATAAATCAAACTTTATTTAATTGAGTCTAAAATCATTATTCCTCTCATTTTGATTTATTTAAATCCTAAAATCTCAATCACAATGTCAAATAAGCTAGATTCCATTAAACTTAATCAAATCATGATTAATGCTAACACTAATCCCTCAAATCCTCTAGATTTTGCAACTTGCATGTGAAAATCCATTTAATTGATTTATTAAATCTCTATTTTCATTCAAAAGGGGCATCAAAGAGGGAATATTCCTCAAATTTGAAAATCTCCCCCCAAAAGGACTTGTCCCTCCAACAAGGCATTAAAAGCCTCTTACATGTCCTTTGCCTTGAGACAAGTGGCATTAACTCCATTTTCTTCTCCCTCCAACATGTCACTTCTCGAATTTTGAATATCCACCTAATGAAATTAATGTGCACATTCATCAAAATGTGCACCATTTTCCATTCACATGTTGACAAGTGGCATTTGGCCATTGGTTGATCTTTTATCCCACATTCATCCCTTTTGCTTTTTCTTCCATCATTCTCTTCTATAAATAGAAGGCTCTCATATTGATTTTGGATCCACAACTTATGCAAAGCTATCATCTTCATTGTTTTGAGCAATCTTCACCCATTATCATCAATTTTCATAGTTTTTCATCATTTCATAGCTAGGTTATGGAGAAATTTCACCAAGGAGCACCAATCTTCATCCATTGATCATCTTCAAGCTTGCAAGGAATTGGGAAAGGGATATTTTATACATCAAAATAACACCAATCCCCCTAGGGGATTGAGAGTTTGTTTGTTTTGAGCCAGATTTGATAGCTTTTATTTGTGTTCTTCATGTTATTTCTTATTCTTTTCATTTTAAATGAACCTTATGGGGAATGATGTTTCTAGCTGGCATAATGGACTAATATTGTGTTTGTTGTTTGTGTTTGTGCAAGTCTAGGATCGCCATTCACAGTTTCATTGTCCACTATAGAAGCAAAATACATGGTTGCAAGATGTGCCTATGAAGAGGCATTATAGTTACAAATATTATGTTCATGTATTAGCTTTGAGTATAGATAGGTTAGGATAAGATTTGACAAAGTGTGATCTACTTAGAAAAAAATTGATGTACCATGCCAATACATAGCATATTGATTTATAATATCACTTTTTCCACAAGATATTTGAGGGTGGTGTTGGGTCCTAATTTTTTTTCCCACACTTCTATATAGATCAGTCCAACTCAAGGCTAGGGATATGTGATGTAGGAGCATTGAGGTTCACAAGTAATCATGTCACCCAAAAAAAAAAATTGTTTTTATTTTTTCCTTACTTTTATCATGTTGTAATTGGTTTTGGTGATTCTTTCAAGAGGAAATTTTATATTAATTTTGGTCAAGTAAGAAATTCATCTTTTTGAAGGCTCAAATGCGTGTCTCCAATTTCATTTTGGTAGAAATTTGATCAAATTTGAGTATATTTGAAGGAAATTGGAATTTCAAACCTGCTTAGGAACAAATTGGATGTTTGGCATGTTTCAAGAACATTGGGAATTATCGATGAGTTCATGTTCCATTACTTCTCATCAATGATTTCATGTTCCTATTAAAAGCTCTGGTAGGTTTTATAACTTAGTTTTTTAGATAGATTTTCCTTTTATCGGGTGGTTCCATCTCACCCAAAAATCTCTAACGAGATGTATTTATATAAGGATCAGAGTTTCAAGGTGTTCTAGGAACACTTGAAACCCTTGATAGTTCTTGTTCCCATTCTTATGTCTAATGGGCTTGATAATTACCTCAACAAGTAAATTTGAGAGTTCCAACTCTCTATACCTTTGAAACCTCATACAGAGTCTTCTTGTAAAAGAGGATCATAACATGTTAGATAATTCATGGAACACCACAAATATCCAATAAAGTTCCAAATTCCCCCTTAATATTCAATAGGTTCCTCAGCACTTATTTATTACATAAAATATGACTTCATTCAATGATAGCGTAGTTCCCAATGGGGTGAAACTCCTTGACCAAATGGAACAATAAGTTTGTATGAAGAAATCAAAGGATGGGATAGTTCCAAGTACACTATAAATTGTCGATAAGTTCCTATTGGGTATGAATTTTTTTACCAAGCTTAAAACACTCATCCAAGTGGACATTATTCAAACATCTCCATTTTTCCAATTTTAGTTGAACTTCCCATGTCGATTCAATGTTTTAATTTTTAATGGTTTAACATCCTTGCCCAACGTATAAAAGGGAGGTGTGTTAGTGGTTTGGGGGTTCATCATTTCTTTAGGGAAGAATTGAGTCATTGGTTGATTGGCTGGATGTTTATGAGATGTTGAAAAAGAAGAATATTGCAATTGAAGAAGCTTATATTGATAATTTGAATTATATTGTATTGCTAATCATTTTTATTGTTGCACATGAATAAAACATTTATTACTATTGTGATTATGAATTTTTTTTCCTAATGAAGTTCCTTTTGTGGTTGCTATAATCAGTTTCCTAATAAGGTTCCCAATCTAGATCTATATTAAGTGGTATTAGAGTGATTCCTTGTTGTGGACTATGGGTGTGTCAAAAGGGGTTTTGAAATTTTGTTGTGGGCGAGGAAGTAAGTGCATACCTACAACTACGAAGAATATAGAGAAAAAATGGCACACAAAGGATGTGGGAGATGAGGAGCATCATGGGTTGGTGATATGGAAATTATAGAAATATTGAGGTATTACTACATATTAAGATGTTATGGAGATAGCATGGTGAAAAGAAGTACATGTGGAAGATATAAGTGAGAATGAAGAAAAAATAGAGGCAAGAGAATATGTGAATGAAGATTTAGAAGAACCAAAAAGAATATTTTTGTGGGAAATGTCCAGAATAAGTAGTAAACTTGGATTAAATCCTCTCAATTTTAATGAAAATTATATAAATCCAGAAAATTTATTGTCTAGATATCAAAGATGGATAAACACTTTTATGTTGAATCTAAATTGAATACCCAAAGAAGGTAAAATTTTCATGTACCAAATTGAAAGGACATGCATCCTTGTAGTGGGATAATGTATAAACAAACATACAATAAAATGGAAAAGAGAAAATCAAATCCTGGGAAAGAATGATGACTAAATTGAAGGGAAAAAAATTACCAATCAACTATCAAATAAGCTTGTTTAAGAAATTGTAGAATTTGAAAAAAAGGGAGAAAAGTGCACAAGAATATACAAAAGAATTTGATAGATTGAATATCTAGGAAAGACATGTAGATGATGACATTGGGAAAGTATTGAGGTATGCCAAGGGTTTTCACCATTATATTCAAGATGGGATTAGTATGGCGAGAAGAAAAAGTGTCAAAGAATCCTATAAATATGTCTTGAAGGCATAAGAGAAACTTCCTAAAAAATAAAACAACTCTAGAGGTAGAGGAAGCTTCTCATATGGAAGAGGTCAATCTATTAGTGGTAGAGGTTGTCAGAATAGACAAGCAGAAGCCAACACTTCACAAACACTTAGGATAATAAAGGAAGAGGATATTATTCTAGAGGAAGAGGAGATTATTATCATGGTAGAGGATATTTTAGAAGAGGTAGAGGAAGAGGATTCAATGGTACATGTTTTTGATGTGGAGAGATTAGGCATAGGGCATTTGAATTTCCTCAGATACAACATAGCAATGGAAAAGGAAAAGAGGCAAGAATCAATGTGGCACAAGCAAAAAATAAAAGTGTGGCTTCACCAAAGTTTGGATAATATCTTGAATAATGAGAATCTTTGATGTTGTAAATAATTTATTAAACCTTGAAAATGAAAAAAGAACCAGTCTAAAGAAGAAATTTGTTTAGAACAAGATGCAAACTGGGTGGAAAATGTTGTAAAGTAATAGTTGGCAGTGAAAATAATAATAATAATGTGTTTGAAGAGATGGTAATAAATTGAAATTGAAAAAATTGAAACATCCAAATCTCTACAAATTTTTCTAGTTGTAGAAGAAATATCAATTGTTGCTAAGAGAGAAATGCCTTGTAAACATTCAAATTGGAAGCTATAAAGATAAAATTTATATCTAATGCCAATGGATGCTTGGCATATCTTGTTGGGCAGACCTTGGAAATTTGATAGACAAGTTGTACATGATGGAAGAACCAATAAATATTAGATAAAGAAGGATGGAAAATAATTTACCTTGAATTATTGAAGGATAAAGAGGAAGAAGTAGAAAATGGTTCAAGAGTCTCTTTGATGTTTGGAAAGAAATTTTTGTAGGAGTTGAAGAAAGAAAGAACATGTTTTTCTCTTATTCTTAAGCTTTTAGAAACTATGACAACAAAAAAGAATGAATATTTTCTAATGGAAATTAAATATATTCTGGATGAATATGCAAAAATATTGATGGAGTTACCAAATGTATTGCCACCTATGAGGAGTATAATGCATTTCATGGATTTGATACCTAGTGCAATTTTGACCAATAAAATACTCTATAGAATGATGTTATGAAAAATGAGGAAATTAATAGGAAACTGCAAGATTTGTTGGATATAGGGATGATCAAATAATTCCACAATCTATGTGTTTTTATAGTAGTATTGACACACAAAAAGGATGTGGAATGATGGATTTGTATTGATTTGAGGGCCATAATCAAAATAACAATAAAATACAGGTTTCTATTGCCATGGATGGATGATATGATGAATTATTTGAGTGGAGCCAAGAACTTCATGAAAATTAATTTGAAGAGTGGGTACCATCAAATAAGAATAAGAGAGGGGGATGAATGGAAGACAACCTTCAAGATAAAATATGACTTGTATGAATGGTTGGTGGTCATTCGGTTGACAAATGCACCCAACAATTTCATGAGATTGATGAATGAAGTGATGAAGCCTTTTTTGGGTAAGTTTGCAATTTTTTATTTGAATAATATTTTAATTTTTAGTACAAAAAGAGAATTTGTAACATGTTAGATAAATTTTACAAAGGATAAAAGAGAAGTTATTGGTAAATTTGAGAAAGTGTATTTTTATGAAACAAGAGTTGGTATATCTATGATTTGTTGTGTCTAGAGATGGACTACAAATAGATATGGAAATGGTCAAAGCAATTGTGGGTTGGCCTTCCCCAAGTATTATGTTTGAAGCTATATGTTTTCATGGATTGATGAGCTTTTGAAAGAAGTTTATCAAAATAATTAGTGGAATTTTTGCCCCTATTACAAAGACGATGAAAGGTAATAGGAAATAATTTGTCTAGATAACTGCAATAGAGAGGAGTTTTCAATTGTTGAAAGAAAAAGTTAATAAACAACTAATTTTGGTATCATCTGATTTTAGAAAGGTGATCCAAGTAGATTAAGATACAAGTGTGTCTTTCAAAGGAGATAAATAATAAGATATTCAAAGATAAAATTAATAGTAGTAGAGAGGTGTACCAGAGAATTAAAAGGGCTCTTCAAGATAATATTAATTTCATGCATTTTGTCAAAGCTAAAATTATTCCTTCCTACCTTGAGCTAATAGTTAAAAAATTTGGGGGGTTAATCAAGACCTTACTAAGATGGATTGGGCTAAGATCCTTTTGAGGAATAGTGTTAAGTGGATGCCCCCTAAATATGGATGGATAACACTAAATTTTGATGGTTGTTCTAAGGGTAACCTTGGAATTGATACTACCATAGGTTTTATTAGAGATTAAAAAGGTTGGTTGATTGAGGAGTATACTGAGTATATTGGGTGAAAATATAACAATGAGGTTGAGGCACATGAGGTGTGGTGGGGTGTTAGGAGAATCAACATCCTAGGCTAAAAAAAAGTGTAAATTGAAGGAGATCCAAAATTAATAATTGACATGTTGTAGAATAATAAATATTCACCTTAGAAGATAAGGAATGTGATTGAATATTGTAGAACTATGTTGTAGAAGTTATCTCTATGAAAAATAAGGCATACTTATAGAGAAGGGAATTATGTTGTAAATGTTTCTAACTTAGGTTTAGAGTTCCAAGATTGGAGGTACTAGAATTATGATATATACCTATTGCTTAAGGTTAAAGAGATACGTTCTAAGGATAGGAAAAATATTTCTTATAAATGATTAATAAAAGGAAGAATTTTTTTGGCCTTTATTTTAATTTATATAAAGGCTTATAATCTTAGGGAAATGACATGTGATGTGGAAAAATATAAAGGGGATGGCTATATGATTTCATAAGGTGATGCCACCTTTTGGCTTAATGAGTAGATGGGAAGATTAATATTGAAAGATTATAAGATTGTGAATATTATTTGTTTCCCTTCATATAAGGACTATAAGAATGACAAGAATGAATTTATTAGAAATTGTGCTAAGGGTCATATCATAGGAGGTGGAACGAAGAATTACACTCTGCATTATCTAGAAAATTACAAGAGAAAACAAGAATGCAATGGTCCTATCAATACCTATCATCAAGGAGTGTACTACTTTCTTGGCTCCCCTTATGTGATTGAGAGAAAAGATGGTGAGGAGAATTTAGTAAAAAGTTGGAAAATGTTTAAAAGAATTTGTGTTGAGAGTAGTCATTTTTCCATCTGTAACTCCTTTGGTATTTACCTATGTGTGAGTATGAGGATGTGTCACCTAAGGATTATAACTGAGCCTATCTCTTGTGATGTGATGAGGAAAAATGTAGAACTTTAGAAATATTTGAGAAAGGATGTTTTAATCCTTTCTTTCTTTCTATGAGAGGATTTAATGACAACCTTACCTTGTAGTTTGTTAATTCTTGGAAGAAAGGTGAGGCATTTGTGTGAGGGGTTAGATTTACTATGATTAAGGAGATTATAGTGAGGGTGACAAGCCTCAGTTATGATGGAGCTAAGATGAAAAAGAGAAGTTAAATGAGCTATCAAGGTTTCATTGATGCCCTTTTGGAAGATAGAAAATAGGTGAAGAAGCTTCAAAATGGGTACATTCGGGAGGATTTGCATGTGCCATGGTTGATGGTGAGTTTGCATTTCATTTCATGAAGTACTTTACTCTGGAAGGTAGGTTTAAAACTTTCCATGGCTACCATTTTTCTATTTTGGATCATCTTTGTCATGGTAATTTAATTAGTTTTCCTTTTTATTTACTCTCATATTTGGAGAAATATATAAAAGATGGTGCTTACCCTCCATTACATCAAGGATTAATCTAGACATTGTATAAGTTTAGTTTGAACTTAACCCTTGCAGCAAACCCTAGTGTTAAGAAGTCTAATGTGAAGATAAAACTCTTAGGGAACAAGCCTTCAATGAATAGTCCTAATTTTGTCAAGCTTATCAAAGGGGATATTAGTAGCCCAAATAGTCTTGCTAAGGTGTTGAAGGCTAAAATACCTAGCCCCATTGATTCTTTAAGAGCATCTCCCTCTAATAACCCTCCCTCCAAGAATCCTTGCTTAGGTGGAAAAGGTAGAAAGACTTTGGGATTCTTAGACATGCAACCAAGGGTAGAAAAGAGAATGTCTCCCTCTACCCACCTAAAAATAAAAGCTCCAAATGTTATCTAGGAGGAACCTTTACAAAAGAAAATTAAAAAGACCAAAATCCCTAAAGGTAAGTAGGTTGTGGGAGAGATAGAGTATGTCATGACACTTGGTGATAATGCTATAACTATATTTGATGAGGAAGAATAGAGTCTAGGTGATGAAGAGCTTGTTAAGAATGAGAAAGAGAAGTAGGGAGAAGAAGGTTAGCTAGGTTAGTTAGGACCAGTGCTACAAAAAATAAAAATGTTTTTAATAAAAATTGTCAAGAATGTGGAGATTATTAATTAAGGGGGTTTTAGTTAGGATGAAGAGGATTTTTGACCTCATCTAAATGAAGGGATTGATTATGGGGAATGAATGTTCTCCCTTGGAGGGAAATGGATGATGAGGAGATGAAAGTTGAAGACGGACAAGAAGAAGATGAGGAAGAGCAGGAAGGTGAAGAGGAAGGACATGAAGAAGAAGAGGAAGAACAAGAAACTGATGAAGAAGACTATATGGCTTCTCCTCATAATAAAATGATGGATTATTCTTCAAGGAAAAATGAAGAATTTGAGTATGGGGAAGAAAATCCTACAAATGTAGAAGACCAAGAAGAGAACTAAGGGAAAGACCAAAATGAAAAATAATAGGATGATGTGTAAGCTGAACAATAAGAAGACCCTATGGATTCTCTTAATTTTGATAAAGAGGTCCTCAAAAATAGTGTTGTTGATATGGAAAGTAAAATGAAAGAGCATAAATACTGTAAGAGATGCAACAAAAAATGGAAAACATCTACAATACCTTAAATCAATATCAAGATAGAGTGAAGAAAATGGAGAATACTTTTTGGAATTTGGTGAAGATTACTAATGGTATAATGCAAAAGGTTGTTTTTCATATAGTGATAAGGAATTAAAAGATCAAAAAACAAAAAAAGAAGTAAGGCAGTATCGAAGATCAACATTATACTAGTGAAAAACAAAAAAAATCCAAGAGATCTCTGGAGATGGCTTCCCGGGAGGAGTCAATGGTCTCCCTGACTAAATTATATCTATCATATTTTCTATTTTTTGTATGCTCTTTATATCTAGGTTTCAGTTGTTTGTAGGTTTAGTATTGGTTTGGATACCTGTTTTGTTATTTTTGTTTTTTTCTCTATTATGCTTTGTTTTGATTTTTGTAATTGGATTTAAGGCCCTTCCCTACTTTTAATATAAAAATATCGTAACAAACATACCTATGTACCTACAATTTACATTTTTTTTCCTTTCATTCTCTCATTTCTTAAAAATTCTAACCTTTTAGATTATGCTTTGTTTGTTATGCTTTATATGTTCATTTCACCTTCTCTATTTGATCTCATGTGTCTTTCCCCACTTGGTGGGGATTTTATCTTCTTTGATTTTCCTTTTGTCTCCTATGCTTGTTTACATATCCTTTATTCCTATGCTTTTATTTATCTTTTGTCTTTCTCTTCCATGTTACTTGTTTGTTTCCTTATCTTCCATTTTGACTTCATGCATCCTTATGATTTTTTCCCTCTATTTATTGATGATTTTCATGATCCTTATGTCACCACTTTAATTACTCATGCTACCTTGTAAACTCTTATGTTTTTTATGCATGGCCATGTTTACCATGTTGCTTTGCCTTTGATTATCCTAATTTCTTTCATATCTATATCTATCACATTTACAATATTTCGATGCTTATGCTTTACTCTTTTAATTCCCATGATCCCATAGTACCATACCATGATTTTAGAGCTTGTATATTGAGACTACATTGTGATATCACACTCCTAAATTCACCTATTAAACCTATATTATCTTATTTTATGGTTTTGTAAAGGAGTGAATTTGTACCCCTTATGAAAATTCCCCTTTTACACTCCCTCACCTTAGAAAACCAAATTCGAAGGAAAAAATCCACATCAGCCCACTGCCTTCGTCCCACTTGACGTCTATTTTGTGTGTCGGCAAAAGAATAACTATCGGGGATGCTCGCACGACACACAGATGTTCACATGGCATGCTTATGTTCTTGACAGATTCCTATGTCTGTAGCCTACAAAGGCATTACACTTCCCATTGGGGTTGATTTGTAACACCCCTCTGTGACCAACCAACTTGAATATGGTTTTTTTTCTTATTCTCCCTTCTAATTCACTCTTCATTCCTTCATTTCATCCTCTAGCAAGCTTTCTACATAATCTCTCTAGCATTTTCTTGCATCCATCACTCTCAAGCAACACTTTGCACTCCATAGCAAAAAAAACAACACTACATCAACTCCATAGAGAAAGCATGGAACAACACCATTGTAGCAGGGGCTTGAGTCCTCTCATTTTCTCCTCCATTAGCTAGTGAGATCTTAGTGGAGGTGGTAAGCATTTCACTCCTCTCCTCTATGATTTGGTTGAGTAGCATAATATTGTTTTCAAGTGTTATTGTGTTTTACTTTCATTCTTCCTTTATCATATTTCTTTCTATAGTTGCTATCTTGGTTGTCCGTGGGGGTGGAAACACCAAAACGGGGGTTTGACTAAGGCAGACCCCTATATAACCCTCTCAAAAAATTTCCTCCTTTTTGTGTGTAGGTGGACATGCTTTGTGGAGCTAGCTGGTGAACGAATACCTTTGTGAGATCATTCTTGTCACCCTAACTCTCATTTACTTGCTTTATCACATTCATTTGTATTTGTCTTACTTTATAGCTCTGTTTTGTCCCTTTGGAAGTGACTAGCTAGACCATCAGCCTATTTTTTGGTGGTTCACATTGTCTTTCTGGTCCTCTAGTTGTATAGATGCCAACACACTTGAGAGACACTAGTGTGCCGCGTTGTCGTCCCAAAACCGTGCTTGCGTCCTTGAGTAGAGAGCTACCTAAGGCACAGTGTTGAACCCGAAAATTGACTCACCTAGCCCCATTATGAGTTTCAGGTCTACAAAGTGGTTGAAGAACCTTATAGCCCTCATCATTCTCATCCCTCATTTCCAAACACCCCTTTAAGCTGAGGTAAGTTAGGGAAAACTTTCGTTCTTGGCTCTTCATGACTTGGATCCTTAAATGTGGTTGGTCCCCCTCTTACATTTTTGGTGAACCCAATGTGAACCAACATCTATCCATGCATTGGTGTTGAAGCTTTCCCTTTATACCTTGTGACTATTTCACCCTTGAGTGTTGTTAAGGTTTATGAGCATTACAACCCAGTCCACAACCTTTGGGTATATTGTTAGGAGAAGTGTACAACACCTTCTGATGGAAATGACGAAGGTCACTAGTGGTTTCTCTATAGGCCTTTTTGTTGGAACTGTCATTGGTCTCGCCGCATAGGAGCATTTGTCAAGGGGTGAGATAGGAATCTCTGACAAGATTGACCATGTCCCTACTCCTCCTACATGCCCCACACCATTGTCGATCGATGAGCATGAGGATGTTCACATTCCTTCAGAATATTTCTTTTCCCTTAGCAAAGGGTTAGGTGACTTAGAACATCACTTGGAAAGAGACCCGAAGTTGGCTAGGGCTGCCTGGGTTATCAGTGAACTAAAGTATATGGTGGGAAAAGATCAAACATACATATAACTCTTGGCTAGTCTCTTTTGTTTGACTGATGCTTGTGCTCCTCCAAATAATCCTAACATTGTGTGAGGAGTCACTTTTGAATACCATGAGAGACAGCTAGGACTATCAATGCCCCTGACATCTGTATGCATGACTGATACCGTACCCTCGATCAGTATCCCCTCTACCTCTAAGGGATCTGACACTATCAGGGTGAATAAGATCCCCTTGGGTTTTAGCTTCACCCCTCTTGTCACCTCTAGTGGTGGAGGTTTTGGTGGGATGAGCGGTGGAGGCTTTGGTAGTGGTGGTAGCTTTGGTAGCGGAGGTGGTTCCAGTGGAGGCCCTACTGGTGGCGGTGGCTCTAGTGGTGGTTCTAGCGGAGGTCACACCAGTGGCTCTAGTGGCAATTTTGGAGGAGGTTCCTCTAGCCCTTTATCTTCTAATGACCCTATTTTGAACACTGTTCTTTGGAATATGGATAAGATGTAGAGCCAGTTGGTGAGTCTCTCCCAAGCCTCTACCCAGCCTATCTTCCAACCCTTCTTCTGGCATAGCCCATTTTCGATCAAGATTCTAAACACTCTCTTCCCTCAAGGAATGGAGATTCCTAAATTTGAGAAATATGGCAGCAAAGGGGACCCACAAACACGTGTTCGCCTTTAACGCCCTGTGCACAAATTTCTTCCATCACAATGCGTTGATGGCAAAACTATTCCCTCAATATCTTAAGGATATAATGCGTGAATGGTACTGTTTCTTGCCCAATAATTCCATTTTCTCATTTTACCAACTTGTAAACCAATTCCTATGACAATTCCAAGCTAACATCGGGCCGAAGATGACCTTTTTGGATCTCGTCCAATGCAAACAAGGTGATAATGAAAAGATCATTGATTTCATAGTGCGGTATCAAGCACTCTTCTCACAAATCTCATATCCACTGCTCGATTCTAATGTGCAAAAGGTATTCATAGGGAACTTGCAAAGGCCTTGGCAGGAGAAGTTCACCCTTATGAAATACCCTTCTTTTGCGCACTTGTGTGCAACCCTATGAGAGTATCAAACAGACGGTAGTTTAGTTCAGGGGACCTCCCATGCGCTCCCATTTTGAAGGATAATCCATCATATCAATCTCTGGGAAAGGGAAAGATGTCGCGAATGTAGTAGCCATTACGGATGACAATGGCTTTAAATGCAACCAAAAGTTCACAAAGTTAGCAGAATCTTATTATTCCATCTTGCAAAAGTTAGCGAAGGATAAGATCGTAACCTTGCCAAACCCTAAACCCCTTAAGGAGCCTTACCCTAGTTGGTATGATGCAAGTACTTATTGTTAGTACCATCGAGTCAACTGATATGATACCGAATGTTGTATGCACCTGCGTCATGAGATACAAGACCGCATTGAGGATGGTACTATTCATCTCGATGGAAGCAAACAAAACACAAACAAGTTAGTGGAAAAATAAAATAGTGAACTGCATATATACATGGACCCATTTCTGTCACATTCTGCTAACATGATTGTTGACCCCACTGATTCTATCACTCAGCTCGAGGCCTATGTTAATATGGTAATGGTTACTTCTATTGCACAACCTGCGACAGGTTCGTCGGATGTGACATTCACTTCATAGGACTTACCCTTAAACAACAAGCCCGCTCCCCTCTATATTCCCACTCGCCTCAATAGTAACATTATGACAGGAGTCTTAGTAGCCTTGTGAGTTGAGTGAATGTTATCACAGAAGAGACGTTGTGGCTTAATTCATTGCACAAAAAAGAGTACGAAGAAACAAAATCCACCATCCGTGCACATGATGGTCTTTGTCTTAAGCCATATGGCTTGATAACTTTGTCCATCCTAGTTGGACCTAGGGATGTTGACACAGTTTTTGATGAAATTATGAAGTCAGATCTATTTAGGATGAAGCTAGGCATACTTTGGCTAGCTTCCATGAATAGAATCGCCTCTGTTATTCAAAAATTCCTAAAGTTCTCCCATGAAGGTGTTGTGCATGTAGTGCATGACATTGGATATCAGCCTTTGGTTGTCCCATGGGGGATATTCGTTAGACCATTTTTGGCTTGCATGGTTGGTCTGCTTCCTCCAAGAACAAACCTACTTTACAAGAATTGTGTTAAGTATAAGACCAAGGCAAGGGATAGCCAAAAATAGCTCTTCCTGTAGCACAACAACCGACTGCCTCCTCTTCCTAGAAAGGAAAGGAGAAGCTTGCCTCCCCTTAGGATGACTCATTCACTCCCCTCTCTTGGGAGGAGTATTGGATGAGAAAGTTTGCCATCTACTTGTTAAGTTCGATGATCCCTCCTTGGTGTAGAATTAAGATCAGGATATCAAACCTCCCTACTAAACCGCTTGGACCTTGGTACTATTTATATGGTAGAGGAAAAGGTCCTCATGGGGAATCCTCTATGTCTCAACCTCTGTGGCCTCCTACTCTTGCTCCCAAAGCAGTAAATGGGAAGAGGCCTGCTGTCGAGGTGTTTGAGTCAACTCCCCCCATTGCTTCTCAACCTGCTCCTATTCGAGAGCCTGTTCCTCCACCAAAAATGACTGTAGTGGACACTCCCATGGCTAAGTAGGAGCCTTTTGTTCCTTCACAACCTCCAGCCTTTGGTTCAAAGAGTCACAAAAATCGCCTTGCACACAAGCACAAGCATTTGCAAAAGACTCTCATGGCTGAGCAGGCTGCCTTACAAATGAAGGAAGAGGAGATTAACACCCCTGTATCAGGTCCTTCTATAATATCCTCCTATCTCCTCCCCTTTGCTTCTGTTCAGTCTAGTTTTGTATCACTTCTAGCTTCTGTTGTGAGTACGAATGCACCTAACCCTAAACAGGTGCAGGTGTTCATCATTCCTTTGATGGAGCCACCTCTGTTGATGTCCCTTCTGGATGTCTAGCCTTTCCTGAAACCTGTAGATATGACGAACACTTTGGTTGTATCTATTGGGGTTCTCTCCTCCTCTTCCTCTACTCTTCTTGCTTCATCTATGGGGAGTTTGCATCCTCTGATGAAGCAGAAGGTGGAGAGTGGTCCTTCCAACAATGGAGGATGAAAGAGGATCCCACCTTCTCCGAAAGGTGGTCCCGCATTAACTTGTTATGTCCTAGTGGCAGAACCAGTCTCAACTTCTACTGAGTTCATCACCGCTCTTGAATCACTCGGTGAGCCTAGCGGTGAATCTCGGGTGCAACCTTCCCCGTTCGTTGAAGTGAAACATGGCACTCTTGTAAAATGCATGTTTAACTCTCTGGATGAGGTTCTGGCCTTGTTGGTGATCTACGCGAAGTCGTTGACCTTAGATCCACAAGATCTCAATGGAGAGGACCTTGCGGGGCCCTCTTCCTTAGCCCTTGTTGCGAGAGGGTTAGACGCTCCTCCTCTTAACATCCCATCACTACAGGTTCATCCTCCTTCCCCCTATGATGATCTAGAGTGGGAGGTAGACAACCTCTTGGTTGATCAGTGTTAAGAGGAGGCCCCTTCTTTATCTTTATATTAGTTGTGTGTGTGTGTTGTTATGTCTTCCCTCATGATCATGCTATGTGTGCCTGGATGACCCTCATCACCCCTATTGGTGCTTGGATACAGGTGTGGTTTTTATTTCGTAAACCTTCTTCTATTTGTATCATCATTCATCCATGCTCGTGACTTGATTTTTCACAAATTGGGGATGATGCAAAGCACTAGGGGCATTTAGGATTCCCTTCCATGTTGACCCAATTTTTTATTTTTACTTTGTCTTCTTGTGCATTCTTGACATGGTCTGATATAGTAGGGGGTTGATGTTAATTCATTTTATATACTATTACTATACATATATATTTATGAGCAGTTCTAACCCTGAAGTATCAAGCTACCCCTATGCCCTTTGTTTATGTTATCTTTTATCTTTTTCTTTTCCTTTATCTTTCTCTCTTCTTTTCTTGAGTTGTCCCTCTCATGTGTGATAATGCCACTTCTACAACACTTCGATTTTCAGAAAATACATTCATTGCTAACAAATCTTTTCTCAAAAAATTTCATGAACTTGTGTTCAAGAATCACATTCTCGACTTGAAACCCTAATGGAACGTGTTTCCTTCATCATGGGTTCATAAAGAAAGAACTTGAGAACCTTCCTCCGAAGTGGGAACAACTTTGGTCTTCCCCTCGCGTGGGGCATAGTCTTCCTTTCAAATTCCTTGATGAAGTGAACATCTTTCAAAAGGGTTCCTTGATGATGAATTGATTCAAGATAGAAACATCTCTTTCGTGCTTTCGAACAACGAGTCCCTTGAGTGGACCCTTTTTTTAAGTCAAGTTCCTGAGGGACTCCTTTGAAAGTTTTACAACTTGTTGATGGTCTGTGTGATTGTCCACTTACTTTCCTATTCAACCACTTTCTAACATGTTCTATCTATGGGTAAACATGTTGCTTTACGGGTGCACCTATGAAGCTGCTTTTCGACTCTGCAAAGTCCCCTTTCCTTCGGTTTCCTCCATGTGAGAGATCTTGGGGGATACCTCCCTATAGATCTGTGGGTTTGTAGGGCACTTCTTCTGAGCTTCCTCCATGTGAGAGATCTTGAGGGTGGCTCCCTTGTAGGTTTTCGGTTCTGTAAGGCACTTTCTTTGGGTTTCCTCCATGTGAGAGATCTTGGGGGATACCTCCTTGTAGGTCTGGGGTCTGTAGGGCGCTTTCCTGGGTTTTCTTCATGTGAGAGATCTTGAAGGACACCTTCCTTGTAGGTCTACAGGTCTGTAGGGAACTTTCCTAGCTTCCTCCATGTGAGAGATCTTGGGGGACACTTCCTTGTAGGTTTGTGGGTCTGTAAGGTTCTTTTTTGGGTACCCTTCATGTGAGAGATCTTGGAGGTTACCTTCCTTGTAGGTTTGCGGGTCTGTAAGGCACTTTTTTGGGTACCCTTCATGTGAGAGATCTTGGAGATTACCTTCCTTACAGGTCTGTAGGCCTATGAGGCGCTTTCTTCTTGGGGCTTCCTTCATGTGAGAGATCTTGAGGGTCACCTCCTTGTAGGTCTGTGGGCCTGTAAGACACTTTCATTCTTTAGCTTCATAGTTTTGTGGGGCTATGAAGTCTTTTTCTTGTCCTACACTCTCGAGTGTAGAAGTTGATAATCCAACCTCACATATCCAATGAACACCTACAAGCAAATAACTTGTCATCAAAGGAGATCAAGAGACACAAGAATGGTGCTCTGCAAACATGCAGCAAAAGATGCATTACCAGAGAAGTAAATAATTACAAAGAGATCAATCCTTAAGAAAGGAGATCAAAACCCTAGAATGAGGATTAAATTAGCATGTGACAAGTATCAAGATCATAATGAACGAGGCAACATGACTAATTTAATAATGCAAAAATAAAGATTCCTAAGTTTAGCTTAAGCGAAATAAAGTAAAGGTAACTTAATTAATTAATCAATATGATTAAATTAATCAAGTAAACAACCTAGTACTCTAACATTGAGTTTTCCAAATCGTGGTCTACTTCCTCGGTGGTTCAGGTATACATTTCTAACTCTACTACTTCTTTGATCTACTTTACTGAAGCACTCATTAGTATTCATGCTTGCTAAAGTGGGGGAAAAATGTATAGGAGTGAATTTGCACCCCTTATGCAAATCACTGTTTTACACTCCCTCACCTTAGAAAACCAAATTCGAAGGAAAAAATCCACATCATCCCACTGCCTTCATCCCACTTAGCATCTATTTTGTGTGTTGATAGAAGAATAACTGTCTAGGACACCCATGCGACGCACAGACATCCATGCAGTGCGCTTACATCCTTGACGAATTCTTGTGTTTGAAGCCTACAGCTTGGTGTTACACTTCCCATTGGGGTTAATTTGTAATGCCCCTCTTCGACCAACTGACCCGAATATGGCTATTTTTCTCATTCTCCCTTCAAATTCACTCTTCATTCCTTCATTTCATTCTCTAGAAAGCTTTATACACAATCTCTCTAGCATTTTCTTTCATCTATCACTCTCAAGCAACACTTTGCACTCCATAGCAGCAACAACAACACTCCATCAACTCCGTAGAGCAAGTGTGGAACAACACCATTGCACTAGGGGCTTGAGTCTTTTCATTTTCTCCTCCATTGGCTAGTGAGCTCTTGGTGGAGGTGGTAAGCCTTTCACTCCTCTCCTCTACGATTTGGTTAAGTAGCATAATATTGTTTTGAAGTGTTATTTTTTTTTACTTTCATTCTTCCTTTATCATATTTCTTTCTATAGTTGCTATCTTGGCTATTCATGGAGGTGGAAACACCAAAATGGGGGTCTAACTGAGGTAGACCCCTATATAGTCCCCCCAACAATTTTCCTCCTTTTTGTGTGTAGGTGGACATGCTTTGTGGAGCTAGCTAGTGAACTAATACCTTTGTGAGATCATTCTTGTCACCTTAACTCTCATTTACTTGCTTTATCACATTCATTCATATCCGTCTTACTTTATAGCTTTGTTTTGTCCCTTTGGAAGTGACTAGCTAAATCGTCAGCCTATTTTCTGATGGTTCACATTGTCTTTCTAGTACTTTGGTCGTACGGATGACAACGCACCTAAGAGATGCTAATGCGTCGCGTTGTCATCCTAGAACCACGCTTTTGTCTTGGGTTGAGAGCTACTTGAGGCACAGTGTTGAACCCAAAAATTGGCTTGCCTAGCCCCATTATGAGTTTTGGGTCTGTAGAGTGGTTGAAGGACCTTATAGCCCTCATCATTCTCGTCCCTCATTTCCAAACACCTCTTTAAGCTGAGGTAAGTTAGGGCAGTCTTCCGCTCTTGGCTCTTCATGACTTGGAGCCTTAAATGTGGTTGGTCCCCCTCTCTTACAGGTTCTAGGGCTATATCTTTACTTTGGGCGCATCATAGCTTCCCCCTTTTACATCTTTGTGTTTCCAATCCTATATCTCAACATTGAGAGTGTTATGACTTCCCCATACCATATGCACCTAAATAGCTATATAGTGCTCATAGAGCCATTCTTCTTACATTGAGGCATCATGTCTTAGCACATCCTACTTTTACCTACATTGCCTTACCTTGATTTTAGACCCACCCCTATTTGAGTGGTCACATCTTACCCTCCCCACTCTTTTTCCATGACATTATTACCTATCTCTTTACATTGGGAGGCACCATGCCTTTCCTCATTATTACCCTCACCTCACATTACTTGACCCTCATTAGTAGGGACCTAACACCTTATCTCTAGCTTTTATCTTCATTCTCTTCAACACTGCATTGGGGGCATATGCCCATCCTTATATCTTAAGTACCTAAATGAGTGTTTTTGGCCATTGAGGGCCATACCACCATTTCCATTACACATGTGGGGGGCAACCTTATATTTCGAGATCTATCTCTAGCCCACACGATTTTCACACCTTATTATTCTAGATGTTTTTACATTCTTATTACATGAAGCATTTTTTTAACTATAGTTTACATGATTTACATGCTTACATGCTTATCTTTATATTAAATTTATATTTCATGTACTATTTTTTATCACCTTCAATTACTTGCATCCTATAGATACAACCAATTGTAGGGGACATATATTGTCAATAACATTCCTATAATTGAGATTTTAGGTAGCGACATGCTACACAAAGATTCATCACCATGACCCAATGGAGCATTCTCACATAGCATGAAATTAACTAATATGCCACATGACATTGAGTTATATCATTTTTCGAACAAGCACAAATTTCTAATCTTACTTCATTCTTGATTTCTTAAATTTCAAATACAAGCAAACTCCCATTTTTCCCTAGTTCTCACTTGTGTGATAAGAGCTACTCATTACACATTTTCCCTCTATTTTACAATTTCCCATGGAGCACACATGCTAAAAGATGGACTTACATGACACATTCAACAAGTTCAACTACTTTATGACCTAGGATATTATTTTTATGTTTGAATACTTTACTTGTATGTTTGTTAATGTTACATACATTATCATTTTAAGATTCACACACACCTCAAATTTGGGGCAAAATGTAATAGTGTAACTTACATACCTATGCCAATTCCCATTGATTTTTTCCCATTTTGAGAGAATGACAATAAATTTACATTCCCATTTTGAGAGAATGACAATAGATTTACATATCAACAAATGACACAATCTTGTGAGAAATTGGGTCCACTCCCCTAGCTTTCACCTATCACTATTATACACATTCCAAACACCTATTGAAATCTTATCTATATCTATAAACGTCCCCATACAAACCAAATTTATTGCACCATCCATGATTCAAATATTCAATTTGTGCACAAAATTTATTGTTTCATCATCTAAAGTCATTCTCATGGGTGCAAGATTGATCCCTAGTACATGGATCTAACCCAAAATTTTAAAATTGGTTGACTCTTGTCTATTCTACTAGCCATTATGACTTGACCAAACACATTTGTACAATTTATTATTGTCCTTGTATTTAATGGTATTCAATTATATTAACTTCACACCCTCCCATATTTAAATATCCTCTCTTATCCTAATGCATTTAAGGAGCAATCATTAGAACACTTCAATTTGACACACTAAAATGAATTAAAGTCTACATGCTCATTCTAGGGCATTACTTGTAGTCTACTTGTCCTTAGTGTAATTGTAAAGTTGATTGTTATGGGGGATTGGCCTAGGAGAATGTGTCCCCTAGTGATTTTGAAAACCCTATAAATGTATTCATAAATATTGCTAGCCTTTAGAGCAAGGAAAAACATCAAGGAATTCAACAAATCAAAGAGCAAAGGCACACAACTAGCAGGTTCAAATTTGTATGTCACAAGTTAGATCTACAAACACACAAGTGATCTATAGGTACAAACTCAAGATACTTAAGAGGCATAAATCTTGCCCAAAATCTAGGTCAAAGCATAGACAAATAGATTCCACTTTTAATTTGAGATAACCGAATTCCATAATCTCCATCAAAATTATACATCATCGAATCTAAGACAAAATGCCACTAACCTTTATCATACTTTTAAATTAACATTTAATTCTAATATATCATTCTTACAACTTTTATTTATTAATCTTAATTAATTATTATTATGTGTATAAATTCAATTGGATTACCCTTAGATTGAGCTTAAGAAAGCCTATTTTCTTTTAGGATATCATTGTGTTTCATCCCATTTTATATAGGTTCTAGGTCAAAAGAAAAGAAAAGAAAAAAAAACCAAAAACCAAAGAAGCGACAATATGCAATATAGAAGTACATATATGCATGTGACTAGGCAATAACATTAGTGATATTTGATAAATTGACAGTTAAAAAAACTTTAAAATCAATCTTAAGAGATAATTATAAAGTTGAGTTGCCCCCTCATTTTCTTTACTCATCAGACTTTTGATGACTTTTGATGTTGGTAGTTTTACCTACAAAAATGAAGTACTGAATTTTAACACAATTAAAATATCTCAAGAGTTCTTTGGTTCTCACCATCGGTAAGTAAATTAACATTTAATTCTAATATATCATTCTTACAACTTTTATTTATTAATCTTAATTAATTATTATTATGTGTATAAATTCAATTGGATTACCCTTAGATTGAGCTTAAGAAAGTCTATTTTCTTTTAGGATATCATTGTGTTTCATCCCATTTTATATAGGTTCTAGGTCAAAAGAAAAAAAAACAAAAACCAAAGAAGCGACAATATGTAATATAGAAGTACATGTATGCATGTGACTAGGCAATAACATTAGTGATATTTGATAAATTGACAGTTAAAAAAACTTTAAAATCAATCTTAAGAGATAATTATAAAGTTGAGTTGCCTCCTCATTTTCTTTACTCATCGGGACTTTTGATGATTTTTGGTGTGGTAGTTTTACCTACAAAAATGAAGTACTGAATTTTAACACAATTAAAATATCTCAAGAGTTCTTTGGTTCTCACCATCGGTAAGTCTTCTTCCCGCCAAAGTATCCCTTCTCTTGGTTTTGTTTTCCTATCCAACCAGTGGCATATATATTGGCACCAATATGTGTTCATGCAAACCATGAAAATCTAGTAGAAAAACCGCTTCTGGATAAATATGAATGAGCCATATTGTCTTCACACAGGATTTTTTTTTGATGGAGATCTGAGTGCTTATAATTTATTTGCTGGATCGTGATTATTTGAAACTAGTGCATGTTCATTCCCTACATTCTTTACATCATCGTCACTAGGGACATCAGGACCAGGAGGAACGCCCCCTGGAAAATTTGTTACGGATACGCTAGTACCAATGGCACTGTAAATCAAAAGAGAAGTTAGAACAATGCATAAGCAACACAACATGGCAACTTAACAGCAGGAAACACAAAGTGCCTAAATTAATGACTTGGTGGAATCTTGAGAGAAGAAAGGCAAATGTTCTTGTTACCTTCTGTCGGAGACAACAAATGATCGAAGTTCACAATTAGCAAATCTGCATGCATTGTAAGTAGATTCAGAAATTATAAATTAAAATAATCAATGAAACAATATATTGCACAGAAACAAGTCACTGACAAGTAACTAATGTAAAATTAATCTCAACAAGCAAGATTTACAAATATTAATGTTACTATTAGCATCAGTTGTAGCGGTGTGGCTAATAGAATACCTAAGTATAAACTTCTGCCTATGGAAGATATCAAGTTTGTTGCATATGGACTAAAGCTACCAATAATCCGAGACATGCCTGTAATACAATCTTGTAGAATGAGAGGATATAGGCACTAACATCAAAAGATGCTATTTCCTTGCGACGACAAGAAGATTTTGGTGCTCGAATATGTTACTCAAAAGGGGATACAAACTTCTGCAGTTTCCAAAATAGGAAACAAACACTAAATAACTGAACCAGAAAAGTCAATTGTTCCCGCTGTATTTAATACTAAAAAAAGATTTAATTTTTGTTAATAAACTTAGTCATTACTAAAGTCCTTTTAACAATTTAAGAAAATGTGTCTAAGGGTAAGGTCCCATGGAGGGGGGCCTCCTTAAAAATTGCAGTGGGTGCTTGTTGGCGTAACAACTAGCACCTCTGGAGTAAGAGTTGGTACGGACAACTATGCACACTACGCAATGAGTGCTTTTCAAATTAGGAGGGGAAGCTCCCTCGTTGTGCTTGACAAAAGTACTTGCAAATGGAAATAAACTAAACTAAATCCTGTCTTTTTGTTTCAGCTGTAGAGGTACAAGGCTTTCTCGAAAACTATATACGTTGCAGCTGAGTATTTTTTGGTTTTGCAGACTACTAACTACAACTAAACTTAATTACTTAAATTCTATCCAGTTTCCTCAAGAAAAATAGAGCATGAGGAAACGGAGCAAGGTTTGACTATCAGACGATAAACGTGTAGATTCTCAACTTGAAGGCAAGGTGGCACATCTATCAACTCAATCTAAACACGCTTATTGGTAACAACAACACACGATAAACTGTATATGGATTCTCAACTTGAAGGCAAGGTGGCACGACTATTAGCTCAATCCGAATAAGTTTATTATTCACAACAATACACGATAACCAAGTGCAGATTCTCTACTTGAAGGCAAGGTGGCACAACTATCATCTCAATCTGAACAAGCTTATTGAACACAAAACAGATTTGGTCTAACTATGGAAAGAATTCATCATTACAATTGCGTGAAACCCTATGTGGCATAACAATTTATCATAATAGTAAAGACGCATGAACAAATACCAAAAGAGCAATATTGAGGGCAAGGTAGGCACAACATATATTTCTCTCTCGTGCAAAAGTTAATTACAAATGAGCAAAAACTCTTATTTATATGCATCAAGGTGTAGGGAACCCTAAAATCACCTTGAGTCAACTACAGTCTTGCAATGCATGCAAGATTTATTGCTAAACCCTAATTAAGCAAACTATACAGTTAACTGGAAAACTACCATCAGTTAACCGAAACATTTAATCTAAAAATGGACAACTGTGCAAGCATGCACGTCCTTATTGAAAGCAAGTTAACTGGAAGACTATCATCAGTTAACGAAAACCCTAAATAAAACTCCAAGTGTGTAAAGCTAATCTCAGAATAGATATGCATGAGACAAGACAACGAGTTAACTTGAGAAAGTAACGCCAAGTTTAACTCCTGTGTGTAATGTCTATCCTGAGAGGTGGGAACTGAAGTTTACTGTCCGTGATCTTGAGCAACCAATCCCTCAACGAGATTGTTAACTGTATCACTATCTGGAGCTATCAAACTCTATCGAAGAATGCTATGTCGGTGCAGCATATCCTCACCAGCTGTGATCTGAGACTGAAGTTCACCTCTGCTCCTTGTTGCCTCATCAAACAATGCTGACATGACTGTAAGTTGAGTAACCTTACAGCCAACGGTTTCCCCATTGAAAATGGTATGAATGAGTGCCTGAAGCTCTGACTGAACATTGGTAAGTTCAACGTAGGCACCACCCTCAATCTGATATCGGCACGGTAAGTGAGAAACCAAAGTTCTCACCGACCGGAGTGCACTAGTAACGTGCTCTCTACTCTCAGCCAACTCTGACGCCAAAGTCTCTTCTATCTTTGCCTTGAAAACCAACTGTGTTTTCCAAGAGTAGATAGCTTCCCTATCCTCTGCATCTGTGACTGCATCATATGCCACACTCAGGTGAGCAATCATAATCTCATCCCGGGGTTTATTAATCGCCATATCTCGCTCCTCATCCTGGAGACAAATACGGAGCTCTCGTGCATTATACTGCAACTGATATAACTCTGTAAGCATAGCATGGCCTCTAGCAACGAACTCCTCCCACTCATCCAAACGCTTGCCATATGCAACTAAGTGATTAAGTTGACTTTGTTCTGCTGGAGGCTCAAGCATTGGCGGGAGTGTGGCGATGACATCTGGTCTATGTACAAGGCTAGAAATATACTGACGAAGCTGTCTGATTTCAGCCTTGAGGGATGCCTTATCTTCTCCATCCTTCAGTATTCTATCCCTGGCACTATCTGTAGCAACCTGCAGTAGATCAACCTGGGTCTGGCGTGTGCTACGACCAAGGTTAACTGTGATAACCTCAAAATCCTGAGTTTCCAACTCAGCCAAGCTCTTCCCCTGTGGAGGTACAACAATCTCGATGACAATCTCCATGTCAGTGTTCCTCTCTACGTGAACCATGTTCTTGACCCTCTTGTCTGGCGCATCCTAATAAACCTCATCAAAATCGGAATGATTAAGAACATAGGATGGCTGCCTCCTCTTCCTTCCAAGCCGAGCTTTGATCCAAGATTGATCTCGGCTAATGCTACTAGAAGGGTCTGTACTAGCAACAGGAGGTTGCGATGAAAGTGAATGTGTAGAGGACCCACTGCGAGGTGGAGAGTCTAAATCCAATTCAATGTGAATTGGGACTGGCGACTGCTCTGGAATTGATGTAGGAACTTGAGGCTGAACCTCAGGCACTGGCAGACTCTGAGCTGGTCTCTGAACTGGCTCTGTGACCGGCTGTCTGTCAGGCTCCATGTGTATAACAGTGGCAAGCGCCTTGCCCTTTGAATTGTTTGGCACTTGACCTTTCTTAGGAGGGTTACTCCTTTTCTTTTGTTTAGGTTTTGACGAGGAAGGTAACGAAGGATTCACCACTACTGGCGGCTCTGCTCTGGGCACACTTACCCTCCTAGTCTTCTTGCTGTCGAGGTAAAGTATACTGTTCTGAATAACTCTACTTGACCTCTCCTTGACTGTTGCATATTCCTTGGCGTACCAATCAACTGCTGGCAATGGTTGTGTATCAACTTGCTCTCTGAAAAACTGAGGAAGAACCTCTCCCTCATCATCTGATAAACCTCCCACATCTTCTGACAAGAAAACAGAAATCTGTGAGAGAGAAGTGGCCATAACTACGTTTGCGAACCTCGAAGTCATCTGCACAATTTTCCCAGTAATCCTCCATAGAAGGCTCATGAAATATACCTCCAGCAAGGCGAGTTGTGTAATGACCTGAAAGATCATAGGCACGTGCTTCAACAAGATACTTAAGATGATATTTCTCAAGCTCTTGCCCTGCAACTTTGGCATCAATTGTCGTCTTGCACCAATACATTCCAAACTGAAAAGGAAAGTTGATAGATGGTCTGTGCCTACAGCGTAAAAGACGATGAACATCATGCATCTGTCTCAAGAACTCCTGAAAGATCGTCTTATCTGAAGGATAACGTGGAAGCATATTTGGATTTCACCGTAAATCAGCTATGCTCGGATGTAGGTGTATGTGGGAACTGAATAAACCAATCTGCCCATCCATCCATCGCTGCCCTAGCAACTGCTGAGATACGAACGTGCAACTCCCGATCCAAATTTCTCACTATATAAGTCAGAAAAGCCTCATGAACACGCTTGAAATGACGTTCAGCTTTAGTGAACTCAAGCTGATCATAATACTGATAAACTTTCTGAACACTGAGAATGCCCACGGTGTTTAATCCTCGAAACTGACCTTGATAAGCGATCAAGTACACGAGATACGAACACATGTGAAACTCATGGGCAACTAGGAAACCGGTGATCTGCCTGTGGAGAATATCGCTGATGAAGGATGCCTAGTCATAATGCTCCTGCCCTGAAATGATGCGACCAATAATGTAATACATCCAAGGCTGGAAAACATTCACATGTGCTTGACCTGAGACACGATTCAGGAGTGTAATTAGAATCGCGTACTCATCCTTGTATTCACCACGACCCACATTGTTTGGCAATCTGTTCTTTGCTTGTTTTAACCATCTTTCTGCCATCTTCTTCTGACACTTGTCCACATCAGCATCAAATCCCTGCTCACATTGCTCCATGGAAATAACCAGACTGTTTGGGTGTTGAGGAATGCCAAAACTTCTTTCAATGACCAAAGGTTTGAGACTGCAAATGACTCGTCCATCAACTGACACTATCTCACGAGTAGTAGAATTGTAATGCTTAATACAAGCCATCACGAATTCAATACAATGAATGAAGATAGGTATGGAAGCTGCCTCTAATAAGCTAGACTGCTCAATATTTTGAATAATTGAAGCTCTAATCTTAACCGGATCTAAAACTGCTTCTGGCAACACTTTGTGAAGATCTGTCTCAACCATCCTGAGGAAGTCATGAGTAAGGACTGTTTTGGTCCTGTATTCGAGTTGAGTGAACTACATTCTGAAAAACTCGCCTGTTGACTGTGAACTTGACTATGTTCTGACAAGATTTCTGGAATGCTAAAAATACCCTGCAAGAGTTAAAAATAGCCTTTTGAAGAGTTATTTTCAGCGAAAAATCTAAGATTTGGGTTTTGTCCAAAAAAAGATTCTAAGACAACCTAGAATGTCAGATATGCGAAAATATGACTTCTACTCGATCATGCAAAGAATTTTCAGTTGAGAAAATTAGTAACTCGAGAACGAATGTTCTGAAGTTAAAAATTCCTGAAAAATCAAGCGCACAATTTTAACTCGAAGAAATTATATAGAAATGATCCAGATGTTTGAACTTGTCGAATTTGCCAATTTCAGGAACATGCAAATTGGAATCTGAGAGAAATCTGAGAATCAAGGATGAAAAAGACGTTTTTTGTATGTTCTTCAATGAAAATCGCCCTTGAATTCTTCAAATTGCTGATAATTGTGAACTTTTAACCTGCAAAAAAAATTGTTAGATAAAATCGCCTTTGAAAATTGATGAGGAATCCGCCTTTGATCTGCAAGAATTCGCCTTTGCTTTGAGAAAAACGAATTTGCTTGAAGTTTGCGCCTTTGTTCTTGAGGAAATACAAACTTGTCTTTTGAAGAAAATATGAATTTCTATTGAAGCTTAAGAATTCGCCTTTGTAAATTGAAAAATTGAATTTGCCTTGAAAAATATGAATTTTCCTTAAGATAAAAATCTCCTCTTAAGAAATACAAATTTCTCAAAACTTGGTGAATAACAAATGAGGGTGCCATGTATAAATAAGAAGAAATTCACACCTATCTTGGCAACTGCAAGATTTAAAACCCTGATTGAAATAGAATCTTTCTGATTGGACCCTTCTCAGTTTGACTGCCATTGACTTGAAGTTTGAATTTAAATAAATAATAAAATATTCATTATGCAATAGCAAAGGCGCCAAAAATAGAGAATCACCACTTAATGCTAAAATATGCAAAATAAATATTAAATATTTTAAACTCTAGTTGACAATTCGAATAAAGCTTTAGGATTCACCGTTAGACTTCACCGATTCCGAAAAGTCATCTTTTGAGCTCATAGGCGTCCATTTACTCAAGATATTGCACTTTTTATTAACTTCCTATTTAATAGCTGACGACAAAATCACGACTGGCCATCTTCGACACTGAATCCTGAGTGACCAGATGATGCTGAGACTGAACCGAGATATTCATCGCGAAGCCTGCTGAGCAAAGAAGAAACGTCTGTTGGGAGTCAACACTGCAAAATCCATCGTTTGACACCTCAAAAAATTAGGCGCCCTTGATTAAATTCATTTACAGGTTCCAAACTTAAACCATTTTCCTAAACTGCCATCTGACACTTCAAATGGCTACTGACGGTGAACGGTGAACCCTGCTGACAGGAAACCAAGTTCACTGCATGACTGGAAGCATTCTGCATCCAACGGATATACACACGACAACTAGCAATTGCATTAAGGGCTTCAAAAGTAAAAGTGCCCCTGGCCTTCAGTTGCACTGGCAGCGTTTTGACGAAAGTGTAACTTTCTTCCAAGTACCCTATTTTGACCTCTGATATCTGGAGCTGAGATAACCCGATTCGAGCCACGTTTGTTTTAACAGATAGCCAGAAGGATTGAGAAGAGAAGTCTTTAGAGGCAACGAAGCAAGAAAACTACTTCTAAGACCTCAAATAGAAGGGCGTCCATCCCAAGATGGAATAAACGACCAACACTTAGCCATTTCGCGAATTATCTTCACTTTTCAACACTTCGCCAAAGACCTCGCACGTACGAGTGACTGCCAAATCCTGGAAGCTGATGGCTGAGCTCGTTGGATAGATAAAGTAATCACGCTTGAATCCCGTGAAGATTTCGAAAGCGAACGACCTCATCTGACAGGCCTAAAGGCTAGGCACTTCTAGACTGTAGAAATAAAATGAAAACCTTATGTTGGTCCGCCCGTGAAATTACGTGCTTGGCAGAAACTTTTCCACGATCACTCGGAACGTCGGATTGACAGGCAACTTGGTGTGTTGCGGAGCTGGACTAGCATAGTAGTGATGTCAGGAAGACCTCGTTTGCAAATTTGACCATTTTAGGGATCATTTTAACCAGCGCCCCTGAGCTATAGTTGCGTTGGGAATGCAATGAGGAAGCTCAAAGACATGAAAACTCTATTATAAGCTCATCTTCAGATGTCGGCTGCCGGAGCTCTGGGACTCGGATGACTACGCTTAATAGTTCGTTGAACGAGCAGACTAGACGTGAAGAAATTGACTGCATCCATCATCAGAAAAACCAAAATCCAAGCCTCCATCTAGAAGGGCGCCCTCAAGCTACAGGCGCGCTTTTGCTAGAAAAGGACAAGTTTCTGTCATGTGAAACTTTGGGAATTTCAACTTCTGTCGCCAGTTGCCAAAGTTACGGGTCTCGGATAGCTTCGTTGGATAGCTCATTGGATAGCCAAACCAATTCTGAAGAGTTTGACTATATTTGTGAGCATTTTCAACAAGATCTTGACCTTCAAACAGAAGGGCGCCCCCAGGCTATAGTTGCGCTTTCTTGTTTTTCCTCTGAGAAATCTTCATAAATTAATCACTAAAAACTCCGTCTTGACCACTGAAATGATTATATGCAACATGAAATGCTATCGCGAAATGCTCCTCCATCATGAAATGTTCCGTTCTGAGTCTCAGCAACAAGTTCTGATCAATAAAACTGACAAACTACTGACAAAACTCCATGCTTGATATTGCCCAAAAACTGTACTTAACATCATTTTAGCAAGGTTAATACTCTTTAAACAAAATGCCTTGATGAAGCAAAAATTTTGGTTTTGGGTACAACAATGCTGCTGAGATTTTTTAGGAATATTTTAAAATTGGCAGTCTCATGATTTTATTAGTGCAATTCAACTTAAAATTTTAAGCTTCAAAATTTAAGGAATGAACTGCAATGCTTTGATAAAAAATAAAAAATAAATAAAAATTCTCCCATTTTTATTTTCTGAGAGGAATTTGAAATTTTAGATGATAGACAAGTGGCAGAAAAAAATCCTAAGCTGTAGGGGCAATTTCTAACCCTACCTCAATTTCACCAGCTAAAATATGCAGTCCTAAAAGTAGGGGCTGCTATTTTTCAGGAAAAGATTATTTTTTCCCCATGAGACCTCCAGCTCCATGATAATAGATGCCCAAGTCCCCCCATGGGACCATACTGTAAGAATTCTCTGGGGCATGTTATTTGCTGAAATACCTAACCCTGCCAGATTTCACCCTCTCTTCACAGGCGAAGATTCTAGATTCATCTCATGGTGGCCAAATTTTTATTTATGTACTTTATGAACTTGTTTTCCCACTCATATTAGCATACAAAATATTTTAACATCTCCTAGAACTAGGTTTCAACTTCCTTGGAGTTATCTGTCAACAATACCACTTCAGACAACCATGATAACAGAATTTAATGTACCTTGGGGATATTTTCTGTGTATTTAAAAACTTATTAGAACAAACAATACAATCTCTTCAGCATAATCTTGCATGGCAAAAGAGCCTTCTATATCCAAGATTTGACAACATTTACGACAATAAAGATAGATTACGAATTATAGTCAATGAAAGACATCCAGGAATATTTGTACACCAGACTTGGAGGAACTACAAACTGTTATGCAAAGGGATGATCATAATAGAGTGGAACATTATCTACAAGCCAATACCACACACAATGCCAAAATTTGACCGAAGAGTTACTAAGAGGCACACACAATTCACTAACAAGGACAAAATAGCGAGAACCCTACTCCTTCCTACAAACAATGGATGATGTTTTGTGATGCGGGAACATCTAGATCTATGAATAATTCTGCATCAACCAAAAATAGAATAAGGGTGGCTGAGAGAATTTCGGCTTTGAGTGTAGGTATTGGGTATGCTCAAAGGAGTTTTGAGGAGAAATAATGTTCCAGCTGACTTCGGTAGTAAAATAAATCACAGTTGCATCTTCTGCAACAATATGAAACAACTTCTACAACATCTAGCATCTTCTGCAGTAGTGTGGTTTCACTTCATCAGCCTGCTATACACTTCATCAGCTTTTGCCTATGGGTGATTTTGTCAGCATCTACCTATGCAACTTCAGCAGCTTCATGAACTTCACTTGGTCAACACTTGAAATTCAACATCTTTGTCAGCTTCAAGGACTTCACTTTGTCTGTGTTTCAACTTCAGCGGCAAGGTGTGTGGAATGAGAAAATAGTACTATTGGATTGATTAATATTAACTTTGGTAATATAATCGATGACAACATGTTTGAGCAGCAACAAATTCAACGGTGATGGCTGGCAACAAAAAAAATTCTTATCATGGCTGAGTTTGATGTTGATGTGGTAGTGGTAATGAGTTTAAACAAGGCTGTTAGTGTTGATTTCCTTTCAGTCAATTGCTGCTGCTGATTGGGGATGTTTAGTCTGAATTTGACTATCATTTGAGTCTAAACTGCACATTTCTATTATTTGTAATTGGCCACTTCAAGTGAAGCATTTATTTAAATTTCCTAAATCTGATTTAGACTAAAATGCTGCCCCCTTAGGGCAGATCTGGAATTGGTCATTGTCTGAAATCGGTGTTCCACAGGGACGCATCCCTGGCCCGCCCCCCACACCCCTACTGAAATTTTGGATGAACCCGAGACGGGGATGTTTCTGAGACGTGGGGACACCTAGGAAACCTCCCCACGCCGTCCCCCCGTTTCGCTGTTGTCTCCTGAACGTTTCTTCCAAAAGGAGACTTCTAGACATCTCCGAGACTCTTGGACGTCTCCGAGACTTCAAGGAGACTCCTGGACATCCCCCACAAAAATGTATTAAAATAATGATTTTTTTTTTTAAATTTGAAAAACAAAAATGAAAACTACTACAACTTAAAAGATTTAAGTTAAATTTAATTATTTGTTACCCAAGTCAAAGACTTAGTATCATTTTTTTGTTTTCATTTACCTAAACGTCTAAACCTTTGCCCATGCGTGCGTGAGAGAGTCTAAGATAGTGTGTGAGAGGTGAGAGCTGAAGCCTATGAGTGAGAAGGATGATTTTAGGAAGGAAGGGTGCCATTACCAAGTATGTTTACAATTTAACTTTTAGTTTTTTATATTTTTCATTTTCTTTTTCTGTGATGAGCCCAGTTGGCTCTAACTCAACCCCTGTAGTTTTATCTTATCTTTTTGTGTTTTTTTAGGTTTTTAAGAAAGTTTCTAGAGAGAAATAGAAGGGGTGCAACATATAATTGCTCATAGAACTCACATCTGAGCTAGAATTGACAAAATGAAATTGCAGAAGGTATTAAATAACCATAACAATGAGATTGCATGATTCAAACATACCCGAAATGCTCCAGATTATTTTATTAAGAAAAATGTCCAGTTTGCCAGCCAAGAATGAAGGAAACTGACAAATCCAAGCGTAGGAGACAATGGAATGATTTCTCCCGCTTGAAAACTGGGGCAAAAAAACTGTAGAAGCTAGGCGCCAATGAAGAAGTTGAGAAACTCCCAGAAAGGAAGGCGTTTCTCCTCAAAAATCCAAACGCCCTTGAGAAAAGAGCCACACACTTCAATAAGGAAGCCACGTCCTCAACATAGAAAGTACGGCCATGAAGGTGGAGTGTCTGCCAGATGAAGAAGGACGCCAACTCTCAAACCCTCCTGTATCTTATTGAAATCTATTGAATATTGCACCAAAATTCCTGATTAAGCGCTATAGAAACTTCTGAATTGAAGCCCTGTTGATGTGTTTTTCGTGACCGCACCAACGCAGAATAAAGTTGCCAACGGCTAGCCTATTCTCTCTTGATCAAAGTATTCCGCATGCTAAGATTGCAAGAAAGTTCATGCGTTCAATTCCAAGGTTCTTTCAGTGCGAATAGTCTTAGTTGGCTCGATGTGATTTGTTGGTATTTCAAGGGGACTTACGGAATTGTTCAGCAGCGGAGAAAGGAATTCAAATGCTTGAAAGATTTGTCTATGAAGCACGGGTTTCCTATTTTCATCAGAAAGTACTGAATTGAAAGGGTGTAAGGTTTAGAGAGTCTAAATCTATTCTGAGTGCGGGATATGGAGCTCAACTTCAGCAAACTTCAACCAAACTTCGCTTTGCCTCACCTCGGACAGCTTCCACAGAGTCGATGCAATCTTCAGGGGAGATGACTAAAGATGTTCAAACCACCATTTGACATGAAGATACCATCACAACGACGCATACCACCATTCAAACTGTGATTGAAGTTAGGCCCAAACATTTCCAGTTGACCACACAAGGCGCATTCACCATCAGCAAATACACTAGTGGTATGGATAGACAAAGTTGCTTAGATCAAACACCACATTTCACAGCTAACATCTACTTGCATGGAATGAAAATTATACTACTTTGAACTATTTTACGCTACCATTTGAATCGGAAGGACGAAAAAACCTTGCTAGCTACTCACAACAAAGACGAGATTCACCATCAATGAAAAACTCTTTTATTGAGAGAGTGTTCACAAAAATTTCTTACAAAGTTTTCAAAGGGAAAACTTTCCCTCTTCTTCAAACTACACTATCAATCTATACTAAGCTACTTCTAAGTTGTCCCTCTACTCTAATTCTACTCTGATTCAACTTCTACCTCTAATCCTACTGTCTCATGAATGTACAAATGAGGGGGTACCCCCCCTTTTATAGTTGGCCAAGTCCAACGGACGGCTCAGATTACAATCGGCTAGATGGCCCAGATTGTGCCACCTCAGCCCTAAACAAGATTCGCCCTAAAAACCGCCACAAAGAGGAGTGGGGCAATAAATGAGCAATTAATGGCCACCATCTTCTAGAAGATTCCCATTTGTAGACGTGTTCACATTGTTCTTGATCTTCTTCTTGATGTTGTTCTTCAACTTCTTCCTTGTCACTCGAGTTATACTAAGTCTCAACACTTAGCCATTTTCCGCAACATTTCTTCCTTCGAGGTTGAAATGTCATCTTGGATTATTTTCTTCATCACTTTAAATCACCACCGCTTGGTCTCGACGTTCCTCCTGCAAAACAAGCAAGGAGAAGAGTATTAGAACACTTAGGATATAAATTCAACTTACTTACCCGGATTTTCACACTTTAACTTCCAAGGGTTCATCTTCTTCACTAGCCAACTTTGCATTCAAATTCTTCATGCCTTAGCCAAATTTCTAACCCATCTTGCATCCTGCTCGGTGCTCTTCACTCTGATATTTCATCCAACTCAGGCTCGAGAAAGAAAAGCTTTCATCAGGAACTCGATCAAAATCATCTGGGCGATCATTTTCAAATTCATCTGCCAAGGCATTTTATCTTCAACAACATCATTTATCCCTTAGAAAATTTTCAAATTTTCCCTTAGGAAAACTCATTGTTCAAGCGTGAATCAAATTCTCCATCTTAAACACCTTGGCGAAGTGCAGAGGACCTTGAAATCCACTCCTTGTCGAAGATCTTCAATACCCAGAAGAAAATTTCTTTCAGAACTTGTCGAATTCATGGGTATACAACAAACGGGCTCATTTAATTTTTGAATTTTGAACCTTAGAAAAAATGATTTTTTATCAAATTTATTTCATTTCTTCACCCTTGAGCGTATTTCCTTGCTCTAACTTGAAATTTCCCATTGACCCTGTGAAGCTGGAGTATTCTAACTCATTCCTGCCGATTTTATCCATGCCTCTGAAAATTTCATCTCCTCCATCAGACTTAGGCGTATTTTTCTTCTAGAGGTGGAATTTAAATATTTATACTTAGAAAAATATTCTATCATTTCATCACTAGCTTGGGCACATTTAAGATTTTGTCCTGCCACTTGCAAACACTTAGAAAATATTTCTCGACTTTTCATCTTGGGCGCATTTTCAGGGTCATACTTCCATTTTTTCATACTTAGAAACTTTTCTACCCATCCTTTCAAGGGCGCAAATTATAGCTGAAGCTTTCAATTTTAATACCTTCACCAAATTTCTTGCCTCATCTTCAAGGTTAGGCGCAAATAAGAGGGGTTACCTTAAATGCCTCAGAAAATTTTAAGTTCTCTTCTTTTAAGCTCAAGGCGTAAATGATGGGATCTTCTTTCAATTTAAGTTTCACACTTAAATTCTCTTCCAGCTCACCCCTCCAGTCAAAGGCGCATTTACCACCTTGTGCTTCCATTTCAAGTTCCAACACTTAGAAATTTTGCTAACCTTTCATAGCCAGGCGCATATCATACCCTGAGCTTTCAATTTTTAATTTAGAGCACTTAGGAACTTTTACCACCACTTCCTTGACTTAGGCGCATATAAGAGCTCAAGCTTCAAATTTTGGACACTTAGTTAAATTTCTCATCCATCTCCAGCTCCAGCCATGGCGCATTTGAGGCCTTCTACCTTCACTTTTTAACACTTAGAAAAACTTCACATGCCTCTCTTTCAAAGCTGGGCGCATTCTCACATATCTACCTTCATTTTCAAGGACTTAGAATATTTTAGGCTCTTTCTTCAACTTGATGGGCGCAATTCACCCATGGAGCTTCTAGTTTCAAGAGCTTAGGCGAATTTCTAAGTGATCTCACAAGCTAGGGCACAAATCAAGGGTCATGCTTCAAGTTTGGACACTTAGTATATTTTAGACTCCCTTATCTTCTCAAGGCGCATATGGGGCTTGAGCTTCTAATTTTTTTACACTTAGAAAATTTCTCCAGTTGATATTTCCATGAGGGGCGCATTTAGTGGGGTGAACTTCAAATTTCCGTGCCTTAGTCAATTTCTAAGCTTCCTCTTTGACCCTGGGCGCATATGACCCCTTGAACTTCAAACTTTAAGTACTTAGAATATTTTTCCATCATCTTCCCCTTCAAGGGCGCATTTCAAGGTGTGCACTTTGAGTTTTGAACAGTTAGAAACTTTTCTTGCCTTCATTCCTTGTTTGGGCGCAAATCATACCCTGAGCTTTCAAGTTTCAAGTACTTAGAAAATTTTCCTATCATCTCCTTCCTCAAGGGCGCATTTTCCCATGTCTACTTCCAATTTAAGTGACTTAGTCAAATTTCCATTACCTCCTCCTCCTTGGGCGTTTTTGGGGGGTCAAGCTTCAAGTTTTTGTGCCTTAGTGAATTTTCATCATCCATTCTCCTCTTGAAGGCGCATATGGAGGGGTGTACTCGAAATTTGTTTGCCTTAGAAACTTTTCATCCCTTTCAACCTCCTAGGCGCATTTGGGGTGCCACACTTCCAATTTCACACACTTTGAGAAATTTTCAACCTCCTTCAAGCTTGCAAGGGCGCATTTTGCTAGTGGAGCTTCCAATTTTCATGACTTAGGCAATTTTCCATCTCTCTTCAGCTCATCAATGTGAATTTCGATGTCGGACCCCAAATTTTATCAAACCTGGTGGATTTCATGCCTCTCGCCAGATTTAGGTTGATTTTCCTTTGTCAACCCTAATTCGCCCTGAGTTTCTATTTTTAGAAAGTTCCCAAAATTTCGCTCCTTCAACTGAATTTTGACTCCAGAAAGCCTGATTTTTGCCCTGCTCTGAATTTCAGCTGATTTGTGTTGTTGATGCCTGATACCTATTTACACCTGCTATTTCTAGCAACCTGCTAAAAATAGAAATTGCTCAGAATGCCTTCAAATTTTGCGTGTTGATTGCCTAAAGGGTGTTGATCGTGACCGAACGCCGCTTCTACCTGACTTTTGTGTTTCGCCCTTGATTTCACGAAACCCTAATTCTTCTGCACAGGCCTGCTAAAAATAGTAAGTGCTTGATTTTCAAATCTTTGTAGCTCTGTTTCGTCTGAAATTCGCGCCATGGGATCCTTGTCAGCTGCTTGACCTGTTCATACTGATGCTTCACGCTGACCTGCTATTTATAGCATGTTTCTGGAAGTGGTTTACTATTTGTAGCAACTGCCTGTTTCTGAGACCTCCATAGCTCCGATTGACTTGAAATTCAAATGACGCGCTCCTCACCACGTGACCTGCCTGCTGACATCGGTGCCTACTGCTGACTTGCTATTTTTAGCCTGTTTCCAAAATGACTTACTATAAATAGTAAGTACTCTGTTCGCCTTCAAATTTTACCAGCAGACTCCTTGAAAGATGCTGATTGCGGTGGTTTACACCGGTTTTCGAAAATTCTGACTTTTTACCCCTCTTTTTGGGTCCCGAAGCTAGAAACCCTAATTCATCTTGCATGCTTATCAAACGATCTCCGTTTGTTCTCGTTTCTGTTGCATTGCGATTAGTTTGTGATTTTGAAGTGCTGGGAGGCGGCTGTTGGGATGCACCTGCTAAAAATAGTAAGTTCCTTAATAAGTGACTATCTTTGTTTGCATGTCACATCATTGCGAAGCTCTCAAAAAACCCACAAGGAATATGTAGACATGCAAAGAAAATGCTGACATGCAAACCCTAAAAATAGCCCCGAAAGATTGAATTTTGAAAGTCGTTATCTCGCTTTGCATGTCACACCATTGCGAAGGTCTCGAAAAACCCAGAAGGAATATCCAGACATGCATTGAAAAACTCTTCATCTAAGCCTTGAAATCTGCCCTGGAAGCTGAACTGCTAAAAATAGTAAGTTGTCCGTTTTAGCTCAAAGTTTGCGCGCGAGTAGCTTGATGTGTTCTGGATGCAGTGTGACTGTCGGAATTTCAAGAATGCTAAGAGAACACCTCCAATTGCACACTTACTAAAAATAGTAAGTACTCGGAATCTGATGAAATTTCAGTGGAAACCTGCTAGAAACACACTAACAACAATGTTAGTCTCAAATTTCAAGTTATTCACTTCATTTGACTTCAAGTTGGCTGGAAACATGGAAACCTAATTTTCAGACTTGGCCAAAAGTTCACGTTAAGGTTCAATGGCGGGCCCATCCTGAAAAGACAGATAGTAGAAAAGAGAGACAACAACAAAACGACCGAAAAACAAAGCCAAAATTAGGGGGGTCCCCATTTGCAATGGGGCGATGTGTGAAAAAGGTCACAACAAGCCCCTGCTGTTGCAATCATTCAACTGATCTTTCACAGTCTCACAATCACAGATTCAATGAAGAATTGACGCTCTCCAATGAAGGTTTTCCTGTGACCCTTGTCCTTAGACAAAAATCGATAGAGAAGAATAAATTATGCAAAGTCAAATGATCAAAGATGAGTTTGATTTGCAATTTCTCCCTTTTATGCAAAAAAGGCACGCACTTCTTGAAGAGCAACACACTTTTGGTCATTTTAAATACATTAAAATGTATTTAATTACCTTTTCAATAGTTATAAATTAAATCTTTGAAGTGGGCGCACCTTTTGAGTCACTTAAGTGATTTAATTTATCACTTTATAAACCTTAAGTCAATTTTAGATTTATTTAAGTTATTTTTTAATCTTTTTATAAAGTCAATTTGACTTTATAATATTCCATTTAAGTTAAATAATTAACTTAACCACTTAAATAATCATAACTCTCTCCAAACTCAGTATTTTTCTGTGCCGTCAGAAGCTAGCGAACACTGTGCTACAAATGCCTGCACTGAATCCGCTACTGGAATGAAGGAGTGGGAACATCAATTACCCACCAAACGGCCACTGACTCCCTAACCAAGAACTGTCAGCCTACGAGAGTCTAAGTAATAGGCTAACCATCATCAACCAAGACCATGCTGAAAAAGGGGACATTACATTTTCATTCAAAATGGCGGCCAACCAGCATCCACGATGGCGCATGGGTAAGGCAGGTGAACTGTTTGAGTGAATGCCTCAAAGGGATGTCAGCTCATGGAATACGATGATGGTTGATTGTAATTATGAATCATGATTATGAAATTCAAATTATGAAACATCTTGTTCTTGTTCCAATGTCTATTAAGTATATTTTCATTTTGATTTTCAATGTTCACTAGTTCAATGGAATCATTGCAATGTGTTTAAAATTTAAACTTTACTTATTCCTTAGGCTTCTACAGTTATACATCCTTTTATAACTAAATTTTCAAGTACTATATGTATTTCAGCACACCGCTCCCCCACCTCCCCCCCGCCGCCGTCCCCCCGCCAACCCCAAACTTAGACCCCCCGTCCCTACGTCCCTGAAACGCGTCCCCCCATCCCCGTCCCCGAAACCCCGTGGAACACTATCTGAAATTAATTGTCAATTGTTAGTAGTAGTCAAATGATTAAAATCTGAAAATTAATTTACAGATTTTTAGAAGCATAGGTTGTATTTATTTCATTTTATTCTCATTCACTTATATTCAAAAATTAAAAAAAAAATAGCATAGTTTTATTAAGGTTTCCAATTTGGGACATTATGGTGGTATCACAACTTAGATTTTGTCAATCCGTAGGGTATAGAACTAACAATCTATTGCAGATCTACATATTTTGTATCACATGCCAATGAATGACAAATAATTTAGACATTATCAGAAAGAAAGAAGAAAGTTTTCGGCACTTGATTCAAACAAAAAGATTATGGAGGATTGAGAGTATAGAGCTAATGATGATATGAACTCCTTGCACGATGTCATTTTCCAAAGTTAGAGGAAAACAACTAAGAAAATTTAGAGATCCATGGCTATGATAGCACAAGCAATACATGGTCTAAATTGGGGTAAGGCACAATAGGATGAAGAATCTTTTGAAGTCTTAATTGGGTTTAAATCAATCCTCCATCCAAGATCTTCCAAGACAAATTCTTGCAAAGGGAAGAGGAACTCCATTGATATCAAGTATGAAATAATCTTTGAGTACTATGGGAAGAGTATGGAGAGCTGATTCCCAATATTTGTAGTGATTTGTCTTTTTGAGACTTATGATTTGAAAATGAGAGAAGAATTGAGGAAAAAAAAAATCTCAACAAGACCAACCATGGAAGGACATCCATAATCATTTGGGTAAGATAACCATTCCTACTTATAATGGATCTAACCATAGATGGCATACTCGACGAGTATTTTCCAAGTTTAATGTTAGGTGAGTAATTTCCTTAAAAACTTGTCGATTAAACTCACCAAGTTTCTGGTGAGTACTTGCCAATTTTTTGGCGAGTACTTTCTAGAAACTTGGCGAGCCCGAGCAAAAAAATCATAGGCAACAATAAATAAGAACGTCAAGTACAAAACAAACCTCAAAACACAAAAAAAATTGAAAATAACATGACCATGCTTCGCAAAACCCCCAATGCCCCTCCCACTTTGAATGTAGCATTCACAATGCTTTTGCATCTCAAAGAGAAGATCTGAAAGGGTTTTTTGCTATGTTCCACCAAGTTTCCGGCACGGGGGGATGGCAGAATGGCGGGACGTGTTTCGGGGACGACATTTTTTTAGGGGATTTTTGGGGACAGGGGGACGGCTATATATATATTTTAAAAATATAGGGAAATTTCAGATATTCATATGAGTAATGATAATCATAACAATGAACATTGATAAAGGTGCAAATGTAATCACCAATCATATTGACATATACATTATAGAGTTGAACAAATTAATACTACAACTACTTAATTGCTTCCATAATTCATGTCAAATAATTAATGTGCATACGATACAAAATTTTAAAAATAAAATGCCCAAAGGCTACAAGTTTGCACTACAAATGTCAAAATGACAAAGTCATAAATGTCCAAACCATAGTAATATAAAGTATGATGGCTGCCTCTACTTGACATTTTCCAACATTGCATCAAAATCAGACTTCGAGTCTGAGTCACTGCCAATTTTTCTCTTGCTCACTTGCCTCTTAGCTGCAATTTTTTTTTGGAATTTAAAAATTAACTCAAATGGCTTTGAAAGCAAGTTTTATGTTTCATTTTACGCTTGGAAGGGTGTGGGGTCCACTTAGAAACAATTAAAAAAAAAGCATTTTTCATTTCAGAGTTTTTTTTTGTAATAACTTGTTGGAAAAAAGGTGACGACTGGCTGTCCCTGGGACGGCGGGTCATCCTCGAGACGTCCCTGCCAATCGGGGATGTTTCGAAAAAAAGTAAACTTTTTGGGGATGCCTGAAAAATGTCCCCAAGGTGTCCCTTGTCCCCGAAACGTCCCCAGTACGGGTACAGGGGGCAAAAGGGTAGGGGACGCGTCCCCGTGTTTCCTTGGTTTTTTGGTGAATTTGGATTGGAAAATTTGAAGCATAGGTCAGTGATTTTTTAAAAACATTTTACTTCATTTTGGCTGCAAAATTTAGCATCTAAGTTAAAAAAATTCATCATTTGCTAAAACTAAGTACTGTTTTCACATTTAAATTCCAAAAAAATGGATTCATCATAATTTTTTGATCATTCTTCTAAATTTATTAATGAGTTCACTATTTTTTGCATACACAACTTATTTTTTTATTTTAATTTTTTTTGGGATAAAATGTTTAGAATCTTTAGATAATATTAATTTTTTATTGATTTAAACTAACTTATATTAATTTGAACTAATTTTATGCTGATTTTTAGTGATTTATGTTGAATTTAGGTTAATTTTTTGTATTTAAAAATTAAAATTTTGTACTTTCACTTTGTATGTGTAGGTTAAATACATCATATAATGGAAAATAGAGAAGCTTCTAAATCAGGTTTAGGCTCAAGCTTTGCCCCATTGGTGCCACTGCCGGTTACACACTCATCCTATGGGAGCTAGAGACCCTGCTTGGAAATACGTTGTACAAGGACCAATACCTAGGGTAATTGTTTGCATAAGATGCACAAAATTATATCATGGAGGATTAAATCGCCTCTAATATCATCTTGTAAGCATTACTTATTGTGATTCCAAGCCCTGTATCAACACCACTGAAGAAATAAAAAGAGAGATGAATGCCCAATTTGTATTGATAGAAGAGAAAAAATCGCAAAGGGAGAAGACAAGGGCAGCTATAACAACATCCATAGCTAGGGGTCATGGTCCTCAAGTGCACCAAAATCAAATGAAGATACAACATGTCAAGGAATAGTGGGCTCTCTTCGTGGTCCATGCATCCGAAGCACATTGAGCTCCACTTCATCTATTTCAAGTAGAGTGCTAGTGCCTACACCTACATGCATGCCACATTTTTTTGTGCCCAAAAATACACTTGGAGAACATCATCATTGGAAGCTATAGGGTGGAACAGGGAGGTGCATGAAAATGCAAATATGGCATGTGCTGATTTTTTGTACTTCAACAACATTCCTTTCAATGTGGTGAGTAGTCCTTATTGGGAGAATTTGGTAACTACATTGATAGTTGCAAGAAAATGCTACAAGGCGCCTTCTCATAAATACTTAAGTAGGAGGTTGGTTAATTTATGCTAATAATAATTCATACTTGTAGTAATTTATGTTGAATTTTAGGCTAAATTTATATTCATTAATTTATAGTACTTTATGTTGAATTTAGACTTTTTTTTTGTGTTTAAAAATTAAAATATTGTACTTTCACTTTGTACTTGTAGGGTGCTCATGAATACAACTGAAAAGGCAAAACTAACAATGGAAGAATAAAATAAGCAATGGAAAAAATATGGATGCACTATTCTTTTAGATGGGTGGACGGATGGGAAAAACTACACCATTATCAATTTTTTCGTAGCTTCAAATGGTGAGATGTTTTTTTTTAAATAAGTTGATGCCTCTAATAAAGTAAAAAAATGTAGAAACATTGTGTTTAATGTTGGAGGAAGTTGTCATGGAGGTGAGCATAGAGAATGTGGTACAAATCATAATTGATAATGCAGTAGCATATGTGGTGGTTGGGAGATTGCTCCAAGACAAACATAAGATAGTTTTTTAAATGCCTTGCGTAGCACATTGCCTTGACCTTCTTTTGGACAACATAGGGACACTTGATTGGGTGACACTAGATGATGCAAAGAGCATAACAAAATTTATCTACAATCACCCTTGGGTTCTTAATTTGATGAGAGATCACACACAAGGGAAAGAGTTGGTGCAATTAGGTGTCACAAGGTTTGCAACGATTTTCCTAATATTGCAAAACATTATTGGTTTGTTGACTTCTTTGAAACAAATGTTTGTGAGTCAAGCATGGCTAGATTCATCATATTCAAAGAAGCTTGAAGAAGAGAGGGTTGCAAGCATAGTCTTTGACAATATTTCTGCACAAAGAGCTACAAAGATGATGAAGGTAATCTCAAAACCTTGATTTAAATTCAAATTGAATATATATATTTTAATTTAAGTTTTTCATTATAAATTTGTAACTTTAATATTTTTGTATTTGTAAATTGTAGGTGTCGAAGCCCTTGGCAAAAATTCTTCATTTGGTAGATAGGAATCAAAATCCAATGGGGTATATTTATGAGGCCATGGATAGGGCCAAAGAGTCCATCTAAAATTTTTACAAGGTGGACAATCTCAAATTTGATCCCATTTGGGAGATCATCGATCGGAGGTGGAACAATCAATTCCACCAGCCCATCCATGCAGTAGGGTACTTCCTCAACCCCCATTTTTCTATTCAGATGGCTTCTTAGATCCTAATGGAGAGGTTATGTAGGGTCTCATGGCATGCATTTAGAGGATGACACCCTAGGTTTCAAGGTGAGAGACTTCATTATCCAAGAATTGCACAGTTACATGACTATAAGGGGTAGGCTCTTTTCTTTGGAGCTAGCTACCCAAGGAAGAACCACTCAAACACTGGGTATAAAATTTGGAGTCTTTGTATCGCATGCATCTTACAAGTTACGAATTTCAAATTTACAACTATTGATAATTTGATAAAATATGTTTTGACTTTTCTTTCTAAGTCTTCAATATTTTATTTTGTAGATTCTTGGTGGATAGATTGGGGTGCAAATGCCCCAAATCTCCAAAGATTTTCCCTTTGCATTTTGTGCCAACCTTGTAGTGCATCCAGCTGTGAGCACAATTCTGTAATGTCCCCTTCCAATTGGTAGGCCAGATGATTTAATGGCTTATTTAATTCTCTTAAGTCATTAAATAAAATAAAGGAATTAATTATTGATTATTTAATAGTATTCTATTCAAGCAAATATTCCAATTAATATTTATTGAAAGTGACTAAAGTGGGACTTAAATATTATAAAGTCACTTGATTTTTATTTCCCTCCTAAAGTCAAAATTCAAATATTTAAATATTTGAGAGGGAATTCACGGGAAGATATAAAAGTGCATTTTGGAGATTCATTTGATCATGGGAGTTTATATTTCTTTTATTGTTGAGAGCTTTCGAGCTTGAAGATTTGGGATTTCGGTGGTGAAATGATTCTACCCTAGCCTATGGAAACTGAGAAAATTTGTGAGTCTCCTTTAGAGGAAAATTTGCAAAGGTAACGATATATATTTGGTTCCAATTTTATGCTAAATCATTTACTAGAGTATTGGTCGTCTACATCAAATATCCATCAGATTTGGGGTGACACATATATTATCTTTTCTGGTCGATATATTACTTAGACTGGAGAGGCCGTTCCTATATGTTCAGGAAATCGTAGCAATAGCAGATCTGCCACCTTCATTATAGTGCTATCTACCTTCTAGCATTGCGAGTTATATTATAGTGCCAATTTGTGATTATCGGGTCATATTAACTTAGCCGCTCCTACCAAGAAATTATGGTGCCACTCTATGGAGTTTATAATGTCTGCTGGATTGACTAGGTGGTGATGTGGGTAGCCAAAGTCGTATGGGAGTTACGTGGGATTTAAAGTGCATTCTTACTTGGGCGACAACAATACATCCACAACCTGTCGTGAGTTTGAGGTAGATGTTGCATATATTTGGAGCAAATCGTGGGTGTAAGGATAATCAATATCACCTTTGGTATTTGTTACCCAATTTTCACCTACAGGCTCAATCGGGGGAAATTATGTTTCAATTTTGCACATGGATTAAATGTGGCTCCCATAAGGGTTGAGCCCAGCGTGCAGGTGCTCGGTTTTCGTTGGAAGGGTCCTTATCTGACAGGGAAGTCTATTGGAAAGCCTCGCCTCAGTCAGTTTTGGCATAAAATGTATCAGAGAAGAAAGTCGGCAAGACCCTCCTGTTGTCTTGCCGACTAGCAGTGTGTTCTATTTGTTTGAATACCCTGGTCGCCAGAACTTTCGGGTCACCATAAGTCTTTATGTATCTCTCCGCTTGGGATGTCTCACCGATAGTAGCTCACAAGGTTGGCGCCTGGGGGAATGGTTTGCCTTCGGCAAGAGGTCTCGGCGACCATGAAGTGTCTCACCGAAGGGGATTGCCTTCGGCATAAGGTCTTGCCGAAAGATGGAAGTCTCGGCGAAGGAAGACATCATCGGCGAGAGGTCTTGCCGATCAACCGCAGTTTGACCGAAAGAAATGTCATCGCGAAGAGGGTGGGCTTCGCTGTAACGTCTCGACGACCCAACGAAGTCTCGCCGAAGGGGATTGCCTTCAGCATAACGTTTTGCCGACCCAGGGAGGCCTTGCCGACAAGGAGTGGTGGTCTCTTTGAAGAATGGTTCGAGCCCGTCAAGAGTTAAGGCTTTCGCCATGAGGCTCGCCGAAAGATAAAGGGTTCGACATAAGGTCTTGGCAACCCATGCGAGGTCTCGCCGAAACAAGTTGGCTTCGATAGGAGGTCTTGCTGACCCGATGGGGTCTTGCCGAAAGAAAGTGAGCTCGGCGAAATGAAATGATCTCAGTAGGAGGTCTTGCCGAAAGAATGTGAGCTCAACGCAAAGGAAAGTAAAGTTGCTATGATGTCTCGGCGAAAACAAGAGGTCCTGCCGAAGAATGAGGGGTCTCGATATAGTGTTTTTCCTTTGGTAAGAGGTCTCGCCAACACATGGGTGTCTCGCTGACAGAGGGGCACAGCGGTATAATGATGGGGCTTCGGCATGAGGTCTTGTCGACCCGACAGGGTCTCGCCAAATGGATATTTGAAATCGGTAAGACTCCTAGCCACGGTTGACTTCAACATGATGTCTCAACGAAAGAGGTAGGGTCTCGGTGAAAAGAGGTGCCATCGGGGAGATGTCTCGCCGATGATTGTGAGTCACGCCGAGGGTTTCTCCCTTCAGCGTAGTGTTTTGAGCTCGGCATGAGGTCTTGCCGATAGCGAAGGTCTCGCCAAGAGGAATGGATATCGATGAAAGGTCTTCCCGACTAGAGGGGAGTCTTGCCAAGACAAAAGGTTTGGTCTCAGGGAGAAGGATGAAGGGCTCGCTATAACATCTTGTCGAAAGTGATATGTCTTGCCGATGCTCTGGGCGATGACAAAGGCGATATTGGTATGGCTTTTGCATTCGATATGAGGTCTTGCCGACCGTCGCGTGTTATGCCGATAGTTGCTATAAGAGCATAATCGCATCGGGGAGACACAATTAGTGTCTCACCGACATGCGATTGTGGTGAAGCGACCTTTGACCGTCTGGCGATTGCATGTGGCATCTGTTCGAACAATCGGAGGAAACTAAGGGCGAACCATCGTCCGTTTGACTGTTTGACTCCCCCTATGAACAAGACCAACAGAGCATAAACGACATGGACTTTTCCTAAGACCAAAAGCGATGGGGCAGCTCAGAGATCAATGGTGTCGAGATCTAAATGAAAAGTTTGAAGTTGTTTGCAAGGGGAGTCAATCTATAGAAAGTTTTTGAGCAGGAAGAAGGCCGAATAAAAGAAGAAGCTGTCAGTCTTGGGGACAGCTATGAGGTCTACTGGCAAAAGGCAGATCGATATTAATGGTAAAGCTCCAGGGGCATTCAAGGCAGCTCTTCAAGGAAGTTTGAGAGTGGACACGGGGGCCAGAAGTGAATGCTGTGGCTGCAGAAGAATCTGAAGACTTCTCCTAAGGGCGATCTTCACACCGACAGGGACACGGGGGATGTGCATTGAATGCGTTTGCTTTTTTTTCCAAAAGATCTGAGGGTCGACCTTTCTTAGAAGGCTGATATTTTTGTAAGCCCTAAGGGCCGATATCTTTTTGTATATATGGCATTTTTGCCTCTTTTGTAGGGGGTTCTTACTTGCATATTTTCTGCATTGTGACTTCTGAGAATCCTTAGTGGAGAATACTGAGTTTTGTAACCCCTTTACAGACATTATATGTACAGTTTCACCTCTGAAGATCAATAAAGAAAGCAACTTCTACCTTCTTAATTATCTGTTTCATTGAGTGTGTTGAATGATTGATAGATTTACATGTGAGTTTCTCTTATTCCTTGTTAATTGTCTCATTAATAGCACTTTTAAGCAGAGGAGATGTGTATATTGTAGGTTATAGGTTATGTTAGTGATGCAAACAGTTTTAGTTGTCAGGAGAATTTATCATCCTTCTAGGACTGTATGTATCGTAGCTTTCTTATAAAACATTTATGCAATATCATATGAGTATTGAGTTGTGCATATCAACTTTTACTAGTTGATTGAAAATTGTGTGTTAAACAGCTGTTCATGTTTGAACAAATTTGGTGTATCACCATAGGAGTAGTTTCCAATTTATGTATTCCTTTTCCCTTTACCTCACAAAGATTAGTAGTTTAGGTGATAACACAAAGGAAGCCGGCCTTCTCCGGAGGTTCATTTCAACTTAAGGTAACCCACAGCCTTGAAATGATCCCATGTTTCTCTAGAAAGCTTAGTGTTTCATAACTTTGCATAGGGTGCATTTCTAGGAGATAACAGTAGCCACTGGAAACACTACTAATAACTGCTGATTCTCTTATTGTCTATACTGCACCATTATTTGTGACTGCCATATTCTTAGGGGAAGCACCACTATATGTGAAGGGGATCGATGCTATTTCTGAGGTTAGAATATTATTGTTTTTGGCTATATTCACTGTGCATAAAAAGGAAGAATACTTTGTAGACAAACTTATAATTGTGGTGATAAACATTTATTGTTCATCTGCTTATGAATATCAGTTCAGGTATATCTTTGTAGACAACAAGTTTGTCTTTTATATTTTTGGCATATCTCATATTATGTTTATACTATGCAATGATTCAATGGTGTATTCTAAGTTAATAACCCTATGAAGAGTTCAGTACATGCAATTTCTACTTTAATTCAATCAGGAAACAACTTATATCAGCAAGCAAGTAAACTGTTTGACAAAATTCTTGCATTGTCAAACTGTGCCCAATCATGAAAATTTTGTTATTTCGAGCAGGGGTCTTTACAAATTCAATCTTGTTTGAGGCCATCCACATGAAGAAGAGGAACAAATTAGCTCAAAAATGCCCCAATGACATTTTTTGTGCAATACAACCTTCGGCTACGCACAAGAAGGGTAGAGGAAAAATTAGAGGAGCTCATTGATTTGGATGAGATTGATCCCTATAGCGACTAGACAGGGTGGGATGGGCAACCTCCATTGTTTACTAAAGATGAGATTAGGGAAGAGGAAGATGTAAAATGTTGTATTTTCATTTTGTCAGCTATCTTTTGTATCGACCATCAGGATCCCGCATGATGATGCAATTTTGTACTCAATTTGTATTCAAATCAATCAAATTTAATAGACAACACTTTTGTACTCATTTATGGACTCATGAATACATCTTGTCATTGAATTTTGCAAAAAAAATGTGTCTAAAGAAATTTAAGCAATTTTTTAAGTTGCTGAGTTTTTGCCAAGTCAAATTTTTTGGGTCTATCGAGTTTTTGCCAAGTTTGAGTCTGCTAGCTATGGATCTAGCAAATTTTTTGCTAGATCATGGTTATAGAAATCATACACCTACTTCTCCTTCAATTTGACATTTGAAGAAGCAATCAAGTTTGCAACCCTCCATTTAGAGGGAGTAGCTGACAAGTCGTGGTATCATGGAATGCTCACTAAATGATATAATTCCATTTCCACCTTGGACGAATTTTGGTCAAATATTGATAGACAAGTTTGACAAGAACAATCTAGAAATTCGCTTTAGGGAATTGACATAACTTAAACAATATAAGATAGTGAATAGTTATGTAACAAAATTTTAAAGGCCTTTAATGATAGTTTTCTCTGTGTCTGAAATGAGGCTCATAGTTCTATTTGTGAAAGGATTGACTGAGTCACTCAAAGGGTTGCTTAGGGCTTTTGAATCACAATTTTTACAAGAGGTTGTTAATAGAGCTTTGAGTTTGGAGACTTCAATTCCAAAGAACAAATTTCACACCAAGGTACCAACTTTTGATCTCAAAAGAAGCCATTTCATAAGACTACTCCAACTCCAAGGGATCAAATAAAGAGATCCAACAAAGAAGACGACTCCAAGAACTGGCTTTAAAGGAATAATTTGTACTTCTACAAGGAACCGTGAGAGGCTAGCCATCGATGCCTTGGCCAAGGGCAAGTGCATTATATAGGAGTATTGTCCAATGAAGAGGTGAAAATAATCGAGGTAGAAGAATTGGAAAAAAACAAGAAAATAAGATTTCTAGAGGTACCCTTGCCACTCTCTCAAGTGCTTCTAAGTACTATCCTTTTAGTGTTCATGAAATCCTACATGGGTTGTAAATTACAGTATTGATCTAAGTTGCGGTTCAGTGCGAGTTTAGATCTTGAGTTAGTTGAGGTTGGGTTAGCCAGTTAGTTATTTTTTCCTAGGGTACGGGTTCGGGTACGGCCGTACTATATATATATATATATATTATAAATTTATAAACATAATGATAATGCCATAGACTCATAAGCATGCTCAAAATTATAATCATATGATCATAATGCCATAATGCCATAGAATATTGAAACAATGAAATACGCCATACGGTAATACCTCATATAATCTATAATCATATTCATAATTTGCAAAAAAGTAAATAGTAAATACTCAAGTCTTAAAATGTCATTACACATTGAAAATTCAAATTACAATCAAGACAATATTTAATTCAGTATTACTATTCTTCAAATTCGTCATCCTCATCATCCTCAATTGGTTCAATAACTTCAATTTCATTTGAACCACTATCAATTGGATTGCCACTCCCACTAGGTGCATTAGTTGCCTCATTGTCATCTATAGAAGCCAAGGTAAGTTGTGCAATTGTAGCATCTAAATCAGCACACTTAGGGGTGAGATCCCAATTCTTTGACACACCCTCATTGTATTCAGGTTTCTTATGTGATAAGAGACGAAGGTTGGAGTGTACATAGACCAAATCCTCTGCTTTTTTTGCACCCAAACGATTGCGCTTGACCGAGTGGATGAAGGAGTATGTACTCCAATTCCGCTCAGCTGAAGAGGAACTTGCAACCTGTTGATTATGCACACAACATTTAGTAATTACTATTAGTATTTAATTTTACTTGCCAATAATAATCATAATATATAGCATAATAGCATTGAATGAAAAACGAAAAAATAAATAAATAAAAAGATACATACTTGGGAGAGTATTTTAATTGCAAGAGGTTGCAAGTAAATGGAGCCTTGACCATGTAGATACCACCAATCATCAGCATTTTTCCTATATTTGTCTAGATGAGCAGAAACATCATGATTTTTTGCAGATATGAATTGGCTAAACTCACCCATGACAATGCTTTGGATTTCTTCATCTACAAATATCTTTCTAAATGCAGCCTTATAGCCAGCAGCAACCTCTAAATCCCTATATGGTGCCACCCTCCTCGGCAATGAAAGTATCTCTTTGCTATAATACTTTGGTGACAAAGCAAATGCTAAGAGATGTAAAGGGGTGGTCATCTTGTTCCAACGGTCAACAATAATAGTTTGCACAGTTTTGAAAAATGTTTCCGTTGGGTCATGTTCCTTGGCATCTATTATTGCTCTTATTTTCTCCACCATGGAATCCATGCCATCATAAATTTCACCCAAACATGGGCGATCAGTATCAGCATACCTAATCATGCTCATAATAGGCTCGGTGAAATTTAAAACATATTCCACACGAGCCCACCACTCATCATCTAAGATCATTGCTTTCACTTTTTGGGCTCTTTCTGTGCTTGATTGCCTCCATACACTCCACAAACTGTTGATGACCATAGAACCCAAGGCTTGTCGCACCTTCACAAGTCGTCTTAAGACAATTGTGTGAGATGCAAATCGAGTTTCAGCAACCTAACATTGTAAGAAAATGCATGTCACAAATCAGCAATGAAAAATTAAAATAAAAAAATAAAAAATTATATTAAAAAATCAGATTTAAATTACCTTAAGCAACTCCAACTTGGAGAAGGTCCTGAAGATGGCTTGTGACATATGATGATTAGTCACAAACATTTGGATCTCCTCACCCTCTGCGTAGATTTGCTTGACCCACTCAATTTGTGTACCAATCTTTTGCATTATCAAATTGAGTGAGTGGACTGCACATGGTGTCCAAAAAATGTGACCATATCTAGCCTCCACTATAGCCCCAGCTGCCCTACAGTTTTTAGCATTATCCGTTATGACTTGGACAACGTTTTCAGGCCCCACCATTTCAATGGATTCTATGAGGATATTGGCAATAAAACTTGCATCTTTTATTTTCCCTTCACAATCAACTGCCTTCAAAAACATCGCCCCTTTAGGGGACACTACTATAACATTGATCAATGGTCTATTTTTGCAATCCTTCCATCCATCAGAAATGATGGACACACCTGTTTCGACCCATGTATCCTTGATTACTCTCAATGCTACCTCTATTAAAGATTTCTCCTTCACCAATAAGGTGGTCCGCACCTTTTCATACCCAGGACTAACATAATTAGGAGTTGTCTTAGAAATGGCTTTCACCATTTCCCACCAATAAGGTGATCTAACAAGGTTGAAAGGAAGCCCATTGCCATAAATGCAACGTGCAATGCTCTCATCTGCCAACTCCCTTGCTTCATTTTTGAAGGCTCTATCCAATGGGCCTCTTTTTCGTGTCACCGACATATTTTCTCATTCAGAAGATTGTGCCATTTCCATGAAAGGATGTGGGCCAGCCGGTTCTGATAAGCCACTAAGTCTTTGCGAGCTTTTACTTTTATTTTTACCTTTCTTCATAAGAGGATGGTCTGTAGCCTTTGGTGTTTTGAATGCCTTGTCAGCATCCTCTTGTTCTTTAATATAACCCATTATTTGATCTTTTGTCAACCCTTTTTTATTTGGCCCAAGGCAAGGTTTTATTCCTTGATTACCAATAGCACATAAATGGGCTTTCACTCGAAAGTACGAGCTCCTATATGTAGTTCCACATTGGCTGCAACGCCAAACATAACCCCCACCACCGGGAAGTTGTTGAATCATTGTCGTATGTCGCCAAAGAGGTGAGCCTGGATCATATTTAAATTGACTCTTTGCACCCATTCCAACTGAAGTAGAACTATCGGCCATTTTGTATGAAGATATGAACCTAAAATAAATAAAAAACAAGTAATTTTTTTTAGAAAAAATGGGCATTATAACCCCTTATTTTGCATAAAATGTTCTTAAAAAATTTCAAACCTTACTAGAAAAAGAAAAAAAAACTTGAAAAATCTTCAAAAAAATTATTGAAAACTAAAATAAAGAGGATAGATTCACTCACCTTTGATTGCTTGATCTTCTTAGTGCACCTATTCCTCTCTTGTTTCTATCAGTTGAACTCCTTCGTAGCTCTTACGATCTCACCTTCGAAAAAAAAGAGAAAACCTGCAAAAATCAACTATTTTAGCATGGAGGCAAAAAAATGGTGTTTTTGCTCTTTTGAGTTTGCAAAATGAGCCTCATTTGGTCGGCCAAGTCAATATAAGGCAATTTGGGCACTTTTAGGGTTTTATTTTATGTTTTTAAGTTGAGTTTTTTTCCTTTT
>VDFB02026320.1:115382256-115490624 GCA_007258455.2 Sequoia sempervirens | reverse complement strand
TTTTTGTGAGACTTCCTTGGATGAACTTGACTCCTTTTTAGAGATTTCATATATGAGGCTTCTTCTTTGATGCATGGGGCATCTTGTGATGCACCCTTTTATTGCATTTTTGTTGTCATGTTGCAAAATTTGAGTTTTGGTTTGTTCTAGGTCAATAAGTTCATGTAAGATTCAATATGGTCATATAAGACCATTTTGATTCATGTAAATCCATTTTATAATGTTTTGGAGTCATATTGTAAAAGTTGCAAAAATTGCACAATGTTGTCAAAAAGTTGTTAAAAAGTTGTCAAAAAGTTGTAAAAGTTGTCATTAGAGTTAAGTAAGGGGTTTATGGTCAGTTTTTCAGCTGGAAATATTTGGAACATGTTAAATATGTCTTGTAACACTGACCCCAAGTGTTGAAGAAGGTTGGAGAGAAGTTTGAATAAGAAACCAATTCATTTTGCACATTCTTTATTGCATTTTTTGTGAATAGTGACTATAATTCACATGGTACATATTGGTATGGATAGCTACGGTCCTAAAATCACTTGGATAATTTGAAGTAAGGTCTTAGATTTCAAATGCAACTAGTTTGGTATATTTTCATTGAGTTTTGTGCAAGATATTGCAATTTTGGTGAGTGTAGGTTTGAACCCTGCCTAGGGTTTCCAACAACCCTTAAAATTTCATATCTTCTATTTTGACTATCTAAATTTTCTAAAAAACTATGAAAAGTTGTGTTTTGATATTTTCTAAAAACCCTTTAAAGGAAAATTCATAGTTTTCATTTTTTATGGATATATTAATGATAGTATGCTTGCATCTATGTGTAAACAGTCCAAAATAACCCTAGTTCCTTATTGCTATAAATAATCTATGCATTACTCATTGATGGAAGGGTGTAGAACCATGTTAGAGTATTTTTTGGGGCCTACATAGGTCTAAGAATGCATGTGTTAATTTTTCTTTCCTTGTTTGAAATCATTGCCTTAATACACCTAGTGGAAGCAAGACCTAGTTTGCATGATTCATGGTGTCGAGCACTTGATTTGGACTATGTGTGTTGGTAAACCATTGGAGTATGTTGGAATAGGTCTAAATAAATCTAATTTCCATCATTCCATGCTTCCCTAAATAGTGGAGTGCCTTTGGTATGCTGCCCCCATGTTTTAGGCTTGAGAACAAAATGCCAAGAATGAATAAGGGTGCAAATTTGAATCATTTGTATTGAAGTTTTGTTTGAATGTGTCAAGGTAGTTAGGTGTGAGTCCTTCCTCTGCATCATTCCCTTCCATTTCATCATGGAGTTGGAATTTCTTCCATATCTACCATTGGATTTGTTTCTTCCTAGAGGGAGACATGTGGTTTATCGTCATTGGATTCTCTTTTGGCTTTAGACTATCTTCAGTGGTCTTGGAAATGCCTCATTCAAGGGGGAAAATCTAGTCTCCATATATTAGTTTCTTCCACATCTACCATTGTATTTGTTTCTTCCTAGAGGGAGACATGTTGTTTATCATCATTGGATTCTCTTTTGGCTTTAGAATCTCTTTAGTGGTCTAGGTGATGCTTCATTCAAGGGGGACAATATAGTCTCCATATATTCCTTCATTGGAGGGTTCATTATATTGTATTCTTGTGATAGATGTATCTCTTGGGGGTATTGATGTTGAGACCTCCACTCATCACTTCCATTACTTGTACATGATTTGTATTATTTGCATTATATCTCTTTTTTGGAGAGGAGTTTTTTCCCATGAGGTTTTCTCCTTTTCTCTATTTGTAAGATATTGCATTTCCATTTATAAATGAGTACCTAACATGGCCTAGTAGTCTTGACCTGTATTGCATTTGTATCATTTGCATAATAACTACACTCCCAAGTTGCACTTAAGTGGGGATGCTGGTGTGAATGGGGTTATTTCCTAACTAGTCCTGAGTGAGGACCTATTCACATCATTAATACGTTTACTTAGGAGTTAGTTTCCTAGGTGGACTTCTAGAAAATTGTATTTAATGGGGCCATGTCTCATTAATTAGCATGTAGTTATCTAGGCATTAAATATTTCTTTCATGCATTAGGCATTTAATGTTTGCAACTAAGGTGGTTATCCAACCTCCTCTCACCTTGAATATATAAGCAAGGCTCTTGTACATTTGTAAATCATCTCAAAGATTCTAGATCAATTCATCATAGATCATCATTTGATCAAGTTGTCTTCTTGCTCATGATGCATCACTTTCTTGTTCATGTGGATGTTGTTCTTCTTGGTTAATCCATTGAAGATTGCAGCTTCAAGTGGATTATTGTTGATTCATATTTCCAACACTTGATTCTAATACAAACATATTCCAATGTATCAACAACTTGGTTGCCTTCATGATAAATGTGTATAGTATCAAAATAAATAAATTCTCTAGCCAAACTTAGGCTATCATGGATGAGGTTATACATATTCCATCCAAGTCTTGAATATTTATTTATAACATCAATAATAAGTTTGAAATCACCCTCAACAAAATTATTTTAATTTCCATATAATGATCTAATTTCATCCCAAAATGGTAGCAACAATTTTATCTTCATTATAATATTTAAAATCCATACCTCTAGAATATGCAACAATAACATCATCATTATTAGATCTAATGATTCCCTTAAAACTAGCCATGATAAGATTCCACTTAGAGGCTCTATCAAAATTCAATTTAATTTCAGAGATTCATCTCTTGAGAATCAATGTTATAAAGGTCCTTGTTGATACCCCAAATAACTATTTTGATTTCACAAGCTAAAGGGAGAGAGGGCAATTTATTTATTAATTCATGATTCATATTCTCCATAATAGATCTAGAGATGGAATTAAAAACATCACTTACAATTTGAGATAAATCCCTAAATATTTGATATTTCTTTCCTACATTCCCATGTGGGTGGGAAGCACTAAGAACTCTGAACTTTCATTTGGATTTGCCCAGGTGGAAAAGGAAAAAACTCAACCAAAAAAAACCCAAAATAAGCAGTTTGTTGTATATCAAAGGCTCTCATTTTTTAAAATATATTTTGTGAAATAACAATATCTCAAGAGATGCAGGTAGAAATAGATTCAAAGCTAACTCTATGAACAAGACCGTTTCTTCAGTTGTCGTTTCTTTAATTCGCCGACCGGACGTATACAGGCAACAATCTGATTGTGAACGGTATTCGCCAGGTGCCAGCACCGCGGAAAACCGCTGCGGTGTGAATATTATGGCAGGGAGTATGAGGTAATATTAAAATCCGCCGGGACTGCGGGACCAATGGATTATATCTTCATTTAGAAAATTGGGACTTAAATCAAAGCCGGACTGAATCAAAATATTATTCAGCTCTTCTTCAGCGTTCAAAGAGTATTTGAATCGATTTTCTCCCCAAAAATAAAACCTTATTCTCCCTTATAATCGATGCAAGGACACTCAAATTCAGTGAGAACACCTGGCTCCTCTAGTCAATTGATGCAGAAGACAGGGGACTCCTTTCCGACATCCAGACTTTCATTCCTCTGGAAAACAGGAGGTTATAGTACCAAGCAATTCCAATCTCAATATTTGCGACGGGGTTGCTGGTTGTTGACTGGCCAGCCAGGAGCCAGCATTTGGGGATGTGGTACAGGTGAAGAGGTTTCAAAATGCACCACCGAAATGTTTGGTTTTACTTGTGTTTGTTTGGTGAACAACAATAGCCATTCGCTAATGTTAGCCATAAGGTCATGTTGATCAAATGAATTTTCTTAAATTTCATCTCACCATTTCTTTTGGGTTCACAAACCTTGTCCCAACTACCAAGAGCAAGTCTCTTTCTCTCTTCAATACCAAACCAAAGGAATCTTTTTTAAATCTACTCTATTTTCTTATAATGTACTACGAAATTTTAAAAAAAGAGAAAGTAAATTGAGATACCCTAAAGAGAAGTTTTAAGAAGGTAAAATTTGCTGGCATGGCTTAACAACTTCCCTTTCTAATGAACCAATTTTATCTACATGTGTTATAAAACATCATTATAGTAAAAATGTCAAATCTTCTTGATTGTAAGAGGTGGCCCCAAATAAGTCTAGCCAACGATTGAACACAAACATAGTTCAAGGTCAAGGAAATTTAATACTGCAAGGAGCTATGAGTATTGAAACAATACAAGCTACTTTTTTATATAGTTGATATGTTGACTAGAAACAACAACATACTTGCTAAAAAAATTCTTCCAATTTTTATCCTCAATGATGGAGGACTTACCAAAGAAGATGGTTTCATCCCTAATTTTTTGAAGCGATGAGGGATCCAATGAAAAGGAAAATTTAATTCCCTAGAAAGAGTTAGTCATTATTATTTTAGAAATATTCCTACCAAGCACTTTAGCCATTGAGATGAAAAGATAGGGGAATAAGGGATCTCCCTACCATAAACCTTTACCACTACTAAAAAATTATAGGGATACCATTGATTAAAATATATATTTTTTTCATGAAAACACATTCTTGAATCATTCCCAAAAGTTTATGTTGAAACCAAAATCTTTTGAGAACATCAAATAGCAAAATCTCAAGAAACTTGATGATAATCTCTATAAATATCTAGCTTGAGAACCATACCTTCCTTTTGAATATTCTTTGAATAGAATTTTGAATCTCATGAGTAGTGATAGTGACATAAATAATTTTTATACCAAGGAAAAGATCTTTCTAGTTATGAGAGACCAACTTAGATAAAAAAATATTTAATCTCGAGAACCAAAATCATAGATAATGCCTTATAGATGGTATTACAAAGACTGATAGGGAAAAAAGGCCTAAAAAAGTCTCATTCTTCTTTAGGATGAAGGTAATAAAAGTGTTATTAAGCTTCTTTAAAATATTACAAAATCTTAATAGTTCACACATAGAAGTTGTAACATCCTTTCCAATGATATCCTAAAAATTATAAAAAATAGGAGGAAAACCAGTCAACTCAAGTGGCTTAAACTCACCAAAAGGAAAGATAGTAGTCCTTACCCCCTCATCCAACACATCCTTAGACATAACAATAATATTTTCACTTGATAAAATAATTTGGATGGCCTCTAAAAGATAATTAGAAGAGTCACTATAAAGAGAAGGTTGTTTGTTTAGAAGATATAAGAAAAAAATGAATGTCTAAAGAGCCCAATTCCCCTTTAGAAGTGATCTCAAAACTATTATCATCTAGAATCTTGTAAAATATTATTTCAATTTCTATCCAGCAAAACACTAATGATAGAAAAATGAATTATTTTTGTCCCTTTTTTCAACCATTGTACTCTAGAGTTTTGCTTCCAAAAGACTTCCTCTCTTTTCATAATTGTATGTCAATACTCTCTTAGGGATTTTTTGATTAAATAGTTCTCATTAGTTCTATCTTTAGCCACTAGCTCTTGACTCTCTAAAACTTTTTTTAGAGATATTCTTTTTTTTCTCATAAATATGAGCAAAGGAGATTTTGTTTCATGATTTCACCATATTCTTAATATTAATCAGTTTTTTGAGTTAAGTGAAACATAGCATAACCATGAATATGGATGTTCCACTAAAATAGAAATATAGTCTTTGAAGTTGGTTGGTGAGGCCCACAATATTTTGTAATAAAATGGGTAAGGTCCTTTCAAAGTTTGTTCATCCTAATTAAGAAGAAGAGGGATATGATCAAAACCCACTCTAGCTAAAGTTGAATGAGAAATATTCACGATGACATTCTAAGAGTAGGAGATGATAAATATTTCAAATTTCACCTATATAAGATGATATCCACTACACAAATTGATCAAGTTAACTAATGATAGTGATACAATTATCTAAGTCAGCCACAATGTCAAAGTAGTCCATAAGACCTCCTAATTTCTTATAAGGAAAAAGAGGGGTGTTAAATTCATCAACTAATATCCAATAACAATATTTATAGTCTTGGATAAGATTAGAAACAGCCAACCACAAAAATTCCCTAGCTAATTTAGTGTTAGTAGAATACACATTTGACAAAAACCATTATTTATTGGAGTGAAGAGAAGAAAAAACAAATTACAAACTATTTATGGAAGAAAATTTGGTCTGAAATTAACACTAGTTGGGTTCCATATAGTAAAAATTCCACCAGGCACTCTGGGTAGCACTAATACGCAAATCTATATTGAACCAAATATAGTTAGAAAACTCCTTAAAATTTGACAAACATTTTGACTTCTTGGATGAGAAGTATGCCCAATTTATTCTCAATGATACAAATTTTAATCAAAAACTATTAATGGTAGTTTTTTTAGCCCTCTCACATTCCAAAATAGAACCTTTATTTGTGATACTTCCTAGAGGTTGATAGCTCTCGAGTCTTTTGTCATCTATTTTCTATTTCTCAAGCAATCTCTCTAGATTTGGTTTCTCACTAAGAAATCCTTCACCCTTTATGTTCCACCCCAACATCAACCATTTTTCTAGCCTCCTTCTTAGCTTGTCCCTTTCCCTTGCTGGAGTTGAATGGTTTTGACTTGTTAACATTATTATTTTTGAGTGTCAAACACACTCATTTTCTTTTCCTTATGGTGGCCTAGAGCTAGAAATTTCAGTCTCATGACTATTCCATCCATCACATACCAAATAGGCTTCACTTTTCTTTTGATTCTTCACTTCCATACCACCCAATGAACTTTTGTCCAATAGAGGAGAGAAAAATTCAATCATAAGACTACCCTTTCTTAGACTATTTAGACCATCCTTAAATAAAATAATGTTATGAGATTGAAAAAGATTATATATACATATATATATTGAATTGATCACACCAACCACATTTTCATGTTGTTTCTCCTTCTAAAATTATATCTATGGTAACTCAACTCCTCTCACCAATTAAAATCCATTAGACAAGAGTTGTTGCAACACTTGTTTAGAAGGAGAGGAGCAAGGCAAAGGTAACCCAATTCCATTTGTCACATTGGGAGGGATTGACTCAAACCCAATAATCTTCATGCCCTTGATAGCAGGTGAATCAAGAAGTATAAATAACTCTTTTTCAAAGGATACATATATGCCATAATTAGAGAGTGTTGTTCACCTAGAGCTTGAGGCAACCTCTTCCCCACACCATCCACTCCTACCTAGACAAGAGGGAATTCCTTCCTATCTAGCTTTGAGATAACATCAAATACCTTTGGAACATGTGAGTATTTCACTATTTTTTCCTTTCCTTTATTCACATCATTTGTTTCCTTCTTAACATTCAAAGCACACTCATGAATGAGACGACCTCCCTTCAAGCACTTTTGACAAAACAACTTAGAGTTCTCATAGGAAATGGGTTGAATCGACCTTCCTAATTTGGATTCCAAAGTAATGGATATGGGAAGGGTCTTGGGAATTCCCACTCACATAAAAGTGGATGAAAACTAATCTAATTTTTTCTATGGTCACTTTGTCAATAGCCAACAAATGACCCAAGGAGTTAGCAATCCATGCAATAACTTCCTCATCCCAAAACTCCAATGGGGTGTTGGGAAGACGAACCTAGATTGGTGTAACATCACGTATAATTTGCTTTAGGGTCAAACCTTGGCTTTCGTTTGCATTATGAAAGAATAATTTTACCAAAAAACCACAAGTCATCAACAAGAACCCTAAGTAAATCTTCTTAAAGGGAGAAGAAGAAAAAGAATGATACCTCCAAATAGCACATTAACTGAAACATGACCCTTTAGCTCCATTTTTAAAGGGTGTGCATTTACAAAATAAATCAACATTAGGGAAAAAAGAGAAAAACTAACTTACTAAAGCATTCTCCATTTTTTCTATTATTCAATCCATTGTAATATCAAGCAATTTCAAAGCAAGACCATCAACTAACACAAACAACTGAGGAACACCAAGAAAATCAAAAGCAACATGAACCATTGTTGATTTCTTTGAATATTTGACCACCTTGGTCCATTCCAATGACAACCCACCACCTAAGGTACTAACATTCCCCATACTATACGTTGAATAAGGAGAGATCCCCCTAACCATGAGTAGTCATGTTCCCATCGGAACTAGATTTGATTTTTTTTTAATATTGCAATCCTTGGAGCTCTAATATACAATAATCCATTCAAATGTTTTATTCTTTTAATATGATGTTGCAAGCAAAGTAGGAGCTTGAATATTGTAATTGTTTTATTTTGATTTAATACAGTGGAGAAAGCATGTTTTAAACGCTCTTTACCTTTTTAAGACTTTATGGATGAATTTTTTTTTTTATTTTTTTGAAGTTGTTGTCTTAAACTAGAATCAAGAATAACCCTTCAAAATAAATACAAATAAATTCAAATTATGTATCAAATTTTCATATTATATTATACTACTCATACATTTGTCATTAAATAAAAATAACCAAACCTAAAAAGAAAAATAAAAAATACAAAGAATTACACAATTTTTACCCATAAATTAAAAAAACACTCTAATGATAAAGTTGGGTAAGGTATTTCTTACCCATAAATGAATTAAGACAATTGTAACACATTTACTTTGATTGATCTTGTCATGATGCATGACATTATTATATCCTAACTTTAATGGACAAGCACACATAATCCCTGTCAGGTTTCAAGGATTCAAATGAACGAATAACATTTCAAAACGATATGATTCTTCATAAGTGTGTTGTCAGAGATACACAACTCTCCATGAATGAAAAACTTACAGCAAGATTGAAATCAGAATGATGTTTAAATTCATCTCTTTTAATAGTTGTCACCTGTAAGGTTGGCTTGCAGCAGACTAATCATAAACAAACATTTTAATTCGAAGCCAGAGAAGATTATCATATCATAAAGCTGGAAGGAACATGCGGAAAACACCATGATTAACAGAGATAACACACTCCAATGCTTCAATGGAGTATAATACAAACAGAATTCACATTATGCTTCCCTGTGACGTCTCCCTCCCAAATAGTATAAAACCCATTATAAGAATAGAAGCAATCAACTCTCAGTCGACCAAAATTAGAGAGACAAATAGGAATGCTTGTCCTGTACAGCAATAACTGCCTCATATCCTGGGTATTAGACAAATTCTCTTTTCCTATTGTTTGGCGCACATTTTTCCAGCAGCATCTGACAGGAATTCTGTTTTCCTATTGAGGGATGTAATTCTTGCAATTCCATGGTTTGAAAGGCTTTCCTAATCACTTTAAGCTAAATTAAATAGAAGAAAGAACACTTAGGATGAATAAATGGGGATTTAATATACAAGAACGTTCAAATGTATATGTAGAAATCAAAGGGTATGCGAGAGAGAAAGTTAAAGCGGTAATGTGGACAAAGTATCCCGAACAAAAAAGGGAATATTATGTCAAACATTTCAATCCTACATGTGATCATGAGCAAAAACACTATATAGAGGCGGATATAAACTGGGAAGTTAAAATGCTAATAATCCAGTTAAGAACTAGCTCACACCATCTTAGGTGTGAAACAAGGTGGAAAACACCCAAAGAGGAATGGGCTAATATTACATCATGGAGTGTTCGGCCTATGAGTACATTCAGGCCAAATATGCTAATACTCTAAAAGTTGAGTCTCTAATTGATTTGTTAGAGGAGGAACGAATTGCAAAGTTGGCATAAATTACTTGGTCAAAATCCATTAACCATGATCAACAAAGAAATAGAGGACACTCAAAAGTAGAGGTTGGCGTTTGTTGTTTGTGTCTCTTAAGGTCACTGTGCTATTTTCAATCCTAGGTTTAAGGTGTGAAAGATTTTTGGTATTGTATTTAAAAGTTAGGACATAATAATCCTATCAACACCAATGCCATTCACTTCCAATATGTATGTGGTAAAATGAAGAATCAACTAGATGATGATAAGTTACAATCTATTTTTCTCGAATGACTCCTTCCTCCCACAAAAGATGATGTTTACTTGAATAGTTTCAAAATGTTTCTTTCATAGATCTTTGTGTCAATGTTAAGAAATTCAAACCTAAATTGCCCACTTTCAATGGATTAAATTATGTTCTCATACATCTTCTCAATCCTCTTAAGCTTCAAATTTTCAAAATTATAATGCCTTCCAAAAGGAAAATGATAAGAAAGATAAATGCAACCATTGCATTTGATGTTGTATCTTTTAATTCTCAAGGGCCTAAAGAATTTGAAGTATCAACACAATTAAAATCCACAAAATTAAAAATTAAAAAAAAAAATTAAAAAAACTTAAGGATGACAAGGCTTAACATAAGGGATCCTAATCCACTCATGGACTAAGATTGAGTGTAATTGTGAAACATAATCACGTTCTCATTAATTCGTGAGGTGAAGTGGGAAAATAATTATAATTCTTGATTGATCTCTCATTCTTTCATTGGTCAACTTGTTGATATACCTATACATTTGATGCATGCATCTAATATATCTAGAATATAAATAACATAGAAAATATAAGTAAAACAATACTATTCACCCATAATAACTAAGATCAATTGCATACATGGTAGTTATGACTCATCATATTAGTCGATATCAAAATCATGTCTCAACTTAAATAAATACACAATATATATACTCATGTACATTGTAATAATAATCCATAGTTATTTTTTTAAAAATCAATATTTATAAACCCTTTTCATATTAAACATCACAATTTTAGAGTTTAAATCAAATCACATCAACATTTCATCAAATCTTTAAAAGATCTCTCCACAATTTTTGTCATTTAGTTCAAAATTATACTCAAATCAATTTAACATTAAAATACTCATTTAATCAATAATATGAAGACTCTAGGACTAGTAATAACATCACACCATACTATTTAATTTCACTTAAATTAATTATTGTATGCAAGTAAAATGTATCTACCTAGATACTATGCACTATAATAGAAATAATTTTGCTTACTAAGATTTTTTCTACATCATGATTAGCACTATCATTACTTAGGATCAATTGAGTTCATTGAATTGCTACAATATCATGAACAATGAAGTAGATTTATTGAAACAAAATATAATATTTTAAATTATTGTATGATGAATCAAAGCATCACTAACATAAACATCAAAGTCCTATCAAAATTCAATTAAATCATGAACACTTGATCAAAGGCAATTTCATTCTCAAGGAAGGTAACCACATAAACACACCACATATTCATTGGAAGATTAAAATAATAACACAATTTCTATCGATTCATACACTAAATTTAAATTATCTCTTGCTAATTAGGGTTGTCTCTTTGTCCACATTAATACCAAATCATTAAAAATAATAATTTAACATTATTTACTAAGTTAAATAACTAAAAATAGATTTTAATATTGTAAGATGATCAAAGTGAAATCCATAAATCAAAATTTAAATATTACATGTAGTTGTTCCAATAGTAGCTAAAATGATCATAATAATTAAACATACGAAGTGAAACTAGAGTCACAAAATGGTTGTGCCTTACATCTTCCTTCCCTTCTATTATAATTCCTCCTGGAAGTCACTAAGATTCAAATGCAAGCACAACCTAATTGAGCCACATACTCCCCCAAAAGACCATGTCATGTTAATAGGATCAATTCCATCAAGGTCTAATTGAGCATCACCGTTTCCTACAAGGTAGTTCTAAAAGGAATAAAAGTAACCACACATTTAGATCTCCACAATGAATGCACATAAGGCATGGTGACAATTCTAACTATGTGAGAAGACTATGTCATGGGTAAATATGAATCAATTAAACACAACTCAATAAATTGATACAAGAGTCACAAAGGGCCAACTACCTAAGAGTAATTAAAATTCCATTTATTAAAGATTGGAAGTTCTTAAAAAGTTGTCATTATTTAGATAAACTAAGGTGTTATAGTTGAAAGTGTTTTGATTGAAACTATTTCTACCCAAAACACTTTTGGTTGTAATGTTGTGGTGTCTACATGGATTCTAGTGTTCTAGTCAAAATGTTTTTTTCTAAAATAATTCAAGTTCCAATTATATATAGAGGTAGATTTTTTAAATTTAATATGAAACAATTTTGCCCAAAATTATGTGGTTTTGATTTTCCTATATTTTTTCAAACTTTTTGAAAACCCTATTTTTTATCACATTTTATTGAATTACATATATCTTTTGAAAAATATTAAAATAACCTTTGGTGGATCTAAGAATAAAGATTTAAAAAATAAATAATTAAATTTCTATTAAAGTAATTTATTTATTTATTTCACTATAGGCAATTCATTATGATTTAACATATAATTGATTAGAAATTCAAAATATATTAATTTTTATTTTAAAAAATAAGAAAAATATGATGTACTATAGGAGATATTCTTCATTGAGATATGTTGTAGGAGCATCCCGAGTGCAAGGGCAATCTTGCATTAACCAAAAAAGATTCTAATGTTTTATATTTGTATTATTTTCAATAATTTTTTCGCAGGTCCAATGAATAATTTTTATTGTTCGATTAATAGTTTTACTATTATTGATAGTAACCAAGAGCTCAATTATAGTTACCATGTGGGAATTTAATTTTTAAATATTTCAACACATATGGGGTTTTGGAAATTGATGGAGGACATAAAATTTGAATTAAAAAATCAATCATAATAGGTCAGTATGAGTTATGGAGGAGCACTCAAATTAGATGCCTTGCATGCTGATTTTCTTACACCAACGGCTAGAAAAACAATTAATTTATATCATGCATGTTCCAAGTGGTACCAAGGATAATTTCTAAATGCAAAATGGCCAAATAAAGTGTGGAGATTGAGGGGAATCATCTTCAAAAATTTTAGGCACCATAATTGGTGATTTATGCCATTTCAAGTAATAAAATAATATTATTTTCAAATTTGGGCATGGGATTTTGGGGAATAATTTAGAAGCGTCAAACGTGGCATCCAAAATGGGAGCTATATCACTTTGAATTTTTTCAAACATATTTAAGTTGAAAATCTGAAAAAATAGTTCATTTGGGATGAAGATGAAGAAAAGCATAGAATGGAAGAAGAAAACCAAGGAGGTGTCTTTTACAAAAATGTACTAAATGTTGAAGTGTGCTTCAGGTTTCTGAATACTAAGAGTTGAATAAAATCATATTTTACATCAAGATGTTTAGTTGATTTGGAGTTTCATAGCTTCAAGTAGCAGTGAAGTTACATTATTTTTCTTTATAGTCCAAATCCATACATGTATGATAGTATAGTTTATGTATAACAATTATTTCTATTGTATATGAGGTCTTAAGACCCTTTCTAGTCTATTTGAGACCCTTTGTAGTTGTAAAGAGTGTGTAGATTGTGTGAGTAAGCTTTTGAGGGAAGTTGAGTGCTATTATTTTCTAATTTGAATGATGGATTTTAGCTCTTTCTTTTGTAGTAGAAGTTGTAATCATATTTTAAAAATTTAATGGAGTTACTTTCATTTTATATTTATGTGAAATTGTAATTGTTAGGCATGCATGCTTTTGAAGGGAGTACCCTTCATAGGAAGTTTTAATTTGTTGTTATGAGAATGTGTGTAAGGGGAGTACCCTTGCATCAATTGGTATTAGAGCATGTGTGTTTGTGTGTGAGGGGAGTACCCTTGCATCAAATCTAGTATCAAAGCAAGAGCTCTTGAGTGTGCAAATAAAGCATCGAATGTGGGACAATTTTCACTAGGACTTGAGGGCATTGGTAAAAGGAGTTGTGCAAATGCTTTGAGAGGTTGAACATTATAAATATGGAAAAAACAAATAAGAAAATGAATTTTTTCATTGGATTGATTCTAAGAATTGATATACTTGTGAGAAGAGAAAGAAAATTAAGAGATAAAATAATAGTTGAGATGCAACAACATCAATACAATACTTGAGAAAAATTTAAGAGGAGAATAACAAAGTGGTGTAGAGTGTAATGCCCTGCCACACAACCCTAGAGGAAGTTGCAAATAACTACACAAGTGAACTAATTTTTTTTTTTTTTAAGATCAAATAACATAAAAGTTCACTACTCATTTCCAACAACCTCTAAGGTTACAAGACTGAGATTACTTAAAACCCAAACAAGAAACATGAATTGACAACATCACGTTTAATTACTTATAGAAATAAGAACTCATACATTCCATACCTGATAAAATTACAACAAAGGCATAAGGGTTGCCACATGATTCCAAAAATATACCTTACAATAAGATTACAACACTCATTCCCCGAATGAGGTAATTCCAATAAATAAGGTTACAATTTACAACTTCCACCTCGATACAATGAGGGGTAATAAAATTACAATAACAACTGAAATGAATAAAGAATGAAAGTATAGGATTCCACGAGCTCTCCAACTAGAAATCTCGTCCACACGAACAAGAGAACGACCCAACGGATTAAGGTGCACGTTCCACCCAACCATGTGATACCCAAAGGCTCACCCCCTGTGCTAGGAGATAGTAACAAGGAATTCTAGACAAGACCATCCACCTCTAGACACAGGATAACTCACACTAACCCAACCAATCACATGAACCATACAACCATAAGAATAACACAAGTACAACTCTAACATCACTGACATAAGTCACATTGCTTCCAGAAGTAAAATAGATCGAGTAAGATAAGAAGCCCATATACATAAAACCAAATACCAACTATTATCGTAGAAAGAGTGTCATCACATAGCTTGTCATGGGATATCCTCCGGGAATCTTCCTTGGCTCCAGCCCCCACTATGGGTTGTCTTGGTGGCCTCTACCGAATCCCGACACCCATACTCACTCATGCAGAATCAAATACCTCTCGTAAGGACAAGATAGATGACCTTGCCATTCCAGGCCTTCCCGTCTCATCCCAATTCTATACAAGCCCTTGTGTCCATGAGCGAGGCTCAATTATCTTAATTAGTGTGAAATACTACCTAACTTCTAAGTACATTAATTTAGTTATCACTTGATTAAACCACTTTTGAAGGTTTCCCAGTTTACATCTTTGGGCTCTGGCCCCTAACAAAAGCCACTCTTCTACTTGACAACAAACCAACACAAAACCAATCACCAAGGATGCCAAAAGGCATACAAACAAGATAAACGATCACTCCAACTCTAGGAGGAACATATAATGAAAACCCACTCCAAACACTAGAGGCAACAAATGTCAAAACTCTCTCCAAACACTGGAGGCAACAAAAGGTCAAAACCCTCTCCAAACACTAGAGGAAACAAAATACATACTCCACTCCTTCCAAAGGGAAAACCGGGTACAACCACAAGATACAACTATACGCCCTACCTAAGGCAATACAAGGGTTGGATACATAACGACAACCCATACAAATAAATGAAACCCCATCTGGAAGACTTACATAAACAAATCACTCCAAAAAGAACAAACAACTTAATCAAAGAGTTCCCTAGCCTCTAGAAGCAAAACTCAGTACTACCAAAGTACACTCATAAATTTACAATCATAACAATATTTCCCATACAATAGCAATATGAAACCGCTTAAACCAACAATAATAAAGATACACACTCTTTAAATATCTAGTAATGTATTTTGACATAACAATCTTTTCTCATAAAACAGGAACCAAAGTACACATATACATCATATACTTAATCCATTAACTATTCATATAAGTTCTAAACAATATAAATCTTTATGAACCTTATCTATTCCTTGCAATCTGGTTTACAAACAACATTCCCCATTTATCATTTAAGCCAATGGAATACAAGAAATTTTAAATAACATTCTACCCATTATACCAACATCATAATAAAATAACCCTTTTCTTTACTCCTTTAATATCATCAATTTTTCTTCTAATTGTAATCCATATGACTTAACCATGTACATAATCCTGACATTTAACATATCCTTTACAAGAACTTTGAGATTCCATCAAATCAAACAAGTCGTTGTAAACATATTAACCATACTCGTTTCAATTACAACCCTAACCCTTAACCAGTATTTAATCATTGCACTAACCCTAATTCCCAAAGTACAATAGCACTAATTTTAAAATCGAAACTTGCATACACCTTCCAACTCAAACACAACTATACTAATTAATTTTCACGTGTTCCATAATACTAAAATATTATTCTTTATTCAAACTTGATAAAAATAAATATTATTTAAGGAATCCAATTCCCAAAAATTAAATTTAATATAAATGCTTTAACTTTAAACATCACTTAGGAAGCATCTCAGGTGATTCAATAACCCATCATTAGGATATTCTAAATCCAAGCAAAACAATGGCATAGCGCAAGTAATCAATTAAATAATTAACAATAATTGCACATTAATCAAAAATCAATCAAATTTCATTGGTAACTTACGTAATATTATAACTAATAAGTTTATTCCATTTTCTCAATTTATTCATAATGATCAAAACAATTTTTAAAATAAATCATTTTATTCTAAAATCCGTTTTCGCATTCATCATAGTAAAATACCCAACTTAAAATAATTATTTTTAAACATAAATATATATTAAATATATATATTTATTATTTATATATATTTATTTTTTAAAAAAAATCCTCCATTTAAATTTCAACACAATATTTTAAATATAATCCAATTATTTAAAGTATATAATATATATATATTATATATAATATACAATACATATATTATATATATTAAATAAAAAAAAATAACATATTATAAATATAAATATATATATATATATATTAAATAACATATATATATAATATATTATAAAATATATAATATATATATTTAAAATATATAATAAAAACAAAAAGTGAAAAAAAATGAATTAGGGCAGACCCCTAATAGAGGAGGGGATCAGCCCTTGTGAGCCTCCCCAATTGGAGGCTGCCTGTGGTAGTGCCTCCCCCACAGACTGTGGGGGGCGCTGCCACAGTAGCGACCTCCCCCTTGGGGTTTGGCTGGGGTAGCCATGGCTACCGCCCCCCCATAATGCTTCCACGTTTTTTTATTATTATTATTTTTATTTTTTTTAAAACACAAAACGAAAAAAACGAAAAGCAAATCCCCTCTTCCTGTGTTTTTTTCCAGAAGACCCCAAATCACAAGAATATGTATATATATGTATATCTATTCATATATATATATATATGTAATTTTTTTTCTTTTTAATAGACAAATAGAGAAATTTCTTTCTACAGAAAATTCAATAGAAGAAAATATTTAATCACAGAGATTTTTCCAGATCTTCTTGTGTTCCTTTTTATTTTCTATTGTTAGATTTTTTTTCTTTTTCCTTGTTTTCTTCTCCATTTCATTCCTATTGCAAGAATCTATCTTTGTTTTCTCTTCTTCCATGATTCCAAAGAGGTTTCCAGATTTGTTTTCTAAACTTGCATTCAAATTGAAACCAAAAACTCAAAATTTCAAAACAATAACACCAAAATAAAACCTGTGATCAGGAACTTGAAGAATAGATTGATGTTGAGTTCCTCTGTAGATTCCCCTCCACCATTTCATTCCAAGATCTCCACCTTCAAACCAAGATTGAATCCAAAAACCCAAAACCCTCTTTTCTTTTTGCAACCAAATCTCTCCATCCAAAAAAAAACAAGAAGTGAAAATAAAACCCACATGAAATATATTATCTCCCCCAAACTCAAATTCAAATTCAAAATGAATTTCCATGGCTTCTCCAAATCCTCCCCAAATTGAGTCAACTCTTATAAAATATCTTTTCCACCCAAAGTTATTGCATTTTTGAAGATTTTTGAATTTTTAAATAACTTAGAACAAAATTCCAATTTCCAAATAGAATTTACTACATTTAAAATTTTCTTTTCAAACAAAAGAATTTAAACTTTGAAAACTTTCTTTCCAAAAATAAACTAACACTTTTAATTCAAAAGAATAACTTAATCAATTCAACACAATTAATTTAATTAATCAATAAAATAAATCTAATCAGAGATTAAATTATTTTATTAATTACATTAAATTATTTAATAAATTAAATTATTTTATTAATTACATTAAATTATTTAATAAATTAAATAACATTTTTAACAATATAGCCAAATTTATTTAAATGACAACTTAACTACAAAAGCCATATATTTACTTTTATATCTTGAATTTAAATAAAACCAAGGTGAAAGGGACAACATATAACAACTATACTCGACTATGACCCGATGACACACCATGACCAGGGGAATGACTTGGCACGGAAAACCTAGCTACTATCTCCCAATCGATTACCATTGGTCAATGGACACGCTTAGACCTGTGAAACCAGGTGGAGTCGATGTCCTGTACCTGCAGTCCTGCAACCAAAACGAGTGTCGAACATGCATATAACATAGTAGACACACTGTGAAGGGGAAATCGCGGAATCACAGGCGCTCGCATGCGAGTGGTGTAATCCCGTCCCCTTCACCAATACAGTATTACTAATTGACAAATCTAACATCAATAATATAATCAAAAGCATAAAGCATCATTAATTTCAAATATTTGCTAAGCTAATCTAAAGCATGCCTTAATGATAACGTCAGAGTAAAATTCCATCACATCAAAATAGAACATTCACATTGCTTAAGAGTCATCGATCAAATAGCAACCAAGCACCTTAATTCAAGTGTTAACAGAAACAAGGCATAACATAGAAAAACATTGTCTGATCAACAAAGCACAAAATGGAGGCGTGTTACATAGAGGAAAAGATAAGCTTGCAACAACATGTCATATTGAAGGCATGGGGAAAGTGGTGAAAGAAGTTGCAAAAGAAGATCATGAAAAAGAAGATGCTGAAATTGCAAGAGAGGCTCGTGGAACAATGCTGATGATGAAGATGTGGAAGAAGAATATAAAGAAGATGTTGCAATAGCAAGAAAATATCTTTTGGAAGGCATGAATTAGTTAGAGGATGAGGGTGAGAAAGGACATGAGGTAAAAGAAGAGATCTCAAAATTTCATGTTCATTATGATGTTGATTTATGCACATGTAAGTTGATAAAAGAGAAGTAGAGAGGAGAAGAAGTGAAAAGAAAAGGTAATGGTTGATATTTTTTATTTTTTAATGAAGATAAGTTGTATGCATATGTTGTAAGTGATGGAGAAAATGCATTTTTGTGGAGGCTGGATATTAGCGGGATGAATCCCACTAGAGAGAGGAAGAGAGGAAGGAGCAGCTATAGGAGAGGGTTAGAATTTGGTGGATCAATTTTCATGAGAAGAGAAAAGAGTTAAAAGTAGACTTGGTAGAGGAGAGTGAAGTTAGTCCAAGTTAAGTGTTAGAAGAGGATGAGGAAAAATATTTTAGAGATGCTTGTTGTAGTAACAAAGTTTTTTATAGGTTGTTTGCAACTTAGAAGGGTGATACTATCACCCAACCCCATTTTGTGAGATCACAAAATTTTCTTACCTTGGGTGTCTAATGCAGGAGCATCCTTGGTGCAAGAGAAATATTGCATCAACCAAAAAAATTCTAATGTTTTATGTTTTCTTATTTTCAATAAATTGTTTTGTAGGTCCAATAAATAATTTTTACTATCTAATTGATAGTTTTATTTTTACTGACAGTAACTAGAAGCTCAACTACAGTTACCATGTGAGAATTTAATTTTATATATTTCCACACATAGGGTGTTGGAAATTGATGGAGGACATAAAATATGATTTCAAAAAGCAATTATGATAGGTTAGCATGAGTTATGGAGCACTCAAATTAGATGCATTGCATGTTGATTTTCTTACACCAATAGCTAAAAAACCAATTAATTTATATCATGCATTTTCCAAATGGTACCAAGGATAATTTTTAAATGAAAAATGGCCAAATAAGTGTGGATATAGAGGGGAATCATCCTAGAAACTTCTAGGCACCATCACTAGCGATTTATAACATTTCAAATAATAAAATAATATTATTTTCAAATGTGCACATGGGATTTAGGGGAATAATTTAGAAGAATAAGATGTGGAATAAGAAATGGGGTTACATCATTTTGATTTTTTGGGAACATATTTAAGTTGAAAATCCAAAAAAAAATCATTCGGGACTCAACAAAATGAAGTGAAGATGAGGAGAAGCACATAATGGAAGAATTCAACCAAGGAGGCATATTGTATATACACAATATTGACGTTTTTTGCAAGTGTGTGAAGGCTGAGACTTGAAGAAAATTATATTTTACATCAAGACGTTTAGTTGATTTGAAGTTTCATAGCTCTAGGTAGTAGTGAAGCTGCATTATTTTTCTTTGTGGTTTGAATCCAGACATGCATGCTTATATATCTAGTGTGTAATATCTCTTTCTACTATATATGAGGTCTTGAGACCCTTTCTAGTTTGTAATTCATACTTGAATATGCTTATTAAATGAAAATATGAAGCCATATTATTTGCATTTATCTTGTGTAGATGCAAAGAATGTAGATTGTGTGAGTAAGCTTTTGAGGAAAGTTAGGTGCTAATATTTTCTGATTCGGATGATGTTTTACAACTCTTGCTTTTGTAGTAGAATTTGTAATCATATTTTAAAAAGTTAACAAAGTTGTTTTCATTTCATATTTATGTGAAAATTATAATTGTTGGGCATGCTTGCTTTTGAGCGGGATTACCCTTCGTAGGAATATTCAATTTGTTGTGAGAATGTGTGTGAGGGGAGTACCCTTGCATCAATAGTCTTAGAGAATGTGTGTGCGGAGGGGAGGGAAGTACCCTTGCATCAAGATAGTACATTTTTTTATTATCTATTTCTAATAAACAATCAAAAATAACATGAGGACCACTCAAAATAATTATATTTTCAATAAACCTAAATTTAAACATTTACTAAAAAATATTTAGCAAAATTAAAAAAATTACTACATGCAATTAAAGAAAAAATTAAATCTACTATAAAAATGGAGGCCCTTTAAACCTCATTTTGTGAACTTTTTCTTTAGCAATTAAATTGCAATGCCAATTTTATTAAAATACTACATTATGATTTTTAATTTAAAGAAGAAACATAAACTAGACAATAAAAGATCTACATTTTGTTAGCTTAGATATTTTTAAACTTCAAAACATATTTGTCACTTATAAATGCTTCCAGTTAAAAATTTGGATTGGTGTCGCCCATTTTCTTTATAAAAGACATAGTATGGATATAGATGATTTTGAGTCCTAAAGAGTGGCTATGAATGAGGAAATGGTTGTATTGTAGAAGAATGCCAATGGAACTTGGTACCAATACCCAAAGAAATAAATCCTATTATATATGTTTATGAGAGTTAAAGAAGAAGATTGATTCAAATGATAGTGTTAAAAAATACAACATTAGTTGTAAAATAATATTATCAACTTTCAAGGTAATTGACTTTAGTGAGATTTTTTCCTTGATTGCTAAGATGAAATCTATCAATCTCTTGCTATCCATAGTAGAAAATTTTGATTTAGAGATGAAACAAATGGATGTGAGGATATTATTTCTACATGGCGAGTTGAATGAAGAGTCTACATGAAACAACCAGAGCACTATGTTGTGAAAGGAAAGGATTCTTATAGTTTATAAGTTAAAAAAATCTTTTTACAATCTCAAAAAGTCTCCAAAAATGTGGTACCAAAAATTTGATCAATTTATTTTGGGCTTGGGATTTATAAGATCCAAATTGAATCAATATGTTTATTATAAAATGGATGCTGATATATTCCTTGTTAGAACAATGTATGTAGTTGTTCTATATTTTTTTATAATAATATGGATGTGGTTTATGATTTGAAGTCTTAGGTTTCAATGCATGACATAAATCCTCCAAAGTATATCTTGGGTGTGGTTATTAGGAGAGAGAGAGAGTAAACATAAATATTTGGTTGGTCTAGAGTATGTGAAATTCATATTGTAATGTTTTAGCACGGCATAGTGTAGATCATTGAGTGTTCTTACGTTCATGTGGGAACAAAGATTTTAGTGGAGTGTTGTCCTACAATACCAAAAAATATGGAGGATATGTTCCATGTTCCTTATGTCATTATGGTTGGTATTTGATGTATGCTATGGCATGAAAGAATAGACATTTCCTAAGTAGTACAAATTTTTAGTTACTTAATGGCTAATATGAGACATGAGATCAATGAGATGCAATTAAGAGGGTGTTCAAATATTTATGGGATACCTCTCAGTACTTAGTTTTTTTTATCATGATCAATCTATAAAGGACTAAAACTATAGGATATTCATGGATTTAGATTGTGTGGGAGATGTAGATAGCATAAGATACACTAATGGATATGTATTTTTTTTAATTTTGTGGTGCTATTAGTAGGATAATTAAATGATAAGTGATAACTAATGATTAACTAGAAAATTCCCCCCTAACTATTGCTAACTAGAAAGATACCCTCCTAGGAGCTAGATAAGACTAGATAGGAAAAATACCTATTTACACCAACACCCCCCCTTAAGGACAACTTTGGGAGTATTATTATGCAAATGATGCAAAGATGGGTCTCGACTATGAGGTCATGTTAGGTACCCATGTACATATGAAATGCAATCTCTCATAATCAAAGAAAAGGAGAAAACCTAGTGGGATAAAACTCCTCCCCAAAAGAGAGTTGAAACAGAAAATTCTCTCAATGATGAATGGCATGGATAAAACCTCATGCGAGGAAAAATACCCTACCATAAGAGAGAAGAAGAGAGACCATGCAACCCCCCTCAATGGTGAGTCTCCTATAATGATAGACGCTTGAAATTGAATGCTATGATCCAATCTCATCAAAAAAAATTTCTCCCCTAAAAAATATGATTTGGTATTTTATATGTAGTATGATTACAATACCATAATTGTTTTCTAGAGTTTACAATAACAAGATGGTTCAAAGATGGAAAATTACAACAATATCTTAGAATGAGATCCTCAAACTGAAATTACACTTTCCAAATATGATCTACACTAAAAATGAAGCCTTCCTAAGAGGAAACATCTTCTCCAAGTGCTAGTATGTCCAAGTGATTAGCTAGAATGCAAATTTTCAAAAATTTGAATAAAAGACACCTAGGAAAAAATCTAGAAAATGTACATGGATAGAAACATAGATCTCCTCAATCTCTTTTCAACGCCACAAAAATCACAAAAAATAGATAATCTCGAAGAAATTATAAGCTCAAAGGTCCAAAAAGGAAAATATAACTTCAACCACAAATAAAATTCACCTACAAAAAAATCTGAAAAAATAGCTTACAACACTATAAAGTGCTCAAAACCATCTTTCTGTTGATATCTTGTTTGTAAAATTTTGACACCCTAGCGGAAAGTTATGATATTTTGAAAAAATCTTCTCTTTTAGGGCTTGAGGGAAAAAATGTTTAGTGCCTAGGAGTTGGAATTTTCAGCTCTTGGTCCATTCATATGACCACATGCTTAGTAAATTTGAAATAAAAAGACAACACTAGGGGTGGTGGAACCTCCCAAGCGATGGGGGCATAGAGGGCAACATGCAGTGGCTTGGCTGCTTCACTAAGATTTTGAGCCTCGATAGAAATCAATGGACCACCCGCCAAAGCATCAAGCGCTTACAAAAATTTAATATTAACAATTAAAAAAAACAATTAATTTAAATAAAATCAAGAAAAGTGACCCTCATACTAGATGATTGCGAAGAGAATCATACCATTTGAATGCAGAATGATGCCAACCATAGAATATTCCCTGCAACTTTGTCAATGCTAACACGACCCGGGTATAGTATGGTCTATATGGACCATAAAATCTGTATAGATCTGTAAAAATGTATAGATTGTATGGAATGAAGATGTTACAGATTCCAATCAAACCCCCAAAAAATGGCCCAAAAATGTTTTCATCAAGTATTTTTATGAAAATAAGGGTTTTTGGACCTTCTGGACTCAATTGTGAGGTTTGTTTTTCCCCAATGCGCACCCAACAAAAGATCAAGCTCAAATTGCCCTTAGATTTCAGAAGGAGTTTTACAATTCTAAAGCTTTGATACCATGTTGGAGTCACTCAAGGACTCAAGCCTCTAGGATCACCCGCAAAAATGAAAAACAACCTTCTACAAGAGAGAAAAGAAAGAACGTGAAATTGCAATAATGGATGCACTATTATGTCCAATATGCAATACTCAAGATTGCAATGATATACTAGACTCATTGAATTGAATTATTTTGGATGTACATATGATAACTTGTTTATAAAGACAAATATGTAAGATAGGATTAGACAAGATCTTGACATTTTTTTGTATAATGAGACAACTACCTCAACATTATTAAATGAACCAGGACTCAAACATTAAATAAAAGTGAACTAGATAAGATCTTATCTAGAAAGCTAAGAATTCTTGGAATAGCAACTAGGACCTAGATAGATAAAACACCTATTTATACCAACACTTCCCTTATTTATTTGGTGCTTGAGATGGAGGTTTCATAGTGAGTTTTGTAGGTAAAATTATGTTATTAAATTTTCTTTAGATCTCTTGTTTGTGGTACTCATAAAAATTTTCTTTGCAAGCGTATTGTAATGATTGATTACCAAATAATACATTAATTTTATTTGAAGTGTATCATCATATATTTATTGTTTAAACTACATGACTAATTTAATTTTTGTATGTATATCCTATCATCGATTTTATTGTAGAAGTGTATTCTAAACCTCTACTTCATTTCATTTAGTATCAGAGTTCACTCTTCTCAAATTCTGGGCATTAGGGAGAAGGTTTTCCCAAAAGGGTTTTCCCCACATAAATCTTGATGTGTTTTACTATATTTATTTTGAGTTTATTACCTTGTAAATGTATGCTTAATTTGATTTTTTCATGAATTGCCTCTCATAGATTAGTGTAAGAAGTGTATTCCACACCTCTTTTTTCCTTCATTTGGTATCAAATTCTAATCACCTCAAAATTTGGGTGTTAGTGACAAGGGTTTTTTTACTAATATAGAATTGGGTGGGAGGTATGCAAAATATCTTGTTGCAAGAAAAAATAAAAGTATTTCAAGGATTGAAATGTAAAGGTTCACATGCACTGACTTTGAGCTTTGGAAGATCAAGATGGAGTATGTTCTCATAGATAAAGATATATGTTTGCAATATATAGAACCAAATCATCTACACTAATATAAGAATGATAGGACATATTAAAGAAAAAAAAAGAAGGGCCTCATTAGGCTCTATTTGGAATATTTCATGTTGTTAAATGTACATGAAGAAGCTACCATGGTATCCCTTTGGAAGAAGTTGGGAGAGATTTATTAGGATAAATTCCTTGTAAATAAATTTCCCTAAGAAAGAAGTTGTATACCCTTAAGATGGAGGATGGTGGTTTTGTGGTTGAGCATCTAAATGTATTTAATATGATTGTGAATTTTTACTTTGTTGGACTAAAAATGAAGGAGGAGGACCATTGCATAAGACTACTATGTTCTTTTTTAGACTTTTTGGATCACTTCATTATGATAATATAGAACACCACCTCTAAATTCATGATGGATGAGGTAATTGCATCTTTACTTTTGAAGGAGATGAAAAACTTCTGAATCAACCAAGGAACCCTTAGATGTTTGTGGAAAATAAAAAGAGATAGATAAGAAGAAGAAAAAGAAGGGAAAGTCTACATCAAAATATCATGGGAAATAAAAACTTCCTAGAAAGACCAAGGATAAGTGTTGAAATTATGGAAATAATGGGAAGTTTAAAAGAGATTGTGCAAGGAGGAGACTTTTTTTAAATGATTCAGATAATGAGTAAAAAAGTATCAAGATGATGGTGTTGCTTTTGTCATGGCCTAGGCAACACATGTGTGAGAAGGTGTGTGGTTGATAAAATTTTGAGCTCCCTTACACATGGCCTTACATCGAGGTTGGTTTTTAAAGTAGGAATAATATGATGGAGGAAAGGTGTACCTTGGAGATGAATCTCACCTAAATATTTTTGGTCATGGAGGATTTCTAAGGAAGCCCTATATGTTGATGGAAAATCAAAAGAAATTTACAAGAAGAACAAGAAGAAAGGAAAGTCTAGATCCAAATCTCATGGGAGATGAAAATATCCTAGAAAGGCCAATGCTAAGTGTTGAAACTATGAGAAACATGAAAAATTTAGAAGAGACCACAAGGAGGAGATTTTCTTTTAAATTATTTAGATAATGAGTTTGAAAAGTATTAGGATGATAGTGATACTTTTTTCATGGCCTTGAAAACACATGCATGAGGTGTGTTGTTGATAGAATTTTTAGCTTTCTTAAACATGACCTCACATTGAGGTTAATTTTTGAAGTATGGAAAATATGATGGAGGAAAGGTGTACCTTGGAGAAGAATCTCACCTAAATATTGTAGGTCATGAAAGAGTGCCACAAAAACCCTAGATGTTTGTGGAAAATCAAAAGAGAAAGATAAGAAGAAGAACAAGAAGGAAAAATCTAGATCTAAATCTTGTGGGAGATGAAAATATCCTTGACAAACCAAGACTAAGTGTTGAAAATATGAAAAGCATGGGAAGTTTAGAAGAAACTAAAATGAAGATTTTTTTTTCAAAGATTTAGTTAATGAGTTTGAAAAGTCTCAAAATGATGGTGATACTTTTGTCATGGACTTGGAAACACATGCATGATTTGTGTGGTTGATATACTTTTGAGCTTCCATACACATGACATCACATTAGGGTTTTTATTAAGTGTGAATAATATGATAGAGGAAATGCCTACCTTGGAGATGTAGAATTTTGAGCTTCCTTACACATGACCTCACATTAGGGTTGGTTTTTAAAGTATGAATAATATGATGCAGGAAAGGAATACCTTGGAGATGAATATCACCTATTTTTTTTGGTCATGGAAGAGTCTTTATTTAATTCCCTAATGGAAACATGAAGGGGATTTTATGTTAGAGTTTAAAAGGTATATTTCTATTATTTAAATGCAGATTTGAACAATAAAATAGAGAAATAGAAAACCTAGAAAAAAAAAGACAACAAAAGAAGAACACCAAGATTTAACATGGTGCACTTAAAATTGGGCTACATCCACCAAAAAGAGGGTTCAATTTATATAAAAATTCTATTAAATAAATTTTACAAAGAATGCAACAACCTCTGTAACCTACAACAATGTTTTTCTCCACATTTTTCCACTATTGTTTTACATATAGCCTTTGCTACATGTACCCACAACACTTCCTGCATTTTTCCAACCATAGAACTATAAATTTATACTAACATTTTTCACGAATTGCTACCCTCAAAACTCAAATATGAGTATTGGAATATGTTCCCATGCATGTCCCATTAATTACAAATGAAGTGTGGCCATTGGTTTTGTCTCATGCACCCAATAACACATTTTCTTTTGGGTGGTTACAATAACTATTTGCAAATGTCTTTAAATAAATATTGTAACTAATCATTTCCAATATTTAATAATTGTTTGTAACTGATATTTTTGTAATTATGGAAATAGGGTGCCCCAACTTTTAGGAGATGAAGCACAAGGGGTAGGGTCCTATTTTTCTATTATTACATTCAAGGAAACCCTACAAATCTCAATCTAGGGATGAAATGAGAGAGAGATCTGCTAAGGGGTGTCCTAGGGTATGATTAAAGACTAAAAGGGGATTCACCACCAAGCTAGGGCTTGGAAAGACTATTAATATGCAAGATCTAATGATACAACCTATGAACCTAGATCCTTTATCTACAAGAACACAATAAACAACACATTAATAAGGTCAATGCAAGTTAGAATATAGATCCCTCAAGAAATCCATTTGAATGCAAGAGAAAAGGAATAAAATGAAGAACACAATGAGCTTAAAACAAAGATGTTGAATCCTATTCTAAAAAAACAAATCAAACTCTTAATCTCTTGAGGGAGTTGGTGCCAATTTGATGTGAAAATTGGCCCTTTCCCAACTCCAATGGTGTGATGAAGATGATTTGATGAAGATTGTGATCCCTTTGTTGAAGATTGATGAATGCTCCAAGACAAAATCTGCATAACCTAGTTATAAAACTCAATGAGATGGATGAAGATGGCTATGAATTTGAGTATAGTAAGTTTACTAAAGTTGTGGATGATCAAATGAGGAATGAAGCCTCTTATTTATAGAATATCAAGTTGAAGAGATGTCCAAAATGGAGCAATGTGGGACTAAGAATCAACCAATGGCAAGGTGCCACTTGTCAACATGTGAATGGATGGAGGATGTGCAAGTTTTGAAGAATGTGTCAATAAATGCATATATTTGAATTTTGAAATTGTTGAAATGAAATGTAAGCGGGAAAGAAGGTGCATTGAATTCCACTAGGCTCAAGGAAAATGGAATTTCTAGGTGGAGTAAATTCCTTGTTGGAAGGACAAAGTCCACTTGGATTTTGAATTCAAATTTGAGGAATATTCCTTTATTATGCCATTTGAGAGAAAATAGAGATTTAATAAATGAATTAAATCTATTTTCTTGGTCAAGTTGCAAAAGCTAGAGGATGGGACATGAGAGGAGATTAAATTAATCAAGGTTAATTAATTTAATGAGATATTAGAATGATGTGACATATTGATTTAGATTTATGAATTGATTTAAATCAAAATATGGGAAGAATATGATTTCAGGGTTAAATAAATATTTTTATTTTATTTCACCAAGGAGATGATGTTAGATTAAATTAAATAAGGTTTTAATTTATTTAATTTAATGGATGGAATTTAGAGATTTAATCAAATAAAATTGATTATTTAATTAAATAGGGATAATTAGATCGGACTGATTGATTTAATTAACAAGAAAGGATGACTTAATTAGATAAATGATTTATTTAATTAAGAGAGGAACACTGATGAATTTAATCAAATAAAGGTATTCAATTAAATGGTTAGATCAAGGGATGATTTAGGATGAAACAGTGTAAGTGGTTGGGATTAGATGTGTAGTGTCAATCAGTATATTTTACGTGTCTACACAACCTAATGATATGCAAGGCTTGGATAAATGACCTAGACATGTATGCAAAATAGAATAAAAAGCTAAAAAATCAGAGATGTGCACTTGGAAACCTGTAGAAGCTTGAATGAAGACCTGAAATGTTGAAAATGTTGAATTTAATGCACACTGGGACTCATACACTAGGTTGGGTGATTTAGTCCTAGATTAGGGTTTTTGGGCAAGAATAGAAATCTGGCAGAGACAAGTCTAGAACACCTAAAAACTGGAAAATTCACTATACTGGGACTCATACACCAGAATTGGTGTATCAGTCCTGCTTGGCCTTTTCAGAAAGTCAAAGTAGGAATCTTCTCTTTAACCTTTACTCTATCTTCTCAACCTGATTTCTTGACTTGATTTGCTAAAATTTGCTCTGTAGGTGTCTTTTAATAATCTTCTAAACAAGGTGACAACTTGGACAACTTTGCAACTTTGACAACTTCTTTCCAATATCGATCTTCAATATGTCTTCAACCTAGATCTATAAATCACACACTAAAGAGAGGGAAAAATGTTGATTTGTTAGTAGAAAGGGGTTTTCCTTGGTCAAACCCCATTTCGTTAATCAAACCTTATAATGAAATGGAGGAATGGTGAATGAACATAATGGTATGTTGAAACTCACTAAACCTTAGAAATAAAATGCTACAAACATGTATGAAATGGCTAGCTTGAATGTAGATCTTGACTCTTGCTTGAATGATATGGATCTTGAATTGAATGCTTGCTTGAATCATGAAAACCTACATCACAAATGTTAGCTCAAAAATAAACATGATGCATGATGAATTTGACATGATGCTTGATGCTCGAATAATGCTCCAAAAGACTCAATAATCAACTCTTGAAGAATCTTGAATTCTCTTGTAAACACTTGAATGCTCTTGTGAACTCAAATTTTTTATAATGTATGAATACTTGAAAGCTTAGGAGAAAATAAGTGAAATAACCTTGTATTTATACTTGTTTATGCCAAATTTCCTAAAATTACAACACTACAAGCTGACACCAAATCTAGGAGAATAAAATCCCACCAAGAATTTGAATTTAATTTAATTTTAAGCCACATGGGACTCATATGCCAGAACTGGCATATGAGTCCCATTAGGTTAGGCTATGGGGCACATTTTTCAAGAAATGCTTAGATTCATGTGAAATCTAGATTGGGGCCCCAAAAATCAGGTGGGACCCATATGCCCAAGGTGGTGTATGAGTCCCATATCACTAAATCTAGGCCATACAATCCAAAAACACATGAATCATGATTGGATTTTGGTTTAAGACAAGATTAATCTTAGAAAGATGCATTAATTAATGCTTGTTGATGCAAAATAAGGCCAATTAAGTTATAAAGAAGCCACATAATTAATAAAACCCTAGATTAGTGTGAAAGTGTAATACAACACTTTAGAACACCCTAAATAAGGCACAATTAGGTCCACTTAGTTTACAAGGTCCCAATACCTAATGTGAATGTGTTAAACACAATACAACACTAAATGAAGGCAACATTAAGCTTAATTTGAAAAGGAAGGCTCAAAAAAATGTGAAAATGTAGAGTGATACATTTTTTGTCATTACATCTAGCATCGACTTTAGTGAGAGGAGGAACTTGCTTCAAACTCACTCTAAAGTAGAAAAAATCACATCAAGAGGGGTTCCAATGTACTAATGCTAGTAAGATAGGACGATGACGATGAAGAGGGGTGATGAAGCCCCCAGTATCAAGACCCTGTGGTGAACCAACATAAGCACAAAAGAACACACATGTAAAGTGATATAAGGAGAAACAACAAGGCACAAGCAGACACTGTCAAAGTCATAAAGAAAAGCAAGAATGAAAAGGGGTGGATAAAGCTTTGACCATTTGTCCCACATGTTGTGGATTAGATCTAAGTTGTTTTTTTGAAAATGCACGATCACTCTAAGGCAACAAAACTTTAGGATATTTGCTAAGTGAGTATCCAAAGAGGTGAGACACATATGCACACGGTTGGTATGTGCTCACACACACAAGAAAGTGGCTATGGGAAAGTCATGCCTAAGTTTAGCTTCCTGTACTACCATACCAAAGTTATACCTCTTGATAACTTTGATTAGGCACCACACAACAAAGAACTTCGAGCTTCATGAGGCAAGCAAAAATTTGTATGCTTGATACCCATGAAAAATCAAGATGGCACCACAAGAAAGCAAAGTGTATTATGCAAGGTGGCCATATAATTGAAATTGTAAATGCAAAATAGTATAAGGTACGTCCATAGTATTTTTTCTTAGTTTATGTAAGGTATTAACTTAGGGAACATTGTGCCTAATGTCTCTAAGAGAGGACCAATCGAAGAATAAAAGATTCACAAATTAGGGGATGTAGTGTGTGGTGTTGAGTCACTACATAGAATATAATATGCTATTAGAGATCACGCTCTTGAAGGACATCACACCCAATTTCATCCACAAATCGAAAGACACATCACATGAAGTAAGAAGACTACACAATGAAACATGAAATACAAAAGAATAATGCCAATATATGCCCCCACTTTCAAAATTTTTTCTAAACACCGTGCTGTGAGCAATTAATTTAAAGTAGAAAATGATAAATGCTAACAATAAAGAGGACATGAGAGCTTATTTGGAAAGCCCTATTCCTAGTCATATGTTTCCAAATGAAGCTACGCCATGAAAAAGGGACGGATTTCCCCCAAGATGAAACTCCAAACACATGAGGGATCCATGGATTTGGGGTCAGTATGTTCTTGCTACAATGTTTTTAGAGAGCTCAGAACTATCATCATTCCCAAAATACTCATGGAACAAGAAAAATGACATAGAGAGTGAAAACAAAGAAAAACCTTTTGGGTCAACATGGAAGAGACCTAAAGGTCTTGAAACCTTGTGTCATCCCCAAAAGGAAAACACAAGACAAATGAAAAGATAAAGGGAAATATTTTGGGTTAACATGGAAGAGACATGAATGTCTTGACGCCTTGCGTCATCCCCAAAAGGAAAACACATGACAAAGATAAAAGGAAAAGGTAAAAGATTTATGACATAGAGAAGAATGTAGGTAAGAATAGAGGAATACCACAAAAAGAGAGAGATACATAAAATAGAAAAATATGGGGTATCACATTACGCACATATAATCACACAAAACATGAAAGGAAAATACTGTAAAAGACTAGTAAGGCACATGCGATTCAACCTATTAGCAGGTCATCCACATCCCAATTGTGTTCATTGTATACAAAAGGTCGACAACTAGCCAAAGGGATAATAGCAAGTTTCAAACTAGGGTCATTACCAAGTTCAACACTCTTCTTAGGAGAATTATCGTTTAAGCTCATAGAAGAGGAAAACAATGTATTTAATTCATTATGCACTTCTTTGTCAATTTTATCAACCTCATCATTTTCATCCAAGTTAATCACAAAGGGAGGTCAAGTGATAATGTCTAAAGAAGGATTTAGCTCTTGTTGTAGTTGTGGTATAGGATATTTTTGTTGCATCGAGGGAGACTCATCTTGCGTTGCTTTAGTCAAGGTTTTCTTTGTTTGTTTCTTTTTTTAATCTTCGAGCAAGAGCACGATGTCTACGTCTATTCTCTCTAGCATTTCTATTTATTTTAGTATGATTTTCAAGTTGTGTTTGTGTAGGAGTAGGTTTATCAACCATAATTTTCTTTTCTTCCCTAAGGGGAGGAACAAAAGGAACCATGGAAGGTTGTTCAAGCACTTTCTCTTTGGCTTTGTAAAATTTCTTTATCTTAGGAGGTGTGATATGATTGTTTTTTGTTTTCTCTTGGCCTTTTATAGGAGATGGGTAAAGAATCTGTCTTAGGTTGGTCTTGGTTGTTTGGAATGTCTTTAGGTTCAATCATAGTTTCGTCAAGCATGGTAGGCTTAGCCATAGGTTGAGGAATGTTTGTATGGGATAGTTTTGCTATGCATTTTTCTTTAAACTTTTGATAGGATTTGAAAAAGAAGTCCTCACAAGGTTTAATAGGTTCCATAGGCTTAGGACAAAATAAATATAATGAAAAGTTCCCTTAAGAAGATAAAGGATTAAAGCCACTATGGAGCACAGTGAAAAATTCATTATGTTTAAGAGAGAATTTTCACCCTAGGTGCAATTCCCCCCTTTTTCCTTATCCACCTTAGAAACCCAAAGTCAGAAGCTTAATTCCACTTAAGCCCGCTAATGGCAGTCCACTTGGTGCCTGTTTTGTGTGTCGATGGAGGTGTTTCTGTTGGGAATGCCTATGTGGCGTGTAAACGTCCACGCGACGCGCTTACGTCCCTGGCAGATTCTTGCGGCTGAGCCAACAGAGGCGTTACTCTTCCCATTGTAAGTGAAGTTGTAATGCCTCCCTTGACTGACTGACCCAAATATGGCCATTTTTCTTCATTTTCTCTTCAAATTCATCCCTTCAAAATTCAATCCAACTTATTCACAACACTTTATCACTTCAAGCTTCCATACACACACTTTTGCATCCATTTTCACTCACTTCCAAGCATTCCATGCACACCATTGCAACAAAGCAACACTTCATCACTTCAGTAGAGCACGTTTGGGACCATGCCATTGCATTAGAGGCTTGAGTTCCTCTCATTTCTCCCCCAAGTAACCTTGAGTGCTCTTGGTGGAGGTGGTAAGCTTCCATCTCCTCTCCTCTATCACTTGGTTGAGTAGCATAGTACTGCTTTGTAGTGTTTGTACTTTCTTTATTGCACTATTTCTTTATCTTGTTTCCTTGGTTGTTTGTGGAGGTGGAAACACCTAAATGGGGGTCTAATTGAGGTAGGCCCTGATACAACCACCCAACATTTTCCCTCTTACTATGTGTAGGTACACGTGTGGTGAGAAAGATTAGCTGGTGAACTAATTTCTTGGTGAGATCCTTCTTACTCTCCTTACATTCACTTTTCTACTTTTATAATATTAGAGAATATATTGTTTATTTAGTTGTCACATTCTGGCCTTTTAGTTGAGTAGCTAGGTTCTTAGTCATTTTGGGTGAGTTCAACCTTGTCTCAGTTGTTGTCTAATCGTACAGACTACAATGAACTTTTGAGATGCCAGTGTGTCATGCTGTCATCTAGAGATTGCATTGACATCTTCGGGCAGAGAGCTCCCTAAGGCATAGAGTTGAACCCAAAAATTGATTCGCCTAGCCCCACCTTGTAACTCGAGATTGTAGAGTGGTTGTAGGACTTAATAATCCTCATCATTCTCATCCTCAGACACTCATACATTACACTTAGCTGAGGTAAGTTAGGGAAGCCTCTCGTATCTTGACCCTCCATGACCTGGGGTCTTGCACGCGGTGGTCCCCTCTCTTAAATTTTTGGTGAACCCAATGTGAACCAACGTCTATTCATCTGTTGGTGTTAAAACTTCCCTTGGATACTTTGTGGTTGTTGTGACCTCAAGTGTTGTGAAGGCTTATGAGCATCACAACCCAATCCACAACTTTTGGGCATATCATGAGGAGAAGTGTACGAAACCTCTCAATGGATAGGAAAAAGGTGTCGCTTGGTCTCTCTATGGGCCTTTTCTCTGGTCTTACTGTTAGTTTGGCTGCACAGCAGCAGTTATCGAGGACTGAGATGGGATTCATTGATGAAACCGATCAAATTCCCACTCCTCCTACGTCTCCCATGCCATCATCGGTGGATGAGCATGAGGACATTCAAATCCCTGTTAAATATGTGTCCACCCTTACAAAAGGGTTGGGAAACCTTGAAAACCATTTGGAAAGAAACCCGAAGATGGCTAGAGCCACTCAAGTTATTAGTGAACTAAAGCATATGATGGGTAAATATCGAACAGGCGTAAAGCTTCTAAGTAGTCTCTTCGGTATTGCCAAAGCGTGTGCTCTTTCGAGCAACTCTAGCTTCACACAAGGAGTCACATTTGAAGAGCATTAGGGAAATTTAGGGGTATCAATTCCTCCCACTTCTATTTACATGGTCGACACAGTCCCCTCTATCATTGTTCCTTCCGTCCTTGAACAATTGGAAACTATCAAAGTGAATAAGGTCCCTTTGGGCTTTAGCATCACTCCTTTTGTCACCTCTAGTGGTGGAGGTTTTAGAAGATTGGGTGGTGGAGGCTTTGGTAGTGGCAGTGGATTTGGTAGCCGAGGTGGTGTTGGCAAAGGCGGTTCCAGTGGAGGTCATGGCGATGGTTCTTGTGGAGGCCCTACTGGCAGCAGTCGCTCTAGTGGAAGTCACACCAGTGGGAGTTTTAGAGGTGGACTTGGCAGTGGCTCTGGAGAAGGTTCCTCTGGCCCTCTATCTTCTAACGACCCTATTCTGAACACTTTGCTTTAGAACATGGGTAAGATGCAGAGCCAATTAGCGAGACTTTCCCAGGCCTTTGCCTAGCCTATCTTCCAACATTTCTTCTAACATATCCCATTGTCAGTTGCCATCTTCAACACTCCCTTCACTCAAGGAATGGAGATACCTAAATTTGAGAAGTTCGGTGGTAAGGGAGATCCGCAAACACTTGAGTCTTCCTTTAACACCCTTTGCATCAACTTCTTCCATCATGATGCATTGATGGCTAAACTATTCCTTTGATCCCTCAAGGACACAAAACTTGAGTGGTATTGTTCCTTGCCTAAAAATTCCATTTTCTCATTTGATCAAATTGTAAATCAATTCCTTAGACAATTCCAAGCAAACATCGGGTTGAAGATGACCTTTTCGGATCTCATCTGATGTAAACAAGGAGACAATGAAAATTTTACTGATTTCATAGCACATTATCAAGCACTTCTTTCGCAAATCTTGTATCATCTACCCGATTCTGATGTACATAAGGTATTCATAGGGAACTTACAAAGACCTTGGCAAGAGAAGTTCACCCTTATGAAATACCCTTCTTTCATGCATCTGTGTGCAGCCTTACGAGAGTACCAATAGATGGTTGCTCAGTTTAGGGGATCCTCCTTGCACTACCATTTTGAAGGAAAGTCCATCGTATCAATCTCTAGGAAAGGAAAAGCCGTTACAAATGTAGTAGCCTTTGTCGATGACAACAACCTCAAATGCAACTAGAAATTTACAAAGTTTTCTGAATCTTATACTTCCATCCTACAAAAGTTTCTAAAGGATAAGATCATAACTTTACTGATCCCTAAGCCTGTTAATGAACCTTACCCTAATTGGCATGATGGGAGCACTTACTATCAATACCATCATGTCAATGGACATGATACCAAATGTTGTATGTGGTTGTGTCATGAGATACAAGACTGCATCAAGGACGGTACCATTCGTCTCGATGGAAACAAACAGAACACTAACAAATCAGTGGCAAAGGAAAACAATTAATTGTAGATATACATGGACCCATTTTTGTCACATTCTGCTAACATGATTGTTGATCCCATTGATTCTATTACCCAACCCGAGGCCTATGTAAATATGGTCACGATAACTTCCACTGTTCCACCTGCATCCAGTTCGCCGCATGTTACATTTACATCACACGATTTGCCCTTGAACAACAAACCTTTAGCTCTCTACATTCTTGCTCGTGTCAATGGTAACATTGTGATAGGAGTATTCATTGACTCGATGAGCTATGTGAATGTTATCATTGAAGAAACATTGGTATTAAATTCACTGCAAAAGGAAAAGTATGAAGAAACAAAATCTACCATTCATACTCACGATGGTATGAGTCTTAAACCCTATGGATCAATTACTTTTTTCATCCTGGTTGGACCTAGGGCTATTGACGCAGTCTTTGATGTCATCCTTGAGTCATATCTATTTAGAGTGAAGCTAGGTATTCCTTGGCTGGCTTCCCTGAACGGGATCACCTCCGTTATCCATAAATGTCCAAATTTTCCCATGAGGGTGTCGTGCATGTAGTGCATGATACCAGATATCAGACTTTGGTATCTTGTGGTGGATATTCAATGGATCACTTTTAGCCCTCCTCGATTGGTCCATTTCCTTTGAGGACAAACCTACTTTGCAAGAACTATGTGAAGTACAAAACTAGAGGCAAAGGGGAGCCAAAGCTGACCTTTCCAGTAACAGGGGAATCGGTCGCCTCCTCTTCCCAAGAAGAGAAGGAGCCTGCACTGACAACTAATCCTCCTCCAAAAGAGGAGAAGTCCTCATCGGCTCCCTCTCCTTCTCGCAAAGGTAAAGAGAAGGCTATATCATCCGCTCCTTCTTCCCCAAAGAAAGAGGAGAAGCCTATGACAACTCCCACTCCTAGCAAAGGTGAAGAAAAAGCGATTTTCTCCTGGACTTCCCCATCCTCAAACCTTTACTGGGAGAGTATTGGATGAGTAGACCTGGTGGCTACCCACTGAGTCTGATGATCCCTCCTTGGCGTAGGCCCAAGATCAAGATCACAAACCTCTCTAATGAATTTCTTGGACCATGGTACTATTTATATGGCAGAAAGAAAGGTTCTCATAGGGAATTCGATCTGTGACCTCCTACTGCTCCTGCTCCTAAGGTAGTGAGAAAAAAGAGGCCCGCTGTTGAGGCTGTCAAGTCGACTCCTCCTATCACTCCTTAGCCTTCTCCCCCTACTTCCGTATAGGAGCATGTTCCTCCACCTGAAACGACCATAGTGGATGTTCCTATGGTTGAGCAAGAATCTCATGTCCCTTCACAAACTCTGGCCTCTAACTCTAGGAGCCGTAGAAACCACCTTGCACGTGAGCGCAAGCATCGACGAAAGGCTCTCCTGGCCATGTAGGCCGCCTCACAATAGAAGGAGGAAGGAACTACCACTCCTATTTCAGGACCTCTTGCAACGTCTTCTTCCTCCCTGCCTTCGATTCCCCTTCAGTCTAATCCACTTCTGGCTTCCATTGTGAGCTCAAATGCGCCTAACCCTAAATGGGTATAGGTATTTATAACTCCTTCGATGTAGCCTCCTTTGCTGATGTTCATCCCAAATATTCAGCCCTCCCCAAAGCCTGTGGATATGGTAAATACTTTGGTCGTATCCACTACGGTTATTTCTTCCTCTTCCTCTGCACCCTTAGCTTTGTCTATGGGGAGTTCATCTCCTCCAATGAAGAAAGAGGCATAGGTTGGCCCTTCCATCAATGAAGGATGTAAGAGGAGCCCACCTTCTTCACGAGGTGGTCCTATGATGACCTCTTCTATCCTTGTGACAAAACTAGTCCCGACTTCACCTGAGTTTGTCACCGCTCCTGAATCATTCAGTGAACTTAGCAGTGAACCTCAAGCACAACCTACCTCATCCACTAAGAATAGGCATGGTGCCCCTGTGGGATGCATGTTTAATTCCATAGACGAGGTCCCAACCCTATCAGCGATCTTCGTAAAATCATTGACCTTGACTTCACAGGACCTCGATGGAGAGGACCTTGAGGGGCCCTCTTCCTTGGCCCTTATTGCGAGAGGACTAGATGCTCCTCCTCTTAACATTCCACCCTTGCAGACTCATCCTCCTTCCCCTTATGAGGACCTAGATTGGGAAGCAAATGACCTCTTGACTGATCAATGTTAGGAGGAGGCCCTTTTCTTAATATTTTGTGTGTGTGTGTGTTTTGTCATGTTTTCCCCTGTACTCATGCTATATTTTCCTAGATGACCCTTTCCACCCCTGTTGGTGCTTGGATACAGGCGTGGTTTTTGTGTCATGAACCTTATTCTATTTGTATCATCATTCTTCCATGTTTGTGATTGATTTTTGATAAATTGGGGACGATGCAAAGTGTTGGGGGAATTTAGGATTCCCTTCCATGTTGACCCATTTTTTTATTTTTACTTTGTTTTCTATGCATTCTTCTTGATCTGGTTGGGGATTGATGATCTTTCACCTTACATTGTGGTTACCTATTATTGTATGAGCTCAGATAGATCTGACCTGGCTAAACTAGATCCCCCTGTGTCCTTTGTTTGAATTTTTCTTTTCTCCTTCGCTTTCCCTTTATCTTTCTTTCTTCTTTGAGTTGTCCCTCTTATGTGAGACAACGCTTTTTATTTAACACTTTGATTTTCATAAAAAAAATTCGTTGCCAACGAATCTTTTTTAAAAGTCTTCATAAACATTTTCCTTAGAATCGCATTCTCAACTTGGAACCCTAACAAAATGTGTTTCCTTCATCACGAGTTTGTAAAGAAAGGACTTGAAGTCCTTCCTCTGAAGTGGGAACAACTTTAACTTCCCCTCATGTTGGGGCATATCCTTCCTTTCGAATTCCTTGATGAAGTGAACATCTTTTGAAAGGATTCCTTGATGACGAATCACTCTAAGAAGAAAACCTACTTTTGGATTATGTGTCCCTTGATTGGACCCCCCTTCTTTCTCACGGTAGGTTCCTAAGGGACCCTTCTTTTGAAGCCTTTACAATGAATGGATTCTTTCAGGTCTAGCCTGGGGGCAGCCCAAATAGACTCATTCCATTTTCCCTTTCACATCTAGTTTGGGGGCAGCCTAACTAGACCTTACCTTTCAAGTAGCGCGTCCCTTAAGTGGACCCCTATCCTTTTGAAGGGTTCCCAAGGGACCCCTTTGAAAGTTTTATCTATTGACAGATTGCATGACCAACCACTTTTTGACATGTTCTATCTGTGGGTAGATGTGCCACCACTTCTTGACTTTATGGAGTCTGCTTTCTTAGGTTCTTCCATGAGAGAGATCTTGGGGGATACCTCCTTAAAATACCGAGAACTTTTAGGGTGCCTTCCTTTGAGCTTCCTCCATGCGAGAGATCTTGGGGGTGGCTCCCCTAAAGGATTGAGTACCTATAGGGCACTTCTTTTGGTATTATTCATGATTGAGTTCATGAAGAATACCTTTCCTACATGATAGAGATCCTGTAGAGCGCTTCCTTCATGGGAGGGATCTTGGGGGTTGCCTCCTTATAGGTCTACAGGCCTATAAGATGCTTTATTGTTCTAACTTCATAGTTCTGAGTAGCTATGGAGTCCTTTTCTTTTCTTGCACCTTCAAGTAAGCTAGAATGAGTATTGCTTCCTCGACGGTTTAGGTATAATTTTCTAACCCTACTATCTTCTTGATCTACTTTACCGAACACTCATCATTACTCATTCTCACTAAAGTGGGGACAAAATGTATAAGAGAAAATTTTCACCCTAGGTGCAATTCCCCCTTTTTTCCTTATCCGCCTTAGAAAACCAAAGTCAGAGGCTTAATTCCACTTAAGCCTAGTAATGGAAATCCACTTGGAACCTATTTTGTGTGTTGGTGGAGGCATTTCTGTCAGGGACGCTCGCGCGATGCGTAGACGTCTGCGCCACACCCTTATGTCCCTTGCAAATTCCTATGGCTGAGCCAATAGAGGCATTACTCTTCCCATTGGTAGTGAAGTTGTAATGCCTCCCTCAGTTGACCAACCTGAGTATGGCCATTTTTCTTCATTCTCTCTTCAAATTCATCCTTTCAACTTCTTCATAACTCTTTATCACTTCAAGCTTCCATACACACACTTTTTCATCCATTTTCACTCACTTCTAAGCATTCCAAGCACACCATTGCAACAAAGCAACACTCTATCACTTTGGTAGAGCACATTTGGGACCATGCCATTGCATCAGAGGTGTGATTTCCTCTCATTTCTCCCCCAAGTAGCCTTGAGTGCTCTTGGTGGAGGTGGTAAGCTTCCCTCTTCTTCCTCTATCACTTGGTTGAGTAGCATAGTATTGCTTTGTAGTGTTTGTACTTTCTTTATTGCACTATTTCTTTATCTCATTTCCTTGGTTGTCCATGGAGGTGGAAACACCTAAACGGGGGTTTGACTGAGGCAGGCCTCGATATAACCATCCAAAATTTTCCCTCTTATTATGTGTAGGTGCATGTGTGGTGAGAAAGATCAACTGCGAATGAATTTCTTGGTGAGATCCTTCTTACTCTCCTTACATTCACTTTTCTACTTTATAATATTAGAGAATATATTGTTTATTTACTTGTCACATTCTGGCCTTTTAGTTGAGTAGCTAGGATATTAGTCATTTTTGGTGAGTTCAACCTTGTCTCTGTTGTTGTTTGACTGCACATACACCAACACACTTTCAAGACACTAGCATGCCGTGCTGTTGTCCAGAGACCACACTGACATCCTCAGGCAGAGAGCTCCTTGAGGTGCAGAGTTGAACCCAAAAATCAGCTCGCCTTGCCCCACCTTGTAACTCAGGATTGTAGAGTGGTTGTAGGACCTCATAATCCTCATCATTCTCATCCTAATACACTCATATGTTATACTTAGTTGAGGTAAGTTAGGGCAGCCTCTCACATCTTGACCCTCTGTGACCTGGGTCCTTGCATGCGGTGGTCCCCCTCTCTTACACATTGTCGAAGGGAAAATTTAAGCATTTATGCACAATCGATGAAATGGCTTCCATGGAGCGTAGCCATGGGTAACCAAGCTTCACACAGAATTGGTCCTATGTTGAGATGATAGAGGATGAGACATCTAATTTTTTTGGTCCTATTTGTAAAGGTAAGGTGACCAATCCCATTGTAGGGAAAGTGAAACTGTTATGTGTCTTTATCCATGCTTCTAGTTTATCATATGTTTCTTGATAGAGTTCATGCACAAATAAGAATTATTCAATGATCAGATTCTCTCCACAAATGAGATCAATTAATATCCCACTAGTGGGCTTATCATTGATTCGACCGGCTATGTAAAGAGGACCATCAGGTGCATTTCAAATAATGTCCTTAGATGAGAAAGCAATGTCTAGAGGCTTTTTAGTTCAACCCTTGCAAGGTTGAGTTTTTATCAATGCAATCAAACCTTTTTCAATAGTATCCATAGAACCTTGTTAAATGGTATCCATAGGAATTTGTTGAATTGTATCCATGTTCTCATCATCCATGTCAACATTCATCACATCATTCTTTGTAGTTTCACTAGCTTTGAGAGTGAAATATTATGATTAGGCATGGGGTTGGTAAATATTTGTAAGTTTTGGTTGGGAGGGGCAATGGACTTATTTCCTTGATCATTAACACCTCCAATTGAAAGACAACTAGAATCAATGAGGTCTTGCACAAGATGTTTAAGATGCTTACAATGTTTCGTGTTGTGTCCATTTTGTTGATGATATGGCAGTAAGAATTCAATCTAAAATTCAGAGGTAAAGGCTTATTAGGATTGGGTGTTTTAATAGGAGGAAAGGTGGTCATTTTCTATGCTAAAAGTTGTGACATTGTGTTATGAAGGGTATGGGGTAATGGAATGAATTGCCTAGCCAGATCCCCAAACGCGAAAGGAGCTATTTTCCTTATAACAACCACTTGAGTATCAACATGTTGAGTTGTTTGTTGAGGGGGATTAAGTTGAAGGAAGCCTTTATTCTATTTCCTAAAAGGTTAGTAATTTTTTTGGTTTACGGAATCAAACTTGTCAGGTTGGCTAGAGGTGGGTTTTGTGGCACGACTACTAACTGAGTTTTGATAATCACGAAGGGCAGTACAAAAGTGCATGAAGGAAGGAAATTTCATCATGGTAACCTTATCTTGTATCTTATTTTTCAAGTTCTCAATTAACATCCGTTGAAGCTGAGGATCAGGGATCCTTATGTCAATTTGGGAATAAAGCGATTGGTAGCATGAAAAGAAGTCAATAGTTATTTTTCATCATCGTTTTGCTTACATTTCACCAAATCGGCTAAGGTCATCTTAGGATTCATGTGCACTTGGAAATGGTTTATAAAGGCCTCAACAAGCTCATTGAATGAACAAATTGAGTTGTTTGGTAATGTGGAAAACCATTCTAAAGAGGTATCTTTCAAGAACCTAGGGAAAATATTAGCCAAGAGCTTATCCTCAAGGACAAAATCACTACACAATGTGGTATAAGTGGAAACATGGTTAGAAAGATCTTGTTTCCCTCCATATTTCTTGAATCTAGGAATCTCTAGACCTTGTCGTAGTGGAATTCTCAATATCTCCAAGGATATTGGATTACTTTTGACATAGTATGTAGGTTGGTCATTTTGATTTTGGTTTATGGTGGAAACTTGCTTTTGGAGGGATGAAATAGTTTGCAAAAGTTGATTTATGATGGTATCATTGTTTGCATTTTGAGATGGAGGTGAATATGGTGGAGGTGTGTATGTGTTTGAGGGACAAGTGAGTGGAATTCTTATGGGAGGTAAAGTGGTAGGAGGTATGATGTGTGATGCCACAAAGGTACTAGGAATACTAGTGGAAATACCTAAGGTAGGAGTTACATTACTAGTAGGTTGCATTGTTGTTGTAACTTGAGGGTTGGTATAGGTAGGAATAGAGGCAATTATTGTGAAAGGAGGAATTTGGGTTCCTCCTTGGTTTTGGACATTGTTCAAAGGTTGAATACCACTAGTAATTTTACCAAAAACTTGACCTAGGTTACACACAAGTTCAACTCCTTCTTCAGTTTCAATCATGCGGTGTATGTTATCTATAGTAGGGATAATAGTGGTTGAAATGTTTTCAATACTTGATTTGTAGGTTTTCTAAGTCTTCATGGATTTGGATTATGTTTTCTTGCAGAATACTAGCAACCATTGTCTCAACATTTGTGGCACTACATGAAGGTAAAGAGTTGTTAAGGGTATGGTCCATACCTAGTTAACTAGTGTCAACACTAGTAGTGAAAGAGCTAGACAACCCAAGATCCACGATGATTATGCTATCGCGAGATGATATGAGTCTCAAAATTCACCTCACTATAGTATTAGCAATAGGAAACCAAGTAGAAAAGCTCATACAAGGGATAGGCAATGCAAGATGCAATGAACGCCAGAGAAATACTATTATGTAATGAAGTTAAGCTAAATGCAATGAAATGAATGAAACAAAAACTTTGGAAATTGAAATAGAAAAATAACAACAAACTAAAACACATAAATAGAGTTTTTAATGCTGGAAAATGTAGTTTCAAATTTGAAACGGGACTAAATCACCTAAAGGGGCATATGAGTCCCAATCAGGCTTTTTCAGAGGTTTGAAAGTTGAATAAAAATCACCACATAATACCCAAAAATCGAGAAAAACCACTTGTACTAGGACTAAATCTCCTAAAGGGACATATGAGTCCCAAATTAGGGTTTTTCACAAATTTTAAAAAATTCTAAGTGAAATTTATGCTTTCTAGTTTGTATGATGTCTAGACTAAGTGAAAATGTAGATTTCAGATGAAATTCAATGATGCAAGTTGCAAAAATGCAACTTATATGCACTTTCACTAATGCAATATTTAGAAACCCTAGATGCAACTTAACTAATGAAAAATCTAATGCAAAGTTAATGCTAGCTAGATCTAGGATGATGATGCACTCCGAATTAGAATTAAGATGTTCTAAATGCAAGTTCACCAAAATGTAATGTTGAAAATAGGGTGCCCCAACTTTTAGGAGATGGAGTACAACCTAGGGTAGGGTCTTATTTCACTATTATTACATTCAAGGAAACCCTAGAGATCTCAATCTAGGGATAAAATGAGAGAGAGAGATCTACTAAAGGGTATCCTAGGGTATGATTAGAGACTAAAAGGGGGTTCACCACCAAGCTAGGGCTTGGAAAGACTAGTAATATGCAAGATCTAATGATACAACCTAATGATATGCAAGGCTTGGATAAGTGACCTAGAAATGTATGTAAAACATAATAGAAAGCTAAGAAATTAGAGATGAGCACCTGGAAACCTGTAGAAGCTTGAATGAAGACCTGAAATGCTGAAAATGTTGAATTTAATGCACACTGGGACTCATATGATAGGCTGGGTGATTTAGTCCTAGATTATGGTTTTTGGGTAGGAATAGAAATCTAGCAGAGACAAGTCTAGAACACCTGAAAATTGAAAAATCAACTATATTGGGACCCATATTCTAGAAGTGGCCTATCAATCCTGCTTGGCCTTTTTAATAATTCAAAGTACGAATCTACTCTTCAACCTTTGCTCTGTCTTCTCAACCTAATTTCTGGACCTAAATTGTTGAATCCTGCTTTGTAGGTCTCTTTTAATGATCTTCTAAACAAGGTGACAACTTGGACAACTTTGCAACTTTGACAACTTCTTTCCAATCTCACTCTTCAATATGTCTTCAAACTAGATCTATAAATCACACACTAAATAGAGGGAAAACTGTTAATTTGTTAGTAGAAAGGGGGTTACCTTGGTCAAACCTCATTTTGGTAATCAAACCTTATAATGAAATCAAATGAAATGGAGGAATGATGAATGGAAAAAATGATATGTTGGAACTCGCCAAACCCTAGAAATAAAATACTACAAATATGTATGAAATGGCTAGCTTAAATATAGATATTGACTCTTGCTTGAATGATATGGATCTTGAATTGAATGTTTGCTTGAATAATAAAAAGCCTACATCACAAATGTTAGCTCAAAAACAAGCATGATGCATGATGACTTTGGCATGATGCTTGATAATTGAATAATGCTCCAAAACACTCAATAATCAGCTCTTGAATACTCTTGAATGCTCATGTGAACTGAAATTTTCTATAATGTATGAATACTTGAAAGATTAGGAGAAAATAAGTGAAATATCCTTGTATTTATACTTGTTTATGCCAAATTTCTTGAAATTACAACACTACAAGTTGACATCAGATCCAGGAGAATAAAATCCTACCAAGAATTTGAATTTAATTTAATTTTAAGCCACATAGGAATCATACGCTAGAAGTGGTGTATGAGTCCCATTAGGCTAGGCTATGGGACACATTTTTCAAGAAATGGTTAGATTTATGTGAAATCTAGATCGAGGCCCAAAAAATCAAGTGGGACCCATACACCCAAGGTGGCATATGAGTCCTAGATCACTAAATCTAGGCCATACAATCCAAAACACATGAATTATGATTGGATATTGGTTTATGTCGGGATTAATCTCAGAAACATACATTAATTAAGACTTGTGGATGCAAAATAAGGCCAATTAAGGAATAAAGAAGCCCCATAATTAATAAAACCCTAGATTAGTGTGAAAGTGTAATACAACACTTTACACCACCCTAAATAAGGTACAATTAGGTTCACTTAGTTTACAAGGGCCCAAGACCTAATGTGAATGTGTTAAACACATTGCAACACTAAATCAATGCAACATTAAGCTCAATTTGACAAGGAGGGCCCAAACAAATGCAAAAATGTAGAGGGATATATTTTCTGTCATTACAATTTTAAATACAAGTGCAAAAAAATATTACGTTCAAAAAATTAGTTAATAAGATAATGTTGAATATTTTATTTGAGTCTGATTGGTCTCCATAACACAACAATCTACCACTTGGAGACTAATCAAACTCCACTTCATACCATCTCCCACTTGGAGATTGATCATAACATCGTTGCCCCTAGAACTCCCACTAGAAATAAGCATCTTGGAACATACTATTCTATTTTAGATAAATTCAACCTTAAAGGCCAACAGAAGCTAAAGAGGAGCTTAGCTTCTCCATTGTCACTACCTTCATAAACATATCCACTAGATTGTCATTTGTATGAATCTTTTCCAACCTTAACTATCCATCCTCCAACATTGAATGAATAAAATGATATCTCAGCTATATGTGTTTTGTTTTTGAGTGCAAGGTAGAATTATTTGCAAGATGTATAACACTTTGAATTTCCGTAAACAAGTAACTTTCATCTTGTTGTTTTCCCAACTCTTCCATGAAAATTTTCAGCCATATCATCTCATTTTCCAGCTCTATTGCAACAACATACTCTGCCTCCGTGGTGGATAAAGCAACCATCTTTTGTAAATGAGAAATCCAACTCACTACTATCCCACCAACTCTAAATACATAACCTATGGTACTCTGCTTGCTATCAATTCCCCTGCCAAATCTGAGTCAACATAGCCTTTTAAATAAATATTAGAGCCCCTAGAATATAAACACTTATAGTATGTAACTCTCAAATACCTAAGAATTCATTTTACCACATTCCAATGCTCAACTCCAAGATTACTGATATACCTACTAACAACTCTTATGACATGTGTAATATCCAGTCTCATGTAGACCATGGCATACATTAAACTACCTACATCTGAAGCATATGGTACCTTGGACATTTTTTCTTCCTCCTCTTGTGTCTTTGGACACATATCCTTAGTTAATCTAAAATGACTAGGCAAAGGTGTGTTGATAGCTTTTGCATTCTCTATATGAAATATTTGCAACAACTTATCAATATAATTAGCATGAGATAAATTTTTTTTTCTATTTTTCCTATCTCTAGTAATCTTTAGACCAAGGATTTGTTTTGCTACCCCCAAATCCTTTATAGTAAATGAATTTTCTAGTTGTTTTTTTAACTCCCTTATGTGATCCATGTTAGACCCCACTACAAGCATATCATCAATATATAAACATAAAATAATGTAGCTATCATCATATAACCTCTTAAAATAAACACAATGGTCAAAATTACAATGGTTGTAGCCATGCTCAACCATAAAACTATCAAATTTAATATACCATTGCCGAGGTTCTTGCTTCAAGCCATATAAAATTATCTTCAATATGAACACTAGTTTCTCCTTACCTTTGATCTCAAATCCTTATGGTTGTTCCATATATATTTTCTCTTCCAAATCATCATGGAGAAAGGCTATTTTAACATCAAGTTGTTCTAAATGCAAATCTTTAACAACCACAATACAAATAGAAGTCATTTCAACAACCGAAGAAAATATTTCATCAAAATCCATGCCCTTTTTATGTGCAAATCCTTTTACAACTAATCTGACATTAAATATTTTCTTACCTCCATCTTCCTCTTTCAACCTATAAATCCATTTGTTTGGTAAAACCTTTTTTACCTGTAGGCAACTTGCATAGTTCCCAAGTTTGATTTTTCAGCAAGGAGTCCATTTCTTCTTCCATTCCATGCTCCCACTGAACCTTGGCATCCACATGCATAGCTTCATGATAACATTCTGGTTCACCAAGATTAGTTAATAAAATAGATACAAAGAGGGAGAATATTTTTGGATGTCTACTTATCCTTGAAGATCATCTAACATTCATAGGAGTTTGTGGTATTTGTTGTTGCTATTTTTGTGGAGCATGAGGAACCACTGGAACATCACTATTCAAAGTGTCATTCAACACAACATAATCAATTTATTACTTCTCATTTTGCTGTACCTGATCTTTGTACAACACTTTCTCATTGAATATGACATCCTTGTTTGTCTAAATTTTATGGTTTTCAAAATCCCAAAGCCTATAATCAAATCCATCAATGCCATATCCAACAAATATACATTTCTCTGATTTAGCTTCTCACTTGGTTCTATTTTTTCAGAATCTACATGTGCATATACTTCACAACTAAAGGTTTTGAGAAATGAATAACTCACATTCTTACCATCCATGCTTCCTCTAGAATACCACAACCCAAAGGATTAGAAGGACCTCTATTAATTAAATAAACAACAATGTTTACAACTTCTACCCACATGTTTAAAGGCAGCCCAACATGCAATCTCATAGTCCGTGCACACTCCATTATTGTTCTATTCATGCGCTTAGCCACTCCATTTTCTTGTGGATTCTTTGGAACCATTTTTTACCTATGAATTCCATTAGAAGAACAATAATATTCAAATTCTTTACTGCAATACTCACCACCATTGTCAAATTTGAGACATTTTAACTTTTTACCCATCTCATTCTCAACCAAGCTTCTCCATTTTTTAAAAGTTTCAAATACATCAAATTTTTTCCTAAGGAAATAAATCCATACCTTCCTTGTTTCATCATCAATAAAAGTGACATAATACTGAGAGCCATGGGGAGAAGATACCTGAGTTGGTCCCCATACATCCATATGCACAAGCTCCAATTTCTCATCTTTATTTTGCTTCCCATCATTGAGAAAACTAACTCTCTTTTGTTTTCCATACACAAAAATTTCACAAAAATCCATATTAACAAATTTTAGACCTAGTAAAACATTCTTTGAATGAAGAACTTTCATACCTATTGGATCTATATGCCCAAGTCTATTATGCCACAGTGCTAATTCAGAACCCACAACAACTATTTTATTTTTTGCCTGTTGAATTGCAACAACTAAAGTAGTCGAAGGAATAGTATGACCTATACAAATATATAAGGTGCCTACTTTCACACCTTTTTCTACCACTATGGCACCTTTTGTAACTTTCCAATTTTTATCACTAAATGTGACAACACAACCTTCATCATCTAGTTGCCCTACTAAAATTAAATTATTGCTTAACTTTGGAATGTGCCTTACCTCTTGTAGTAGCCAATGATTCCCATTCTTTAACTTAATATTTATTCTTCCCTTTCCAACAATTTGACAAGGTTCATTATCTCCTAAAAACACTAGCCCAAAATCTCCTTGGACATAGACAAGAAAATAGCTTCTATGGGGTGTAGCATGAAATGAAGCCCTTGAATCTAACACCCAAGAATCAAAAATATTATCAAGGGAAAGAATCAAAGCATCCTCATTAGATTTATTACTTACCACATTTGCCTCTTTACTGCCTTCCTTTTTGTCTCCTTTATTTTTCTGAGACCAACAATCTTTCTTTAAATTACCTGGCTTACCATAGTACCAACAATCCTTCTTCTCTTTGGATTGGGACCTCTTGTCCTTTGATTTTTCTCATGACTTCCCACGACCTCCAAAATTATTTCCTCTCCTTTGTTCTTCCCATGCTTTCTGCATTCAAAATACTGGCTGATGTGGATGTACCACCTGATCTTTTCCTACAAATTTCCTTGCTCAAAATAACATCATCAAATTTTAGTGTATTCAAACCAGAAACAAAATTACTAACCACCATTACCAAGCTATTTCAACTTTCAGGCAAAGAACATAGAATCAAAAGATCCCTAACCTCTTAATCAAAGTTTATATTTATAGAAGTTAATTGACTGGTAATTGTATTGAACTCATTTAAATGATCAACAGCTGACCCAACTTCTACCAATTTCATATTAAAGAAACGCTTCATAAGAAATACCTTATTCGAAGCGGAAGGTTTTTCATATAACTTCACCATGATCTGCATCAAATCTTCTGTTGTCTTCGTTGTTGAAATATTAAATTCCATCAATTGTGCTAGACATAAACGAATACTGCCAAGTGCTTTTCTATCTAGAATATTCCAATCCTCATCAAAAATTGTTAATGGTTTCTTAGCTTTCCCTTCCAATGGCTGCCATAAATAATTTTAATAAATATAATCCTCCATCTGCATCTTCCATAACTAATAGTTCTACCCATTGAATTTGTCTACCTTCAACTTACCCTTGTTTTCTATAACTCCCAATCAATTGTGAGATCTTCCTATAGAGGATAACTAAACAAAAATTCACTCTGATACCACTTGTTAGGGTTTAGAATGAATATTTCTTTTAGTTAAATGAAAATTTGAACAATAAAATAGAGAAATAGAAAACCTACCAAAAAAAGACAACAAAAAAAGAACACCAAGATTTAACATGGTTCACCCAAAACTGGGCTACATCCACCAACAAGAGGGTCCAATATATATTAAAATTCTAGTAAATAACTTTTACAAAGAATGCAACAACCAATGCAACCTACAACTACATTTCTCTCCATTTTTTTCTACTATTGTTTTACACAACCTTTGCTGCGTGTACCCACGACACTTCTTGCATTTTTCCAGCCACAAAACTGTAAATTTTTGCTAATGTTTTTCATGAATTTCTTCCCTCAAAACTCAAATCCAAGTATTGGAATATGTTACCATGCATGTCCCATTAACTACAAATAAAGCATGGCCATTGGTTTTGTATCATGCACCCAATAACTCATTTTCTTTTGGGTGGTTACAATAACTATTTGTAGTTGTCTTTAAATAAATATTGTAACTAATCATTTCCAACATTTAATAATTTTTTGTAACTAATATTTTAAATACAAGTGTAGAAAAATATTTATTACATACAAAAATTTACTTAATAAGATAATGTTAAAGATTTTATCCAATTTTGATTGATCTCCATAACACAACATTTTACACATCCTTGGTTTGACATGAAACATAGTTATTATTAGCAATATTAATAATGTGGGTGTGCAAGTTTTTTCTATAATAGAGGGTGTAATATGGTGCAAGAATCTATGATATTCACTAAGGGTGCTCATGTAGGAACTCTGTTTCATCTAAATATGTGGAATTTACTGCACTAGCTCTTTTATTCTTGTAATGAAGAGGTTTATAGAATCTACACCTTCACCATTGGAACCTGCAACAAAGAGGAGTATTTTATCTAATTTTGATGGTCATATTTTCTAGGTACCTAAGGGAAATCTTTTTTTAGATACCTATTTATATAGAAAGAAGACAATGGTGTGCTACTAGAGAATAGGACATCTAGGTGATAAGGGTATAAGGATCTTGAAAAATAAAAATCTTGTAGAGGGTATAAATAACAGTGCTCTTGAGTTTGATTTATATGAACATTAGATATAGTAAACAAAATTGCATTCAATTTTACTCAAGTTCCCACAAATATTCTAGGGTGTATTTGGTCATGTAAATGTTTCTTCTATTCTAAATGACTATATATGAGGAAATAGATGTATTTCCTTAAAAATAAAATTTATTTATTTTAGAGAGTTTAAATATCTTGTAGAAAATTATACTAGTAGGAAGATTAAGGTTTTGAGAATTTACAGTGGTAGTGAGTTTTATTTAGCAAATTTTGTAAGGAGCATGAGATAGAGAGATATAATCCAACTCCATATACCCCTAAAAAAAAGATCTATAGTGATAATGAATATGAAATTGACAAACAAGGATAGGATTATGCTTAGTGGGGCTAGCTTGGAGCACAAGTTTTGGGAAAAAATGTTTGATATGGCTTATTACCCAATTAACAAGTCTCTTATTTCAACTCTTTTGTATAAGACTCATATGAAGGCTTGAATGTAAAAATAGCCCTAATTGCATCATCTTCATACTTTTTGTTGTAATTCATATGATCATGGGCCTTTAAGGAGAAGTTAAAATTAGAGAAGACGGTAGTTAAATGTACCTTCATCATCTATGTTGTTGTTGTGAAATGGTACAAGCTTTATGACCCTATAACTAAGAGATTTTTATATAAAAAAAATGTTATATTCAAAGAGATTAAGCCTTGTCTCATAGTCTTACAATTAAAATATGATGAGAAGAAATGTAAGGTTCAACTATCCCTAAAGACCAAGAAGTTTGAACCAAAATATTATGAAGGACCTAAAGGAGATGAGAGCTTAGATAGCTTAGATATTTTTTAAGAGAAGGTAGAACCTCCACCTCAACTCTTGGGGAGGTCCACTCAAAAAAGACAAAAAAATAAATTAATTGGTGATGCATTTTTTGTTTGATTACTAATACTTATGATCCTATAATTAGGAAGGTGATGGATATAAGAGATTTTGAGTCCTATATTAAAGAAAAAAATGTGGCATAATAAATTATTTCCACATAACCAAATGAGAGAAAATTATGAAAATAAGTATTTAGAATTCGCAATGAAAAGCTAATAGATAACTATATCATCAAGATGAGATAATACATATGAGGGAAAAAATATCCTTCAAAATCATTGACACTTGAGCAATGTGTTATTTCATGAACAAAGCTTACAAAAAACTTATAGAGTCTTCATGACTACTTTTAAAACAATTTGTTTTACTTGCAGTCCATGCAAACAATCAAATAATATTCATGTAAACAAACATCCCAATTCATTCTTCCTCTCCTCAAATATGTAAATTACAAGAGATGCTCTATCAAACTTAGCCAAGAAGCCAAAAGTTATGATAACCAACCTCAACAAATACTCATGTTCTTTCTTTTATAGAAATAAGCTTGTATAAAACCACCAAGTGGTATTAGATAAATCATGTGTCTAATACTATGATCTTAAGAAACCATTTTTTGTACTAAAATTTCTCAAAGTGTAATCCACATTAAATATTTATCCCAATGTTACTTAAAACATACGAAGTGGCCCAAAGAATGTCTAACCCATGATGATCTTTGGGAAGGAATAATCCAAATTTGTAAATGTACCTTGTTTTCATTTCCTAAATCTCACTTTTCTCAACATTTTTTTTATAAATTGTTGAGGAATCTTACTTAATTATATTAAAAATAAACTATATTTCTTAAAAAAATAGGGTAAAGAGTTTTAGGTAGTAAGATTGAACTAGTATTTGGTTATACAAAAGAACATATTGTTATCATAACAAGGCTTCAAAGATCTTCCAACTTACCAATGCACTCTTTAGGATTTTTGTAGAATGAACCAACTATTGTTTGCTCGTTAATTAATTGATCCAACATGGATGAAGGGAAACACTAAGTAACAATTTCATGCAAATTCTATAGAGACACCGTTCTATATTTTTCTCTATGTCACCTCTTCTTCACTAAATCTAACTCCCACTACCACTCAACTATAGATAAGTCCTAAATAGGAAGTTAATACTAATGAGTTGCATAATCAACACCACTGTATGTCTCTCGTGAGAGCATTGCATGATTCACCTTATAGTTAACAAAAGTATAATTGTTAGGATAAACAAATAAATCCTTTATTTTTGTGAATACTCTTAGTTAGGATGTAATAACGATAATTTTAGATATACCAGTTAGAAAATAATTGATAAATATATATATAAAATGGTGGCATAGGTAAAAGATATAGGTTTTTGTTAAATAAAGGAAAATAAAACTAGAACTTTGTTTTTGATAAGATAAGCAACATTTACAGGGTGTTGTACCCTTTACAAAATGAGCCTCAGGGGCCAAAAAGGATCAGGTCCATAGAACATAACAAAAAACCACCAAAATAAAACACAATAATAATAGACAAACAACCGACAAAAAACAACCCAACAGACAAGACATAGCAACAATAGACTAGCTAGCATTCTCCCAATTCTGAGAGAGGAGGCAAACAACATCCTCCCCAACCTAGTTGGGGCCTTCCTTTGTAGCCTTCTTATCCATTTCATCCTTAAGAACAATAGAAAGGGTGCTAGCCACACAATGGAACATCTTGATAGTGAACTGAGCCAAACCAGTGAAATTTTTCTCGAGCTTCTCCACCCGCTCCAGCAACATGTGTTGATCTTCCCCTTTGTCTATAGTCTTTGCTATGTCTTCCTGCTCAATTTCCTGAGGTTCAAATGTTTGGGAAGTCATTCTCCTTTAGCATTTTGTCGAGATCAGAAAAGTGGCTAGGCCCTTCAAAAAATTCCTCCTCCTCTTCCTCCATGTCTTCCTTATCCCAATTGCCCCTTGTTGGCACACCACTCCTCATAAGTAGAAATTTCATTAATCTGCACCTTCTTGCTATTTTTTGCCAACCTACCAAATCTCCTAATGCTGGTATTTTCAACCCCTATCTCCACTGTAGTAGCAATCACAGTATCCCCCTTGGAGTCTCTACCCACCACATTCTTCCTATTGTAGCTAGTGGCCAGTGGCTCCACCAAACCTTTCCCTCCTTTCACTTTTTTCTTGGCTATAGGTTTGTTGTCAAACTTGTCAAGGGTGGATTTGAGCTCATAGATCCTAGCTGCAACATTCGACTGAGCAATCCCTACACTCCCCTTTTTCTTTTTGGTGGGTGGTTTCTACTTGGGGGCTTTAGTATTCCCTAGAGGGGTTTTCCTTTTGGGTCCCTTAGAATCACCCATAGAGATATTGGTTTGTGTAGGGGGTTCAACTTCCTCAATACAGGCAGTGGAAATGAGTTTTTTTGGGTAGAGAGCAAGGTGAAAATGATGAAGCCTCAATATGAGGCCTTGGTGGAGCAATAGGGGAGGAGAATCCTCAAGGTTTTGGGCAAAAAATTCTAATCATTTCTCAATAGAGCTTTCCAAATTAGTCAGAGAAAAATGGGAAGCTTAACAAAATTTTATGGTGGAGGTGATTTAAAAGAGGCAAATGATAATAATAGAAATCTTTATATCTACCCTCTAAAGCGATATGCTTCATGAGAGCGAGATCGACCTGGTCCCATGGTTGCAGGAGAGCTTCTCTTTCAAAGCTAGACTGAGAGCGGATAGGTTTTCATTTCCTCTAAAGAAGTCATTAAGGCTTTAATTGTCCTGGGCCTTGGTGTGCTTAGGATACTTCTTCCTGGTATAGGAGAGCCCTATCACCTGAGCAATCACCTCCTCATTGACCTCAAAGGAAATTCTTCCCATCGTAACCCTTCTATCTTTCTAGGAGCTCATGAATTGCATCGACATCCTCAAATCATGACCAACCAAGAATTCCATTAAAGGCACCAACCCTCCTTTGACATAGATGTGCCAAACCAGCGGGTCCTTGTGAAATTCCCCACAATTTTCTAGCTCTGTCCTCACCTTGTCAGCATCCATTTCACCACTCTTCACTCTGCAAAACTAGGAAACCTGTGAGAGAAAAAGATTAAAATTTTCATTAATGTGAGAGGTCACCCAAACACTTCTTCTTTTAAGCCAACCAAGAAGGCTCTAGGAAATCAAGACGGTATGTAGGACACACGCTTCAGGAGTTAAATCCAAAAAGGAAATCTTTGTGAGCCCATTAATGGAAATCTTTAAACACCTGTGGCTAGGTTGACGAAAAAATGATGAAATTGGGAGGTTTTCTTTCCACGTTTCCATAGCACAAGTTTTGATGATGGTTGGACACAGGGCCAAATTTAGACTTCCCTAAATATCCACTAAAAAAAAAAGGAGCTTATTAGGGGAGATGATAAGACAAGGCAGGAGCTTCACACCATAATTAGTAGGCACATCAAATTTGAAATTTGAAATTTGCAAGGATATGCAAAGGTTGAGACAAGACCACAAATAAAGATTGTGTAAGGCTTGACCCAACTTGGTCATTACCCCGTTGTCTTCCCATTACTCCTCATAATTAGCTCTGTAATTTTGATCTCCACCCCAAGATTTAAATTATTCCATGAAGTAAACACCTCAGCATCCATCTTCATCCACATCACCCAAAAAGAAAATATGTGGACGACCCAAAAATCCATGACGAAAGTTGATAGGTTGTCGTTAGGGCCTAACACTTTAGTTGATAAATACATTAATATATTGATTGGGTAGTGTTCGAAGGCTATATGCAATAGAAGACATCTTGACTATCTCCCTCGAGTTTCCTAGGTGTTGGATAGCTGAAATAAAAATATAAACTAAGAGGCCACTAAACTTAGAAAGCAACAAATCATTTATCTAGAAAGCTTGAAATAACTAAACTAGAAAGCAGAAAAATATAAATCTAAAAGCATAACAAATAAACTAGAAAGCATGGAAATGATTAAACTAAGAAATCTATAAATTGTTGAAGACAGTAAAGCTTGTAAAGAAACTAGGAAACATTGATCTAACAAGAGATAGCAATCTAAACAACTAATAAAAAATGATTTAACAATCTGAAACAAATGAAAGAAGGTGTTTCATAACTTCAAACACTAAACTCAAAGACTATAGACTCAACTACAACCTACATGATTAATCTTAATAGAATTACACACATGAAAACAAACTTTAATTCCAATTATTATCTACTAAATGAAAGTACATAATTAAAAGTAGAATACTTATCTATCTCATCTACAACCCCTCGAGTGGCTAGCTCTCGGGTGCTCCTACGCCTAGCTTAGATCACATACATTGGTAACTCCAAAATTACTTCATTCAAAATAATTCCATTCACATTACCCAGTAACTCCAAAGGTGGCAGAAAAAACTCATTTTTTTCATATTAAGAGTGTAACTCAGAAAATATAGTGACAACATAATGATATTTGTCTGTATATTATCATATTCAATAGTTACATATTTATATACTTGAGCAGCTAACAAAATCCTAATTTTCAGTTGGTAAAGTCTTCAACTGATTGTCAACAACTAATAGACTTTAAAGCCCATGACATGAAACATTAAAGGGGATCGACATGAGCCATAAAGTCTTAAAACTGAAAAATAACATAAACTACAAAAACTCGGTCCATCATGTATGCTCCTAAAGTTCTGGCGCCCATTCGCTTGTCTTCTTTGACTATCATGATAACTGATTGTGGAATTTGACCTGTGCAATGCTCAAAAACTAAACCATTAAGTTAGCATAGGTTAACTTATTTCGACTAATTTCAAGAAATAAAGATTGTATGCCTATTCACAAAAAGAAAGCAATTACTTATCCTAAAGAAAATTAATTGGCAAGGTAAGGATGGCTGAAAGATGTAAGGTTAAGTATTTAGTCCATTATATTGATGAGGTTATTTTTACCTCATCATTTCCTCCCCTTCCTAAGCCCAAGTAGGTCCTCCTGCTCTTTTTTGTTCCCCTTGCCCTTCATTTATGCAATTCTTATTCAACTCCTCATATTTAGAACTGAGATTATACAAATCATCTACCTCTATATTCAGTTCCTTTGGTTCCTTCAGAAATCCCTAATGAAAAGTAACCCTTTGTACCCATCTTTTAAAACTGTCATTACTCTGATTTGAATTGATATCTATTGCAAGGGGTGGTGAAAGAAGTAGAGGTGGTCTATACCTCATGCCAATCCAGTTAACCTTAATTGCTCAAGAATATTGGTTAAGGCTACTACCCTTTTGTAAGACCATCTAATATTAAGAGGTGAAATTACCTCCCTTTTCTTGAGATACATAGGAAGAGGGGTATACCTTTCTTCACATGCATGTCAAGCTTTCCCTATCATCTTTTCTCCTTGATCTTGAAAATGATTATGGCACAACCGAAGGTTACTATTATACTTGTTTTGTACGCTCTCTCTAAGTTGAACACCTAGAAATTGTGCCTTGAAATAGAAAGGCTTCCTATGGGGGTATCTCATTTGCAATCCAATGATTTTATCTGCATGTGCATACTCCCTTGACCAATCTTGCCAGTGAATCTGATTATGCATTGTGGACAAGAATGATCTCAACTAAACTTCTCCCACAAAAAAATAAACATAAAAATCTATATATTCTTCCAAGAAAAAATTATGGACAAAGAATTCACATAATAAATCTTGCTGATTAGGGGTTGACTCAACAAATATCTTAACAAATTCTTTATCATCAGGGTCATGTGGCTGGTTATGGTGAATTCTAAGTAACTTCCATCTTAGGAGTTGTTCATTGAGGAACATAGAATACAACCTAGATGGTCTTCTACAAGACAACAATAACTCACCGATTTCACAAGCATCTTGTTTAGCTCTATATTCTTTGTGAAATTATTCTTTTAACAATACTAACTCCTTTTTTAGCTTACTATTTTCAAATTCTACATCTCTTCAGAAGTAGCATCTCTCCATCCATTTCATCAATAATGGAGGGATACATACTTGGAACCATTCTAAAACAATTAGTTTGGTTTGTGTTCCCTTGGATTCCATTATTGGCTTAGTGTCACTTTCCTGCAAGTCCTACTCTAACTCCACAATTCTACTCACAAAAGCATTAAGTTCAACTTCCTGCCTATTTCTTTCTTCTTCAAAAGCATTAAACATTTGTATAAAATTATTTTTCAAACCTTGGATGTGCTTATCTTTCTCAGACAGATCAACCATATGCTACTTTCTTTGTTGATTCCATTGTTGTATTTGGTACTGCAACTACTTAATGACCCTATCTTTTTGCTCCATCTACATTGTCAATTTTGCAATCTCTTGATCCCTTTTACTTACAATTGCAACATGTGCTTCAATTTCTTCTTGCTGCTGGGTGATATGTTCTTCATTCCTTTGTAACCGAGATTTTAATTCAATAATTTTTGCCTCCAATTTCTCTAATTCCTCCTCTTTTTGACCAGATTTTGCATCCCCTGTGTCCACATAGAAAGATGGATTGGGAATTTCTCTATCAGGATGAAGTACATTTTCCTCAGTACTAGGTATACTTTCAACTCTAAAGGAAAGGGGAGAATCCCCCCATAGGTTCATCTTCAATATCCACAGAATGTGGTGACTGTACTTTTCCCTCTTCCTACTCCTTTGGAGATGGTGTTCTCTTCTCTTCATCCTTGGGGGATTGATCGACTTGCTTTTCTATTTCATTTATTTCCTCATCACCAGACTAATTTTTATTTTCCAATATTCTTGTTCGAGTCCTAGGATTTTTCTTTTTAGAGGTACTTCCTATGTCATAGGGCTTAGTTTCACTGGACTTTATAGACAACCTCTTGCTTCTCCGTAGAGGAGGGGTTGTTTGAAATGTGACTTTAGTTTGCTTCTTCCTCTTGCAAGGAGGCTCTTCTTCTTCTCTAGTATGCACAATTTCCACATCCCCTGACTGTCCTGGGGTTTCTAACACATTCGACAAAGTTTTCGGCACATTGCCGCTAGGAGTCGTTGAAGTCTATTGGGATTCAGGAGCACCTAAGGCCTCAGGGTATGGTTCTAAAGATGATTCTTTTTGTTTAGAGGAATCGCCTTCCTCAAGTGATCTTTTAGACTCCACTTTTTCAAAATTTCACATAAATTTCTGCCACTTCTTTTTCTGGCTTTTTACGAAAAATGGTACTTGCATATCAACTATATAAGGCCATGGTGTTTGAGGGGCCATTTCCCAAATTTATATTATTCCATCATGGTTGTAATTGAATGACACAAAAATTCTGGTAAATTAACCCTAAGAGAAGGGTCTTCAATGCCATGGCATAAATGAATAAGCAGATAGAAAGGAGGTCCTACTACATTGGTTATTTGTCCTTCACAGGTAAAGTATTTTATTATCTAGGCTATGATAGTTCTCTAGGGTTTTGTGATAGACATTCTATGAAAATGTTTATTCTGTCCCCTGGTACTTATGGTGATTATAGGTTGAGGCTCCCCCTCCCTATGAAATAATTATACCAGTCTTTGATAGGTAATATTGGTAGTTTCATTCAAATCAATGCCTTTATTCTCAAGACCAGAAATATGAGCAATAATTTTTGAGCTTACCTAGAAATGCTTTCCATGCACCACAGTCTATCTATCTGCAAAATTCTCTGCAAATTCTCTCATCAGCTGCTCGATATATCCCTTGAACTTTTTCATAAATTCCAGCCACCCAACTTTTTGAAATAGGTCTGCAACATTACTTAATGCCAACAATTGAGGTGTTGAGGTTGGTTCAAACTTTTCTTGGCTCCTCCCATTTTACCTTCCCTTGCTGCTCTGCTAAATTCTGTAGAAACTCTATAATGTTTACCTTGTTTCAATTAACTAGATTGTAGATGAAAAGGGACAAAATTTGATATAACAAAATTTGAATTAATCACCTTACTTGAGTCCTTACTGAGTAATCGTGACAATTATTCATGGGGAAGTACGTAACCATTTTCGTACTTTTAGCAATCGTGCAATGGCACAATTTTCAAAATTGAGAGAGGGAATGGTTCATGCCAATTAATTAATCTCTATTCAAAATAATTACTAACTTTAAGTAAAGAAATCCGTATGCACCTTACGTCTTGTCATTAAATCGAACATCACTCACCTTTGTTGACATAATCGGATAGTTACATGATTTGGCAAGGGTGACAAAAAATAATTATGACATGGATGGGATGGTTTAAATGATGGAAAAAATTATTATGACAAAAGGGTTGTCAGAATAATTTCATTTATTATGAAAATATTTGATATGATATGGCGAAATCAAAATTAAGGAGTGGATCTTGAGGTGGTAGGAAAATTAAATGATGGGCATGCACAAAACTTAGGAAAAATCAAAATATTGAAAAAGGAAAGATTTTACAAAAATCTGGGGCATTGCCGAAAAATGCAACTAGGGTGAAAGGAGAAAAAGTTCCAAAGCATCATTGAGATATGTCATCATAACACAACAATAAGATTGAAGATTCTAGAGCATTGTTGAAAGATGCAGCTAGAGTAGTGACCAATTTTTTTTTGGAGCATCGTTGAAAGATGCAGCCAGAGCAACAACCAAAAATTTCCAGAGCATCATTGAAAGATGCAGTCGGAGCAGCAACCAAAAACTTCAAGAGCATCCAAACAAGTTCTAGAGCAGCCGAACAAATTTTGGAGCATCACCGAAAGATGTCACTAGAAGGAAGAAACAACATGATTTCAGAGCATTGCTGGAAGATGTATCCAAAAGAAGGAACAACAAAATTTTGGAGCATCACTAGAAGATGCAGACAGAAGAAGGAAGAAGAATGAGACATTTTGGCCTTTGACTTCCTGAAGCATCATGGAGTGATGCATCAAAATGCTGGATCAGAATGAGGAATGAAACAAGTTAGTTGTATAAGTTCTAGAGCATAGCAGCAACAGTTCCAGAGCATTGCAACAACCGAGCCAACAAGTTTTAGAGCATCACAATAAGGTGGTCCAAAATTTTTGTTCACCAAAGAAATGAAGTCTTGCAAAATATGGAAATTTTTTAGCCAAATCCAAATGATGAGGTTGATGAAGAATTTGCAAGAAAAATTCTAAAATGAAGTAAATTCACACACTTTTTTTTTTTGGTGTTTATTATGGGAAAATACTATATTGACTCTACCATAGTAGAGTCAATGCACTGGATATCTCCCTACATCTCTACCATTTTTGTAAATTGCTCTCTATTAATAGACTTATGGTAGATGCATAATAAGTGTCGATTAACTAGGAGAGTTCGGGTATCACCATCAATGGGCTTCAACTGAACCGAGCCATTTGCAAATACCTCAAAAAATTCATATGGTTTAAGCCAATGCATTCTGAGTTTTCCTTGGTGATCCTTGTATCTCAAATTGAACAATAATGCCTAATCCCCATTATGAAATTCTCTCTCCTTGATATGTTTATCATGTCAGACCTTGCATTGTTGTTGTACTAGCTTGATTTGATGGATGACATCAAAACAAAGTTCATTCAATTCACTAAGCTGTAAAACTCTCTCTATCTAGGCTCGTTTAAGATCTATACCAAACTCCGTGGCTGTCCTAAGGGTCTGGAGTTCAAATTCAATGGGAAAAAGAGGTTTCTTGCCAAAAACAAACTCGTATGGACTATACCCAGTAGTTTATTTCTAGATGGTGTTAAAATCCCAAATGACTTCAGGTAGTTTTCGTGCCCTATCTTTCCTTCCTAATGAAACTATTTTTGTTAAAATGTTTTTCAATTCCTTGTTAGTGACTTCGACCTTTCCATTCGCTTAAGGGTGGTAGAGTGGGGACTTCTTTTGGCTCACCTAGAAATGATCTGTGAGAGCTAACATAACTTTAGACATAAACTAGGGGGCCTGATTTGTAACAATTGTCCTAGGAGCTCCGAATCGGAGAAAAAATTTGTTGTAAAGGAAATCAACTACTTGTTCCTCCCTAGCAACGCGTAGGGATTTCACTTCTTCCCACTTAGTTAGGTAGTCGGTACATACCAAAATGTACTCTTTTCCTTGTGAAGGAGGGTCTATAGGGTTGATAAAATCCAATCCCCATTTTTCAAATGGTTCAAGGACTACTTGAGGCTGCAGAGGCATTTCATTAGATGTAGTTGGTCTTCCTACCCTTTGAAATTCATCAAATATGTGAACAATTTCTCGATATCCTTATGCATAGAAGGCCAGTAGTATCCTTCTCCCAAAAGCTTGTGGGTTGTCCTTTTTGCAAAATAATGCCCTCCAGAAGGATCATCATGACAGGCTCTAAGGATACTATAGGTCTCATCTTCCCTAAAGAAACATCATAGAACTATATTAGGTCCACATCGAAATAGGATCCCATTAATCCATTTGAAGAGGGCACTTTCTCTAACAAGATATTTCTTTTGTTTTGATGAAAAATGACGTGGTACTTCTGTAGTGGCCAAGTAGTTTGTAATATTGGAAAACCAAGGGGTTTTAGTAGAGATGGAAAACAAATTTTCATCTAGAAACTCGTCTTGTACTGAAGCACAATCGCCATCATGTTTAATTTGGGATAAGAAATCCACAACTACATTGGACTTCCCTGGTTTGTCAATAATTGTTACATTGAATTCCTAAAGAAGAAGCAACCACCTAATTATCCTTGCATTTACTACAGGTTTATTCATAAGGTACTTGATGGCTAAGTGATTTGTGTACACCGTGACTTTGTATCATGTGATATAATGTCAAAAATTTCTTAATTGCATGGACTACAACCAAGAATTCTTTCTCTATTGTGGTATAATTCCTTTCTGTTGGAGTCAAATTCTTATTGATGAAATATATGGCATATTTTCCCCCATTCTCATCTTATTGTCCTAAAACCACTCCAATGGCATCATCAGATGCATCAACATAGATATGGAATAGAAGGTTCCAATTAGGTCCATGAAGGATAGGAGTAGAGATGAGTTTCTCCTTAATGATTTCAAATGATGACTGACACTTAGATTTCCAGATGAACTCTACATTCTTCTCAAGAAGGGAAAACATAGGGGCCATGATCTTATTGAATTTTTCTATAAATCATCGGTAGTATCCAGCATGCCCTAAGAAGCTTCTAGCATTGGTCTGGGTTTTGGGGGTCTCAAGTTGTTGTATTACTCTAATTTTCTTAGGATCAACCTTAATCCCTTTAGTTGAAATATGGTGTCCTAGCAATATTCCTTGTTCTACCATTATCAGAAATTTCTCGTGGCTTAGGGACAAACAATGATCCTCACATTGCTTCAACACCTTATCTATATTTTGGAGAGCCTCATCAAAGGTTAAACCATATACGATGAAGTTGTCCATATAAAATTCCACACACTGATTTACCAACTCAACAAATATAGCCAAGATAGCTCTCTGGAACATTGTAGGAGAATTACATAGCGCAAAAGGAAGAACCTGATATGCAAATGTCCTCCAAGAGAAAGTAAAAGTCATCTTATCCTGGTCTTCTACTGCTACCTATATCTGGTTGTAACCACTAAATCCATCCAAGAATGAAAAATATTTCCTCCGAAGCAAGTTATCCAACACCTGGTCTACAAATGGTAGAGGAAAATAATCTTTGCGTGTTGCTTTGTTAAGTTCCCTATAGTCTACACACACTTTCCACTTTTCATTTTTCTTTGGAACCACAACCAAAGGTGACACACATTTACTATTAGAAATTAGATAAATAAACCATACTTGTAGGAGTTTCTCAATTTCAGTTTTGACAATATCTTTTAGGGCAGGATTGAGTCTCCATTGTGATTGGCGAACATGTTGAACATCCTTAGTATAGATGTGATGAGTACACACACTTGGGTGTATTCCTTTCATATCTGTATAGTACCAAGTGAAAGCTTTAGATCTATTCACTAGGATGTCAAACAATTTGTGTTCTTTCAACTCAGTCAACCAACTATTAATGTTCAAAGTTTTCCCTGGAAGCAACATAATGGTTTTAACTCCTAGATGGTTGGATGTGACAGTATGCATGGGCCTTGTCAAGGTGTTAAGAGGAAAGCTATGAGGTATAGTTTTATGAAGCATGGCAATGTCTGCAAAGAAATGGTGCTTTTTTGGAACTAAGATTGTGAAAGAACAAGACAATCCCATGAAACTAGCATTATCAGATTATATGTGATCTATGTTGATTGGGTGTCCTAGGATCTCTTCTACGTCTGTCATCTCCTCACCAATCGAATCCATAGTAACAATTTCCATGTTGTTTTCCAACTCATCCTCTAATTCTTCCCCATGTTGTTTGATGACTACCATGGCTAGTGAAGCCAAATTTTCCTGTCCGTTGGGAATTTTTGGTTCATCAACCCATACTTTATTGTGTTTAGCAAGCTTGGCAAGAGGATACAAAAATAATTTTTTTCTATTAGGTCCATGTGAAATGGTCATTTCTCCCTCTCTGTAGTCAATTTTGGCTACAACAATAGCTAGCCATGGTCTTTTGAGAATTATTGGATAACTGTCTTTAGGTGTAAGGGACTCAATTATTTGAAAATATATTAGACATTCCCATCCATCCACCTTAACAAGAATATTTTCAATGACGCCCTTGGGAATAGCTATGGATTGATTTTCCATCTACAAGATTATAGTTGTGGGATGTAAATTAGTAAGTCCCAACTTTTCCATCAAATCAATAGTCATTACGTTAATGGCTGCTCCAAGGTCCACCAAGGCATTAGGTATTGCTACCTCATTAACTATTACTATTATAAGTGGACTACCTAGATCGTCATATTTCAGAGTAGTGGTCATTCTAGCCAACAAGTTAGCTAGATAACCATTTATGTAGACAATATTTATTCATTTTGGTTTCCTCCCTGGAGTTTTGATACACAATTGTTTGATCAGCTGGTTCAACTTAGGAATCCCCTTAATCACTTGTAGCAAAGGGACTTCAATTTTCAACTGTTTAATTTCTTGTATCAATGCAATCTTGGTAGATGTGGTCATTTTTGGAGTATCTTTCATGGTGATTGGTTTTAGACGCTTTGAAAAAGGTGGTTTAAATTTGTCTTTAGGAGTGGAATCCTTCAAAAGATTAGTTGGAGAGTGACCCCCCTCCTCCTGAGGTAGGTCAAAAGCTCCAGCTGAAGATGGTGGGTCAGGCTTGTTTTGAGTAGCTTTTGGGGCTTGTTCTATAGATGTGGGCATTGTTGTAGTTGTCTTAGTAGACTTCTTAATAGGTTCATCTAGAATTTTTTCAATAGTTGGCTATGAATTTTTTTTTCCATACCTCAACTACAAATTTCCACAGTGTATCACATTAAGTCCAGTGACATTGTCATGTTCGGTGGAATACACTAGAGTATTTGGGCGATTGTTCTTTGGGTTCAGAATGAGTTGCGTCAGAAGTTGTGGTTGGTTAACTTGTTCATTTTGTTGAGTATTTTGGGGAGGCAGTAAAATATTTTTTTTTGAGTAGGCATCCTTCTGGGACTAGTATAAAACTGATGCCGAGGTTGATTCCATTGAGGAATAGGATTTTGAGGGTACTATTGTTGTTGAGGCTGGTTAGGCCATTGAGGATTGCCCCAAGATTGATTTGTCCATTTAGGTGGTCCCCAAGGATAAGTTCCCCAATTAGGTATTAGTGTAGGTGGTTCTCGAGGCCAAGGTGTTTCCCATTGATTGTTATTCCAGTTGGGTTGAGGTCTCCGATTAGGGTTTGAATTCTGGCCATAGGAAAAATTCCCACCAATTCTTTGATTTACAATGTTGACTTCTTCCTCAATCAGGGGTGTTCTTTTGTTAGAATTCATGATGGCATTTAGAAGCTCACATTGATCAGTGGGGTGATTCTTTTCACAAACTTGAAAAACATCATTTTTTTCAACTTTGTCCAAAGGGCACTCCCTTAGAAAATGTTTGTTTCAGCACTTGGGGCAATAAATGGACAAAGTATTAGGATTTCACATTTTAGCCTGTATGCCATCTAACGTGGTGTTTAGATGAACAAGAATATCATTCTTGAGGTTGGCTAGCTCTTCATGTAATTTTCCTATTTCATTGGAACCTTTAAAAAGGAAGACTTTTGGATACCTCCTTGAGTACGAGAGAAATTATGACACAATTCTATAATATCATCGAGCCCTAGTTAGGGCACACCTCCTTTTCCCATTAAATCCAAGCTCCTTCAAGCTTTGTCATCAAGACCCTTAAGGAATAGGGTCTTCAGAATATCAAGACTTATGACTTCACCACATCGTTTAGACAAGAAGATAAACCTCTCTAGGTAATCCTCTAGACTTTCATCCTCATTTTTCCTTATTTTGAATAGTTCTTCTTTCCTATCGCTGATCCTACAATAACTTTGGTTTTTCTCCAAAAAGGCAGACTCCATTTCATCCCAGGAGGTTATCGACTGAGAAGCTAATCCCATAAACTAGTGCATGGCTGAGTCTTTCAGAGTGGAGTGAAAAAGATTTAGTTTCTGGTTATCACTCTTGCAGTCATATGTTTGACACAAGACTTTGAACTCAAATAGAAACTGGTCAGAGTCCTCAATAGACAAACTTCGAAAGGTTGGCAAGAAAGCTGGTGAGATATTTTTGATCATTGTATCATCATCTGCACCAATAACAATAGGATAAGTGAATGTGCATGGTGGTGGAGGGTTATTATTGTTGGCAACATTTCTATGGTCACCCATGATGTTGAAGGGAAAGTGGTCCTCTTCAAAAATTTGCTTAGTTAGGCTAGGTCCTAGAGTTTTCAAAGGAATATGCTCCTCTACAACTATGTGTTCTCTTTCTAGGGTATGTGGGAAGGTCTCAGGTTGACCTTGCTCGGTCAAGTCCTCAGTAAGTTCTTGATCTGAGTTTCCTTCCTCCCTACTTGTGGTTGGTACATCGATTGGGGGGGTTTTTGGTATGAATCTTCTATGGGGGCCTCATTTGCTAACCATGCAGAAAAAGAAGCCAAAGGGCTATTTTTGTTCCTAAAAGAGGTATTCAAGGTATCTCCTACTAACACTAGAAAAAGAAGTTCCCCAGAAACGATGCCAAAAAGTGATAAGTTGTCTTTAGGTCCTAACACTTTAGTTGATAAATACATTAATATATCGACTGGATAGTTTTTGAAGGCTATATGCAATAGAAGACATCTTGACAATCTCCCTTGGGTTTCCTATGTGTTGGAGAACTGAAATAAAACTCTAAACTAAGAGGCCACTAAACTTAGAAAGAAGGAAATCATTTATCTAGAAAGCTTGAAATAACTAAACTAGAAAGAAGAAAACTATAAATCGAAAAAGCATAACAACTAAACTAGAAAGCATGGAAATGATTAAACTAAGAAATGTATAAATTGCTAAAGAAGTAAAGCTTGTAAATAAACTAGGAAACATTGATCTAACAAGAGATAGCAATCTAAACAACTAATAGAAAATGATTTAACAATCTGAAACAACTAAAAGAAGGTGCTTCGAAACTTCAAACACTAAACTCAAAGACTATAGACTCAGCTACAACCTGCAGGATTAATCTTAACAAAAATTACACACATGAAAATAAACTTCAATTCCAATTATTATCTATTAAATGAAAGTACAAAATTAAAAGTAGAATAGTTATTTATCTAATCTACAACCTCTCAAGTGGCTAGATCTTGGGTGCTCCTACTCCTAGCTCAGATTGCATACACTAGTAACTCCAAAATTACTTCATTCAAAATAACTCCATTCATATTACTTAGTAACTACTAAGGTGGAGGGAAAAACTCATTTTTTATATATTAAGAGTGTAACTCAAAAAACATAGTGACAACATAACAAAATATTCTTCTGTATATTACCGTTTTCAATAGTTACATATTTATATAAGAGCAACTAATGAAATCCTACTTTTTAGTTGGTAAAGTCTTCAAGTAATTGTCAACAACTAACAAAATTTAAAGCCCATGACATGAAACATTAAAGGGGCTTGACATGAGCCATAAAGTCTTTAAAACTGAAAATAACACAAACTACAAAAAATCGGTCCATCATGTATGCTCCTAAAGTTTTGGTGCCCATTCACTTGTCTTCAATGGTGTTGAAGTCTGTATTAAACCTCTTTGACTATCATGATAACTGATTGTGGAAGTTGGCCTATGCAATGCTTAAAAAGTAAAACATTAAGTCAACACAGGTTAGCTTATTTTGACTAATTTCAAGAAATGAAGATTGTACGCCTATTCACAAAAAGAAAGAAATTACTTATCCTAAAGACAATTAATTGGTAGGGTATGGATGGTTGAAAGATGCAAGGTTAAGTATTTAGTCCATTATATTGATAAGGTTATTTTTACCTCATCAAAAGAAAGATTAGATGTCATCATGATGAACAAAAGTTCCTTGCTCCTTGACGATGATACCTTGTATTCTAGGTGGTAGGTTCCCCATATTCCTCCAACACTTAGAATCTCTCTAATGGGAGCCGAGATTCGCTAGAGCATTAGCAACTTGATTACCCTCCCTATAAATGTGAGCAACAATCTTCATATCCAGCCTCGACACAAAAATATTATGTCTAACAAGATATCCTTGGTACTCCATCCTAATAATCTACCCAAATTAATAGAGTCAACCACCAACTTAGAATTCCCTTCTATGTGTAGTTTCTTTATCCCCATAGTGATAGCTAACTGGACACCCTTCAACAATGCAATTGCTTTCGTAGTCATGGAGGTATGAATCCCTATACCCCTCGAGTATCCAACCACAAAGTTTCCCCTATAGTCCTTGATAATACGCCCTATGCTTGCCCTACCCAAATTCGTTTGGAAGCACCATCAAAATTGACTTTAGGCCAACCACGATCCAGGGGTTTCTAAATAGTGTCTCGTCTAGCTTGGGACTGATATTTGTCAAAGGAGTTGACCTGAAGATTTTTGTTCCAAGCTTTAGCCATTTTAATCTCCCAATCAATAGGAGCTGTGTTTGGGGTTTTCCCGTTGAAAATTGAAATCTTTACAGAAATTAACCTTAGCCCTATACCAAAAACCTCCTTAGGACTCATCTCAATATTCTTGAATATCTGGTTGTTCCTCTCTTTACATAAGCACCAACAGATAATGGGGGGGACCTGGTTGCAAATATATCTAGGTAAGGGGTGATGGAAAGGGCCAGACCAACTCAAGATAAAGGTTTTGATGTCCTTACACATAGTCCATTGAGTACCCAATTTCTCCAATGCCAGCTCCTAGACACCAACAACAAACGAGTAGTGCAAAAGTAAGTGATCCACATATTCTTCATTGTATTTGGACATCAAACACCTATTAGGGATCAAAAATCCCCTTTTCCTTAGGTTATGCTGAGTGAGGATCCTATTATGGCAGGCTGTCCACTAGAAGAAGTTTATTTTTAGAATCATGTACCTATTCCAAACCTATTTCCAGATTCCATGCTCAATACCCTGAATTGACAGTAGATTGTAAGCCATTCTGACTGAAAGATTACCTTTCCTATCATTAGTCCAATAGAATTCATCCTCCATGTTGGATAAAGGTAATCTAGTAAGGGATAGTAAGTCCTGTAGAGACTTAGCCAAAGTTAACAACTTAGGGGACAAAGGAAAACAAAGAAGTAGGTCTTTCCACCTCCTAGCCCTTGGTTGACCAAGGACGCAGTGACTAATGTACAAAATGAAGAAGAATTGTGCCAGTCTCATAAGATTCATAAAGTTCGAGTGTGAAATGGGGGCATCTAACAACCAAGGGTCTTCCCAAAATATAATGTTATTACCATTCCCAAGCTTCCATTTCAACCCGGTCTTGAGCAGCCCCTACAATTTGCAAATGTTCTTCCATGCTAAAGATCCTGAGGGGTGATCATCAAAGAGGCACTTGATTATAGGCCTATTGTGGAGATACTTAGCATTCATAATCTTGCACCAGTCCTTAGTATTCCTTATATGGTCCCAACCAAAATTAGTAAGTAAGGCCTTGTTGGTGCATAGGATATTTTGATTCCAAGCCCACCACAAGATTTAGGCTTACAGACTTTGTCCCAGCTAACCAGAGAAAAAAATTTCTTTTCCTTAGTCTCGGACCTCAAAAAGTTCCTTTGAATTTTTTCAAACTTCTCAGCAATATATTTGGGAATCTTAAAGATAGAGAGGAAGTAAACATGGATCCCTTAAAGGGCCACAGACAAAAGTTGCAGTTTGCCAACATGACTAAGGATGGAGCCTTTCCACCCCACCAATTTCCTTTGAATCCTTTCAAGAACAGTTTTCCAAAAGGTAGGAGTGACATCCTTAGCAGTAAGGGGTAACCCTAGATACACCAACGAGAGAGATCCACTCACACATCCAAGGACAGTAGTGACCCAATCTTGTAGAGCAAGAGTGTTTTTGAAGAAGTAAACCATTCTTTTGTTATAATTTATACCTTGGAAAGAGAAAGCAAAATAATTATTAAGACACCTTTTCCATTTCCTGGATGAAACCACAGAGTCCTTCCCAAAGAGAGTCATATTGTCAACAACAGTAGGTTCCAAGGAAGAGGCAGGTTTGATCCCCATTATAGACCCCTCCGACAAAAAATTAGATATGTTTCTGCTCAAGAAATATGCAACCATGATAAATAAATAGGGCAAGAAGGGGTCACCTTGTCTGATACCTATCCCAGCTTTAAAGAAGCCAAAGGGGGTCCCATTAAACAATACCAAGTACCTTACTATGGTAATGTATTCCATCAAGAGGTTGACCACCCCACTGTCAAAACCAAACTTAGCTAGGACTTTGGGGATAAAGTCCCATATCACCTTATCATATGCTTTTGAAATATCCAACTTGAGGGCCATACTGGCATTATTGCATCTATCCATGGAATGGAGAATTTCATGAGTAGTTATGGTAGCATCCAAAATATGACGACTAGGGACAAACCCTTTTTGGGTATGGCTAATTATTTTTTCTAGGAGGAGTTTTAGGCGGTTCACCAAGACTTTAGAGAAGATCTTGTAAATGGTATTGTAAAGGCTAATGGGCCTAAAATTGGTCATTAACTAGGGTTTAGCAACCTTGGGAACGAAGAAAATAAAAGTGTGGTTCAGTTGTTTGAGAATCCTACCAAATTTGAAGAAATCCCTAGCAGCCAAAACAAGGTCCTCACCCATAATCTCCCAAAATATCTAAAAGAAAGCAGGGGGAAACCATCTGGGCTAGGCGCCCTATAGGTTCCCATACTAAAAGCAGTTAGACAAACTTCTACGTGAGTGATAACACAAAGGATACTATAATTATTATCTTGGGTTATGGTGGTCAGGAGAGGGTCTAACAACAGGTTATCCAAAGTTGGATTAGGAGCCTCAACAAGAGCTAGATAATCCCTTTGAAAATAGTCTAACGCCAAGAGCCCAATCTGGGTAGGCGTATTGACCAAGACCTTGTTCTCATCTTGAAGCTTAGTTATTCGGTTCCTTTTCTTGTGTTTTAGGGAAGAAACATGAAAAAAAGAGGTATTTATGTCCCCCTCTTGCAACCATTGAACTCTAGATTTCTATTTCTAGAATATCTCCTCCTTTTTTAATATTTGTTCCCATTCCCTACAACTCTCTCTTTCCTGGTTGCAGGTTAGCAAGCTAACATCCCCTTCTTTCATTCTTTTTGGATGACCTTCAACTTATCCCCTAAGGCTCTTTTTTTTTCTAGAAGAAATTAACAAAAACTCTCATATTCCAACCTTTCACCATATTTTTGACATGTTTAAGTTTGTTAAAGATCTTGAACATGGGGGAGCCACATATAGGGATGTTCCACCATTCAAAAATTTTGTTCCTAAAGTCAGGATGGGAGTTCCACATTATCTCAAACCGGAAAGTAAAAGTTCCAACAACAAATAGATCACTCATGACCAGTAGTAGAGGGTTGTGGTCAGAGATTGTTCGAGGTAGAGCAAGCAAATTAGCACTAAGCAGGGCCGTCTAATTGTGGGAACAAAGAAATTTATCCAATATGACCTGAATCAAACCATCCCCAAGGTGCCTATTGGTCAACGTAAAGGATTGACCCAATAAGTCAATGTCATTCAAATCGACAAGACTCAGAAAATTTTCCAGATTAGCCATGCTGTTAGAGTAGTCCACCAGACCACCACATTTCTCCAAAGGATACAAAGGAGAGTTGAAATCCCCAACCACCAACCAATGTGTCCCATTTTTATTATTTATCCAATCAATAAGATCCTGCCAAAGGGAATTCCTAGCATTCCTTTGGTTAGGGGCATAAACATTAATGAGTGACCAAGAGCCACTTGGATGAGAAAACTTGATTCCCACACTACTTCAGCAATGAAATTTTTTAGACCTAGTAATCCTATTAGGATTCCATATCACAACAAGCCCACCAAACGCACCCTCAACATCACTGCAAGAGAAAATGGCACCCAACCATATGTACTTAGCAATATTATGAAAGTTAGTTTCCTTCATTTTGGTTTCCTGTAAAAGTAAGACATCAATCTTATGTTCTAAAACATAGTTTTTCAGTGCTATCTATTTGTGGGAGCTATTTATCCCTTGCACATTCCATGACATGACCTTCATTTTTTACCGTTCTTTGAGGACACTTCCAATGTCCTTTGTTTACAAATGGCTATCTCTTTTTCTATCTCTCTTTACCTAGTATGTCATTGGTTGGGCCTTCCAGGTTTAGAGTCACCACCCACATCCACTTTCTCTATTTCCCCTTCTTCTTTGGGGTTGACCATAATTCCTTCTCCAATTTTTTTTCCTGATTCAAACCCATAGAATCCATTTTAACCATCTCATCTTAACTTTTGAATCCTCCACTTCCATGATTTCGTCTTCTTCACCACTAGACAACAAAGACCCAATTTTCAAGTTTGTCCCTTCTTCCTTCAAAGATTCACCATTTTCGCCATCTTCCCACAACACCTAACTAGGGGAAGGATCACTAACCCCCAAAATCCTACAACCAAGTTCAGGGGCAATAGGGACCATAACCGAGTCCCTAGAGGAGGCATTCTCCCCAACAGTGGGGTTAGGGTCGACCTGGGAGTCAACTGACTTGGGAGACCAGACTTGGCGAGGGAGTCAACAATCTTCAAGATGCCATCTTCAAAAGGGTAGTGGTCATTGACAACAAACTCACTAGGGTTAGGAACATGTTTTAAAGTAGATTTGCAGTTTGTGATTATGTGGCTAGGTTTAGCACATTTCTGGCAGTAAATAACAATGTTCTCATAACAGAGTTGTTAGTTCTAGGAACCAAACTTAGAACAGAGCTTTACTGAAGTAGGTAGAGATTTATGCACTTCGATATTAACACAAAAGTGGGCAAAAAATAACCTGGATTTGGACCTGGTAATGGAATCTGAAGTGATGAACTGGCCCAAGGAGTCCCCAATAGATTTGAATATGGTATCATTCTAGTATTCCAAAGGAAGACCAAGTAAACAAACCCAAACCGATGTCGATTTGTTGAGATCCACTACGGGGTCAAACCCCGACTTCCATCAGCACAAAGCCAAACTATGCTTACCATAGACCCAAGGTCCCGAAGAGAGGATCGAGACTAGAACTTGTTTATTTTTTAAGTAAACATTTATTTTTTATTCAAGCTATGAAATAAAGGGAAGGAGTTCATCTATTTGTTGATTATTGAAATTTGATTGGTCTCTCTTCAAAGGTGGAGCAAGGGCCCACTCCAACCAATGGACATGAAATGGTATTTCTTAAGTATTAGATTCTTTATTCAAAATAACATTTCATGTTGTGATTTATGATTTCATTGGATTAATTTATTTTCAACAATAATATTTCCTATTGTAATTTGTGATTTCATATAGGCCTTAATTAGAGCAAGTTGATTATGACAACATGACCCTCTTCAAGATTATGATTTAAAAAATGAGTTCAATCAACCTTCCAAATCAAAAGTTGCAGCCTTCAACGATTGGGTCTCCCATATGAAAAATATCAGAGCATCAATGACACATAAAATAGATATAAGAGAGAGTTACACTTGTTGATCAACTTATGATGCATGTTATAATACATCATAAAGAATATTTTAATGGAAATAATGGAGCACCCAAGTTGGCGAGTGGATTATAACAAGCTTATGACAAGTAGAATGAACATGTTTTTTTTTCCTATGGACTCATACTGGGATTTGGGTGTTGGATTTTTATTAGGGATTTGGGCACGACATTTTGGGAGGACTTGTTGGAGTAAATAGGTCATCATCTGATAATTAATTAATTACTAGATACCTTTTTACATTAATTACTTAAGCTAAACTTAGGAGTTACTTTTTTATATTAGATCGAGCTAAATGTAGGTCAAGTTGTCTCATTGTATGAATTAAGACACTTGTCACATTCTAATCAAATCCTCATCCAGGGTTTTATTTTTTATGCTTTTATAAGCATTCACCTTCATTGTAATCATTTCATTTAAGTTATATTGCATCAATACAATTTTTCAAGTTGTTGAGCACATCATCTTGCTTAGATCTCTCTTTTGTGATAGGATAATTGCTTGTAGGTGATTTTTGGGAGCCATGGGGTTACCTCACAATTTTCCAATTACTATTTGATGGTTTCATGTATTGATTCTCTTATATTTTGGGTGCTTTAGATAGATTTTTTATGGTGAGTTTTGTATATACTATCATGCTTCCAAAATTGCTTCAAATCTCTTGTTGGTGATACCCCTATAGTATATTACACTTTGCAAGTGCACTATAACCATTGAATTCTAAATAATAAATGAGTTGCTTCAGAGTGAGGTTTTTCTCCCAAAAGAGTTTCCCCATGTAAATCATTGTGTTATGGCACATCTCTTTTCTATTTATTTCCTTTAGTTGCTTGATTAATTTAATTTTTGATCATATATTCTATCATAGATTAGTGTAGGAAGCATATTTTGCAACTCTACTTCCTTTCAACATTTACATAATAGGTCCACATGGGCTAAATAAGAAACATAACTCTTGATAATTATTAGCTAGAGGAGGAGGCACCTTTGTTGATAATTATCAGTAGGATCTCATTGAATTAGAAGGTTCTTAATATGTTATTATTAACATGGGCCCATTAACTACTAGTAATTACCTCTTGGATGTGTGAACAAAATAAGATTATTATAGATCTAATCAATTTTTCTTTGAGTGAACCTATTTATTGTTTAAACCTACATCTTTGTAATGATGAAAATTACATATTTGTACTTTCCCATTAGTTTTGTACTCACTTTGATTGCGTTAGCCTTTATAATAACTATCATATAAGTGATGGGTTTCTACACTAGGAGATGGAACATTTCCTAAACTTAGCATGATTATGCTTTCATGCATTACCAAGAACTAAATTTGATCCTTCACTTGTTCATTTGACTTTCAATTATGTGATGAAAAAATCAACTTTGACCTTTTTAAAATTTAAAATTCATATTGGGCTCATTCACCTCCCTCCAACTATTCATTATACACCAACTTGAAATATAAAACATCTCAAATTATACAAATCTTGGGTGTTTTGTTGAAGGACAAAAGCCTAATTCATTTCTACACATCTAGGTATCAAATATTTGTCTAGCTCTCACTTAGTACTTTTCATCATTCAATGATCATATCCAAGCATCCACTACCACATCAACATCTACATACTTAACAATAGATATGCATAATACATGATTGCTTATCGTCTTATACTTTTGTTTATAAGTCGTTGAATCAGTTCACCTAGGAGTTTGACTAAGGAGAACATGACCTTGAATAAATTCTTTAGAGGTGTTTATGGACATCATTGCTTCATCATTGCAAATTTAAATATTAGAAGGAACTTGACAAATTGATTTTCATATCACTAAACCTAGTTTGTCCATTTTGTATACAGACAATCAATTACACACACTAAGACCAATTCTACATCATACAATTGACCTAGACCAATTATGTGATGCAATTTCACCTCATTTCATAATAGAATTTAGTTCACTATTATAATATTATAGGATAAGAATTGAAACTAAAGCATCATTTTTTATCATTAAATGATTATTTTCAATTCAAATCATCAAGTCACACCTAAAATTAAGTAACCTTTAGCCATCTTTATCATTTTGAAAAATATACTTGATCTCTTTTACATTTTACTATCTCAACACCTAAATCCAAAAATAAACTTAACTATTATTATTTTTTATTTATTCTATTATATTTGAAAAGTTATTTTTAGTCTTAAATACTTAACAAATCATTTTTTTGGAGGGTTTAAGTGCACTCAACATATATGAAAGACACTACTAAAATAAAACCCAAAATACCATAAATTCATAAAATTATATTCATGTCATATTTTCATAATTTTAAAATTAAAAAAATTATACCAAAAATAAATAAATTAATATTGAAAATCTCCACACCAGAATCACTCTTTAAGTACAGTAATTTTTGTTAACAGAGAATTCAGTTCATTTGATACCGGGTAACAAATACAATGTTATTTCTTGTGGAGTACAACTCACTGGAGTACGATCTGCCAACTCTAGACAAAATCATCTTACCCTTGTTGACTAAGCTCACAATTTGAAAACAACTAATGGTAACCCTTAATAATAGTGTTGACAAAAGTCTAAACTGCCACTTGGGATTCCTCAAAAGGCTTTGTTTTATTTGGATTACAGCACTGAAAATGAAAAAAGATCAAATAAAATATGGAGGCCAACAATGAAAAATCAATAGACATACTAATCAAAAAGTTCTGCAAAAAACATGTCAACAATGTCGATGAAGAATGGAGTGGTAAGTCGAGAATAATAGTAGAGAAACTCCTGAATATCCACCAAACTTTCTTCATCCTCCATTACTATTTCCTTCAGTTTTCTCTCCAATTTAATGCATGCCTCTGCTCTTTTCTCAGTCGATACAGGGCCCGATTCTTCTTCCTTTATTTCACCCTTTTCTCCACCATCGTTTTCAACCACGCGTCCATTTCTGATGTTGCCAAAGTTCAGAAAGCTGCCCTCAATCACTTCTTCCTTTTCCCCATTGCCCCTGTTTTCTGTAACTTGATCCTGTTCTTCATGCATAATGGTGTATTAAAAACAAAAATGTTATTTTTATGGTTGTCTTAGCTTCCCTGTATCTTCCCTACAGTCCCTGTGGTATCGGAGGGCGTGTCCTGTTATGTCACCAGTTGCGTGAAAACAATTATCAGCTCACTGCAGTTTATAGGGGGCGGCTACCCAATTCCAATTCCTGCAATTTTAAAAAATTAAACCTTCCCTGTACCTTGCTGTACCTTGGCCTTCCTGCATGTAATGTCAACAAAGGAAAAGTTCGTGGGATGAAGCCTTGGTTGTCAACGGACAGAAAGCCTTTAATGGTGGCCACTGGATTCTGATGCAGAAGTGGAAACTGGTCACTGATCAACAATATATACAAAGTTGCATTTCTATCAGTCCCCTACACTTTATATTGGGGCCAGTCCTCCATTGGATAGGCTGAGACAATTGGGCCTTTACCTTCTGTAGAGCTGAGCTAATTCCAACCCCGATTTGATATAATGCCTGAGTTGCAGAGTCCCTTGCCAGAAGATCATCTGTGATTGTGTCAATCTTACTGATTGTCTCCACTATCCAGGCAGAGGTGTTGGGCAATCAGATTCAGTAACTCAAAAGCAAAATTGATTAGATCATAATACATACTATTTTTAGTAACCCAAAGAACAAATATGGGTTCTCTTGTAAATTCACACCAAACATAGGTATTGGGCAAGGCACATAAGACTTCCTGATTTATTGTAAGCTCTGTCAGGCAGAGGCTCAAAATGGGTGCCCACCAGATTGTGTTGTGTCTGCTAACTATCTCCCAGAGAGAATGGTCCCCTAAGCGTGCTGTGGCAGGCAGGCATCTTTCTTTGAACCTAAATCACTCTTCTTGAGGGCGATTCTCCAACTATGAAAAGAAGAGAGATCTCAATCCCAACCTACCCATATGAAAATAACAGAAGTGGTTGGATTTCAGCTTTATTTCTTCTGCTATACCAAACACTTTAATTCTCCTCCTTATTTTTGTCTACATGATGACTTCACTGTCCTCATTGCTTTTTCTTTCAAGCATGCTGTTGTGGGTCCTTATCTAACATCCCAGGTAGCAACTCTCCTACAAGGAATTTAATACAGTGGGCTCAAATTGTATTAAAAAAAACTGTCTATTTGAAAAAAGAAAAAGAAAAAGAAAGAGAACATCATCATCACTCAAATCTATCTCTCTGCAAAAAAATCTAACTTTGCTACATAGGGTAGAACTCTGCTCTTCTTAAGGAATTTGAGAGGAGACCTCCATTTATTGAATCAATTTGACAGTTATACCTTAAATGCATGCAAGCTGTAATGGAAGCAAATGGAAAGGGATAACTGATTTGTGGATTAACTTACTTTTAATGATAGCAAGCATCTATTTTGCATAAATGTGCAGCATAAAGGCTGTGACGTGCTGTTAAATTGAAGAATATTTCAGGTTGGAATCTATTTTCATTTACCACTCTCATCGATCACATCTAACCTTATAGGAGATAATTTAGTTTGTATGAACCTTCCACTGAGCTAACATTTAGATATGTGTTAAGCTTTAATTAAGTGTGCTAGTCGTTGGTGTTTTTCAAAAAATTCGATATAATAATTGTAGTAGAAAAAGCATGGGTTTTATATGAATAGGGAAATTGTTTGGAGTTATACATATCTAAAGTAATATATAACTTCTAAATAGTGTAATTAGAGGGTATATATTTTTTAAATATTGTAATATTTAATTGTGAAAAATAATAGAAAATAAATGTATTTAGTTTTATGATGGAAGAGTGATTATTATAAAGTGTTGGAAGTCAAGGTGACAATTTGTAGCTATAGAACTTAATAATGTGTTTGCAAATCTGAAATTATGTGTCCAAGATTACCATAAAGAGATTATGTGATTAACAAACAATTCAATAATGAAAGCAAAATCAGCAATACCATAAGTTGTCAAACACAAGTGACATAAGATATACGTGGAGAAACCCTTGTGGGAAAAAACTCCACACCCAAAGAAATCTAATGTTTGTATTAATCTTCAAATGAGATGCAACAATACAACACTTCTCTCTGAATTTCGGCAACACTTTGTCACTCTAACAACCTACAAACAAAATTTACAAAACATCATCTCAAGACTCCAATATATAGAAGTTTGAGGGAGAGAATACCACAGATGGTATCCCAAAACATTAAGCAAAACCACTTAGAAAAACCCATGCCCCCCTTAGTGGACAACCCATAAACATGGCATAAAATATTAAATAATCACATGGCTTTCACATGGCCACCTAACCCACAACCAATCATAATTGGTCAATCTTGAGTGCTCCATAACTCTCTGACGACTCCAACAGCTTCATGCAAGAGCATGCACCAACATGCAAACATGGGCACCCAACCATTCAAGAGCATGCAAAACATGCAAATAACATACAAGGACATGTGCACTGCAAAGTGGTCTCCACTCACAAAATTGGACGTCCAAAAGGAATATCCTCCCAAAATGCTCTTTAATTGTCATCGTAATAGGTCCACCTCTTTGAATGCAATTACAATTTATCATAGGAAAATAAATAATAAATATTTTTCCACTCATGTCCTCTAAAACACTTTCCAAAGAACATGGAGACACACAATTATGAACTTAAGATAGCAATTATAATGTCACCTATCCTAACATTCTCCCACTTGACATTATACATTGCAATTACATCAATGAGATACAAATAAAATATATAATTGAGTACATTGATCAAGGGCCATGACCTTCCTACACCAAGAGAACTTATCTGTGGTCACTGGTTTTATGAGAGAATCTGTAACATTATCCAAAGTTTTAACCTTCTCAATCAAGACCTTACCATTCTCAACCATTTCTTGTACAAAGTGATATTGAACATCAACATGCTTAGTACAAGCATGATACATAAGATTTTTGGCTAAACATATGATACTTTGATTGTCACATCCAATCCTCACTGTCCTACAATCAAAACCAATACCCTTACCAAGTCTCTCTAACCAAACTGCCTCTTTAGGGGTATGTGTAGCAACCATATATTCTGCTTTGATCGTGGACAATACAACTGTAGGCTGCCTCTTACTCATCCAACTCACTGCACCTCCAAACAAATTAAAAACATAGCCACTAGTCGACCTTCGACTGTCCAATTCACCTGCCTAATTTGCATCAACATAACCTTGTATATCCAATGACTTAACCACATCATCAGTACCATGATAAACCAAACAGTAACGTGAAGTACCATGCAAATATCTAAACACCCTCTTAACAAAATTCCAATGCTCTCTACTAGGGTTAGACATAAATTTGCTTAAAAATGCCACTACTTGGGCTATATCTAGTCTAGTGCAAACCATTATATACATCAAACTACCAATGACACTAGCATAAAGAATGTTGGACATCTCTTCAAAATAATCATCAAAATTAGGACACATATCTAAACTCAACTTAGTACCAACCAAAAATAGAATATTTATTAGTTTATAGTTATGCATATTAAACTTCTGGAAAATGGTATCAACATACTTACTTTGACTTAACTAAAGCTTTCTGTGAACCTGAGCTCTACTAATCTCTATCTTAAGGATATATTTTGCAACCCCCAAATCCTTCATATCAAATGTGCCAAAAGGTTGAGTCTTAAGCTCCCTAATCATCATCTTATTGTTACCCATAAACATGTCATCAACATACAAGATAATAATTAGTATCAGATCATCAATAACCTTAATGTAAAAAAAAATGATCCTCCTTGCTATTGGTAAGTGATTTCTAGATTCGATTGATGCAAAAAATTTGCACACAATCGAATCCAAAAATCACTTAGCAATAGCATTATGGATTGTGGAAACTTGATCTCACCTATATCCTCCTTGCTCTCGACAAAACCTAAATTCAATGCAAATGCATCAAACTCTTGGTACCACATCCTAGGTGACTATTTCAAAACCATATAAAGATCTCTTTAACCTACAAACCAAGTTTTTTTTCCTTTCATAACAAAACCATTAGGCTGTCCCATATAAATTTTCTCCTCAAAATCCCCATGCAAGAAAGCAATTTTAATATCCATTTGCTCTATTTCAAAATCATAAGCAACAATAGTAGAAATAGGAATCTAATAGAAGTTAACATAGAAACATGAGGGAAAATTTCACCCAAATCAACTCCCTCTCTCTGGGAGTAGCCCTTGGCCACCAATCTAGCCTTGTACGTGTCTAACCGACCATCTGCTCCAAATTTATTTTTAAATACCCACTTGCAACCAATGGGCTTCCTTTGTTTGAGAAAACTCACAAGATCCCAAGTATCACAACTATCCAAAGCCATCATCTCCTCTTGCATGGCTTGCATCCAAGACTCACTTTTTTTTGAAGAAAGAGCCTTCCGATAGAATCTAGGCTCATTGTTAGTACTCATCAAAGAAAATACACAAAAATAAATAGATGGGCTATACCTATGAGCTAGATTTCATTGTCTTGTGGACCTCCTCAAGGTAGGAGTCATGTTCTCTACCTATTCTTCATCTATTGTGTGCTCATCTTGTACATCCTCTAAACTATCTAAACCCTCTTTTTATTTTCCATCCTTAAATCCATTTGGTTGTTCTTCCACATGCACATTTTCCTACTTAATCTTTTTCTCGAAGTGCACTATTTTTCTCTTATCTTTCACCTTTGGTTGTTCATCACTTGAGTAAGCTCTAAATTCCTTGAAAATCACATTTGTAGGGAAAACCATTTTATGGGTTAATGGATTCCAAAGCTTATAAACTTTTACATTCTCACCGTAACCAACAAAGATGCATTTTGTGCTTTTGGATCCAACTTAGCATGCTTCTTTTGAGGCACATGAACAAAATCCTTACAACCAAAGATCCTTAAATGTGAAATAGAAGGCTTTCTACCTATCCACACTTCATAAGGAGTTTTATCAATAAGAGTTGAACAAGGAGATCTATTAACCAAATAACATGTAGTACTTACATCTTCTGCCCAAAAACATCTATTAAGTTTAGCACCACTCAACATGCTCCTAGATCTTTCCATCAAGGTTCAATTCATTCTTTCTACTACCTCATTTTGTTGAGGTGTATAAGGAGTAGTATTTTTTCGAACAATACCTAAATGCTTACATAACTCATCAAATTCCCTAGAACAATATTAACCACCATTGTTAGATCTCAACATCCCTATCTTATAATCCATTTTCTTTTTAACTATGGCTTTAAATTCTTTAAACTTAGTGAAAACTTCAAATTTTGCATGCATAAAATAAATTCAAGTGTATCTTGAGACATCATCCATAAAAGTAACATAATAAAAATATTTTCCAAAGATTCAACATCCATTGGTCCAAACATATCTGAATGAATGATCTCTAATAATCTCTTAGATTTATTAGTCCCATTAGTAAATGATGATCTATTCTGTTTACCAACACACAATTCTCACAAAAAACATTTTTACCAATAGGATAATAAAAAATATCATCAACCAAATTTTTATTGAAAATGGTCTTAAGACCCTTTTCACTTATGTGACCCAATCTATTGTGCCACAACATACATGCAATTTTAGTGTCAGTTACATTAGCAAAGTTACAAAAAGTTAAAGCATTAAGCTTAAACAAAGTCCCAATATGAGATCATTTAGCTATCACCAAACTCCCTCTTATCAACTTGCAACTAGACTTGTCAAATGTCACATGCATTCTAGAATCATTCAACTTGGATACTGAAAGTGAATTTATCACAAGTCTTGGAATATGTAAAACATGATCAAGGGTTTTAACCCTCCCATCACTAAAACACAACTTTACCTTTCCCTTACCAATAATCTTCTTTGTGTTGTTATCACCAAGGAAATCTTCTCCCCCATCATAATTTGAATACAAACTAAAAAAATCCTTGTGAGGAGTCATATGGTAGGAGCAACCTAAATCAATAAGCCAAGCATCATTTCTAATATTGTTAGCATAAATAATCAAAGCATCAGAATCGCCATCTTCTAAGGACATTTTCATGGAAGTATCCAAACTCTTTTTCTTATTTGTACACTCTTTCAAATGTCCTCTCTTACCACAATTCCAACAGTTTCCTCTGCTCTTCCCAGGGGTTTTAAAACATTCTTTACTTTTTAATGGAAGTATCCAAACTCTTTTTCTTATTTTTGCACTCTTTCACATGTCCTCTTTCACCACAATTCCAACACTTTACTTTGCTCTTCCGAGGGGTTTTAAAATGTTATTTAGACTTGTCTCTCTTTTTGTCCCCTTTAGACCCTCCTTTTTCTTTGGACCTTCCTCGCACATGTAAAGCATCTTGGTAGCCCGCATTCATGGACTTTCTAAAAAAATACATTTATCTTTCTCTTCTATCTTAACATCTATAGATGCAAGCCAACTTATAATCATATTAAAATCATTTAAATGTTCTACAATAAAATCACCATCCTTCATTTTCAAAGATTACAAACATCTTTTGAGATATAACTTATTTATTAGACTTTTAGTTTGATAGATTTAACCTATTCTCCTCCACTTGACTTGAATACAATAGATTCTTTTGAAAAATTTAGGAGGATGAAATCTTCAAGAAACAATTGAATGGTTCTTCGTGCCTTCTTGTCCATTTTCTTCCAATCTTTATCAGATGTTGATTCCAGTTTCTTTTCATTTAAAACTTCCAACAACTGATCTCTCTCTCTTTAAGGAGATCATCCATCTTCAACTTTCGCATCTCATAACCAGTTCCATTGAACTTTTAAATATTTAAACAAGAGGTAGAAGCCATGGTTTTCAATCTTCTTCACAAATTTACAAAACCCACTATGCACAAGCTTCCACTACAACCAAAAAATCTTGAACACTAAAAAAATGTGTCCCTCTCTTAACAAAACCGTTAGCTTTAATACCAAATGTTGAAAATCAAGGTTAAAGCATACAGTAGTATAACTTAATAATGTGTTTGAAAATATGAAATTATGTGTCTACGATTACCATAAACAGATTATGTGATTAACAATTCCATAATGAAAGCAAAATTAGCAATACCACAAGTTGTCAAACACAAGTGACACAAGATATATGTGGAGAAACCCTTGCGAGAAAAACCTCCACACCCAAAGAGATCCAATGTTTGTATTAATATTCAAATGAGATGCAACAATATGACACTTCTCTCTAAATTTTGTAGCATTTTGTTAGTCTAACAACCTACAGACAAACTCTACAAACCACCATCTCAAGGATCCAATATATAGAAGTTTGTAGGAGAGGGTACCGCAAATGGTATCCCAAAACAACAAGAAAAACCACCTAGAAATCCCACGCCCCTTCAGTGGAATACCCATCAACATGGCATAAAATATTAAATAATCACATGGTCTTCACATGGGCGCCTAACCCATAGCCAATTAGAATTGGTCAATATTGAGTGCTCCATAACTCTCTAACGGCTTTGATGGATTCATGCAATAACATGCACCAACATGCAAAATTGGGTGCCCAACCATGCAAAAGCATGCAAAACATGCAAATAACATGGAAGGAAATGCACTACAAAGTGGTCCCTACTCACAAAGTTGGACGCCCAAAAGGAATATCCTCCCAAAATACTCTTTAACTATCACCGTAGTGGGTCCATCTCTTTGAATGCAATTACAATTTGTCATAGGAAAGTAAATAATAAATATTTTTCGCCTCATTTCCTCTAGAACACTTTCTAAAGAACGTGGAGACACATAATTATCAACTTAGGATATAAATGATAGTGTCACATATCCTAGCATAAAGATTCTAAAAACTAGTTGATATGGTTTGCAAAATTACATTTTTTATGTAATTTTTATTTTGCCTATTTAATTCTTTGAGTTCTATGTCTACCATCCATTTTATCATGGATCAAATTAACAACTTTATGTCTAATTTATAGTCACATATTTGTTTTCTATGCCTATGTAATATCCTCGATTAGGGATATTCAATTTTTCAATTTTATTTTGCTCCATGGTATACCAATTATTTGATCTTATTTCAAATCAAGTCTATTCTAACAAAAAAGAGCTTAACAAAATATGTAAAAATAAATTGTAAACCCTTGAAAGGGAACAAAAATTTGCAATAATTGTTTATTCCTCTTATTATAGTAGAATATTACACTTACAATCAATTCAGTTGCCTGATTAGTAATAATGATATTATTAGCAAAAGTATAAAAAATCACAACAAAGGGAATATCATAGGAGCCACATTGAATTAAAATTCCTAGGTGTTAAAAGAATTTTTCCTAAATCAAACAAATAGACACTAGAAAGAGTTGTCCAATCAATAAATCAATGAAGCTTAGATGTAATCTCTAAGTAGAATTACTAAACGTTAGATAAGGATTTTTTTCCACTAGCCAATTGTGGGGTTTAAGGGTTTTTGTCATCTAATCTCTAATGAAAAATGAATAGGATACCTAATCTATTTGTGGAATAATGTCATAAATTCTAGACGATGTCATATATCTTTGAATTAGGTTTAAACAGTTAACTGAGTGCTCAACTTCCCTCCAAATACAAATACAAATTCAAATATTTTTTATTTCTCTTCAAGGAGCCCCTCCCTCCACACGTCCTTGGTCGAAAAAATTAAAGGAATACAAATCAATTACATAATACCCAAAGGGCCCTATAATTTGGTAGCACATACAATAGGACACACCAAATTATTATAAATTCATTTCTCTAATTTATTTTCCCAAGTCTAAGATAAATTGAAAATAGGCTTAAGGAACATCTATTAATTTTATGGAAAAATGAGACATAACAGTCTTTCCTCCCTAAGATTGCATTCCCTCAAAAATTTTAAGTTTGGATGCTTTAGGATATTGACTCCTTCCCATGTAGCATCTTTAGTTGGTAGATTCTTCCACCTCACCAAATAATCACTAATGGTTCTATTCTTTAGCTTTCTTTCCCAAGTATCCATGATAATCTTTGGTATCAAAATAAGTCTTCTTTCATCATCCAAATATGAAAAGCCTTTGGATGGTACAATGTGCTTCACTAATGCCTTTTTAAGGAAGAAACATGAAATATGTGGATTTTATTATTCTCAAGAATCTCTAGTTCATAAGTTGCTTCTCCCACATTTGTTTATAATCTTGTAGGGCCAATAAGAATTAGGTTTTAACTTCTCCACTCTTTTCTTATTCAATAAAGGCTGATTTTAGGGTTGCAACCTTAGGTAAACCATCTCCCCCAATTCAAAAAACTCTTTTGGTATGTCGCTCTAGTCTGCATAGAGATTTTGTTGGCTCTAGGCATGCTGAAGACGCTTCTTAAGGGATTTCAATACCTCTTGATTACTTGATCATATATGTTGCTCTAGGAACCTTGTTTTTTGTGATTGCAAGATCCACTAAGGTTAAATCATTATATCCATACAAATCCATGAAAGGTGACAACCTATGGAAATTTATAGGAGATTATATATATATATATCAATATTTTTCCAAATGTGACCATTTAACCCCAATTATTTGTTACTTAGAAATGTAATTTTTAAGGTACCCTTCAATCCATTTGTTGATAATATTTTAGTTTTTACATCCATTTAAGGGTGATAACTTATTTTAAGGGTGAGATTTTTTCCTACCAAATAGAATAATTCTTGCTAAAAGAAGCTCAAAAATCTACTATCCCTATCATTAACAACGTTCCTAAGTAACTCATGTAATATGAAAACCTCCTTAAAGAATACATCAATAATTTGGGAAACCTTAAAATTAGAGGATATGACATACAAATATTCATACTTGGTGAATTTTCCCACCATAAAAAAATATGTAGTCTTTTTTGTTGGTTAACCCAATGATAAAGTACCAATATATAATATCCCATTTTTACTCAAGAATGGGTAATGGCTAAAGCAAGCTCGCATGATAGACTTGTAACACCTTTTTCTACTAGCAAGATGAACATTATTTAATGTGATTAAGAACATACCTTTTTTATTATTTTCTAGGATATTTTTTTTTATCTATTTATCTATCTTAAAATATCTTGGATGCCTAGCCAATGGAGTATCATTTAGGGCCCTTAAATAATTTTCTTTCAAATTTGATTTTGGAATCAAATATGTCCTCTTTTATGTATAATTATTTCTCTTTCCACTTTGAACCTATCATATTTTACTCTTCCATTCAACAACTTAGTAGTAAAATCATTCTTACCATATTTAGATATGGTGATCCAATCAATAGAGATAAAAAATAAAAGATAGAGTAGGTCTCCAAGATAATGCATCGAAAACTACATTATGCGTAACCTTCACATATTAAATATAAAAATAATATTCTTGTAGCTTTCTAAACCACTTCTATTTTCTATCCTTTAGGTCTTTATGCTTGAAAAAGTACTTAGAGTATTGTGGTAAGTTTTAACCATAAACTTGCCATGCACCAAGTATTGTCTAATCTTTGGTAATGCATACATGATTGCTAGAATCTCCTTATCATATATAGAAAATTAATGGGATGCTTTTGTTGCATCAAAGAAAATCTAATACCTTCACCAAAAGTATCATATTACAACACCAAAAAAAGAGAGAAATTTAGAAGAGAAAGTACTAGAATTGAACACTTTACCTTATTAAATTTGTTAAAAAAATTCTCAATAAACAATCCACTTAAATTCACACTTAATAAATTTTTTGAGTGGTATTGTGAGCTAAGAGAGTAATTTAAAAAAATTCCTATAGTAGCTACATATCCTAAGAATCTTATTAATTGCAATACATTCTTGGGGGTGGCCAATCCTAAATGGATTGGATATTTTGTTGGTCTACTTGGATTCCTTATTCATTGATGACATGTCCCATATAAAGAATCTCTCTAAGCCTAAACTCACACTTTGAATAATTTGTGACTTGAATAATTGTCACTCTAATATGCTCAAGACTTCATCCAAATGCTTCAAATGATCCTTCCAAATTTTAATGTATATAAAAATATCATTAAATGGAACTAGGAAAAACTTTCGTTTCTTGCTAAATACTATGTTCTTGCATGATTGAAAGTTTTATAATGCATTAGTCAAGCCAAAGGGCATGAATAAAGAATCAAAGTGTCCACAATGACACTTGAAAGAAATATTTTGAACATATTCATCCCTCATTTTGATTTGATGGTATCTTGAGTGAAAATCAATATTGAAGAAGAATATAATTCGGTAGAGCACATCTATTAGTTTTTCAATCCTATATCTATTGATTATTTCTTATTTAATGCTTGATAGTCAACTTGTATCCTCATGCTATCATAAATTTTCTTCACTAGTAATAAGTTGTAAAGAAAAACATGGACTAGAAATCTTCCTAATGTGGTCCATATCTAGTGGATCCTTTATTTCATTTTTTATCTCTTCCTTCTAAATCCTAGGGTGTGTTGAGTAAGAAAATTAAAAGGGGGGTGAATCAGTTGTAGAAAATATTTCCTTTACAACATTCACCAGTGATTAATTCAATTACTATTCAATTTTTTTTTATTCTGCTAATATGATTAATCATTAAGTGCAAATGTAGAAATTGAAAGAAGAAAAATCATATACACACAACACCAGATTTATGTGGAAAACCAAATAAGGGAAAAAAATGGTGAGGATTAGCTCACAATATAGAGAATATCAAAATCGAATACAAAGGCTCACTACCAGAGAAGGCTAATTGCCAAAACATGACTCACTATTTGGATTAGGACTCATTGTCCAACAAGAGTTAACCACTTGGAGGGCTCATTCCCACACAGATACAAAGAAGATAGAAGAGATTCATTACAAAGAGAATACAATATCAATGAAAAAAATATTTCCACCACAATTCGCTCACACACTTGAAGGCATGATAGAGTACACCTTCAACTCACTGCTTCTTGAACCTCACAATTAGATTTCTCATTGATTTGCTCAACCTCATATCACATACACACTGTTTTGCATCTATCTCACATATATCTTTCTTGGATTCATGCTCTCTCTTTCCACAAGCATCTCAATCTATATGTATACCATCTTCAAGTTTGAAACATATCTAAAGTTGGCCCCACTCACACCATTTGTATTACAAATTCAAAATAGGTCAGCACCAAAACATTCTAGGGTGGAATTAGAATGAGGGCGACCCAAACACATGCTCAATGAGGACCTAAATAAGTCCTAACATGCTTCATAAAAATTTGCAAGTAGTGTTTAACACATAGTCAACCAAACCAATGTAAATCACATAGAAAAATTAAGTACACACAACCTTAGCCTAATCTAATCTTTCTAGACAACAAAATTATCTTTAATACAAACATATTATTTTATCTTCAAAACCGCAAGTCATAAAACTCAAACAAGAAGAAATTTAGAGCAACTATATTTCTTGTGTACCTCAGCCAAAGGCAGTGAAAAGCATAGTTCACAACTGGTGAACATATCTCATACTATACTACAATCCAGAACCACAAAATTTGGATAGAAATCTTCAACAACCATGATTAACATATCTAAACCACAAGAACATAGGAGAAAATCCCAGAGAAAAACTTGGAGCAATCGGTAAATACCAACAACCTCTCTTCATTGCAATTTTCTCAATATCCTCGACATATATAGCCAATAACCTTCATCCATGACACTAATCACAACAAAAACCAGTTGATAACCAATTAACCAGTTGACATCAATGACAAAACCTTCATTCTTGCAACAATATCTTCATACTTGGAACAATCTCCCACTTTGTCATTGATCGTAACACATGATGTGAAAAACCATCAAAGACAACACAACAACTCTGAACACACTTCCTTATGAATTCACTTTCTCCCCCTTAGGGTTAGTGTAGGATCATGGGGGTCCAAATCAAACCTCTAAGTGGCGTTGAAAATTCAGAAAAATAGAGTTAAGTAACTTGACATAAAAATTTGAATAGGCTATTAACATAGTTTGAAAAATATGTAAGAACAAAAGTTGTAGCAAATTGAATGTAGTTTCTACACTACTAGTATTTTTTTGGAAACAAGTAAATCTATTTTTTCAAAATTTGAAATTTCAATGCAATGGTACTAAATTTTTAGGAAAAAGATAAGAAGAAGGTGTATGTTTGACCACCCTAAGTACATGAAAAAAATAATATACATTTTTGAATCTTTCAATATATGTAAAGGACACATGCTCGGATGTGCCAAAAATTTTTTGTAATTTTTTTCCATGTAAATAATTAGTTATGGTTTTTTTATTAGAACATTTCAAAATTATTAAAACATGTGTGTTTGACCACCATAACTTGGTCAAAACTTTATGATTTTTTTTAAAAAAAATCCTATATTATGTTTGAAAAATGTTGAGTAGTTTGAAAGTTATAGAAGTTTTTCAATCACCCTATCAATTAGGACTTTAGTCGTAATGTATGTAGAAAATAAATAATAATAATTTATTGAATTCAAAATAAGTCATGACTTATATTGGTGGAAAGCTGAATTTTTTTTCTATAAACCCTTTTCATTTCATGAAATTTAGATAAAAAAAGTCGTTAGCCGCAAGGGTGAACTTTGGAAAAAGGAAATTTTGTAAATGCATTTTTTTAGTTGACTTTCCAGGTTTGGAAATCCCAAGCCAAAAACCAAGGAAAACCTGAGGGAAATCCCAAGGTTGAAAATTTTGTCAAACAAAATGGATATCCATTTTGAAAAACAAAACAGATATTCGTTTTGAAAATAAAAATGGATATCTGTTTCGAAGACCTAAAAAGCCCTCTTTAGTAAAATGGGCATAACTTTTGCGTTTCTTATCAAAATTTTCATTTTTTATAGGCATTGGAAAGGTGATTAAGATCTCTATGCAATGGAATATGTAGTGTTTCTATATTGTACATACAAAATTAATTTTAATCATTTGAACTTCATATTTCATTTTATAAACATCAAATGCTCACTACTTCTACATGCAAAGTCTCTTTTTCATGATTTTTTTTGTAACACTCATATCAAAATACCTGAAACATTAGAAAAAGTAATAAATAATGAAATATTTGAATTTTTTGTAGTAAGGAGATGAAAAAATATTCATAAATCATCATATCTCTCTGTCCCTTTCTTTACCTCTCTATATTTCACTATGTCTTCCCTTAAGCTTTGGACCTATCCCTCCACTTGTTTCTCCCTCCCTCCCTCCCTCCCTCTATTAATCTATTGAACTCTAGACTTAACTATCTACTTTTCCATCCCTCCCTCCTTCCTTCTCTCTTTATCCCTCTTTGGACGTCTCTCTCTCTCTCTCTCTTAGGTCCCTCTCTTCCTCTCGCTCTCCCTCTCTTCCTCTCCCTCCCTCTCTCTCCCTCCCTCTTAAGTCTCTCCCTCTCAAGTATCTCTCTCTTAGGTCTCTCCCACTCCCTCTCTCCCTCATAGTTCTCTCTCTCTCTCACATCTCTCACACTCCATCTCTCCCTCTTAGGTATTTCTCTCTTAGGTCTCTCCCACTCCCTCTCTCCCTCTTAGGTCTCTCTCTCTCTTAGGTATCTCTCTTTCTCTCTTTCTCTCTTTCTCTCTCTCTCTCCCACACACACACACTCACACTCTCCATCTCCCTCTCAGTTCTCTTAGTCTCTTTCTCTACCTCTCTATATTTTAGAATGTCTCCCCTTAAGCTCTGTACCTATACCTCCACTTGTTTCTCCCTCCCTCTCTCCCTCTATTTTTACCTCTTTAGACATATCCTTATCAATATATTGAACTCTATACTTACCTATCTACTTATGTATCCCTCCCTCGTTCCTTATCTCTTTATCCCTCTTTAGACCCATCTTTCTCACTCTCGCTCTCTTTGAGCTCTAGAGCTATCTCTCTACCTATCTCTCTATCCTTTCTACCCTCTCTCTTTGTCCCTATTTATATCTCTTTGTCTCTCACTCCCTCTCTCTTTATCAAGTCCCTCCCACTCCCTCTCACTCTCTATCTCCCCCTCTTCCTCTCTCTCTCTCTCTCTCTCCCTCCCTTTGAAGTCTCCCTCCCTCTTTAGTCTCTTTCCCTCTTAGGTCTCTCTTTGGTCTCTCCCACTCCCTCTCTCTCTCTCTCACACACACACACACACACTCACACTCTCCATATCCCTCTCAGGAATCTCTCTCCCCCCTCTCCTTCCCTCTATCTCCCTCTCTCCCTCTCAAGTATCTCTCTCTCCATCCCTCTATCTCTCTCTCCCTCCCTCTCTACTTGTTACCCTCTCAAGTCTCTCTCTCTCTCTCTCACACACACACACACACACTCACACTCACACTCTCACACTCTTTTTCACACTCTCCATCTCCCTCTCTTAAGTATCTCTCTATCTCTACCACTCTCTCTATCTCTCAAGACTCCTCCTCTCCCCCTCCCTATATCTCCTCTCTCCTCCCTCCCTCACACTCTCAATTCTCTCTCTCACACACACACACACACACTCCATCTCCCTCTTACATCTCTCTCTCCCTCCCTCCCCCCCTCTCAAGTATCTCTCCCTCTCCCTCCCTCTATCTCTATCTCTTTCTCTCCATCTCAAGTATCTCTCCCTCCCTCCCTCTCTCTCTCTCTCAAGTCCCTCCCACTCACTCTCCCTCTCTATCCCTCTCCCTCTCCCTCTCCCTCTCCCTCTCCTTATCACTCTCTACCTCCCTCTCTCCCTATCTCTCCCTCTCAGGTCTCTCCCATTACCTCTCTCTCTCACTCACTTTCCACCTCCTTCTCAGGTCTCTCTCTACCACTCCCTCTCTCTGTCTCTCAGGTGTCTCTTTCCCACCCTAACTAGATAAATCTCTCTCCCCCCCTCTCTCTCCCTCTCTCCTCAAGACTTCTCCCTCCCTCCCTCCCTCCCTATATCTCTCCCTCCCTATATCTCTCCCTCCCTCCCTCCCTCTATATCTCTCTCCCTACCTCCCTCCCTCTCTCTCTCTCTCCCTCTAAAGTCTCTCTCCCTCTTAAGTCTCTATCCCTCTTAGGTCTCTCTCTTAGGTCTCTCCCTCTCTCCCACTCCCTCTCTCCCTATCTCTCTCTCAAGTATCTCCCACTCCCTACCTATCTCTCCAAGTACCCTAGATAGAGAGAGAGATAAAGATGGGGGAATATAGGGAGGGAGAGTGGAAAATATATAACGAGGGTGTAGATAGAGATATAGAGAAGGAGAAATAGGTTAAGAGGTAGAGAGAGAAGAAGAGGGGCAGAGATATATCAATATATAGTGGGAGAGGGAAATAGGGAGAGATAATGATAGAGGGAGATATAGAGAGATAGAGAGATAGAGGTATAGAAATATATGGATAGAAAGGGATAGTGAGAGAGAGAATGAATAAGAGAGAGAGGTAGAGATAATGAGATATAGATAGATATAAAGAGAGAGACAGAGAGATATAGATAGAGAGAGAAAGAGTGAGAGAGAAAGAAGGTGATAGAGACACTTAATAGAGATAGGGAGAGAGATATCCAGAGAGGGATATAGAAAAAGAGATAGATATATGGAGGCATAAATAGGGTGTGTGTGTGTATATTATTGAGAAAGAGATACGGAGATAAAGAGGGAGAAAAATGTAGAGATATATATAACCTATGAAAGATAGAGGGGAAGAGAAAGGAAGAGAGCTAGGTAGAGAGGGACATAGATATAGGAGAGATATATATAAAGATATATTAAAGGAAAAGGGAAAAGTAGAGAGATAGGTAGAGAGGGTAAATGGAGGAGAGGGGGAGAGATAGCTATATATATATATATAAAGACAACAAGGAGGCCTTCTATGATTTGATTTATTTAAATTTTTACTCTCCTTAGTAAAAAATATAATTTTTTCATTATTATTATTTTTTTTAATGTTTCAAGTCATTTAGGATGATTATTTCCAAAAAAAATCATGAAAAAAAGACTTTGCATGCAAGAATTATGAGCATTTAAAATTTTAAAACTTAAGGAGGAACTTAAAATGATTATAATTAATTTTTGATGCTTAATCTATCAAAATAATATTATCCATTGTATAGAGCTCTAAATAAGCTTTCCAATGCCTATAAGAATTCAAAATTTTGACCAATAATGCAAAGGTTATGCCCATTTTACTAAAGAGGGTTTTTTAGGTCTTCAAAACAGATCCATTTTGTTTTTCAAAAAAGTGAATTCTCGCTTTCCAAAACAAATATCCATTTTGAAATGGATATATCTATTTTGTTTCATCCATAAATTAATTTTGGGAAACAGATATCCATTTATAAAAAGATATTCGTTATAAACGGATATCCATTTTGGTTTGGTATTACCAAACCAAAATGGATATTGTAACCCTCCCATTAAAAAGTCAATATTTTTTTTGCAATTTCGTCGAAGTAAAAATGTGTTTTTTTCCTCATTGCCACTTTTTTGGACCCCCATGTTCTTGCACATGCCCCTTAGTAAATGATTTTTTCACATGATACTTTCTCTTCTCCCCCTTTGACACAAATGACAAATGAAAAAGATATTATCGCTGATTTCCCCTTTGACATAAAGAACACTACCAATACTAAATAGTCTCAAACATAGAAGATACTACCTACTCCACTTGAGAGGTAGCCTCCAAACATTAATCCAAAAGAAAGATATATCTATAGACCCATTAGACTGATGCATCTCCATATGCATCTAGTTCAAGAAAGGAGGGGTGATGACCCCTAACTTCTCCTGGAGATACTCAAAAGTATCTTTAGGAAGAGCCTTTGTAAATATATCGGCAACTTCATTCCTCATTGGTACATGCTCAAGCTTTACTTCATTCTCCATAACCTTCTCTCTCAAAAAGTGATACCTAATAGATATATGATTTTCCCTTGAATACATCACAAGATTCTTTGAAATGTTAATTGCACTTGTATTATCAAAGAAGATAGAAATGGGATCATCATATATTATTCTTATATCTTTCAATGTTTGTTTCATCCATAAAACTTGTGTACAACAAGATGCATCAACAATATACTCAACTTTAACAATAGATATGGAAATTGAATATTGATTTTTACTCAACCATGACACCAAACTTCAACTAAGAAAGAATGCACCACCACTTGTATTTTATATTTCATCAACACAACCTACCCAATTTTCATCTGTATAAGCACTAAGTGTAAAGTTAGTATCCTTAGGATACCACAAGACATAATCTAGAGTGCCATTCAAGTATCTAAATATCCTCTTAACAGTAGCAACATGTGTTTCTCTAGGATATTCTTGAAATCTAGCCACAAGACAAAGTGTATGCATGATATCTAGTCTAGTAGCAGTTAAATATAAAACTTCTCCAATCATAGATTTGTATTTACTCTTATCAGCCTTAGGTGAGTCATCTTTACTTATTTTACAACCAATCACCATAGGAGTGCATACCTATTTGGAACCATCCATTCCAAACTTCTTCATCACTTCTCTTAGATATTTTGACTGTGAAATAAAAATCCCTTTTTTGTTTTATTAATTTGTAGCCCAAGAAAGAAATTCATCTCACTAAACATAGAAATTTCAAACTCTTTTTGTATCTCTTTAGCAAACATCTTGCACATTGTTTCATTTCCTCCAAAGATAATATCATCAACATATAAAACTACTATCAATATCTTGTCATTTTCAATTTTAAAATATAGATTACTATCTTTTGTACCTTTATTGAAGCCTTGTTGAATCAAATATCTGTCTAACCTTTCATAACAAGCTCTAGGAGCTTGCTTCAATCCATATGCTATGTTATGTTTTTTGAAAAAAATAGGACCAATTTGTGTGGCCCCCATTTTTGAATCCCTTAATATCTACCATTTTTCTTTTAAATAGTAGTTTAGAAAGTAGATTTGGAGCACTACAACTCTTGTTTTTGTTGCATCTTAAAATTTTGAGTTTAACTATCTTCAATTTCTCATCCAACATCAATATTTCTTGATTTTTAAAAAACGTAGCAACTTAAGACCCATTTTTAGTCCCCCATCTTTGTGCACCCACCCTAAGGCTTATTCACATCCATCCTATGGATGTAAAAAACCAACACCATTAAATTTATTGGCATTTGAGTCTTGCAATCTATGCCCAAAACTTGGTAAAGGGAAAGCTATCTTTATTAAGTAATCTTCAAAGATATCATAGCCAAATGGCTCCAGTTCTCCACTATTAAACCTTCTTAATTTCCCATTTGGCCCTCTTGGCCTAAAGCTCGACAACAATTTTATCCTATAGTTGTCTCTATGTCTTTGGTATTATCTAGTTAGGGCTCACAAATCTATCAGTAATTGAGAATTAGGGTAGATTGAAAACCTTGTAGATGTAAGCTATATCCAAATCCATCATTAATTTTCCATTGGTGGTAAATAATTCTTGTTTCTCAAGGTCATAAGCTTGGGAAATTCCCCTAATTAGGTCAACATTGATGAATACATTTGTTACCACCAATATCCCCAATCCTAGCCTCCATATATTACAAATAGGTATGTCAGCCAAGAATTTTCTTAAGGCATGTTTGAAAATGGAATACCCTTGAACTGAAATAATGGGGTCCTTGGAATTCTCATTCTTACCAAGAACCCTATCTACTAGAATTATCAACCCTTGTGCCATTCTATGCCTCTTGGATGACTTAGGTAGCTATTTCATAATCTCATTGCCTAATCCTCTTTTCACACCTCTCAAAGTTCCAACCATGGTTTCCTTACTAGGGATTTAATGTTTTCAAATTGGTGTTTTCTAAAATTTTAAAACTTTTTAAAAGATTTCTTTTAAAATTTTAAACAATTTCCACCCTTCCAAAACCCTAATTCTCTTTTTGAGTTTGATAAAATAGAAAATATTCCCCTTTAGGTCAAAATATGTAGAGATAGTTTGAATTTATTTACTAGTTTTTTCTTGCTAGAAATCATAAAAAATGTAGCGAAAACCCTCGTTCACCTAGAAATTTGTAGCAATTTTTTATTTTATGTCTTTGTTTTATGTTTTGAATGATGAAAATAGATATAATTAAGAAAATACCCTTGATAATTTGATAGATACAAATCAAATCCATCATCAATGTCTCTACATGCTTGAATGGATGACTGTAGTAGTCATTCTCCAATTTTGAATGTGGACCATTGATTTTCTGAAGATCGACAATAATAATGGAGATTTGAAATTTTTTTCATGACGATAAACCTTCCTTTCATTTGCACAACATTGAGACACGTTTCATCATTTCAAGGACTCATGGGAACAAAAGGAACATATTATATGCTTCCTTGATAATACTTTCTATGAAACACTAGGAATGGGAAAGAAAAGACACAGACTAATTTTGGGAGTTTGAGGGAAAAAATATTAGCTTAACATCACTCTACGAAAGTTCAAGTTATCACAAAAAAGAAAGGACACATGCTTATTTAATAAAAATCATTTTTCTCATTTGTGGCGAGAAATATTTCAGAATAAAGGGCCCCATAATGCATATAGTTAGAGTGACTTAAAAGATCTAAAAAGGTATGTGTGCAAATAAACAACTTAAGCTACTAGGAAAAGAGGGGCCAATAATGCATGAAAAAAAATGACTTCACTTAGACAACTTGAAATACTGCATGAAAACAAAGCTCATGATTTGATTGGCTTAAGACCCATACACACCAATGACATCAAGAAGCAAAAAATAATTTTGCAAGCTCATGGTAAGAAAATAATGACATGGAAAGTGCTCAAAAAACTAAAGAGACTATGTGAAATGACACCATGTGTCTAGTGGGACTCGGTAAAGCACAAAAGCTTAAGTGGTACTTTAAAAATGCATAACTTGGTAATGGGCTCATTTAGTTTTTTATCAAATAGGGTCAGTAAACAAATAGGATGAAGGCCTTAAAGATATAACTTAAAAGGCTAGGAAACCAAGACCAAAGGTCAATGGTCAATTATAAGAAAAATTGAAGGGATTTGGGCAAGATTTAGGGTTTCAATGAGGGTTTTGGGTTTTTGCAAAGCATTAATGCAAAATTTTAAGGAAACGCATACAAAACATATGATTTTTAGGAATTTTAAGGACTAAAATAGTTTAGAGGGCTACAATTGAATAAGCACCATGAAGGACCATACAATTTCATACTTGAAAGGATAAGGGTCCTTTGGAACAACATCATTCCACACAACAAAAGTGAATAATTTTGAACAAAAAAATAATTTCAGTCAAAAAGATGGTCTAGCTAGTTATATTCTAGTTAAATTAGGCATGTGCCACAAATTTTTGAACTAGAATTATGTACTAATTTCATATGTAGAATCACTTTGGGGCCAATTTATCAAAAAAAAATTAATTAAAAAAAAATTGATGCTTTCACAACTCCTACTCATGTAAATAATATTTTAAAAATGATCTAAAAATAATCTTTTGTAGATCTATACGTGTAGTTTAAAAGCTATTATTTTCCAATTGTTTGATTATTGTTTATATTTGTTGTTTACTTTTTTTTTTGATACATAAGTTTTGAGATTTGTATTAAATATGTAAAAATTACATTTGTTTGCTACACAGGTAAGATTTCCAACCAACTTTCATCACCAAAACCTGACCCAACCTTTGACACCAAGAAACCAACCCAAAGACATACAAAAACTAGAGACATAACCTACCATGGCATATTGCCCGACCACCAAATGAAACCTACTTCATCCCCAAAAATGGCCATGAGGTATTGGCCCCAACCATGAACTAACTGAACCTCGACCACCAAGAGAACCTTAAAATGGCCATGAATAGTCTGATCCAACAATCCCCACGAGATGGAAACACCAAAATACCCATAAATGAAAACCCTACTAACTACCAACACCACATCCCATAGAGAAAAAAAGATTATCACATAAAATCGTTTAATTTTGTGAAATCTTCAAAGTCCTTTACCCACTTGACACCACCTGTAGCCAACAAACCAAAGAACTTCTTCAGGTACTCAATCACCACCACTGCCACCATTCTATGCTTGGCCAAAGTCGGGCCACTAAAGTCAAGTAGGAAAGGAAATAGCTTCATAGCCTCATCCAAAGCCCAGATACTTTCAAGGTCACACGGTCTTAGAAAACCTCTTCCCTCAACAAAAAATTCCAACACATCATTGATTCCACCCACCAGGTTCTTGCAAAACATATTCACCGGCAATAGTTAAGCCTCAGCCTTAGTCACCCCATTGTCCAGTAGAGAGGCCAGGAACCGAGAAGAGATGTGAATATTATCTCTTCCATATTCATTTTTGGCCAAATGACCAACCCCCATAATCATTTTTGTCGCCACCAAAACTAGAGAATCCCCATTCATGAGAATTCGCTTCAAATGATGGTCCTTAATTTCTCTAAAGGAGGCTTGTCTAGCCGTCGACTATAGAGAAATTAGATTATCCACACCAAATTTTTCCACCCCTTCTATAGAGACCTCAATGACAAAATGAGATCACTTTGCCATTATCTCCACCACACACTCATAGATAGAAGTTGTGCCAAACACCACCATCAACCGACTCTAGCTCCACAAAGGAATGAGAAAAAAGCCATTAATTTTTCAACTTAAACAATTAATCCCATTTACTGCCAAGTACCTTGCTAATGAATACCTTCCGAACATGCCAAGGAAAATCTGTATGGAATGACCTCCAGGCTATAATTCCTTAGGAAACCTCGCGAACAGAGAAAGAAATTTGGTGTCTAGGCCACGTGATCACCATCCTACTCATCCCCTCCACCATCCCCCTGTACCATATTTGTTGTTTACTTTTACTAAAATTAGGTCATCAACACCAAACTATAAGTTTGATTGTCTTTTCAAGAAAATGTTAAAGTTTATTCATAAAATATGATACATTAGAGAAGAGATTCCATGTGAATATGATTTTTTTTTTTCAATTTCTAGATAAATAGTTAATACAAATAGTGACATCCCATCAAAACAATTGTGTTTCAATAAATTAAAATTTTAAAATATATTTATCAAATTTAGGAAAAAAATGAATCCATGCACTAAAGTTTCAATTTATAAATATAAAAGGTTAAAGAAAAAAAAATTACTATATACTAAGCAACGCCTCACTTAACTTCATTTTTAAATATTTATTAGAAACTAAATTACAATGTCAATTTTATAAAAAATACATTCATTTTTTAAAAATTCTAAAAATATATAAACATAAAATAAACTAAAAATATATATTTAATTAGTTCATAGTGATTCAAGTTAAGAAGCTAGACCATTATTTCTCATTTCCTTTATAAAAATGTGACACAAATTTAAACTTTTTGAGATCAAAGATATACTACTTTAATCTCCAAATATGTGCCCATTCTCAAAGTACACTTTGTGCATAGTTGCAAGACATTTCACAATGCATACCCCACAAAAAATGACACTTGAAATGACTCCCTAAAAATTAGAGTGTTTCTAAAGGAATGAGATATGCAAAGAAAGAATAGAAATTAACATTATTTAATTGTTAAATATTTATTAAAAAGCTATGAGTGGTTTGGTGTGATGAGATTTTAAATAGTATATAGATTGCTTCCTTCATCCTATATCATGAACTACAAGTTTTAATCTCAAAACCAACTTGAGTAAATTTACATGTACAATCCAAGATAATATTATATAAAAGATGATATCCACAAGGGATGGTCACTACCTTCATACACATTAGTTGGGATATATCTATAAGAGATGAAACATCATAAAATCATAACAAAAGAATTGATTCTACTTCAACAACCCATGAAAAAATAGATTATTTTTTTGTATTGCATTGAAATAATAACATACAAAGTCTTTACAAGGATTTTACAACCTTCTTATTTATCAATAACCAATCAAAGAACTTAAAATTCCAAATGTGAATATAGGAATAAATGGCATTCCCAAAATCCTTCTTAACATTCAAGGAGAGACTTAGAATCTTGGAAAAATTTGCATTACAAAATCTCCTACAAATGATTACAAGATTTAGTTACTAAGTGGACTAGATATCCAAATACACAGTGAAAAAACAACCATAATAATTGTTACAAAAAGAACATCCATGCCTTACAAATATTCTCTCCATGCGTTCTATAGCTAATTAACCCCATATATATATAGGAGCGAATTTTCACCCCTTGTGTAAATTCCCCTTTCACATACCCTCACCTTATAAAATCAAATATGAAGGCAAAATTCTATTGGAAAAAAGATGCCATTTAATTGCAAATCCTAAACATCAATTATTTCATGTATCTCCTAAGTTCTTGGAATGTGTTCAACACCACTAAGATTAGGATGAGATAAATATTTGATGAAATAATCATGATTTTGACATTTGTAATTAATTCTAAATATTAGGAGCATGTGAGGGCATCCATTGTGAGTTTCTAAATAATAGGGGCACATGGGGTGCCCACATGGTAAGGTGACACTCACCTTGAGTTTGGTTAACTATTCAGAGTAACAGATAACACTTTTGAATGCATGTAAAGATCCTAGGAGTTAGGGTTTGATGTTTGCATGCATGAAGTGAAGTTCAGTTTACTTCAAATAAGTTTAGTTTAGTTTAGTTCAGTTCAAAATCAATTTAGTTTAGTTTAGTTCAAAACCAATTTATTTTAGTTTAGTTTAGTTTAGTTGTCTTCAGTTAGTTTTAGTTGTATGCTAGTTGACTTTAGTTAACTTGGAATGCATGGCTAATAACTTGAGTTGTAGGATAGATAACAAGGAATACCTCTAGTTAACAAGAGATGACGATGACCATTCTTGCATGAATGGTGTTGAGTAATGTTTTAGTTAACAAGAAATAACTTAGACCCAACTTGGGTGCCCAATTTTGCTTCTTGTAATTAAATCCCTTGCATGATAAGATATTTCTAAAGGCTCAGTTAAGTGGGACCCTCTCTTGGGCACCATCTTTGAGGAGGAGCTTTGGAATTATCACTGAAGTGAAGGATGAGTTGTAGTTTTAGTTTGGGATGCCCAAAAGGATGAAGCACATGTTCTAAGCTTTGGTTTTCACAATAGAACTCAACTTGAAGCAATATGGCATACCTTTTCTAGGGCTTGGGCTTGAGCATTGTAATTGTCACCTTTTGGAGATTACAAGGTTGCTTATTGCCTCTATATCTCATTCAAGTTGAAGAGAGTTTTTATAATTGTTATTGCAGGCTGCGAAGAAGATTGGCTAAGGAAAAGGAAGCATTCTCAAGCAAGAATTAATGCTATTGTAATTTAGAGATTGAATAATAGAATAATTCTTGGTGGATTTTTTTTCCCGAAAGGGTTTCTCCACGATACATCTTGTGTAATATTTCTAATATCTTGTCTAGTTCTTCTATTAACTTTTGTCTACATTCTACAATAGTAAAATGGATTAATTAAGATAATCACCCACAAAGAATATATGTAACAAAGAAAAAAGATTATTTAGATCAGTAATATTAAAGTTTTATATAGTATTAAGCTAAGAAAACACCTCAATTTTAAAAAAATTCCACATCACCCACCTACCTTCCATCCACTTGGCATTTGTCTTGTGCATTGGTGAGAGAATATTTGTTAGGGATGCAGGTGTAGTGCGTGGATGTTTGTGTGACATGCTATCGTCCCTGACGGATTCCTACGTCTAAATTTTGTAGAGGCATTACACTCCTCATTGGGGATGAATTGCAATGCCTCTCTTTGACCAACTAACTTGAAAATGCCTTATTCCATTTCACCCCACCTTCAAAAGAATCCATTTCACATTCACTTCATCTCTTACACACTCATTCGATCTCTCTTAGCAATTCATTCATAAAATATCTATCTCTTCAACATTCTAGCACTCCATTGTGAGTATTGCAACAACATTGACACTCCAACACTACATTGCACATGTGAGGCTACCACAAAAGTTGTGATCTTGGAGTCATGTGAGACCTCCCTTCACCACGGTGGTGACTTTTCCAAGTTCGTTGCTTGCATTCTACCTTCATTGGCCTTGAGAGCCTTTGGGTGGAGGTGGTAATGCTTCATTCCTCTCCTTTGTGATTTGATAGAGTAGCATTTGTCTTTTGTAGTGTTCATTGCACTTCTTTCAATCTTCTTTATTGTATTTTTCTACCTCATTTCTTTCTGGTTGTCCATGGAGGTGGAAACACCAAAGTGGGGGTCTAACTGAGGCAGGCCCCTATACAACCCCAACAATTTTCCCCTCTTTCTTGTGTGTAGGTGAATGTGTGTGTGGAGCTAGCTAGTGAATAAATGCTTTTGTGAGATCATATTCATCAGCCTAGCTTTTATTTACTTGCTTTATCATCTTTGTCTTTACTTTTCATACTTATCATTTTGGTTACTTTGTTAAAATCAATTAGCTAGACCGTCAGTAGGTTTTTGGATGTTCCTTCATTGTAATTTATGTTTTCTGGCTATACAGATGCCAATGCGCTAGAGAGATGCCCGTGCGCTATACTGTCATCCTAGACCCATGCTACCGTCCTCGGACATAGAGCTATCTGAGGTAGAAATCAGCTCGTCTAGCCCCTAAATAGAGTTCTAGGTCTATAGAGTGACAAAAGTACTACATAGTGCTCTTCATTCTCGATCCTCACCCCAAACATCCATTTAGAGTGAGGTAAGTTAGGAAATCCCCTTGCTCTCGACTATTCGTGACCTAGAGCCTTGATGTGGTTGGTCCCCCTCTCTTACATTTTTGGTGAACTTAACGCGAAACATTTTGGTTCCATTTAGCAGTACTAAAGGGTCCTTTCCTGATGTTCTAGTAGCATTGTAGGTGTGAGTGTTGTGAGGTGTTTTCACCTTATAGCTCAACCTGTGACACCTAGTAGGTGTAGTTGCAAGGTTCTGTAAGTGTTGCAAAATGAAGCCTTAACTGGGTCACTATCCTATTTCAAACCTTTGGGGGGATTTGTGAGAGTATTGTTTAGTGTACATGATGAATTCCTTCTTGCATTTTCTTATCTCCTCTGCGTAGCCTACAAGTAGTAGTCCAGGTATAACCTTCACCTCACAGGACCTACCGATGGGTTTTAATAAAGAACCATCTCCTCTTTATATCCCTACATGAATCAACGAAAACACCATAGTAGGTGTTCTTGTTGAGCTGATGTCTTAGCTGAATATTATAACCAAGGAGATCATGTTAATTAACTTCTTTCATAAAGATGGGTACAACACGCCTGTAAACACCATCAGTACACATAACAAACTTTTTGTACCTCCCTTTAGTAGCATTGTTTTGTCAGTCCTTATCGGAGCTAAGTTTGTAAACCTGTTATTTAACATAATCTCGGGGTTTAAACTCTTCAAAGTGAAGTTGGTATCTCCTACTTAGTAGCTATGAACACAGTTCCCTTGGTTGTGCATAAATGTCTAAAATTCATTCATGAGGGTTTAATGCATGTGAGCCACGACATTGGTTATAAATCATCAGTTACACATGGTAGCTATTCCTTAGATCACTTTTGGCTTGTACCCATTGGTCCGCTCCCACCTAGGAAGGACCTCTTGTATTGTACCTATGAGAAGTACAAGAAAGGACGTTGAATTCCTAGAGTTAGATACCCTCCATCACCTTATGTTTTATCACATAGGGCTTGTTTAAAAGTTGACGGTGATGCCACCCAAGCGCATAAAAGTTAAGAAGAGAAGCGCTCTTGCGATTCCTCTTCCTCCCCTTTTTCTGTCCAACTTGATGCCTCCTCTCAACCTACTACAACGTCATCAGACTTTGCTTTGTGTTTGTAGGAGAACCTTATGGTACCCTCTTAGCGAAAGCCCAAGTGTCCTACATTCAAACTTCATGTTCTTCCCACAGAGCCTAGGCCCATTTGATATGGTAGAAGGAAGGGTCCTTGTGGGTAATCCTCTATGTCTTGACCTCTGCGACCTCCTACCTCTCCTACTCCTAAAGTGGTGAATGGGAAGAGGCCCACTGCCAAGGCATTAGAGCCAACTCTCCCCATTGTTTCCCAACGTCTTCCTCCTGCTCCCATTTAGGAGTCTATCCCTCTATCAAAGAAAACTGTGATAGAAAATCCTGTGGCTGAGCAGGAGCCTTCTGTCCCTTCCCAGCCCATAGTCTCTAGCTTAAAGAGTCGCAAAGACTACCTTGTGTGTGAGCACAAGCGTTGATGAAAGGTTCTGGCAGTTGAGCATGCTGCTTTATAGAGAAAGGAAGAGGAGTCGACCGCCCCTGTTTTAGGGCCTCTTGATGCATCCTCCTCTCTCCTCCCCTCTACTTCCATTCAATTGAATTTGGTCCTATTGTCAGCTTCCCCTACTAGTATGAGTGTGTCTGACCTTAAAAAGGTGCAGGTGTTTATCGCTTCTTCGGTCAAGCCACCTCTTTTAATGTCCCTCCCGAACATCCACCATTTTCTAAACCTATGGACATGCTGAATACTTTGGTGGTGTCTGTCATGGTTTTCTCCTCCTTCTCTGCACCTATTGCCTCATTTGTGGAGAGCTCACATCCTCTAACGAAGTAGAAAGTGGAGGTTGGCCCTTCTAGCAATGGAGGGCATAAGAGGAGCCCACCTTCTTCAAAGGGTGGTCCTATGCTAGCTTATTTTTTCCTAGTGATAGAGCTAGTTTCGGCTTCCCTTGAGTATTTCACTGCTTCCAAGTCAATTGGTGAGCCAAGAAGGGAATCTTGGGTGTCATCTACCTTGCCCATTGAGGTCACACATGGTACTCCTGTAAAGTGCATGTTTAACTCTCCAGATGAGGTCTCGACCTTGTTGGTGATTTTCACGAAGTTGTTGACCATTGCTCCACAAGAGCCTAGTAGAGAAGACCTTGTGAGGCCTTCTTCCTTAGCCCTTGTTGTGGGAGGGTTGGAAGCACCTCCCCTTAATATTCCACCATTTCAGGCTCATCCACCTTCCCCCTATAATGACCTAGATTGGGAAGTAGACGACCTCTTGGTTGATGAGTGTTAGGGGAAGGCTTCTTCTTTATCTTTAGATTAGGTGTGTGTTTTTTGTGATATGTTCCCCTGTGCTTGCATTATGTGTTCCTATATGACCCTTGTCACCCTTGTTCGTGCTTGGATATAGGAGTGATTTTGTGTCGTAAAAATTTCTCTATTTGTTGCATCATTCTTCCTCTATTATGTGTATTGATTTTCAGGAAATTGGGGACAATGTAAAGTCTTGGGAGTATTTAGGCTTCCCTTCCATGTTGACCCAAATTTTAATTTTTACTTTGTCTTCTCATGTATTCTTTACATGGTTTGCTATAGTAGGGGGTTGATGACAACTCATTTATATACTATTATTATTCTTATATATATTTATGAGTAGCTCTAACCCCGAAATATCAAATCACCCCTGTGACCCTTGTTTGTGATGATTCTATTTTTCTCTTTTATCTTTCTCTCTTATTTGCTTGAGTTTTCCCTCCTATATGTGACAACGCCACTTTCACAATGTTTCAATTTTTAGAAAATGGATTTGTTGCTAACAAATCTTTTCTCAAAAATCCTCTCAAAAACTTTTTCAAGAAATCACATTCTCAACTTGAACCCCCAATAGAATGTGTTTTCTTCATCACGGGTTCACAAAGAAAGAACTTGAAGAACTTTCCTTCGAGGTGTTGACAACTTTTCCTACACGAGAAGCCTCAATATTCCCCTCATGAGAGGGAATTTTCTTCCTTTCAAATTCCTTGATGAAGTGAACATCTTTTGAAAGGATTCCTTGATGTTGAATTGATCTGTGAAAAGCATTCTTACACTTTCAAATAGGGCATCCCTTGAGTGGACCCATCTCCTTTTGAAGGGTTCCCAAGGGACAAGACTTTGAAAGCCTTTCAATTTGTTGACTGTCTGCTTGATTTCCTGTGTGGCTACTTTTTTTTCTCTAGTATGTTTTATCTATGGATTAACATGTTGCTTTGTAGGTGTGCCTGTGAAGCCGCTTTCTAGTCCAACTATGCAAATTCCACTTACACTGGGCTTCCTTCATGAGAGATTACTTGGAATGCCTTCTTGTAGGTTTGCAAGCCTGTAAGACACTCACATCCTGTGAGATTTGTCCATCATTGGTCTAAGGGTCTTTAATGTACTTTCTGAAACTTCATAGTCCTATGGTGCTATGGATTCCTTTTTTTTGAAACCCCTCAGGAGAGAATACCTGTGGATTCTTTTTCTTTCCCTATGCTTTTGAGTTTACCAGATTATGGTCTGCTTCCTCGATAGTTTAGGTATACATTTCTAACTCTTTGATCTACTTTACCGAATTCTCATCAATATATGCACTCACTAAAGTGGGGGAAAAATGTATAGGAGAGAATTTGTACCGCTTGCATAAATTCCCATTTCACATACCTTCACCTTAGAAAATAAATTTTGAAGGAGAAATTCCACATCACCCACCTGCCTTGCATCCACTTCACGTTTGTCTTGTGTGTCGATGAGAGAATATTTTTTGGGGATGTAGGCACGATGCACATATGTCTACGCGGCACACTACTATCCCTAACAAATTCTTGTGTCTAAAGATGGAAGAGGCATTACACTCCTCATTGGGGATGAATTATAATAGCCCTCTTCGACCAACCAACCCAAAAATTCCTTAAACCTTCTCATTCCACCTTCAAAAGAATCCATTTCACATTCACTTCATCTCTTACATGCTCATTCAATCTCTCTTAGCAATTCATTCACAAATTCTTGATATCTTCAACATTCTAGCACTCCATTGTGAGCATTTCAACAACATTGATACTCCATCAACTCCACATTGCATGTGTGAGGATACTACATAAGTTTCAAGCTTGGAGTCTTGCAAGACCTCCCTTTACCATAGTTGCAGCAGTGGTGACTTTTGTTGCTTGCATTCTCCCTTCATTGGCCTTGAGAGCCTTTTGGTGGAGGTGGTAATGCTTCATTCCTCTTCTTTGTGATTTGATAGATTATAATTTTTCTTTTT